>CM019695.1:8394440-9112315 GCA_009760885.1 Achatina immaculata | reverse complement strand
AATCTGCCATGGTACTAACACTGTATCCTTCATATGGCTCAGTATTGAAGACTTTTCATCCTAATAGATAACCTGCCATGGTGTTAACACCATATCCTTCATATGGCTCAGTATTGAAGACTTTTCATCCTAATAGATAATCTGCCGAGGTGTTAACACCACATCTTTCATATGGCTCAGTAATGAAGACTTTTCATCCTAATAGATAATCTGCCGTGGTGTTAACACCATATCCTTCATATGGCTCAGTAGCATAGACGAATCCAGGAAAGCATTGGCTCTAACACTGTAAGCCCCATATGCTTTAATGGTGTGGTACAGAAGCCCCTTTTCCTTTCCTACCTTTCCTGCCCCACAACATATATATCACAACATACTTCTCATTGCTTTGTAATTCTCAACACATATGAACTTACTGCAGACTATTGGGTTTGAAACCACCTGTAAGACATGACGGGTCTTGTCAGACTTCTTGACCAGGCACCTGGCTACAAGACTTGCCTGATTGTTTCTTTTCTTCTTCTCCCTGGCACGTTTAAGCCCAATCCGACGTTCAACATCAGCATTTCTCAGCTTTAAGATATCAGCACAGTCAAGTCTGTGAAGGGGAAAGAAAAACAATGAGTCAGTGGAGAGCTTTCTTGTGCATTCTTTGCATGGCCACAAAATGTCATCTCACACAACATGAGAATATGTGTAGTACAACTAAGCAAAACAGATTCTAAAGGCAAATATGATCCTATACCAACACAATCTAGAGAAGACCGTCTTGGAAGTGTAAACAGTGGGAAAAAAGAAAAAGAGGAAGACCAAGGCGAAGATGGATGCAAGACATCGTTGATGATCTGCAGATGGATGCATCAGCAGCAGTGTATCTTGCTTACAACCGAGAGGCCTACAGGAGTGCTGTTAGGGAGGCAATGTTTCACAAGGGACATGCAAATGAATGAATGAACGAACACAGTTGTAAAACTTTATACCTGACACCAGGGCTAGAGAGCCAGTGCTCCAAACCTTAGACCCCTACCTTGCCTATTTTCCACTGTCGTTAGTCAACTCCTATGTAATGGTACATTTCTGGCAACTCAGAACAAATAAGGTTGCTTCTGATCCCATAGTCTTGCTAGTGTTAAGTTAATACTAGTGTTAAGGAACTAATTTTTTATAAATGGAGAATATCTGCCCGCAGAATGAAGCACATGAGTGTATGCTGTACACATGACTGCAAGTGCATTATGGGAAAGCTGAATATCCACATGACAGTAAATCGCAAATGTAAAATCTCTGACAACATAAAGTTTTGGAATGAATATTTTGGACTACATTTCGGTGGGAAAAATTGTGAACAAAGAAATGTAACCTATCAAAACAGATATGTTAATACTTTTTGAGAAAAGACCAAATAGGATGTTTTAGGATTTTTTTTTTTTTTGTCTTATAATATGGAAATGTCAGTGTCATGATTGGTTGCCGCCCAGCTTCTAAATTACACAACATGACTGAGAAAGCAGTTCTAACAGTACTCCACCAAAGTGGAAGAAATAAGAATTCATCTGACTGCAGAGATGGGTTTTGAAGAATCCTGTGGTGAATGGTCAAAAATACCAAAGACAACAGTTTCATTGGACTGTGGTGAATGATCAAAAATACCAAAGACAGCAGTTTCATTGGACTGTGGTGAATGGTCAAAAATACCAAAGACAACAGTTTCATTGGACTGTGGTGAATGATCAAAAATACCAAAGACAGCAGTTTCATTGGACTGTGGTGAATGGTCAAAAATACCAAAGACAACAGTTTCATTGGACTGTTGTGAATGATCAAAAACACCAAAGACAACAGTTTCATTGGAATGTGGTGAATAATCAAAAATACCAAAGACAACAGTTTCGTTGGAATGTGGTGAATAATCAAAAATACCAAAGACAACAGTTTCGTTGGAATGTGGTGAATAATCAAAAACACCAAAGACAACAGTTTCATTGGACTGTGTTGAATAATCAAAAACATCTTAGACAACAGTTTCATTGGACTGTGGTGAATAATCAAATACACCAAAGACAACAGTTTCATTGGACTGTGGTGAATGATTAAAAACACCAAAGACAACAGTTTCATTGGACTGTGGTGAATGATCAAAAACACCAAAGACAACATTTTCATTGGACTGTGGTGAATAATCAAAAATACCGAAGACAACAGTTTCATTGGACTGTGGTGAATAATCAAATACACCACAGTCAACAGTTTCATTGGGCTGTGGTGAATGATCAAAACACCAAAGACAACAGTTTCATTTGACTGTGGTGAATGATCAAAAACAGCAAAGACAATAGTTTCATTTGTCTGTGGTGAATAATCAGAGACAGCAAAGACAGCAGTTTCATTGGACTGTGGTGAATAATCAAAAACACCAAAGACAACAGTTTCATTGGACTGTGATGAATGATCAAAAATACCAAAGACAACAGTTTCATTGGACTGTGTTGAATGATCAAAAATACCAAAGACAACAGTTTCATTTGTCTGTGGTGATTGATAAAAAATACCAAAGACAAAACCAGCATACAGAATGGAGAAACATGATTGGTAATGCTAAACACTAACAGTACTAGCGAAATTCTTCCATCTTCCATCCTTCCCATGCCATTAAACGGTAGTCACGCACGGTGGTTGGCCAAGATTTCCTGTCTTTGGCGAGTTTTTCAGTCTCATCAAGGGATGTTATGCCCACCGAACAGTGTCCTCTTTAGAGTTTCACGTGGTCTACCTCTTTTTCTTCGGCCTGTTGTGTTCCATTTGTTAGCTTGTTTGGGGATTCTCTTATTGTTTCTTCTCATCATATGCTCGATATATGCCCATCTTCTTTTTCTGATCACCCATGAGACAGATTGTTGTTTGCTCATCTGTCTTATCTCTGTCTTGTTCCTGAATTCATTCCTTGAATTCTTGAATTGTTTCAATTCTGGCACAAGAAATTGACTACATTTAATTTGCTAAGTAACTGAATATTTCAAAAGTACATTTTTTTAATACTCTGTTCTATATTTTCCAATGTTAAATTTATAACTCTGTAATCAAATTACATTTGCTTCCATTATAATTTTATATTTATAATTGTTTTATGAAGTTATATTTATTCCAGTTATTATGTTACATTTATAAATGTGTAATCAAATCATATTTATCTCTGTTATAATATTATAACTTTGTAACCAGATTATGGGTATCTGAGTGGTGAAGTGGTTAGTACACTGGTCTCTCATGGCGAAGGTCAGGGTTTGAATCTGGCTGGAGGCACCCCAGTCACCGAGTTGAGAAATGGGTATCCAACTTCTTCTGGAGTTGGGAAAAGAAAGGTGGCCAGGCGTGATACTGACCATATCACCCTCTAGTGTGCTGAGAAGTCAAGGAAATATGGACATTAACACCATATCCCTATGTGCCTCTAAGGCATGATAGGGTTACCTTTACCTTTTTTTTTACCAGATTATGTTCATGTACATTCTAATATTACATTTGTAAGTCTGTGATCAAATTATATCTGCATAAATTCTAATATTGCATTTTTAACTGTGTAATCAGGTTAACTGTGTAAAAAAATATAGAGGGAAGAAGAGCCAGGGAAAGACCAAGAGAAATAATACTGGAAAGTCTGATGAGATGGTGTGAGAGGAGATCACCAACTGAGCTGATGGCCTGCATGAAGGATCATGTACTCAGGAGAAGCATAATAGCCAATGCCAGTAGGCATGGCACCTGATGATGATGATGAATCAAGTTATATTTACCTAATGTTACATTTATGACTGTGAATAAAGCACACTTCTACCTACTTGACAGTCATGTCGTTCTCTGGCAGCATGTCAGTTTCAATGATGGTCGTGTCCTCTAACTCCAGCTCTAGGCAGGCTGTGATTTAGAATGTTCAGTCAGTCATTTGCGTGTCCCTTGTGGAACTTTGCCTCCCTAACAGCTCTCCTGCAGGCCTCTCAGTTGTAAGGTTCAGTTTTGGGTACTTAACACCATTGGGTTTGGTCTGGCTGACTTGACACCAGAGGGTTGAGTCTGGCTGACTTTATGCCAGTGAGTTCTGTCTCGTGGACTTGACTCAGTTGTGCTCAGTTCAGTGGACTTGACGACAGTGGGTTTGGTCTTGCAGACTTAGCACTGTGGAGTTGAGTTTGGTTTGGTGGGCATGATAATTCGTCTTTCTATCTCTTGGTCTTGATGCCTCTTGTTTCAGTGGCTGACTTAATGTCATTGGATTGGTTCTCGTGATCTGTTCACCAGTGAGCTTGGTAATGTGGACTTTATGACAGTTGGTTCAGCCTCATGGAGTTCAGTCTTGTGGACTTGACATTTATTTGATGCTTCTTGGTTTGTTGTCATGGACTTGACAGTGTTGCATTTGATCTTTTGGGCCAGACTTCGTCATGTTCTTTCTCATGTAGTAACACTACTAACACTTTAGGTTTGTTCTTGCGTGCTAACACTACTAACACTCTCCCAATGTGTCTCCACCTTGACGTGGTGGGAGAGCTTGCATTTCCCAATAGCAGAGCTTTTATGGTAGTAGCATAGCTACTGGTAGCAACCCATGCCAAAAATGTTAGTTGTTGGGAACAGACAAAGAGAGACACTTATATTCAAATGCATTAACAGCTCTAACACTTTGATGGTAACACTAGCATAGTAGAAACCAAACCTAACCTTACCAAATCTTAGCCAATATAATCTAACCTAACATAAACAAAAAACAATCTTGCCTAAACTAGGTAACATAACATAACATAATTATCTATCCTAACAGCCCTAGCATAATATCTTCTTAACTAACCTAATGTATCTTTCAACTTCACAATTTATTTTTCATTTTATGTAATTGCCCTTCTGCTTTTCCTATTTAATTATTACTTTAACCTCACCTTTTTAGCTTACCTTGAGTTTCCCATTTTAACTGAACATTTAACCTAACCTTTTAGTTTAACACAAAATTCCAGTTAGCATTACAACTTAAAATTTCAGATTAACATCTTTTGCTTAACATTTGCGCTTAACATTTTCAAGTAAGATATTACCACAACAGCTTAACATTTCAGATTAACATTTTTCACCAGAATTTTAACTTGTCATTTTAAATGAACATTTTAGCTTAACATATGAACGTCACATTTCAGTTTTATATTTTTAAATCAGCATTTTATCTTAGAAAAAAATTGTAATTTAACATTATAGCTTCACAATTTAATATATTTACTTCACAATTTAACATATTTATCTCCACACATTAACTTCAGATTTTAGCATAATACTTTTAATTTAATAACTGAAACTTAGCATTTTAATTAATGTAACATTTTATCTTTTATTTTAATGTGAATTTAATGTGAATTTAATGTGAGTTTAATGTGAATCTATATTTATCCTTTATAGACTACTCAAAGGCATTTGATTGTGTACAACACCAGAAACTTTGGGAAATAATGGAAAAAATGGGATTTCCAACACATTTGATACAATTAACATCACTGCTGTATTTAGACCAACAAGCAGCAGTAAGAATAACTGGTGAAACAACAACTTGGTTTGACATAAAACAAGGGGTCCGTCAGGGGTGCATATTGTCACCCTACTTATTTAACTTGTATACTGAAAATATAATGAGGAATGTTAGAGAAGATGTAGACAAAGAATATTACGATGCCATAACAGTTGGAGGTTATGAAATACCAGAGATTAGATATGCTGATGACACAGTGTTACTGTCCACAACACAAGAAGGAATGGAAAAACTAATTATGTCAGTCCGCAAGAACAGCGAAGAGCAGAACCTCTATCTTAATGCAAAGAAAACTAAAGTGATGACAACTGACAAAACAAACAAGGCAACTGAAATATGTATCAATGAGGAAAAACTGGAAGAAGTGGAGAGTTTTGAATATCTTGGATCACTACTAACTAATAATGGAGATACAATGAGGGAAATTAAAAGGAGGACATCTATTGCTCTTCAGAAAGTAAAACAAATAAAGAATCTGTGGAGAGGAGCAGACAGAACCACAAAAATAAGATTTTTAAGGGCATGCATCTTTCCTATCGCAACATATGCCTGTGAGACCTGGACACTTAACAAAACAGCTGAGAAGCACATAAATGCCTTTGAATGTAAATGCTATAGAAGAGTTCTCCAAATATCGTGGACGCAAAAAAGAACAAATATATCTATACTACAAGAACTTAATATTGAAGAAGGCTGGCTAGTAAAGAGGATTAAAGAGAGAAAACTTAAATATTTTGGACACATTAAACGTCATGAGAATTTAGAGAAGACCGTATTGGAAGGATACATAATGGGAAAAAGAAAAAGAGGAAGACCAAAGCGAAGATGGCTGCAAGACATCGTTGATGATCTGGAAATGGATGCAGCAGCTGCAGGCCATCTTGCTCACACCCGAGAGGCCTACAAGAGTGCTGTTTGGGAGGCAAAGTTCCGCAAGGGACATGCAAAGGAATGAATGAACATTTTATCTTAGCATCACTGTAATTTTAAAAACATGTAATTTAATATTTTAAGTAAACATTTTTAATTTAATATTTTAAGTAAACATTTTAAGTTAAAACATTTTAACTTAATAAACTTTTAATTAAAAATTTTTATATTTTAAATTGAACAATGTAATTTTAACATGTTACTTAACACATTGTTTTAACATTATTTCTTTAATTTCCTCTGTTTTCTTGCTTTAATGTATCCTTAGTCTTACCAGTTTAGCTTTCTTCACCTCATAACTCTCGCATTTAAATTCCATGTTAATTTCCTTTTAACTCTAGCTTTTATCTAAATCTGTAACTTTCTGTTTTACCTTAGTATTTAAGTTTCAAAATAACTAAATGTATGAAGATTTCATAAATGCAGAGTTTTTCTAGGAAAAAATAAGTAATATGATGTTTTTAGACAATAATTGTGTCCTACTTACCATCGTCTAGGTCTAGATGTACACTATTTATCATCTGAGATACCTAGATCCACCTGTTGATCTCATCTTGTGATGATATGTGGCATTCTCGCTAAAATAGTGTCTGAAATAACCTTCTAACTACTTCTTCAGTCATCTAATATGTCTAGATCTATTTGGGATACATTCATGAACAGTGGTCTCGTCACAGGGCATATCCAAATCCCCATCTACATTACCAAAAATTGAAAATTCTCGACCAAAACATATAATAAAAGCGATAAAAATGCTCTTTTCTAACCACGCTTTGGCCATGGTTAAAAAGGTCACTAGGCATGCACACTAAATGTTTACAATCTAAACGTTACACTGGGATTTTAATTAAATGAAGCATATATCACTGTAGTGACTCAAGGCACTCCAGTCAGAAACCAGAAGGGTCACTACGGTGACTCAAGGTACGGGAAGAGTTTTTGTTGCAGCAGAGGGTATGCAATGCTTCTTTAGGAGATGTCACTACCTTGGGCAATATGGCAGTTCTGTATTAGCCAGTGTAGGCATCTTGCTGGAGGTACCAGTGAAGCAAAAAGACGGGTCACTAAGCTTGATGCAAGCATATCTACTATGGGATGGCCAGTAGCTATATGGGACAGTGGGTTCACCCCCAATAATATCAAATGTCATAGATCTGTATTCTTCATCATTATCAGTGCTGACTGCCATTGGCTATTATGCTTCTCAAGAGTACAAGATCCTTCATGCAGGCCATCAGCTCAGTTGGTGATCTCCTCTCACACCATCCCGTCAGACTGTCCAGTATCATTTCTCTTGGTCTTCCTCTTGATCTTCTTCCCTCTGTTTTTTCTGTTGTTATAATATGTTCAAAGCCCCCTCTTCTCATTGCATATCCTGTGAAAGTACATTGTCTCTCTCTTATTTTTTTGAAGATGATAACAGTAATAAATTAATCTTTTATCATTTTAAATTTAGTTGCATTTGTGAATGGAAGATGATTAAAATAAATTTTATTTCATTACACATTAAAATGCTTGAAGACATCAATATAGACGACAAAGACCTGAGGATTGTAAAGCATCTATACTGGCAGCAAGAAGCAGCAATTCGAGTTGAAAATAGAACTGGAAAATATCAACCTATAAAACAAGGGGTGCAACAAAGATGTGTACTATCTCCAGACCTTTTTTCTCTGTATAGCGAGAATATTCTAAGAACAATCATTACAGAACCAGGCATAAAAATTGGAGGATACAATATTAACAACCTTCGGTATGCTGACGACACAGTACTGATAGCGGAGAACCAACAAGACCTGCAAAATCTCTTGGATAAAGTCGCCAAAGAAAGTGAACAGAAAGGCCTTACTTTGAACATCAAAAAGACAGAGACTATGGTTATATCTAAGAAACAGAATCCACCAGCATGCAGTATACAATTAAACGGAACTATTCTAAAGCAGGTGCAGAAATTCAAATACCTTGGAGCAGTAATAACTTCAGATGGGAAATGCAGAACAGAAATTAGGAACAGAATAGGCCAAGCAAAGACTGCATTTCAGAGAATGAGAAACATATTAGCTAACACATCTTTATCAGTGAATGAATGCTAGAAAACGAGTCCTAAAATGCTATATTGAACCTATCTTATTATATGGAAGTGAATCATGGACAATAGGCAAATCTGCACAAAAATCATTGGAAGCAGCAGAAATGTGGTTTATTAGAAGAATGTTGTGAATCCCCTGGACAGCAGAAATAACTAATGAAGAATGTATGAGAAGAGCTGGAGAGACAAAAAACCTTGTCAAAAAAGATAAGAGAGAGACAATGTACTTTCATAGGACATGCAATGAGAAGAGGGGGCATTGAAAATATTATAACAACAGGAAAAATAGAAGGAAGAAGATCAAGAGGAAGACCAAGAGAAATGATACTGGACAGTCTGACGGGATGGTGTGAGAGGAGATCACCGACTGAACTGATGGCCTGCATGAAGGATCGTGTACTCTGGAGAAGCATAATAGCCAACGCCAGTCAGCACGGCACATGATGATGTTGATGACGACTAGCTTAAACGTACATGTATAATTATAGTATGACTGAAGTCTGACTGTTGCACGAGTAAGTCTGTCTGACCAGTTATTTTATTTTTACTGAAATATAATATTTGTTACATTGTTATATAATGACCCCGAAAGCGGAGGATGTGGCTGCGACACGACGGCCTATGTGTTAGCCACTTAAATGTTTATCACTTGTTAGGAAAACTCCCTGAGGTTACACATATACTTCAACAACATTTTCACATTTTTGGCTTCTCTGAAAGCAGATTACATAAAAACATCACTGACATTGATATACGTATAGATGGTTTTAATTTGATCAGGCACTACCCAGCTAGGAAGCTAGAGACAGGTTTAGTTGTTTACATTTCTAACACAATTAAATTTTGTAGAAGAGAAGACCTGGAAATATCAAAGGTTGAATGTATCATGTTAGAAATTAAAATATCAAATCTTAGTCCAATTCTAATTAGTTTTATATACCGAAATCCAAATGTTTCCGCCAAGTGGTATGACCACTTCACGACCATGATGATGGATGATGCTCTAACCTATAAATTCAAGGACATAATCATTCTAGGCGACTTCAGTATAGATCTCATTCAGCCCAATCCTACATGGAAGAACATTTTAACTTCATACAACTTCTCCCAAATTGTTAACAAACCTACTAGGGTAACTGAATCATCATCAACACTAATAGATCATATTTATGTAGCTCATCCAGGAAACATTACTGAATGTACTTGTCCCTTATGTGTCGCTAAGTGATCACTATCCGATCTGCTGTACGTGGTCACATCAGAGGTATCATTCATTCATTCATTCATTTGCATGTCCCTTGCGGAACTTTGCCTCCCAAACAGCACTCCTGTAGGCCTCTCGGTTGTAAGCAAGATGGCCTGCTGCTGCTGCATCCATTTCCAGATCGTCAACGATGTCTTGCAGCCATCTTCATTTTGGTCTTCCTCTTTTTCATTATGTATCCTTCCAATATGGTCTTCTCTAAATTATCATGACGTTTAATGTGTCCAAAATATTTAAGTTTTCTCTCTTTATTCCTCTTTACTAGCCAGCCTTCTTCAATATTAAGCTTTTGTAGTATAGATATATTTGTTCTTTTTTGTGTCCACGATATTTGGAGAACTCTTCTGTAGCATTTACATTCAAAGGCATTTATGTGTTTCTCAGCTGTTTTGTTAAGTGTCCAGGTCTCACAGGCATATGTTGCGATGGGAAAGAAGTATGCCCTTAAAAATCTTCTTTTTGTAGTTCTGTCTGCTCCTCTCCACAGATTCTTTATTTGTTTTACTTTCTGAATAGTGATAGATGTCCTCCTTTTAATTTCCCTCATTGTATCTTCATTATTAGTTAGCAGTGATCCAAGATATTCAAAACTCTCCACTTCTTCCAGTTTTTCCTCATTAATACATATTTCAGTTGCCTTGTTTGTTTTGTCAGTTGTCATCAATTTAGTTTTCTTTGCATTAAGATAGAGGTTTTGCTCTTCGCTGTTCTTGCGGACTGACATAATTAGTTTTTCCATTCCTTTTTGTGTTGTGGACAGCAATACTGTGTCATCAGCATATCTAATCTCTGGTATTTCATAACCTCCAACTGTTATGGCATCGTAATATTCTTTGTCTACATCTTCTCTAACATTCCTCATTATATTTTCAGTATACAAGTTAAATAAGTAGGGTGACAATATGCACCCCTGACGGACACCTTGTTTTATATCAAACCAAGTTGTTGTTTCACCATTTATTCTTACTGATGCTTGTTGGTCTAGATACAGCAGTGATGTTAATTGTATCAAATGTGTTGGAAATCCCATTTTTCCATTATTTCCCAAAGTTTCTGGTGTTGTACACAATCAAATGCCTTTGAGTGGTCTATAAAGGATAAATATAGATTCACATTAAACTCTCTGCGTTTCTCTGTTATTAATCTTAGATCAGAGGTATAAAGTGCCTAAATACAAACATACCAGCATCAAATATAGGAACTTTAAAAACTTTAACTTGAAATTATTTTTAACTGGTCTAAAAGCTTCGCCTCTTACGTGCGTTTGCCAGTTAACCAGTCTAGGTGAGGTCATCGAGTACTGGATCGAGATATTTGGAAATATTTTTTGACAAGCATGTCCTCGTCAAAGAAATGATAATAAAACACATAACGAAATCCCCGTGGATAACGTCTGATATCTTGCAACTCATGAGGAAACGGTATGAAGCTCATAAAAACAGATATTTCAGTAGCTATCGTTCACTTAGGGATAAGGTGCAGTATTTAATTAGACAGGAAAAGAAAAATTACTTCAGAAATTTAGTGAAAGACAAAACTGATAGTAAATCAATCTGGAAAGTGATTAATTCTCTTGTAAATAAAAGGAAGCAATCTGACCAACAAACACTTCATGGTCAACATACTTGCACTAACTTCAGGTTATACTTTATGGAAGAAATTAGTATTCTAATATCTTCATTACCGACCCTTAATTGCGACCTGAGTGTGTTTAAAACTTACAGCTACTACATTTTCTTCTTCTTCTTCTTTTTCTTCTTCTTCTTCTATTACTACTACTACTACTATTACAACTACTACTCTTACTACTACTAGTACTACTACTACTACTACTTCTTCTTCTACTGCTTCTATTACTACTACTACTACTACTACTACTTTTTCTTCAAAACTGTAGTACTGTACAAAGTAGCGAAGAAAAAAATGAACAACATAAGAGATGACGGTCATAATATTTTTTTACAAAGCTGATCTAGCATGTTTTTTTTAAATCTCAAAACAAACACAAACTCTGTGAAAGATGTTTGTGAGCAGGGCACTTCTACATCTCTTAACCTTCACCATATTCTCAGCTGCTCTTAACACTGACAAGGAACCAGCACCACCAAAACTTTATAAAAATTGTCAGCGACGGCTACCACCATCTGGCGGAGAATCTGTTAATCTATGATGAAGATATAATTCCAGATTTCCACTTCAAGAAAGGCGCATTTTGCCTTTTTTTTCTCAACCGTGTAACTGTCTCCAAGGAGGGTCGGGGAGGTTCAGAAGCGTACTTCACGCTCAGCTGCACGTCTCCTGTCTTCAGTTTATCAACACACAGTCTTAAATTCTGATCTTAGGATCTACATTGATGGCATTGGCACTACTCGTCATCGCGGCTTTGAGAAACCTCGGATGGTGCTGCATTTACCACATTATCGTAAAGCCTCTAGCAAGACTTCAGGGAGGGAAATGACTGTTTTGCTAGTGTGAACAAACAAACACACACACACAAAATGGTACAACCTATACAGTTATATACCTGTTTTCTTCGCACAGAAAACCAGTACGGGGCGATCAATTTTACTTCAGGGTACAAAGAAGAATCAGAGGTCGAGAAGTAACCAGTCAAGCGGAATTATTTTTGCGTGGATGAAGTAATGGGAAGTATAGAAGGGAATTATGGGTAGTTTCTCGACCGCGTTTTTGAAATGAAATGCGCAACAGATAATCAAAAGCACAAGAATTAAAAGGAAACACTTGGCACCGAGAGCTGGATATATGAGACTGCTTTGAATGTGTAGCAAAACAGAGCCATAAATACTGGCTTTAGATTCATTAATGTCAGAATTTCAGATCCGAAACATCGCTCTGTGTTGGTGAATGGAGTCATGTAATGTCACAGCTTTAAAATGCGCTAGAGAGTTGAAAAGCATCATACACACACACTTCATCGGGGCACTCTAAACACTCTTTCGTTTTTATTTAAATGAATAACATTCCAAAGCATTTGATAAGCAGCCATTACTTTTAACATTTTGTAGTCTTTGAATAACTTATGAATGAACTGGAAAAAGACCCCTGTCCAATTTCTCCGTTGGTACCCCTCCCCCTCCCAGCTAAAAGCCTATCCCATGTAAGGAAAGGGAGGGATCGGCCAACTTTACAGCACTTAAGCAAGGGGGAAAACAGCGGAAACTTTAAAATCTATTATTTTGAAATTGTGAACAGGACATTGCTGGATTCAAACCCATTTACCTAAAATTGAATGTTGCCCAAAACCTTCTCTGCAGTTGCCCAAAAAACGACATCAGATCCAGCAGTCTCTGAACTATGCGCCGGAATTTAAGAGTCCAAACTTGGCCACAGGAAAAAAAAAAAAAAGCATGGACGGACAACAAGCACTGAAGAGCTCCTTCTGGTAACAGGATTCGTGGAAGTGATCCCATCTCTTTGCTGCATAAATGAGCATAAGCAAATCAGTGCAGAAGAAGAAAAACAAGTGAGAATATCTCTAAACATCCACTGGAAGATTTATATAAATTTATGTTTATATAAATCAATCTGTAGAGCCTCCCTCCTTTAAAAGTAAAAAGTAAAGATAGTCCCATAGCATTTCAAATGCCGTAGGGGGTGAAGCGTTAGAGACCTCATTATGCTGGGTCATCAGCGTATGAGGTAGGGTGACCAGTTCCTTTCCTCGCTGCCTTTACTTCCCAGATTTTCTCTGGTACCCATTTTACGAGGCTGGGTCGACCTCAGGGCCGTATTGGTCGGAAAGAAATCCCGCTCAGCTGGGGATTCGAACCCTCGACCATTTGGTTGCTAGACGAGTGCTCTAACCAATACGCTAGCCGGCCCCCTCCCTCCTTTAAGGCAACAAAAAAAAAGACTTTCACAACGATTCTAAATGTTAATAAAAAGAATACAAAACGTGATTATGAAAACTTTCTAATGAACATTATTAATGTTTTTGTAGTTCTTGACAAAGGCCCGGTGTTAGAGTTTGAAGATCAGAAACTTTTATCTGTAATTCATTCCTTGTTTAGTAACACATGTAGTTTAATACATCGATGTGTTGAAGATTCTTTCCGATTATTTATTTATTTATTTGTTTGTTTGTTTGTTTGTTTTTAAGCTCTTTATACGGGCTACAGCGTGTACTTGTATAAACAGTAAATACAGCTTTCTCAAAAGACGTGTGCTTTTTTTTCTGCAAAATTCATCATCATCATTACGAAAACACTGTCACTCTCCTATGTCTTAACTAGTGGGACGAAAGAAGATAGAAGTTGGAGAACTCCTAGTAATAACTGGAAAATTCAATGGAAAAAGGAGGAGGGGAAGGCCTAAAGAAAAATATCTCAGTGTCTTGACCAAGTGGTGTAAACCTCTTTGATGCATAGTTTACATTTTATAACTAGTTGTGGGGCGGGGGGGGGGGAATATTTTATCCAGCTGTTACAGACCAACAATCCTTTGGCAAGATACTATAGTACTCGAGGCCAATCTAGCTCCCCCATCAAGACTGCCAACCCAGGTTCTCCCCTCCTAGATATCAATCAATCAATTATTTGCATGTCCCTTGCGGAACTTTGCCTCCCTAACAGCTCTCCCGTAGGCCTATCGGTTGTAACCAAGATGCCCTGTCGCTGATGCGTCAATTTGCAGATTATCAACAATGTCTTGCAGCCACATTCGCCTTGGTCTTCCTCTCTGTCTTTTTCCCATTATGTACCCTTCCAAGACGGTCTTCTCTAGATTCTCCGAGGTATATTGTATTGGAAATTCTGTGTATGATTTCAGCGTGATTTATCAGTATATTGGATGGGCAACGTGTTTGATTCGTTAGTATACTTTCATGTAGATTGATCTTGTGCTGGAGCAACGCGGTTATACAGAAGTGTCTCATGGCAGCCGTAGCTGCGTGGAATAAGTGCCAAAGCACATTAGATTCGTAGTGTAGGCCACGTGTAGGGCCAATAGCCCGGGACCCCAGGTCCATTAGGTTTTAATGAGAAGTCATTATCATATGATAACATGCTTAATTATCACTATGATGGCACCTGTCTTGGTGTCGTGTTGATGTCATATGTCAGTTGTATGTGTTGTTGTGGCGTATAGTGAGAATAAAATGTTGTGTCTTTAATTTCAGACTTGTCAGTCATTGTGTATTGATTAACTGAATACTCAGGTTTTTTAATGTAAAACTAGCATACAACAGAGCTCCTAGGTTTAAGAAAAAGAAAAGAAAAGCGTCTGAACTAATCGGAACCACCAACACGATGGTGCAGCATAATTGCCAACATTGTCCGGTTCCGACGACACATATACTACTATTAATACTACTACTACTACTACTACTACTACTACTACTACTATTATTATTACTACTACTACTGCTATTACTACTACTGCTACTACTACTACTACTACTAATAGTACTACTACTACTAGTATTACTACTACTATTATTACTATTACTACTGCTACTTCTGAAACTACTACCACCACCACCACTACTACTACTACCACTACTACTACTACTACTACTACTACTATTACTACTACTACTGCTATTACTACTACTACTTGTATTATTACTACTAGTACTATTATTGCTACTATTATTATTACTACTACTGATGTTATTATTACTACTACTAATGCTACTACTATTACTACTACTATTACTACTACTACTATTATTATTACTACTACTAATACTACTGCTATTACTACTATAATGCTATTACTACTATTACTATTACTACTACTATTAATACTACTACTACTATTACTACTAATACTGCTGTTACTACTACTACTACTACTACTACTACTACTATTACTACTACTACTATTACTACTACTACTACCTTGGGAAATAATGGGATTTCCAACACATTTGATACAATTAACATCACTGCTGTATCTAGACCAACAAGCAGCAATAAGAATAAATGGTGAAACAACAACTTGGTATGACATAAAACAAGGGGTCCGTCAGGGGTGCATACTGTCACCTTACTTATTTAACTTGTATACTGAAAATATCATGAGGAATGTTAGAGAAGATGTAGACAAAGAATATTACGATGTCATAACAATTGGAGGTTATGAAATACCAGAGATTAGATATGCTGATGACACAATATTACTGTCCACAACACAAAAAGGAATGGAAAAACTAATTATGTCAGTCCGCAAGAACAGCGAAGAGCAAAACCTCTATCTTAATGCAAAGAAAACTAAATTGATGACAACTGACAAAACAAACAAGGCAGCTGAAATATGTATCAATGAGCAAAAACTGGAAGAAGTGGAGAGTTTTTAATATCTTGGACCACTACTAAGTAATAATGGAGATACAATGAGGGAAATTAAAAGGAGGACATCTATCGCTATTCAGAAAGTAAAACAAATAAAGAATCTGTGGAGAAGAGCAACAGAACCACAAAAATAAGATTATTAATGGCATGCATCTTTCCCCATCACAACGTATGCCTGTGAGACCTGGACACTTAACAAAACAGCTGAGAAACACATAAATGCCTTTGAATGTAAATGCTACAGAAGAGTTCTCCAAATATCGTGGACACAAAAAAGAACAAATATATCTATACTACAAGAGCTTAAAATTGAAGAAGGCTGGCTAGTAAAGAGGATTAGAGAGAGAAAACTTAAATATTTTGGACACATTAAACGTCATGATAATCTAGAGAAGACAGTCTTGGAAGGATACATAATGGGAAAAAGAAAGAGAGGAAGACTAATGCGAAGATGGCTGCAAGACATCGTTGACGATCTGGAAATGGATGCATCAGCGGCAGGGCATCTTGCTTACAACCGAGAGGCCTACAGGAGTGCTGTTAGGGAGGCAAAGTTCCGCAAGGGACATGCAAATGAATGAATGAACTACTACTACTATTACTACTACTACTGCTATTACTGCTACTACTACTATACTACTACTATTACTACTACTACTATTACTACTACTACTATTACTGTTACTACTAGTACTACCACTACTATTACTACTACTACTATTACTACCACTACTATTACTACTACTACTACTACTACTACTAATAATAATAATAATAAATAACGACAACAGTACCGACAGCTACACTCGCGACAGTTCGTTGCAGTGTTGTCTTTTAAAGAGAGTATTTCATAATGTATTGTAAAAGCTTTATTGTTTAGCAAGTGATATTATCACATATTATCACACAGAGATTCATTATAGAGAATTTTAAGTATATATGGAATATCATCTAAAATTGTCAACATCATTAAGAACTTCTACAATGGATATGTTTGTGCAGTCAAAACAGAAGAAGGGATGAATGAATGGTTACAGACTGAAACAGGTGTGAAACAAGGATGTATGCTGTCTTCTTTGCTTTTTTAATTACAATAGACTTTATAGTGAAAAAATGTTGCACAGGTAACATAGGTACTGACTGAGTACATGGGACCAAACTAGAAGATCTTGATTTTGCTGATAACATAACTCTTATCGGTAACTATGTGAATTCCATGAAAGAAAAAACAGATATCTTCAATGGCTAGCAAAATAGGACTTGAAATTAACAAGGACAAAACAAAAACAATGAAAATTCCCATTAATCAAAATGGAAAAATACACGTAGAAGGGACAGACATTGAAGAAGTCAATCAGTTTGCATACCTTGGCAGCTACATAGACCAGGATGATGACACCAGAAAGTTATATAGCGGTGTATGGTGTAGTTTTACAAAATGGCAGAGGGAGTGAGTAAAGTGAGAAAAAACGAATAGAAAATATGAGAATGAGTAAATGAAAAACATACAACATCCAATATTTCGGCGTGAGCCTTTTTCGAGGATTACATGCACAACGAGACAAACAAATAACTAAACGGAGAACTTATCTTAATATGGCCTCCTCCAGAAGTAGGAAACAGAAATGCGTATCTTAGAAGATGCATAGGGACCACGCGGGCCACACAAAGGATACGTCGATAGAGCCTATCGTAAAGAAGAGGTGGAGAGAGAGAGGAGGAAAACAAGTAGTAGAAAGGGGTAGGGGGGAAGGCAATAGAAACATGATAGCCGCTAGAGGAGAAGGTGTCAGGGGGAGGGGGGAAGGGAAAAGGGGAAGCGGAGAGATAATGAATAAAGAAAATAAACACCTGCAGGGAAAAAATGTGAAACTGGTGAATAGGACAAGACCCTATAAACACCAATATGTTGCCAGGGAAGAAAAGAGGGTGGCGGTAGGGAGGGGTAGCTAGTAGAAAGAAAGTAGAGTGAAAAAAAGAAAAAACAAAAAGGGGAGTGGAAAACTAAAGAAGTTACAGAAAGCTGAAGACATTGTTAATTCCCGCTGGGTGGAGACAGCCAGCCTGGAAAATAAGGTGCTGTTCTAGGACCCTCCGAGATCGTACATCAGCAGAACAAGAGCGGATCGCACTAAAAGAAATGTCCTGTTTTCCCCTGTGGTTGCTAAGGCAAAAATGTTTAGCCACAGGTGTCCAGGCCCTCTTAGAAATATCATTAAGATGCTGGCGAAATCAATCTCCTAAGCATAATCCAGTCTTCCCTATGTACTTCAAACCGCAACGTTTGCACATGATAGCATAAATAACATTGCGTGAAGTACACGTGAAACCCTCCTGAACTGATAACGTGGACTTAGGGAAGGAGATCTGGCTAGCCTCGACGACAAACGGACAAGTGTTGCATCTACAGCGTCCGCGACGTCTGGTACCATAAAAAGTATCATCTGTCTTGAGGTGACTACGAATTAAAAGGTCCCTGAGGTTCTTGTCCCGTCTGTAGGCCACCAATGGATCCCCAGAAAGTTCACGTGTATCAGGCTCGGTCTGGAGGAGATGGAGATGGCGAAACAGTATGTTTTTAACTGCCAAGCTATCAGGGTGGTACGTGGGTACTAGTTTCACTCTGTCCGAGCTACAGTGCGGTTTAGGGGTGAGGGCTTGTTGCCGCGATATGTGGCTAATGCGGTTCCAAGATGACGAGAGAACGTGTTCTGGATAGCCGCGTTGACGGAAGAAATCTAGCATTTTATGGCCTGGAAATCCAAATCTTCATTGCACAAACGTCGCAACCTAAGAAGCTGGGAAAAAGGAATAGAGTCCTTTCACGATCTGGGATGGGATGAAGAGTACAGGAGGTAGCTGTGAGAGTCTATAGGTTTATAGTGGATAGAAGTAGTAAGCCCGGAAGGGCCGATAGTAACGGTAAAGTCGAGAAAGTTAGCGGAAGTAGCAGAGACATGGGAGGTGAAGGAAATTATAGGATTGTACTCCTTAACAAAACTGATAAAGTTGTCAAGATCTTCCTCTGGCATTGATATGACCCTAATGCCGTCATCTATGTAGCGTCTAAAGAAGGCGGGAAATGGGCCTCTAAAGGCTCTCAGAGCCTTGTGTTCGAAGTGGCCCATGAACAGACACGCGTAGCTGGGACCCATTTTGGTACCCATGGCCACACCACTAATCTGGTTGGAGTAAAGGCCATTAAATTCAAAAGAATTAAGTTTCCGTTTGGTTATTTGTTTGTCTCGTTGTGCATGTAATCCTCGAAAAAGGCTCAAACCGAAATATCGGATGTTGTATGTTTTTCATTTATTCATTCTCATACTTTCTATTCGTTTTTTCTCACTTTACTCACTCCCTCTGCCACTTTGTAAAACTACACCATACACCTCTATCTAACTTTATTATTTAAACCAGTTTTACTGCAGTCGCCATCCCTTTTATCTGTGACACCAGAAAGGAAGTTAGAATTAGAATTGCAAAAGCAGCATCGATCTTCAAGAATCTTGAGAACATATGGAATTCAAAAGTTATAAGCACAAAAACTAAGCTAAGATTATTCAATTCAAATGTAATATCCACCCTCATTTATGCATGCGAAAGCTGGAAAACAACTAAAGAAACGGGCGGGAAATTAGACTCTTTTGAAAACAAATGCTTAACGAAAATACTCGGCATCAAGTGGAACGAATTCAAGAACAATGCAGAGATAAGACAGATGACTGAACAACAACCCGTCTCATGAGTGATCAGGAAAAGGAGATGGACATATGTTGGTCACTTGATGAGAAGAAACAGTCAGAGAATCCCAAAACAAGCTATCAAGTGGAACATAACAGGCCAAAGAAAAAGAGGCAGACCGCGTGAAACTTTGAAGAGGACATTGTTAAGAGAGGCCAAATTAACAGGCATAAAATCCTTTGATGAGGTTGAAAGACTCGCCGAAGACAGGAAAAATTGGCGAACTACTTTGCGAACCCTATGTGACTATATATATATATATATATATATATATATATATATATATAAGTGATATTATACATATTTGTTTCTTTCTTTTTATTGTGGTTAGTGGAAGCAAAGACCTTGCCTGTCTTGACAAGCAACTGACATGCTAGCCTCAGAGATGACTGTAGGGAATGTTAGCATATGTAGGTTGGTTGGTGACCCCAAAGCATGGAAAAGGGACAGAATAATAAGGTGCGCAACTTGTGAAAGGGTTCCCTCCCCTCGTGATTCAGTGTATAAGGAAAGGGCTACAGATGTTAAGACGGAATCGACCGTTTCTCTGGACATGCGAATGTGCCAGAGGGCGGGGGGGGGGGGGGGGGGGGGGGGGAGAGAGCCATATGGTGTCAAAGCGTGAATGACATTGTTAGTCGTCGATGAAGTTAAAGTACTGTATGTATACGTATCTGCACAAAAATCGCTGGAAGTAGCAGAAATGTGGTTTATTAGAAGAATGTTGCGAATCCCCTGGACAGCAAAAATAACTAATGAAGAATGTATGAGAAGAGCTGGAGAGACAAAAAACCTTGTCAAAAAGATAAGAGAGAGACAATGTACTTTCATAGGACATGCAATGAGAAGAGGGGGCATTGAAAATATTATAACAACAGGAAAAATAGAAGGAAGAAGATCAAGAGGAAGACCAAGAGAAATGATACTGGACAGTCTGACGGGATGGTGTGAGAGGAGATCACCAACTGAACTGATGGCCTACATGAAGGATCGTGTACTCTGGAGAAGCATAATAGCCAACGCCAGTCGGCACGGCACATGATGATGATGTATACGTAAGTCAGTTTGGGCCTTTACTATGTGATGTTGGTTGCACAGAGCTGTGTGGGTCTGCTCCCTCGTCAAGGTGATTCTCACTTCGGTAAATGTATGTCCGGTAGTTAGGATCGTGTTATGTATGATCAGGAATAAATCATAACTCGGTGCAGATGTAAAATGTTCAGTGTATATTCCCTTGTGTAATGGGAAGTATGTCTCTAGCTGCACGTTAAATTCATATTACTGATTTTTTTCATTGTGCATATATATATATATATATATATATTATATATATATATATATACTACTGATTGACTGTGCAGCACATTTGTTATGACGTCATTTTCTTCATTTTTACATAGAAAATGTAGTGAGACTTTAAAAACACCCGGTATATGAAGTACAATGATCTGGTCAAGCAACTGAGGCAGGGGGCAGGAATCAGGGCAAAAGTGATAGCTGTAGAAGTGGGAGCAGGAGGATTCGTAGCAACAGCAGCATACGACCTATGTAAGCAACTGGGCATAAAGGGACAAGCAAGAGCAAGGGCATTGAGAACCTTTCAGAAACAGCAGAAAAGGCCTCATGCTGGCTGTGGAGTATGCGAACCAAGCATTGGGAACCTAAGTAATTTCATTTGCCACAACCAATGCCAGTCCTCCGTAGCTAAATCGCTAAAGACGCACTTCAAAAGTGCAGTGGCAACTGGAAGATCACGGGTTCAATCCCGGGACCGAGAAGGAAAAAAAAAAAGCAACAACTCACAAGACCTCTGGGAGTCATGACCCAGAGGGGCTCACCCACCCCCCTTAGAGTGTCAGGAGTTTAATAGGGCCGAAACACTTGTCTGGGGGGGTACTTAGTCTGATGATCTGAAGGAGTTGTGTTGTTGTTCCGCTCTCTACAGTAGAGAGTTTCCTGCATATATATATATATATATATATATATATATATCTGCACACACACACACACACACACACATATATATATATTTCTCTGGACACGCGAAATGTGCTGCACAGTCAATCGTGAAAAATGCAGTGAATGGTTGCTGTCTGCGGGAGTAATTTCTTGCACTCAAAACAGAATGGTGTTATCAGCTGAAGAAATAATTTATTTGGTTGAAAAAGTGTTTCGAAATGGCAGTCGGTACATACGGATGGTTGATCAAAGATTTATAGCAAAAATTTCCTGATAAACAACCTCCTCATCGCACTACGGTTAGAAATTTGTTGAATACGTTTCGTGATACGGGAACTGTGAAAGATGCTCCGCGATCTGGTAGGCCTGCTGTGTCTGAAGAAAAATGTCTAGACAGAAAAAAAGACAGAATCTTGAAAAGTCCATGCAAGTCCTTCAGGAAAATGTCGCAAGAAGTGAACGTATCACTGAGCACAGCGCACAAAATTCTTAAACATCGGTTACATTTTCATCCATACAAGATTTCTGCTGTGTCTGAACTAAAAGAGTGTGACAATCAATCCAGAGTCAACCACTCCACGCGGTTTCAAGCATTTTTAGCTGAAGAAGACGAGTCAATTTTCGGTTTAACATTCTTCTCTGGTGATACTTTAAAAACAGTCGACACACAACGTTAGCGATGTGAACAGAAGACACAATGGAACAATGGACGAAACTTCGCGGGGTTACTGAAACGACTGCAAGTTGACGAGAAAAATAGAACTCCCGTTCTAGAACTAATTACAAGAAACAGTGACATATTTGTCTTGTAGGACCTAGACACAGGTAGAATTAACACATTAAAAATTCATGTAGACACCGGTAACAACCCTCCACCCCCAAGTTTGTATGAAACCCTACAAAACCCCTCTCAAACACAGACGGATCGTGGGAAAAGCTACTCATGACGTGTTACAGGCAGGCTCAACCAGCACCTATAACCCAGTGGATTTCAACAAATGTAAAAAAAAAGGGGGGGGGGGAGGATGGAACATATCGTTTCTGCTGTCATTTCAAGGGTCTCAACGCAATCATCAAACCTGTCTCCTACAACATGCCGTATGCTGAAGATATTGTGCCCCAGCTATGCTGAGCCAAGTGGTTCACCATCCTAGACGCAAAAGCAGGTTACTGGTGTATCCCAGTGGATGAAGACTCACACGAAAAGCCCAGTTCCTCTTGCAAGTTTGGAGAATATGTTTATTTAAAAACAACAACAACAACTCAATGCCATTTGGAATCCGTAATACTCCAGCTACGTTTTGCGGCATTAATGGATCAAGCCTAACAGGGTATGTCAACATTTGCAATTCTCGTTTCCATGCCATTAAGGCATACTGGAGATTACGGTGTTAGACCCGTATTTTCCATGACCTTCGGCACAGGAAAGTCTGACGTGGTCAGTATCACGGCTAGGCGCATTACCCTCCCAGATTTCTCTGGTATCTATTTTTTTTTTTTAGGTTGGATGAACCCCGGGGCCGTTTTGGTGTGTACCAGAAAAAAAACCCCACCGCTGGGACTGAACCCGGTACAGCCTGATTAATAAACCGAGCGCCTAACCACTCAGCTAACCAGACGCCCTGCAATGGCAAACGTTGATGATATTTTTGATATGACAAAGTGCTCATTCGCAAAATCAGAAACAGAATACCCAGGGTATGAAATATGCAGAGAAGGCGTCACGCCCAATAAAAGAAAGGTGCAGGCTATCAAAGAACTCCAACCACCAAAGAACATAAAACAATGCGTAGTTTTACAGGCACGGCCTCTTACTATCTGTTTGTACCACAGTTTTCTGACAATATCGAACCGCTTATTGAGTTGACACGAAAAAAAAAATAGGAGGTTTCATTTGACTGGGTCATGTCAGAGAGGATTTCAGAGGCTTAAAACGGAGTTGTGTGACCTTACGTAGTGTGACCTTTCGTTGTGTGACCTTACGTTATGTGACCTTACGTTGTGTGACCTTACTATGCTGGCTTTTCCTGATGTAATCAAACCTATGGTTTTATACACAGATGAGGGTGATACGACAGTGAGCGCAGTGCTGGCACAACCAGCTGATGACAGTATACAACTAGAAGAGAAAACACAACCAAAGCTGCGACCTGTTTATTTCCTATCACACTCTCTCAGCAAGTCACACACAAAAAAACCAAACATAAAAAACTGCACATAAATAAGAAAGAGAGTTTTGCGATCGTGAATGGTCTACATAAACTACATAATTATGTGTGCAAGTCCAAACTCATAATTCGGATCGACAGCAAAGGTCTAAGACGTTAAAATAATGTAGTCTAAGATGTTAAAATCTGACCACAAGAATAATAAAGTGAAGAACTGGTCACACCAATTTTTTTGCATACGATCCGGAGAATTAATACATACCTGGAAAAATAAATCTAGCAGATTTTCTGTCCAGAGCACAATCGGGCGCCGAAGAGTGTGAGAAAGAATCACCAGAGCGTGAGCCCAAAGCGCGTGAGAACATGTTAACAGTGAGTGTGATCGATTCTTCGAATCTACATTATGAGGACATACCCAGTCACCCTCTGACACAGACACATTACAGACATCCTCGTATGATCAGAAACCACAATCGTCATCGCTCCACAACCTCGATGTACAGAAGGAGCAAGAGAAAGGACAGAGACATCGTGGAGAGAATTTTTTTTTAAAAAAAGAAATCAGATTGAAGAAGTTTGATGAATCAGACTCATTGATTAAATCATTCATTCTGGAGAATGATGTTGTGTACAAGGTAAACAGAAGATGAAGAAACATCGCCCTCATTACACATACCTGCACATCTGATGGACATTGTTATACTCCACTATCATGAGAAGAATGAACTGAAAAAGTAGTCCAAAGCACTCGGAGTAAATACTATTGGAGGGCTATTTATGCAGACGTAGAACATGTTAAAGATTGTGTAACATGCAAAACAAGGAACACGAAAGCGCGGAAAGTACCATCACAAATCATGGATACACCCCACGGTTGGTTGTATGTTGAAGGTCAGTATGGGCTGCTCAGGTCCATATCTGATTACCAATTCCTGAAACAGGTACACCGTCCACTTTACAGACGAATACTCAGACTGGACATAATGTTATGCAGCATCAGACAAAGGCAATCTCACCATGGCCAAATTATTAGTCGACGAATTTGTGACAAGGCAGTCTGTGCCAATGGTTATACTGACTGACAATGGAGGCGAGTTTGTTGGTGAACCATTTCAATAAGTCATCAAGGGACTAAATATTCAACACACTCGAACAATCCCATACCATCCACAAGGAAATGGCGCCAATGAAAGATAACGTCGAACCCTGAATGATATATTGGCAATATTAGTCTCATCATCATCATCATCAGGTGCCGTGCCGACTGGCGTTGGCTATTATGCTTCTCCAGAGTACACGATCCTTCATGCAGGCCATCAGTTCAGTTGGTGATCTCCTCTCACACCATCCCGTCAGACTGTCCAGTATCATTTCTCTTGGTCTTCCTCTTGATCTTCTTCCTTCTATTTTTCCTGTTGTTATAATATTTTCAATGCCCCCTCTTCTCATTGCATGTCCTATGAAAGTACATTGTCTCTCTCTTATCTTTCTGACAAGGTTTTTTGTCTCTCCAGCTCTTCTCATACATTCTTCATTAGTTATTTTTGCTGTCCAGGGGATTCGCAACATTCTTCTAATAAACCACATTTCTGCTGCTTCCAATGATTTTTGTGCAGACTTGCCTATTGTCCATGATTCACTTCCATATAACAAGATAGGTTCAATATAGCATTTTAGGACTCGTTTTCTAACATTCATTGATAACGATGTGTTAGCTAATATGTTTCTCATTCTCTGAAATGCAGTCTTTGCTTGGCCTATTCTGTTCCTAATTTCTGTTTTGCATTTCCCATCTGAAGTTATTACTGCTCCAAGGTATTTGAATTTCTGCACCTGCTTTAGAATGGTTCCGTTTAATTGAATACTGCATGCTGATGGATTCTGTTTCTTAGATATAACCATAGTCTCTGTCTTTTTGATGTTCAAAGTAAGGCCTTTCTGTTCACTTTCTTTGGCGACTTTATCCAAGAGATTTTGCAGGTCTTGTTGGTTCTCAGCTATCAGTACTGTGTCGTCAGCATACCGAAGGTTGTTAATATTGTATCCTCCAATTTTTATGCCTGGTTTTGTGATGATTGTTCTTAGAATATTCTCACTGTACAGAGAAAAAAGGTCTGGAGATAGTACACATCCTTGTCGCACCCCTTGTTTTATAGGTTGATATTTTCCAATTCCATTTTCAACTCGAACTGCTGCTTCTTGCTGCCAGTATAGATGTTTTACAATCCTCAAGTCTTTGCCGTCTATATTGATGTCTTCAAGCATTTTAATAATTTCACTATGTTTCACCTTGTCAAATGCCTTGGTGTAATCAATGAAGTATAAGTAGAGATCTTTCTGTACTTCTGTTAGTGTTCGTAAAGCATAAATGGCATTGTGTGTTCCCTTTCCTTCAACAAATCCAAACTGTTCATCTGCTATTTCCATTTTTATCTTTTTCCTTGTTCTTCTCATAATGATTCTCAGAAGTAGCTTCGTTATGTGACATGATAGGCTGATAGTCCGGTGGTCGTCACATTCCTTTGCACCTGGTTTCTTTGGTAGTGCTATAAACGTGGATTTAATCAGGTCACTGGGAATATAACCACTGTTGTAAATATCTTTCAGTAACTTGGTTATTATTTTTATTCCTGTCTCCTCTAGTGCCTCTATTTCTTCTATTGTTATATTATCAGGCCCAGTCGCTTTTCCTTTCTTCATGTGTTTGATAGCATCTATGATTTCATCTTCAAGTATTGGCGGTCCATCACAGTTTTCAGTATCTGGTGTTAATTCTGGTCTTTCTCCTCCATATAGCTCACCGATATACTCTGTCCACCTGTCCACAATGTCTTCTTTTCCCATTAACATTTTACCTTCTTTCGATTTCAGGCATCCTGTGGTTTATTTTGTTTTCCTGCCTGTGAGTTCATTAATTCGTTTATGCAAGTTTTTGCTGTCTTTATTATGAGTGTCCTCTATCTGTCTGCACTGTTCATTTAACCACACTTCTTTTGCTTCTCTGCATTTGCGTCTTATTTCTTTATTTATCTTGCTATATTTTTCCTCGTTGTTTTTACTCCTCCTCCTCTTGTCCATCAGTCCTAAGATGTCGTCTGTCATCCATTTATTTTTAGGGGCTTCTTTTTTCTGTGGTATTATCTCCTTAACAGTTTGGTGGATAGAATCTATTAACATTTCCCATTGTTCATCTATACTATTTATCTTTGCTATTGCATTGTATCTATTTGTTATAATAACTTTGTATTGTTCTCGCAATTCTTGGTCATTTTTAAGAAGTTCTGTATTCAGTTTGATGTTTCTCACTTTTCTGCCTGCTTTCTTTAGCTTTATTCTAACTTTTCCACAGAGTGGATCATGGTCACTATTGCAGTCAGCTCCTGGCATGGTTTTTGTTGTCAGTAATGCATTGCGGAATCGTTTGTTGATTAATATGTAGTCTATCTGGTTAAATGTCTTTTTGTCTGGGCTGCACCACGTTGCCAGTCTTCGAGGATGTTGTTTAAACAGGTGTTTCCTACAACCATGCTATGTATTCTTGCCCATTCAATTAATTTATAACCTCTGTCATTCCTCTCCCCCAGTCCATAGTCACCAACGATGTCCGAAGTTCTTCCTTTACCAACTTTGGCATTAAAATCTCCCATGACTATGGTAACTTCATGTGACTTTGTGTGTTTTAGTGCTGTCTCTATGTCATTATAAAATATCTGTACATCTTCCTCAGAACTTTCAGATGTTGGAGCATACACTTGTATAATATTTATGTTTATTGGGTGTCCTTTCAGTTGGGCTAGCAGGACTCTGTCCGAGATGTTCAAATATCCTACAATTGTCCTTGCCGTTTTTTCATCAAATATAATTCCTACTCCTCGTTCATGTTTCTCACTTCCTGAATATATTATTGTATATTTATCAGAGTTTATCTTTCCTGCACCTGTCCATCTAACTTCACTCATTCCTAATATGTTGATCTTCATCCTTTTCATTTCCATCTTTACATTTTCTAATTAGTCTAAATTAGTCTCAGATGAGCTAAATGAATGGGACATATATTTAAACTCGGGCGCAGGAGCTCTCAGCATGAACATAACCAGTAGGAACTCTCAGCATGAACATAACCAGTAGGAGCTCTCAGCATGAACATAACCAATAGGAGCTCTCAGCATGAACACAACCAGTAGGAGCTCTCAGCATGAACATAACCAGACGTACTGGCTACTCTCCATTTTTTCTGTTATATGGGAGACATACCATACTACATACTGATAGAATCCTACAAAACCTGAAAGAAATTCATGGGAGAAAGTGACACAGTTGAAAATGTGTTACAGCGACAACATAAGGCGTTCACAAAAGTTACATTGAAAGACTGCTTGACTGATTGATTGATTGATTGATTGCTTGATCTTTATTTCGAAAGGGTTAAGAATTGGGCCCGAAGGCCCGTCTGACATTCTGTCTTTAATCATACAACTTTCACCCTCTTCCAGACTTTCTAGACATATGCTGCTCAAAAAACAAACATAAAGAGATAAAGAAATGAGACGGTTAATCTCAAAACGAAACAACACACCAGAATAATTAAGACTTAGAGACCCAGTTTACTGTAAGAATCACAATATGTTGTTGTATGTTATCAATAAGTGAAAACCAGGTTATTTTATTATCGAAGTACTGAGTCCTGTATCTTTTAAAAGTAGAAGAAAAATCAAATTACAGGAAATATACACATAGGGCATGCTCAAGATTATATCAGACGTTCAGATCAGTAATGGACGATACCAAAAGCAATCAAACCATGACAGATGAAGAGCAGTCACATTGGCAGAGGGCAACGTGAGTGGTTCTAGTTTAAACGAAGAACTACAATGGACAATTCATAGCAGAACTAACTGACACGGAGCCTTATTTTTGCTTCCTTGCCATTTTACACTTGTCAGCGCGATCTTGACACGAAACAAACACTATACACTATCTGAAGAGTTATCATATAGTCTCATTACACACCGCACACCTCGTTATCACAGGTGTTATCAATATGAAACTTACGGTTTTACAATATATCCTTGTATTTTTATCTCACGCCCCGCCCCCTAAGAAAAGACATACACACAAACAGAAAGAAGCCATAAAATGGATCAGTGATCAAGTAAAGTATATTTCATAAGTTTATTATTTACATTCACCAGCAACCGAGCTTTGCTCATTAAGCTGAATGTAGCTGAAGCCACAGCTGTTTAGCCTCTGATTGAGTTTATTGTAAAACAGCCAAGTTAGCCATGTCGCGACTGATCTCCCAGCTTGGGATTGTATTGCTGACGAGGGCAGTTTTCGCTATGGCATGTGAGTATTATCTGCACTGCAGACATTACTGTTATTATTTTAGTTTATGATATAGTTTAATATCTGTACCAGACGCATAGATATATTATCGCCTTCTTCTTATTCTTCTAGGTAGGCTGCTGCTACTACTACTACTACTACTACTACTACTACTACTACTACTACTACTACTACTACTGCTACTATTCCCACCACTACTACTGCTGCCGCTACTACTACTACTACTAGTGCTACTACTACTCTACTACTACTACTACTACTACTACTACTACTACTACTACTACTACTACTACTACTGCTGCTGCTGCTGCTGCTGCTGCTGCTGCTTCCTGCGACTGCGACCTGATATTCTTTGCAACTGATACAAACGTTGAGGAACAACATCGAGCCGGACTGACAGCGGGTATACGGTGTGGAGCTAAAATGCAGGGCATATACTTCTTTAGCAGTTTCCACCACCATGGGGACTGTGGCGATCCCTGTTTAGTTAGCCAGGCTAGGCCCTGTTACTATGGATACCATCGGAGAGATGAGACAGGGTCAGCTATAGTTCCTCAACCCTGACACTTTCAGTTATGGATCGGCGACTGTCACATCAGACAACGTTCTCGCCCTTTTATCGTTTCGATAATTTAAATAAATGCATATTTAACAAAGAAAGTGTATCCTACAAACAGTAGCCAGTAAAAAGCCAGTCTCACTTTCTTGGTACGCCCATGAGAAGAAAACTGCACCATTAAAAGCCAGGCAGATCAGATTTTTAAAAAAATGATATGTGACCCGTAGTGGTGGAGCCAAGTAAGAAGTTTTTTTTTACAAATTCAGTTATATGTTAAGACATCAACTCACAATGTCATACTGGCCAAGGGAAATTAAAAAGGGAGACAACACGATACATAGCAAGTTGGAGGACCACTGGAGGCAAACTTCTCTGGAAAAGGAGGGGGGGGAGGGAAGAACATAGAATAATGATATTACCATTACTGCCACAAGGAACACAGTCCAGGACTGGCCAAGAGACAGCGTAGCTAACGATTCGGCCATCCTCTCCCATAGTCACAAGAGTATCTTAACACACGGCAACTTTACGGTATGGGACAGTGTATGGTTATTTCGGACGGCTATGTCAGCAATCATGTTCCTTTCTTGTTGCCTGAGTATTGGTACATGTTTACATAACATATGCAGCAACCCTATAGACTTACATTGCCTAATGAGTGTTATACTTTTACAGAACAGACGCAGTAACTCTATAGTCTTGAGTTGCCTAATAGTTGATATATGTTTGCAGAACAGATGCAGTAGCTCTACAGTGTTGAGTTGCTTAATGCAGAATAAATGCAGTAACTCTATAAATGCAGAATAGATGCAGTAACTATATGGTCTTGAGCTGCCTAATGATCGGTACTTTCTTACAGTATAGATGCAGTAACTCTATAGTCTTGAGTTGCCTAATGATTGGTAACGTATACGTAATAGATGCAGTATCTCTGTTACGCTATGCATCTAAATGACTATAGTGAATGTGTTAAGTTGTGTACCTAAATGACTATAATGAATGTGTTAAGTTGTGTACCTAAATGACTATATTGAATGTGTTAAGTTGTGTACCTAAATGACTATATTGAATGTGTTAAGTTATGTATCTAAATGACTATAGTGAATGTGCTAAGCTGTGTATCTAAATGACTGTAGTGAATGTGTTAAGTTATGTATCTAAATGACTATAGTGAATGTGTTAAGTTATGTATCTAAATGACTATAGTGAATGTGTTAAGTTATGTATCTAAATGACTATAGTAAATGTGTTAGGTTGTGTACCTAAATGACTATAATGAATGTGTTAAGTTGTGCATATAAATGACTATAGTGAATGTGTTAAGTTATGTATCTAAATGACTATAGTGAATGTATTAAGTTGTATATCCAAATGACTATAATGAATGTGTTAGACTGGCAATATTTTCGCCGCATATACTTACTTCCTTTACACAACTGACCGTTTTAATATGAGGTTTTATGTAAACGTGTGTCATTTTATACATGCCTTCAGGTATCTAATGTTGTAACTGAACGTTTGTGACATAGCAAATTATGAGAGCCGATGGGCAGAATGTCAGATGGGCCTGTGTACCGAATTCTTTACTGTTCGAAGATGAAAGTGCTCTTTCGATCGTTCTTTATATCTGTCAGTCTGTTTTTACATTACTTTTAGACTCTCGTTGCAAGCACTGACTGTAACTGATTTTATATTAAACTCTCCTACAGTATAGTAGTTTTGATAGATATTCGTTAACTCTTTTGCTCCAGAATTCTTTTCCACCTTATGCCAGAAAAACTTTGTTGGAAAACTGTGGAAGACAGATATTGTAAGGAAGTTACTTTGTATTTTAGAAACATAGGTTTGGCTAGAAGGAGATGAAGACGCTGTTCTATTAGACAATCAGCGGTCAATAGCTGATATTTTAGCGTCAGGGTTAGCGACCCACAGCTGACAAAGACCCTGTCCCACCTCTCCTTGGTACCCCCAGTAACAGGCCTAACCTGGCTAACGGGGCAGGGATTGCCATAGTCCCTTTGGTGGTGGAGCCTGCTAAAGAAGCATCGCACGCCCCACTCTTTTTAGCTGTACTCCAAGACTGAAAAAAAAATTATAGCTGCCATAACCCGCCCCCACACCGATACGATGCTGTGCCTCAATACCTTCGCAGCATCGGCTACAAAGAACACCAGCCTCGCAGTTACTGGAAGATTGAAAGAAAAAGAAACACACAAAGGTTGGATTAGAAGTGTGCTATTTTTAAGTTTACTTAGACTTTGTCTATGAACTGCACTGAACATTGATTAGAATTAGGGGTGCAAGATCTACCAACATTGATTAGAGTTAGGGGTGCAAGATCTACCAACATTGATTAGAGTTAGGGGTGCAAGATCTACCAACATTGATTAGAGTTATGGGTGCAAGATCTACCAACATTGATTAGAGTTAGGGGTGCAAGATCTACCAACATTGATTAGAGTTAGGGGTGCAAGATCTACCAACATTGATTAGAGTTATGGGTGCAAGATCTACCAACATTGATTAGAGTTAGGGGTGCAAGATCTACCAACATTGATTAGAGTTATGGGTGCAAGATCTATCAACATTGATTAGAGTTAGGGGTGCAAGATCTACCAACATTGATTAGAGTTAGGGGTGCAAGATCTACCAACATTGATTAGAGTTATGGGTGCAAGATCTACCAACATTGATTAGAGTTAGGGGTGCAAGATCTACCAACATTGATTAGAGTTATGGGTGCAAGATCTACCAACATTGATTAGAGTTAGGGGTGCAAGATCTACCAACATTGATTAGAGTTAGGGGTGCAAGATCTACCAACATTGATTAGAGTTAGGGGTGCAAGATCTACCAACATTGATTAGAGTTAGGGGTGCAAGATCTACCAACATTGATTAGAGTTATGGGTGCAAGATCTACCAACATTGATTAGAGTTATGGGTGCAAGATCTACCAACATTGATTAGAGTTAGGGGTGCAAGATCTACCAACATTGATTAGAGTTAGGGGTGCAAGATCTACCAACATTGATTAGAGTTAGGGGTGCAAGATCTACCAACAATGATTAGAGTTAGGGGTGCAAGATCTACCAACAATGATTAGAGTTAGGGGTGCAAGAACTACCAACACTACTAATGTTGTCCTGTAATGTAAGAGTTATTGTCCAAGACTGCGAGAGTAAGTTTTTCCATAAATGTAGTTATTTTCTTCATTAAGCCTGTGAGTAAGGTTTGTCGTTTCAACTTTGTTATTTCAATTTTAGTCACGTTGATTACATGCACAACATACCTGTATTATCTGATGTAGAATGTCTGAAACTGAAAAAAGTTGAACAAAGAAGGGAGAATGTCAGACAGGCATATGTGCCTAGTTCTTCATCCTTCGGAAATAAATCCCAATCAGTCAATCGATGCAGCAGACAATGAGCGCATTGGCTTTTCTATCCAGCTAAGATGGTAATGATGGCAGCCGACATTTTTTTGGCTTCATGTCCGAGATAGGCTACAAAAACCGAAAACCAATCCATAGCGGAGAATAAAACAAAAGGTGAATATAAAACCGAATATTTAATGTCGCTGAAGTCGTAACTCCCAAGAAAAGGAAACGAGGTACTGACACAGAAATTCCGTCGCTTAAATTCTATCTCCAGCGGGTATCCAACTTGACGCACGAACATATACGACGTATATACGTGGTCTCATGCAAATGTCTGATTCTAACTGAACAACATTAACAACAAAGTCTGGAGTCCGTGACTCAAGTTATCATTTTTTCTTTCCCTCACGTCTAGAAGTGTTTTGTCTACTATTTTTCGACGACTAACCCATACAGTACTGTGCTAAATCACTTTACTGGGCGAAACCTTCACTAGTTTTCATTTGAAAAAAAAAATGTTGCGTGAAAGAAGAAAGGTGATAGCCACTTCACCAAGCTGACTGAACACGAGCATGATTCTTTGTTAGTTAGTCGACAGATCAGTCATCATCACTGCACACCGAACACGCTGTCCGTAAGTGCTCAGATCTCTTCAGTATATCCCCCCCCCCCCAGTGTACGTCGGCTGACCCACACCTGTTCTGTGTTCGTTGACTAGTCTTCTTTGGCTCCCTGCATAGTTTTGTTCTTGCTTGGCTGCACCCCGTTTGACTTTGCAGTTCCCGCATTCTGGTTAATGTCTCGGAGCCACATTTATCACCTGAATCCTGTTCCGGCTTCTCTGGGAGCGTTCAGAGCATCAGTCAGATCCAATCCTCGAACTCTTCCCCCAACGCCACACTAGGAACCCTATCAGCTAGTTCCTTTCCCCCTGATAGTAGTGTAAAAATAAATGTAAATGATAGTTGTTTCTTATTTCTTCGTATAATGTATAATTATTGTAACTGTAGATTTGCTGTCGATTGACACTTACAATGATGAGTGATTTAGTTATGAATGGACATTATTGATACTATTGTCATTTTCGTTCTTCTCTACCTCAGTTTTACTGCTGTACTTCGGTAGAATGTGTTGTATATATTTATAAGCATGCAATCTTCACTACTCCATGGTACTTCAGACTTCTGGGCCGTTCGAAAATTTAACTGATGTTCTACTTTCAACCCAGGATCCTTTAAAAAAAAATAACCCTAAACCAGTCGACTAAGTGCATCCAATGCCGACCACAAAACATTTAATTAACGATACATGATGATGATGTTGACCTATGATTTCATGCTCGTGAAAATATGTGACGTCATACCTCAAACTGATCGGCAACACAAGAACAAGAAATCCAGACCACTTAAATATCGTCATAGGACAGCCGCCACATGATACTAAATGAAATATCACACTATTCCTACAGAAGAAAAAACTCTTGATCACAAACATTCTAACCGACGCTGACAGTCGCCTGTTTATACAGTTACATTACTAACTAAAACAGCACGTCCTAACACGGCAAAACCTAACTCTCAACTAATCAAACATTTAATCACCTGTCTATCATTTCCACGTGCCACGGACTGGACCTTCTAGAAAAACATAAGCTGCAATCACGGTCCATGCAGCATTTTCTCTACTGTATAATCATTAGTATTCAAGGGGATTTTTTAAAAAATAAATAATATCACTCAGAAGATTTACATGAGTCACGTCTCTTTAACCATCAGCAATGTTCCTTGCACTAGCATGCCCCGGCATAAAAATGAAAAAAAAAATTTTTTTTTGTCTCAACCTGGACCTTCTCAGAGACTCCAAAGCACTCCGCACGAGCCCAGCCCCCAGTGATTTCTCTGAGCTTGCTCATTGTGTCTGTATCTCCAGCCACTCCGGTGCCCTAGTTACGGCCATGACATCCATAGTCAAACTACGTGTAGTCACAGTGTGAGCACCACAGTGTTCCTTTACAACATCTTCCCCTCCCCCAACCTGGCCTGTGAATCCCATGCGCTTCCCAGTTGCCGAGCAACAGACCCATCTGCATCACCATCGGCAGAATTCTCTCGGAAATCAGGGCCTGTACCTCTGCCTCCACAGCCACTGGAGTTAGTTTTCTGCAGCTTGTCCATTGTGATGTGGACTGGAAAGAACTTACCGCAGTCTGCCATAACTCTCACTTGTTCTTTGCCAGATTCTGTGTCCTCGAGTGGACGTATCATTTCGTTAAAACGACAGTGCAATCGTATCACTAATTCAACGAGTTTAATTTAGCAATAAAATAGACAGCATCATTAACAACGAAGACTTTTCATTCATTTGTCACTTGTACTTGTAGAACTGCCTGTAACTGCGAGCTGTTGTTCTTTGCAGACGATGCTGTGGAGGTGTTGAGGCACAGCATCGTATCGGCTTGGGAGCGGGTTATGGCAGCTATTTTTCTCAGTCCAGGAGTACAGCTAAAAAGCAGGGGGGGGGGTGTGCAATGCTTCTTTAGCAGACTCCACCACCATGGGGACTATGGCGATCCCTGCCCCCGTTAGCCAGGTTAGGCCTGCTACTGGGGGTACCACGGAGAGATGGGACAGGGTCTTGGCCAGCTATGGTTCGCTAACCCTGACGCTAGCATATCAGCTATGGGTCGCTGATTGCCTCATCGGACAGGCGTCTCCACTAATGAGAACTGTTCGCGCTTTGTAGCGTGTTATTTCTTCTGCCGTAGTTAATGCCGAGATGTGAGCAATGACCCTCAAACGCCTTGTTCATCTGTATAAGGCTGGTGTCTTTTTTTTCTGAAGATTTAACTATTTTTGATCTAACTTCTACCCCCAGGTCACACGCTCTTCGTCACAGACGGTAACTATTCGATTTCGCCAGTAGATGACACTTTCTGGTTGAGCGGTGGTCCCTTTTCCTTTAACCTGCTCGGTAAATGGAGGTCCACGGACGACGGGTCTTTAAACGTGTCCAATCAGTCGTATGCTACAACAGGTATCTTCAGTATAACGTCTGTCATTCATCATCAGCTATATGTGCTTTTTTAACCAGTACATCATCCAATATGCCTGGTTAGCTGAGTGGTTAGGCGCTCGGTTTATTAATCTGGTGGTACCGGGTTCAGTCCCAATAGGGGGATTTTTTTTTCGTACACCCCCCCCCCCAAAAAAAAAAAAAGTGCCCCGGGGTTCACCCAGCCTCTAAAAACGGGTGCTAGAGAAATCTGGGAAGATGAATGCGGCCAGGCGTGATACTGACCATATCACACTTTCATGTGCCGAAGGTCGTGGAAAATATGGGCTTAACATCGTATTACCCATTAATGGCATGGAAACGGGGATTTTACATTTTACCTTTTTTACATCATCCAGTATATCTGATTATTTTAATAATACGAATCTTGAAATGCTATATCCAGCTAGTGTTACTATATGGGAGTGAATCATGGTCATTAACATTACTATATGGGAGCGAATCATGGTCATTAACATTACTATACGGGAGCGAATCATGGTCATTAACATTATTACATGGGAGCGAATCATGGTCATTAACATTATTACATGGGAGCGAATCATGGTCATTAACACTACTACATGGGAGCGAATCATGGTCATTAACATTACTACATGGGAGCGAATCATGGTCATTAACATTACTACATGGGAGCGAATCATGGTCATTAACATTACTACATGGGAGCGAATCATGGTCATTAACATAAACAAGAACGAGAGCATTAGAGACAATTGAAATATGGTTCCTACGAAGAATATTAAGAATGCCATGGACAGCCAAAAATAGCAAGTGAAGAAAGCCTACATAAATCCAGTGTGAAGCGAACCTTGATGAACACACCACGGGGGAGTCAGTCTAGGTTCATATAATGAGAAGAGGAAGAGTCGAAAATATCTTGACAGCGGCGAAAACTGGGTACAGGGAAAGAGCTTTAGAGGTAGACCAAGAGAGAAGGTTTGAGGTGATCTGACAGAATGGACACAACAACAGAACTGATGGAAAACATGAAAGATCGGAAAACTATAGAGGGACATGGTCGCCGACGAATCCAGGTATGGCATATCATCATCATCATCATCATTTTTCACAACAGCTGATTATTTTAAAAGTACATTATTCACCGTATGTGCTTATTTTAAAAGTGTATCATAAACTTTATGTGCTTATTTTAAAAGTGTATCATAAACTTTATGTGCTTATTTTAAAAGTGTATCATAAACTTTATGTGCTTATTTTAAAAGTGTATCATGAACTTTATGTGCTTATTTTAAAAGCGCATCATCCACTTTATGTACTTATTTTAAAAGTGCGTGATCCACTTTATATGCTTATTTTAAAAGTGCATCATCCACACATCATCTGATTATTTTAATAGTGTATCATCCACATCATCAACACAGCATGTGATTATTTTAATAGTGCTTTACCCACTGTATGTGATTATTTTAATAGTACATCACCCACATAGTATGTGATTATTTTAATAGTGCATCATCAACACAGCATGTGATTATTTTAATAGTGCATCATCAATATATAACATTGTTATGTTATTACAACTGTTTAAAGTTTTTATGTTCTTCACCTTACGAGTTTTATCACTTTAAACGCGGTAACACAGTAAGCATAATGCACATACTGAGTACTTCACTGGCCCAGAATGAAAAGAACACGTGGTCACGAAGACAGTACTTCTTACACAAATGCAATGATATGAGGAAGTATCTTCGCCAGTTATGATAAAGGCATAGTTTATCTACACTTCTAAATCAATATCCCTTGTAGCATGTTGCCGAAGATTTCTTCAGGTATTTCACAAGAAAAGTCGTTAACAATAGAACATCGTTCTTAACGAGTATATGAAGCACAGCTAACAAATCTTCACATTACACTACCTTGTAAGTTCATCTCTATTACATACTTACCCATGTCTCGATGTTCTGTTCTCTTGGTCTTCGATTATCTATCTCTGATCCTGAGTATCTAAGGATCGTAGTATTGTCTGTCTTTGTCGAATAGCATCAGACGTTTTCAGTCACAGTCTTCTATCGAGAAGATTCCTCTTGTTACTTCTCTGGACTTCTGTTCTGGTCTCTCGTCTTATGGCTCTTCGACTGTTCTGGTCGAATCTTCTCTCTTCTCTATTGACCATCCGCGTGCACTGACCACCCTTCTGTAACTCTTAAGTTACACAGATTTTTTAAAACTTTTTTTTTCAAAAACATATTTTTGAAAAAAAAAACAATAAATACAGTCGTAAGGTTTTGTTCCGTAGTCTGGAGTCTGTAATTTTAAACTGCTGTAAATGCTAAAAATAGGCGTTGAGTCATATATATATATATATATATAGTGGTCGAGATATTTATTGAAAAAAAATCTTCTTACGTTATGAATGTTCTTTACCGGGCAAAGAGTTGAATCACAGCGCAGATTCTCAATTTTATTTCCTCATTCAGTAACAAAAGAAACAACTTGTCTAGATGTAATTTACAAATCAATAACCAGTTCTCTTTTCTAGACATGCGAATGCTCTGATTTCTATAAATTTATGGTTTAAAAAAAAAAAAAAGGTATCGATGACATCGGCCAGTACCAAGAAAACTGGTGGGTTTTATCTGCTGGTGGCATTACAATGGAAGCAGCAGTCAGGACGTACCCACTACTGAGCATACCAGCTGTTGTATTTGTTCAGGTAAGTCTAAAGAGCTGTTAGACGTTTTAAAACTTTGTAGATATTTCTGACCATTCCACCACACACATCATCATCATCATCATGTGCCGTGCCGACTGGCGTTGGCTATTATGCTTCTCCAGAGTACGCGATCCTTCATGCAGGCCATCAGCTCAGTTGGTGATCTCCTCTCACACCATCCCGTCAGACTGTCCAGTATCAATTCTCTTGGTCTTCCTCTTGATCTTCTTCCTTCTTTTTTTCCTGTTGTTGTAATATTTTCAATGCCCCCTCTTCTCATTGCATGTCCTATGAAAGTACATTGTCTCTCTCTTATCTTTTTGACAAGGTTTTTTGTCTCTCCAGCTCTTCTCCTACATTCTTCATTAGTTATTTTTGCTGTCCAGGGGATTCGCAACATTCTTCTAATAAACCACATTTCTGCTGCTTCCAATGATTTTTGTGCAGACCTGCCTATTGTCCCTGATTCACTTCCATATAACACACACACAGAAGTCCAAAACTGTTTGGGTCTGAATTTCTGCAGCAGAAACGGAGAGCAGTTATAACACAGTTATTAACCCCCCTCCCCAAAACACACACACACACATACACACTGTATGAATGACCGGTGTGCTGAAAGCGTGCAATGTGTATGCAATTGAAGTGACGAAACACGATTTTTTAATCTTTTTTTTTTTCTAAACACGTGTTCGGTGCTCTATGCAATTTGCCACATGGCGATCTTCCGTGAATCAGCGCGCTTGCATCAAATTCTGTTGTAGGTTGTTGGGGTGAGGGGGGGGGGGGAACGGCTACAGAATGCTATCACAAATGTTGAAGATGGCTTTTAGGGAAACAGGCTATGAGTCGTTCCAAGACATTTGAGTGGTTTTCCTGGTTTACAGAGGATAGAGCATCGGTTGATGATGATGAACATCCAGGTCGACCAGTGCCGAGTTCAACGCCAAAAATAACTGAAAGAATCATGATACGTCTACGAGAGAATAGAGAATGTAAGAAGAAAGCGACCTGACAAATTGCGGAACAAGACATGGCTTCTCCATCAGAACAATGCGCCAGCCCATTCTGCTCTCCAGACTCGACGGTTCTTTTGGCCTGTAACAACATGACTCCGGTGCCGCCTCCTCCCTATTCACCAGACCTTGCACCCTGCGAATGTTTTCTCGTTTACGAAAACTGAAAATGAAGCTGAAGGGGACGAAGATTTCAGATGGTGGAGGAAATTCAAGCAGAGCCGCGGGCTGTTCTTAGCAAGCTGAGAGGAAATGACTTCCAGGAATGCTTCCGGAAGTAGCAGCACCGCAAATATCATTGCCAAAACTCAAAAAAGGGGGGGGGGGACTTTTGAGGGTGATGCTGCCCACTAACATTTAGGGTACGCCTAAACTGCATTTCATACTTGTGTGTGTGTTTATTTGTTTGTTTGTTTGTTTATTTCTACTGAAAAGCTCGGGGAATTTTACCGCAACAAAAAAAAAAAAAGTTTTTTTCTCCCTGAAACTCCTAGTTTTCGCTGTCTCCTTCGAAGTAGTCCCCCTTGAGCTTGTATATAGTGATCCCTGCGTGCGTTTCCCATAATTTTTTGCATCCCTGGAAGTTTTCAAGTGTCAATATGTCGATGGCCTCTTGCGAGTTTTGCTTGGATCGCTTCAGTCCTGTTAAAAGCTTCTTCAGCTGTAATTTCATTTTGGGAACAAGAAAAGAAGTCGCAGTGGGGTGAGTTCAGGCGAAAGGGAGAGGGAAAGTGGTATGGAATCACTGTGACGTTTTTTTGAAGAGGCGTCAGGAAGTGCCTGTCGAACAATGAGTGACGTGTGAGCGGGCGGAGTGTCATAATGGGGACAACCAATTGTTTTTCTCCCACTAGTTTCGACGTGTGCAGCGAATTTCTCTCCCTCTGTCGCTTCATAACCTCATAGTAAAACATTCCACTGATGGTGTCACCCAGTAGAACAAATTCCTTGTGGACAATGACTTGGATGTTGGATTTTACTCATATATATATATATATATATATATATATATATATATATATATATATACGAGTATATAGATATATGAAGAAAACTCTCAACTGTAGCGAACAGAACAACAACACAACTCCTTCAGATCATCAGAGGAATACCCCCCCCCCCCGGCAGACAAGTGATTCGGCCCGATTAAACTCCTGACACTCTTGGGGGGGGGGGGGAGGGGGGAGGCCTGGGTCATCACTCCCAGAGGTCTTGAGAGTTGTTGCTTTTTTTTTTCCTCGTCCCTGAATTGGACCCGCGATCTTCCATTTGGCACTGCACTTCGAAGTGCATCTTAGCGATTTAACTGGGTTGTTTCTGGGGATGAAGACGCCCGATAAGGTAATCAGCGACCCATAGCTGATATGCTAGCGTCAGGGTTAGCGACCCATAGCTGACTAAGACCCTGCCCCACCTCTCCCTGGTACCCCCAGTAACAGGCATAGCCTGGCTAACGGGGCATGGATCGCCATAGTTCCCATGGTGGTGGAACCTGCTAAAGAAGCATTGCACACCCCCCTGCTTTTTAGCTCTACTCCAGGACTGAAAAAGTAGCCGCCATAACCCGCTCCCACGCCGATACGATGCTGTGCCTCAACATCTCTGCAGCATCGGCTGCAAAGAGCAACAGCTCGCAGTTACAGGGAGTTCGTACAAGTACAAAGGATTTTCTGCTCTTTCTGAAAGGCTGTTCAATGTCCTTGCTCTTGCTTGTCCCTTTATACCCAGTCACTTAAATAGGTCGTATGCCAATGTTGCTATGAATCCTCTAGCTGCCACTTCTACCGCTATCACTTTTCTCCTCCGTTCTTGTTTCGTATGGGACCGGAAGTCTGATCATTATTAGTTCCTGTTTTGTTGTGGAGTACACACACACACACACACACACACACATATATATATATATATATATATATATAAAGTTATGCATACATGTCCCCTGGCAAGTCAGACTACGGATGTCATCTTTAAAAATGCACCAACATTGAAACGCTGAGACTGGACTAGTAAATGGATCCAAGATGTCAAGCATTGCAGGCTCAGTAAAGAACTAAAAGAAAAAAAAAGAAAAAAAAACTTCGGTCCGTCCAAGAGGCGGATCTGTAGATGGAGAAATCTATAAAGAAGAAGAAGAAGAAGAAGAAGATGATGATGATGATGATGATGATGATGATGATGATGATGATGATGACGACGATGATGATGATGATGATGATGATGATGATGATATGTTACCGAAAAGCATATACATTTATTTATATATATTTTTTTTAAATCACAACACTTTACAATTCGTACACAAGGGTAGACTTGACATTTCAGTCACTGCTATCCGCTCTTGTTCTACTGATGAGCGCGTTCGCTTCAAAAAGCTCTGGAACAGCACCTTATCTTCCAAGCTGGATGTTTACACCCAAACGGTCTGAATTCTCCGTTTGGTTTTCTCTGATATAACTCTTCACATTGTTTGACTATAATTGGTTCCATATCACTGTTCCTGCTCATTTCCCTAGTACTTTTTCACTTTCTCTAATAGATTTTCTCATGTGTTCGAGACACCAAAGGTCAATACTACTACTATTCTACTCCTTTTGTCCCGTTTTTCCCCTCCTACTCTAACTGACCGTATTTCACGCTTGACCGCCTCTCTAACTCATATTTTGTCTTCTGCCAGAGGTCATAGTTGCCCAGTTTCACCAGAGAGTGGATCGCAGAGAAGTTTCTCTGCATGTTTTTAATCTGTTTTATCTTTTCATTTGTCCTTGATAAAGGCAGTTTTGCTGAAATATTGAGCTGTTTTTCATAACCATTTCATTGTTCCTACTCCCTATTGCTAGCCTATCTACACATCTACCCACCTGCCTACCTATCTTCCACCCTTCCTTCCTTCCACATATTTTCGTAAAAACTGCACCATAATCTCCATCTAACTCTACTAACAGCAGTTTTACAGCACTTGCTATTACAATTATCCATTGCGCATTGTATGGCTTACTCAAAGTATTTTTAACATCTTAATCATTTACAATAAGAGATACTATAACACTTACAACAATTCACAGAGTATGGTTCGTAAGAATGGGTTCATCTGTTAAGCCAGTCAACTGTGATGAGTCTAACATTGCTTTATTGTCCAGGGCATGCGGGAGTACATGGCAAAGAAGTGGCAGATAGACTTGCTGGACAGGCTAAAATAAATGGCAGGCTGAGAACGGATAAGAGCGACATTGCTAAAGCCGTATTAGACAGGCTGCAGGAAAATGAAGAGCGGGAATGGAAGAACAATGTAACTGTGAAGTGACTGCTGGAGCTAGGACAAACTAAGGGAGCTGGTAGGAAATCTGAACTGTGTGTCAGAAAACACTTATAAAGAACCAAGATTTGATAGGGACTATTAGCAAACACACAATGGGATGGATGCTGCGGCATGAGGCAGAGCATATATGGGGCCGTCCTGAATGCAATGACACCTAAGTCTGATTTTGAACCTTTGAACCTATTGCCAATACATTTTACTTGTTTGTCTATTTTTTTTTACTTTACGAAAAATACAAAACAGAGATTTCCTCAAGGGCTAACTGGCGCCAAGTTCGATGCCAATAAAACAAATACGGGATTCCCGACTTTCTGGCTTGAAGATCCGGGACAAGCACTTGGGTATTTGTCGTATGGAAGCTTCATGTTTGGAGACGTATCCAAGAAAACCGGAAAGTGAGATAAGTGTAATCGTCCATTGTTGGTAGTGTAATCGTCAGTTGTTCGTAGTGATATTGTCCATTGTTGGTAGTGTTATCGTCCACTGTGGCTGACACATCGTTGGCGGTGTAATCGTTCATCGTTGACTGTGCGTGAGTTCTCCAAAGTTCATATCATATAATCTGCGAGGCTGCACTGACTCATAAATTAGGCTTACTTTTTTATCTGTGAGACCTCATTGCCTCATATAAACGGTTTATATCTTAATATGTGAGACTTCATTGACTCATAAAATAGGCTTATATCCTAATATGTGAGACTTTATTGACTCATAAAAAAGGGTTGTATCTTAATATGCGAGTCTTCATTGACTCATAAAATAGGCTTATATCCTAATATGTGAGACTTCATTGACTCATAAAATAGGCTTATATCTTAATATGTGAGTCTTCATTTATTCATAAAGTAGACATATCTTGATCTGTGAATTTAAAGTTGCTCAGATCTGTTTTTATGGGCTATCCTAAACTCATTTTGGCATTATTTCTCCCATATCTCAGTTTGTCGTTCTTTCTAGCTCTTATCTTGTATAATAACGATTTTTGGCTTGCATCTAAGTTTGTGGACCCACCTTGGTATCTTAACTATTCTTGGCTCGATTCTAAGTTTGCAAGCGCACCTTGGTATCTTAACTATTCTTGGCTTGATTCTAAGTTTGCAAGCGCACCTTGGTATCTTAACTATTCTTGGCTGGCATCTAAGTGTGCGAGCGCACCTTGGTTCACATCATTTTTTTAAAAATTAACTCATCATTCTTCGTATATCCTGGGACCATTAATTCTTGGTCATCCTCTTTCTGGATTCCCGGAACAACCCCCCCCCCCCTTTTCACTTGTTATTTTCTCTAGACCATTACGTTGTATATACGAAGTATATCTTTCTTTTCTTGCTTGCTGGTTTAAACCAGGTATCTTTAAGACCCTTCTTTTACTCTGATCTTTCGGTCAACATGTGAATAATAATAGAACAAAAAAAAACAACAATAAAAACAGACAAAAAAGAGACTTCAACCCATATATAAAGACAAATGGACAAAACAACACCGCACAGCAAAAACAGACGATGAACACTACAAACTCTCAAGAAAATGACCAAGTGATGATCTCCCGATCGAGAACAGGACATTGCAGGCTGAGACACCATCTAAACCAGAAGCTGAAAACTGGCGTTAACAGACCTATACGTCTGTGGCAAAGAACAAGAGACACCACATCGCATCCTTCAGAGCTGCCAACTACACAACTCGCTCAATCAAAGGACTTGGCCAGACATTCAGCCCCACCCCTACCCCCCACACCCTACAAGAGAAGAAAAGCTCTACGGTGATGCTGAAAACCTGAGATGAACTGCCGCAGTTGTGAGAGAGATTGGCGTTGATGTCTGAGCGAACAACGAAGAAGAAGAAGAAGGAGAATGATCTGTCCGTGATATTCTGATAGCGCTTACATAGCATCTCATCTAGAATAAATGTGATCCTTTTTTCAAGACAAAGGTACACACTTCTATGTGCATGTGAATCACATCTGTGACACGGATATACAGAGTTGTCGACATCTTTGATAGGGGGCACAAGTACAGAGACTTATCATCTGTGATAGGGCCCACAAGAACTCATTTTTGACAGGGGCCACAGGAAGTCATTTTTTACAGGGACCACAACATGTCATCTTTGACAGGGGCCACAAGATGTCTTCCTTGATAGGGGCCCCAGTGAATCATCTTTGTCAGGGGCCACAAGAAGACACCCTTGCTCCTGAACTGACACTAATGTATAGATATATGTTGTTGTTGTAAGTAATATATAAGTGCGTATATCAATCAGTCATTTGCATGTCCCTTGCCGAGCTTTGCCTCACTAACAACTTTCCTGTAGGCCTCTATAATAAGCAAGATGCCCTGCTGCTGATGCATCCATTCGCAGATCATCAACGATGTCTTGCAGCCATCTTCGCCTTGGTCTTCCTCTCTTTCTTTTTTCCCATTATGTACTCTTCCAAGACGGTCTTCTCTAGATTATCGTGACGTTTAGTATATATCCAGAATATTTAAGCTTTCCCCGTTCAATCTTCCTTACTAGCTAACCATCTTCAGTATTAAGTTCTTGTAGTATGGATATATGTCTTCTTTTTTGTGGCCATAATATTTGAAGTACTCTTCTGTAGCATTTACATTCAAAGGAATGTATGTGTTTCTCAGATATATACAGTATGTAGCTAATATCAGCTTCACATAGACAGATAAATGTATAATCTTCTTCCGCAGATGGGGTTCACGCGCAGACATAAATGATGGACTAGATGGATCCGGACCCTTGGCTTTGTTCGACAAGAACGGAAACGCCATGGTTATCTCCCCGCTGAACAACTTCATGGCTGCCTCGATGTGGCTGAACAAGGATAAGGCTGTTCTCAACTACGGAATTATGGGTGCAGTCGACGCACTCCCGCCAGGCTTCGAATACAAAACCATAGCCTTTTGCTCGAACACAGGCATTGGAGATGTAAGCTTCGTGCCTAATTTGCTACAGTAAAAAAAAAAACACAAATATGGCTTTGCTATTCTTGTCATAAGGGTCAGGGACGATTAGATCATCATTTATTAATCACAAATACATATTTTGTGGCCGTTTTCTTACTAAGGAGAAGTCCAAAAAAGCTAAGTGTTTAATTTTTCATCTGTTTTATGTGTTGTTAACTGCTGTGTTGTTTCTGTATGTGATCCTTGATAAAGGCTTTTGCCGAAATATTGGACTGCTGTATGTGCTCATCTTCCGTTCTGCCATTCTTGTTTTCGCCCACTTTCCTTACTCTTATCTCTTTGTAAAACTGAACCATACACCTTTATCTACCTTCAGGGCATCGAAGGCGAAGAACCTAGGACTTAGAGCACAAACATTGGTTACTGCTGCCGTGGTCAACTGTGCTGATCGAATATCAATAGAATCAGTCATAAACCACCCAGAACAATTGTGGCAGGAAGGTTACTCAGCCGTCAGCCTTCTCCAGAGCCATCATGGAAGGCAAATAAGTGTCGTATTATTAACCAATCACCAGTTAAGACGCTGTCCAGTTTGACAGTCAGCGACCCATAGCTGACATGCTAGCGTCAGGTTTGGCCAACCCTGTCCCACCTCTACTTTTGAACCCCCCCCCCCTTTTCCAGTTAAAAAAAGCCTAGCCTGGCTAACAAGGTAGGGATCGATGTAGTCTCCATGGTGGTGGAGTCTGCTAAAGAAGTACTGCTCATCTCTTTGCTTTTTAAGCTCAGTTCAGACACTGAAAGACATAGCTGCCGTAACCGGCTCCCAGTCCGACACAGTGCTGTACTTCAACACCTTCACTGCAACGGCTGCAAAGAACCTCAGTCTCAGAGTTCCAGGGAGGTAGAAGAAGAGGAAGAAGAAGCCATTCAATGAATCAGTCAAAGTGCATTACATTGTTTTGTTGGTCTCTATAACCACCTGTTATTCTCGTTGTTACTTTCAGGCTCTGGAAGGGTGGGGCAACATTTTGAAAAGCGTGTACAACAAAACCGATGACGTCACACAGTACCACCAATCACAGGATCTCTCTCTTACACATTTGGGATACTGGACTGACAACGGTGAGGGATAATTGGTTGTTTTTTGTAATTAATTGTGTTTCCGTCTTGCTAAACTTGGATTAGAAACGTTCAGTTAATTTCGACATAAAACTATTCATTTATTTCCAGAAGATATTTTGATGTACACTTTAATACTATTAAGCACTAACTTTTGAGTGCCTGCGTCTACAAACGAGGCCATCGCCTTCCCCCCCCCCCCCCCCACCCTTTTTAAAATCATATTTCACTTCCAGGAAAATTTTCTGAAATTTGTGGCGGATGCAATGGAAAAAGGATTTTCCCGCACCTTCCAACAATAGACACGATTTTCCCGCACCTTCTAAAAATAGACACGATTTTCCTGTACCTTCTAAAAATAGACACGCCATCCTTCCCACAGTCAGACTCGTTGAGTGCACGTTGGAGCCCTGGAGTCAGATACTATTGGGCCCCTTATCCAAACATGGCCATTGTTTTATATACTTAAGCATCTTATCTTATTTTATATCTTATATCCTTCCCGTACCGTTAAACGTCACATAGAGCTCGCAAAGTAGTTCGCCAATTTTTCCTGTCTTCGGCGAGTCTTTCAACCTCATCAAGCTATTTTATGCCTATTAATTTGGCCTCTCTTAACAATGTCCTCTTCGGAGTTTCACGCGGTCTGCCTCTTTTTCTTTGGCCCGTTGTGTTCCATTTAAGCATCAGCAGTCCAAATTCAGGAATGCCTACCCCGCTCTCCCCTTCCTTCACCTGCAGATATTTCACATGTAAACCACAATGGTGTCAACAATCTGTGTATGGCTCGGTTCGTTCATGAGCAGGCAAGTGTGGAAAAGAAGCTCAAATCACTCAAGCAGATCAAATTAACCCTGTCATACCTCTCAGAAGGTTGCTGGCTTTGGCCTTTTCGGAGCGGCCAAACCCGAAAGGTGAAAAGTAGCACCTGATGACTTTGGGGCACGTGACTGGCTTGTGTGGTTTTCCATTTAGAATGTGTAGCCGACCAGTCATTTTGATCTGTTGTTTGTGGGGAGGTACGGCCAGGATTATAGTGAGGGAGCATGTTATCATTGTTGTCTTATTGATCAGTGTATATTTGTTTGCATCGTTTCCAGCAATGATCTCCTCCTGTATCATCCTCAAGATTGTGTAAGTTGTCGTATGTCTAGTGCCGGTTTATGTAAATTTAAACGTAAGTTTAGTTAGAAGAAGTGTTGCTCGTTGTTTTGTGTAACGAAGTCGTAGTTCGTGATGATGTGTTAAGTGTGTTCAGTGTTATATAGAAGTAAAGATATGTGTAACACGAAAACCATCGCTATTGATTCATTGACATATTTAATTGATTGCGTTTGCATTGACATTGCTGTTTCTTGTGTTATGTGTTGTATGTGCATCATGTATGTAATCAGGAGTATTTGTGTTCACTGAAGTTATGCGCACTTATACTTTTGCCAGTGTTCATCTGTCATACATACGTAATGTTGCAATTTTTCACTCACATGTGTTGTATTTCATATAATGTGATGTTTCATTTGAGAATCATAATTTGGTGATGGTAAAGTGCAGGCATTAGCACTGAACAGTACTGAATGTGATGTTTCATGAGTTAGCACGAATATTGCTAATTTAATATGCACTGCTAAGAATTGGGATGCTAATTCACGAGTTGCTGATGTAGCTTTGTCTTGAGAAAAAGATAGAATTGTCGAACATTAGTGCGATTGAACAAGACAGCATAGTGGGGCCTTCTATGTGAAGAAGAGTCAGTTTTGGAGCAGATGTATGATTAATATGATAGTCACATACAGTGACAGACAGTTTTGTCATGTGATTTGATTTCATGAAGTGCCTCACATTTTCTGGCTGTATGTTTTTTTTTTGTTCGTGATGCATACAGTTTCGTGGTCCTCAGCTGTTGTGTGTGATTATGTTTTCTTGTTTTGTGACTAAATTGATAATTATTTGCCTTGATCATTATGTGGTTTACGCGTTGTTACTTATGTATGTGAAAATGTACTGTGTTAATGCGTCTAATTTCTTCATATTAGATAAATGAATAGCGTAGCAAGCTTGGCACGGATGAAAGGGGTTAGAACCCGGGTTGGTTTATTTTGGAGGGGTGCAGTTTTGGGCTCCCATGTACAATTGTATTTAATATTTGGAAGGAAGCATCTGATAATCACATGTATAAATTCAAGGCACCAACTAACTTGGGTGTCTGAGTGGCGAAGTGGTTAGTGCACTGGCCTCTCATGGCGAAGATCGGGGGTTCGAATCCTGCCTGAAGCACCCCAGTCACCCAGCTGTAGGAATAGGTACCCGACTTCTTCTGGAGTTGGGGAAGGAAAGGCGGCCGGGCGTGATCCTGACCATATCACCCTCTATTGTGCTGACAGGTCAAAGAAGATATGGGCACTAACACCGTATCCCTATGCGCCTCCAAAGCATGACAGGATTACCTACCTACCTACCAACTAACTTAAACATTTTACACGTCATCATCAGCTCCCTGCCCCCAGTGGAGCATAAGCCATCAGCAAAGGTTCCCCAGCCAATCCTGTCTTGAACAAGTCGGGACACCAAAAACCATGTCTTCCCCGCTTCCTTTAATTCTTCCTATATTGTCGCTTCTCCATTCTTAATGGCCTACCCCTCTTTTCATGAGGTGTCCACAAGTCGAAGTGATATAGGGGTACTTTTTTTTCAGTTCTTAATATGTGACCCAGATGGTTACAGTGTTGGTGATTTTATTTATAGATTTTATTTTTATATTGTGAAAAGATCAAATAGACAACAAAATCAGTATGTAAGAGAAAATATTCACATGTCTTTCCAAGCGAATCTTCAACACTGGGCAATGGAACTTTTGCTTTCCCTTGAATCTATAACATTAACTAAAGATGAGGGTGTTATTCTCTCTCTCTCTCTCTCTCTCTCTCTCTCTCTCTCTCGGACATACAGTTTACAGATTATTGAACTTGTCTTATACAAGATATGAATCCGCAGGTGCCTACTACTACTATCATACGGAGAGTGGTAAAAATTACGAGGATACACTCCTGGATGCTAAACAAGTTTGGACGGCCAGTAACATACCATACGCGTGAGATTTTTTGTTCTGTCTTATATATCACCATATTAATTGTCACCCTCATCATTACAATCACTACCGTCATTATCAGCACCGTCGTTAGTAAAGCTGGCTTAGTCGGTATGCTTACTGTAATATGTCAAGTAGATAACGGGAATATGACATCTGATGAAACATTGTCTCCTGGAGTCACATATAAGCATTTCCTATTTTAGACACACGGTAGCATCACCTGTAAGATATGCTCTGACAGAAAACACCAAGTAAAAAAAAAAAGCAACAAGGGCAATACATGTAGGAGGATCAACATATCTTTGATGACTTCAAATACAGGTTTAATGGTGAAACATGATGATGATGGATCCGTGTGATTGCGGAAGTTGATGGTAATAACATGTTTCAAATTAGTGATGCAACACTAGAGAACATGAAAATACTGGCAGCAAACAACAGTGGCCAGTTGTTCCACCACAAACTGACAAAATAAGCTAGAGATAAATTCTGGTCTGTTTCTTGTTAACAATAAAATTATGGCAAACACGGGACACTGCTCTCCTCCAGCGAGCCCAAGACAAGACTAACTCAACACTTTCACACAAAAATCACCACTCAAAATCTTTCCTGCACCCAATTCTCGTGACCCTGAGTTCATACTCAGGGCTCGTGCAAAATGTGAATAACTAGAAGCTTAATGACTCAGTGAAAGGTTAGCGCAGTAACTTTAACTTTGGAAAAACATGGCAATCAACCCTTTTCAATCTGAGTAACAGGGGAGACAATTCATGAAAACATATTCTGTTACTTTATTTTCTCCTAAATTAGTGAGACATTAATGGTTTTCCATCATCGTTCCCATGGTTACTAAGTCTTCGTTTTCTATATTTGCTTGAATGTTTCCTTCAGTATGAGCTTCTTCTTCTGAATTTGCTTTTTATATCAGCAGTTCTGACTCATGGACTTTTTTAAAAATCTTTTGAGCTCCTCTATAGATCTTGGCTTCTTGGGTGGTTTCGTTTGGGCTAGTATGTGCATATCAGTGGCTCACATTTGGTGTACTTTTGGAGCATCGCTTCTCGGCCTTTTGGCTAAGATCAAAGTGGTTGAGGTCAAAGTGTCCTTTTGGCAGGTACGCTGATCAACATGCCCTTTGTTTAAGTCAAAAGTGTCGCTATTTTTGAACTAAACGAGATGCTCGAAGCCTGCCCTGCACTTTGAATGCCGGGGGTATGGTCAACATCTCGTTACGGGCGGGCCCGGTTTGCAGTACCTCCAGGTCACGGCCTGTTGTTTTCGTCGTCTACAAAAAAAAAAAAAACGTGTTTGAGATGTCTTGGGCACAATCACAAAGTAGACAAATGCTAACCTGAAATTTTATGTACATCAAGTGCCTTTAACTGTGATTATGCTGAAGAGTGAGGATGCATTTCATGGACTATAAAGTAAGAAAAAAGAAAAAATACTAGCTCAAATGAAAATGAGAAAATAATAAACTAGTGAAACGGATAAAAACAGATAATTCAAATATATTTTCATTCCTCTTCTATCTCCCTAGAACTGTGAGTGCTGTTTGTGCAGCCAATGCTGTGAAGGTGTTGAAGCACAGCATCGTGTCGAATTGGGAGCGGGTCATGACGGTTGTTTTTTTTTCAGCCCCTGAGTGGAGCTAAAGCAGCAGGGGTGTGCAGTACTTTTTTAGCAGACTCCACCACCATGGGGGCTACGGCAGTTTTTGTTCCATTTACCAGGCTAGGCCTGTTACTGAGAGTAGCAACGGAGAGGTGGGGCAGGGTCTTGATCAGTTATGGTACTCCAAACCCTGATGCTAGCTTGTCAGCTACGGTTGCCAAATTGGACAATCTTATATTATCATTGTCTACAAATCATGTCTAGGAAGTGGAGGTGGATTGGCCACACTCTCAGGAAACCCGACACCAGCATAGCAAGACAGGTACTGACATGGAATCCTGAAGGAAAAAGAAAACGAGGAAGACCTTGACTTATTTGGAGAAGAGAAATTACGACAGTGCTCAGAGACAAGGGATAGACATGGAAGGAACCAGATAATAATTCCAAGAACAGGGATGACTGGAGAGCCTTTATCCGTGGCCTATGCTCTCACGGGAGTGAAAGGCGATGATGATGATGATGATGATGATGATGATGAAAGTATCATTGTAAAAAAAACTATGTAGCAGTTACCTCCATGATAATGGAATTTAAGGAGCTCCTACCAGTTTTAAGTCTAACAGATATATTTACTACACTAGGTACCTGCAGCTGGATTCATGGTTCTATCCTAAAGATTCTCTCTCGGCTGTCACTACCTGGGATGCAACAGAAGATGTATTCCCATTTGGTATAAGGTAAGGCTTTGTCAACATTTGCCGATCGGAAAGTCCCGGGTTCGATTTCGCCTTTGGGCAGAAATTTTTTTGGACTGATCAACACCAGGGTCAACACAACTTTTAAAAAAAATGGGTACCTGGGGCAACTAGGACAGGCGCTGTCATCCCAGTGTCAAATCCTGTAGTGACCTAGAAATGTGAAGGCACTAACGCCTATGGCATGCAAATGCTACGGGATATAGATTTTTTTAAAAGCCCGCTGTAACCCCCCACCACTGATGATGGGAAACAAAATTCAAGATGAATTTTACTCAAAAACTAGGGTGAAATAGAATTTCGCCGTGTCCAGAGCGGGAAACATCTGATTTAATTCTGTTACTGGAGCCCACCTCATTTTGATGAAACTCCAAGCGCCCGCAAAACAATGCACCCTGAGTACAGTCAGCGTTATAGCACGGCAAGTGAAAATGTAATGCAATACCCCTCATGTGTAGGGCTGTAACTAAAACACAGACATCATTGAAAATCCATCCTTAAAAATAAATTCCGACTGCCACATGAAGAAACATACGTGAAGAGATGCTAATGCGATTCTGGTAAAACATAAGAGTCTAACAAACTCAGTCACATGCATGCTATACAGTAGCACTCGAACAAATGTCAGCAAGTGGTGCAAATCACTTTCAGAGCATTGACAAAACCGTGCTACGAAAATTATTTGGTTACTACTAAAGGGGTGTTGATATAGACTGTTTCTTTCCAAACATGATTAGTATATTCAAGTCGAGTGAACAGACAACGCTGAAATCTCACGAATAATCACTATCGCTAATTGTAGACATTGTTTGATTGGCAACATCCACACATAAGTTTCTGTCTGTCTGTCTCTGTATGTATAAGGGAATCTGCCTGTCTCTGTACCTGTCTGTGTGTCTGTTCCCCTGTCTGTCTTCGTGCCAATCTGTCTCCCTGCCAATCTGTCTCTGTCTGTCAGTCTACCTGCCTGTCAATCTGTCTGTATGTCCGTCCCTCCGGTCTGCTGTTTGTCCATCAATCCAACTGTCTCTTTGTCTATTTGCCTTTGCTGTTGCTTCATAATTTCTTGTTCTGTCATTGCAGGGCCTTTCAACAGAAACTAGGTCTGCCACTGGTAGCTCACAACAGATACTGGTAAGCTGTCACTAGAAACATATCCAGTTCTTCCTTCGCTCATTCATTTAATCACTTCAGCACAAACACCTTTTCTTGTTCATTCATGTTTCCGTCCATTTATCATTTCAGACAGTTGGAACTACTAAGTCTCAGATTTTTCTTTCATAACAAGCCTTCTTTCCTCTTCAGTTGTTTTTTTTTTTTTTTTGTCGTACACTTTCAGTGTGTGTCTAGATTTGCATAGTTGTTACTATATGGTAGCTTGCAATTAACGTGTGATTTGAGACAACTAATTGTACTGGATATGTTTTGTTATTTAGTTGCTGAAAGTGTGAAGAGTATTATACTGTGTTAAAGGTCCACCGTTTTGATTTTATTTATGCTTGTAATTAAATACAATCGTTGATACGCTGCAAATGGACGCATCAGCAGCAGGGCATCTTGCTTACAACCAAGAGGCATGCAGGAGAGCTGTTAGGGATGCAAAGTTCCGCAAGGGACATGCAAATGACTGACTGACTGAATTAAATATAACATTCGTAATGTTGCAGGTAGTACAAAGGGGTTTTTAATATGTGTAAGGGAATTATAATTATTTATAATTTATAATAAATATGTATAAGGGAATCTGCAAATGGATCATCAGCATCGGGTTGCTTACAACCGAGAAGCCTACAGGAGAGCTGATAGGAAAGCAAAGTTCCGCAAGGAACATGCAGATGACTGGCTGACTGATAAGAAATTAGGCGAAGGAAGTTCAGAGGCTCATTTCGCTCTGATTTGCCTGAAACTACAAACTGTTGCACTCAACAGTGTGATTGTGTTGAAACTCATGCGTGGTACTGGATGGGGAGTGGGTCAATTAAGATAGCCATCTTAATGAAGAGGAGTGGACCAAAGAAATGTGCTTTCTGGAGCCTGTCATGAAAGAGGTGAGCTCTACCCTGTTGGGCTGAAGGAGTTTGTTACATCAGTAGAGATGGAGGATAGGGTCTTGGCCAGCTGTGGTTCACAGTACCCAGTATGTGTTCCACCACTCTGAGCACAGACGTCTTTGCTTACCAAAACAAATTAGAAAACACACAGAACAAAATGTCAAGTCCAATCTGTGGTCACTCTTTCATCTACTATCACTCACACATATAAACATTCACATATGCACATTCATAAATCATTCGCATATCCTCTCACACATACAGGCATTCACTCACTATTTTGAATAGGTCGTATGGGTTTGTCAGGTTCTGGCCTTTCAAGTTTTCAAGTCTTTTGCAGTTTCAAAAGAAATATATTTTTCGCCATTACAATCGTTCATGTGGCAACTATTAGAAAACAAATGATTGTTTGCCTTGGTTACACTCATGTTTCTAATTATTTCAACTATGTTTTATTCTGTTAGGTCTGCCAATACAACATACGCTAACAAAAATGGTGGGTTCTTTAATTTTACCATTGGGAAATATTTGTCACTACCAGACGATCAGGTAAGCATTGTAATGACGGTGTAAGCACTGTGTAAGGAAGGTGTTTGCATGCTACAGTAATATTTTAAACGTTCTGGGCTAGGGATATTGGAATTCTGTAACAGGGTACAGTTGTTATATAGTAGAAATATAAGTGTTCTGTAACATGATACAGGCGTTATATAGTGGAAATATAAGTGTTCTGTAACATGATACAGGCGTTATATAGTGGAAATATAAGTGTTCTGTAACAGGGTACGGGCGTTATATAGTGGAAATATAAGTGTTCTGTAACAGGGTACAGGCGTTATATAGTGGAAATATAAGTGTTCTGTAACAGGGTACGGGCGTTATATAGTGGAAATATAAGTGTTCTGTAACATGATATAGGCGTTATATAGTGGAAATATAAGTGTTCTGTAACAGGGTACGGGCGTTATATAGTGGAAATATAAGTGTTCTGTAACAGGGTACGGGCGTTATATAGTGGAAATATAAGTGTTCTGTAACAGGGTACGGGCGTTATATAGTGGAAATATAAGTGTTCTGTAACATGATATAGGCGTTATATAGTGGAAATATAAGTGTTCTGTAACAGGGTACGGGCGTTATATAGTGGAAATATAAGTGTTCTGTAACAGGGTACAGGCGTTATATAGTGGAAATATAAGTGTTCTGTAATAGGTTACGGGCGTTATATAGTGGAAATATATGCGTTCTGTAACAGGATACAGGCGTTATATAGTGGAAATAAAACGGTATGTAACAGAGTACACGTATTATATAATGAAAATCTGTAACAGGGTACTGTTGGAAATAAAAGCATTCTGTACTGGAAATATTAGTGTTCCATTACGTGGATGAAAGGATTATTTCATGGGAATGTTGAAAACTTTCTTCTGACCTTACTGTTGGAACAAAAAACTCACACAAAAAGGTTTCAGAATGAACACGCTCTGAATATCTGCCCTACCCCCCCCCCCCCACCTTTTCCAAAATAATGCAGTTCCTAATTTTTGTTTGTAAGGTAGTTTAAACTTACATTTCTGCAGGCAACGGAACAAACTTGATGGGCAGCGATTTTTTTAATTCCCATAATGGGTGTCTGATTGGCGAAATGGTTAGTGCACTGGTCTCTCATGGCGAAGGTCGGGGGTTCGAATCCAGCCATAGGCACCTCAGTCACCCAGCTGTAGAAATGGGTACCTGACTTCTTCTGGAGTTGGGAAAAGGAAAGGCAGCCAGGCTACTGACCATATCACCCTCTAGTGTGCTGACAGGTCAAGGAAAATATGGGCACTAACACTATATCCCTATGTGCCTCTAAGGCATGACAGGATTACTGTTACCTTTTACCTTTTCTCATAAAACCATACGACCAGCTGTGAGCTATGATTTTAGTGAAATCTAAGACCATATGTGACAGTTAATGGCACAGGAAGGATGTACGATCATATTTAGCCTAGCAAAATCCTTTTTTTTTTGGCTTCATATTTAAAACTTCAGTCAGAAACTGGCAGAAGGAAATATTTATGGAGAAGCTATGAAAGAGTAATTGTACCATAAGACCCAAAACAAAAGTTAGCTGTTATCATTTTCTTATCATGAAAATGAAACACATGAAAAATAAAATCTGCTGTAAAACCATGAAAAATGTATTAGTCTGTTCTAAATGGAGAAACATTTACTTGTCTCCTAAAATATTTATCATTTACTGTTTATGGTATTTTAAAGACAAGTCTGAGCACAGAATATTGATGATATATTCTGTCTTTTTTGTTTCTGGTAATAATAGAATAGACCAATCCACTTAATATTCCTTTATTATCATGGCCATCAGGCTGTATTTGGGTTTTTGTTTTCAGCATTTCTGGGAGTTTCTCCTGGGACATGGAAAGGTTGAGTGGGGCCTGGTAGTGTATGAACAGGTAAGTGGGGCCTGGTAGTGTATGAACAGGTAAGAAGTAGGACCTGGTAGTGTATGAACAGGTAAGAAGTAGGACCTGGTAGTGTATGAACAGGTAAGAAGTAGGACCTGGTAGTGTATGAACAGGTAAGAAGTAGGACCTGGTAGTGTATGAACAGGTAAGAAGTAGGACCTGGTAGTGTATGAACAGGTAAGAAGTAGGACCTGGTAGTGTATGAACAGGTAAGAAGTAGGACCTGGTAGTGTATGAACAGGTAAGAAGTAGGACCTGGTAGTGTATGAACAGGTAAGTGGGACCTGGTAGTGTATGAACAGGTAAGAAGTAGGGCCTGGTAGTGTATGAACAGGTAAGAAGTAGGACCTGGTAGTGTATGAACAGGTAAGAAGTAGGACCTGGTAGTGTATGAACAGGTAAGAAGTAGGACCTGGTAGTGTATGAACAGGTAAGTAGGACCTGGTAGTGTATGAACAGGTAAGAAGTAGGACCTGGTAGTGTATGAACAGGTAAGAAGTAGGACCTGGTAGTGTATGAACAGGTAAGAAGTAGGACCTGGTAGTGTATGAACAGGTAAGAAGTAGGACCTGGTAGTGTATGAACAGGTAAGAAGTAGGACCTGGTAGTGTATGAACAGGTAAGTGGGACCTGGTAGTGTATGAACAGGTAAGAAGTAGGGCCTGGTAGTGTATGAACAGGTAAGAAGTAGGACCTGGTAGTGTATGAACAGGTAAGAAGTAGGACCTGGTAGTGTATGAACAGGTAAGAAGTAGGACCTGGTAGTGTATGAACAGGTAAGTGGGGCCTGGTAGTGTATGAACAGGTAAGAAGTAGGACCTGGTAGTGTATGAACAGGTAAGAAGTAGGACCTGGTAGTGTATGAACAGGTAAGAAGTAGGACCTGGTAGTGTATGAACAGGTAAGAAGTAGGACCTGGTAGTGTATGAACAGGTAAGAAGTAGGACCTGGTAGTGTATGAACAGGTAAGTGGGGCCTGGTAGTGTATGAACAGGTAAGAAGTAGGACCTGGTAGTGTATGAACAGGTAAGAAGTAGGACCTGGTAGTGTATGAACAGGTAAGAAGTAGGACCTGGTAGTGTATGAACAGGTAAGAAGTAGGACCTGGTAGTGTATGAACAGGTAAGAAGTAGGACCTGGTAGTGTATGAACAGGTAAGAAGTAGGACCTGGTAGTGTATGAACAGGTAAGAAGTGGAGCCTTGGTAAGCGTATGTATTTGTTGTTTCTTTCTGTGTGAAATTTGTATTTTTGTCATCGGCTTCTTATTGTTTTATGATTTCTGAACTGAAGATCGACTGCGCGTAATCTGCTGCAGCTGGTGTTTTTGCCGTTTTTATACGCTTGGAACTGTCAGCAGGATGTTTTTGGAAACCGAAGCTTGACCGTCCCTGTGTTGGCCATGGAGAACTCTGGAACTGCAAGAACTTTGCCAAAGGCAAGAAGCTGAAGAAATGAAATCTCAGATTGGAAAACGATGACGCAGGAGGAAAGCAGCAACCAGTTTTTCCATGAGTTTTATATGTAAAACTACATCTATGGGTTCCTGCAAATGTCTTGTGCATACTGGATAGCAATAACAATGATTAAACAGTTTTTCTTAAAGTGTTATGTTTCTCAAAGTTTGGTAATAGCTTTAGTTTTAGCAAATGGAAACAGTGGGATATGATAAAATGCTACTAGTGCTCAGCGACAGTTTTTTTTTTGTTTTTTTTTTTTTGGTCTAGTTTTCTTATCTCTTAATACTGACAAGAATTACTATTCCTGTTAAAAATTATAAACTATCTTACCCTATATTCTCTGTGATACATCATGTGCACTATATATATATATATATATATATATATTTCTCTCATACTGTTGATATCAGTTGCTCACATTTCTTCTGTTGTAAGGACTGGCTCAATGTGCAGCTGTTGTTCACTGAAGTCCTCAACAGTGACCTGTCCATGGGACGGCGATGGCTCCAGCAGATGGCAGATGCTTCAGTTAAGCATGGCCTTAAGATTCAGTACTGTATGGCGTTACCCAGGCACGCATATCAGAGCTTGGAGTTTCCAACAGTAACGCAGGTTAGATTTATGATTATTATTTTGTTTGGTTCTAAGACCATATTTCGTTATGAATGTTAGCAATTACATTATTATTAGACTTTTACTTTCTATCGCTGATAATCTGCAAATGGATGCATCAGCAGCAGGGCATCTTGCTTACAACCGAGGCCTACAGGATAGCTTTTTTTTGTTAGGGAGGCAAAGTTCCTCAAGGACCATGCAAATGACAGACTGCAGGATTTTACAATCTCAGAGTATTATCATTGTTGTTCGGAAAATGAACATTGCATTCAGGACATTCCTATATCTGCTTAGCTGCCCATTCATTTACCAGCTTTGAATGGGTGTCGCAGGTAGCATAGTTACTCAAAGCACCTGCACCAATTTCCATGGTAACACAATAATTGGTGTATAAGTATACAACTATACACTAAACACTGCAGTAAAGCTGTGATACTAGAATGTATAAAATTGGGAAAAAGTAGGAGCAGCTTTATTACTTAACGATTACAAAGTTGTGACGTTTCGGCGTGAGCCTTAATCATACAAAAACATACAGGACGAAGAAATAGGGAGAGGAGATAAAGTATAGATTTACATGAATACTGTAAAAAAAAAAAAGTACTTAGCTGTAAATTGCAAGGTGTGGCTTGTCTGGCGGTGTGTGTCAGGAATGGATCTGGTAGGACGTGGAAATTGTTTAAATAGAGACCTGTGACATGTGGTCGGTGGGTTGTAACTGGGAGTGGTGGATAGGGAACCGGGGAGGGGAGAGAGAGTGACGCACTACTGGCCTAGCTAGGAGAATTTGAAACAGGTGATTGGAGAAGAGGTGTTGCAGAGAAGAGGGGTTGCTGAGAAAATAGCGGGGTTGCAGAGTGATGCTGTGAGGAAGTTTGAAAAGTAAAAAGGGGTGGATTTAGTGGAGAGGTACTATAATGATTGAAGAAGATGATGTTACGTGTAACTAAACAGCGAGTTTAACCCATGTGGTTCCAGCGTCCCATAATTTTGAATGCAGCGGTTCTCAAGTGCCAGGCGGCTTGTGTCATCTGCGTGACATTGTTTAATGGCTGACACTCGTAACATTTTCTCTGAAGCACCCCTATTGGCATACAAACGTGAGCCAAACCTTAAGGACATCCTCGTCCACAGCCACTTGAAGCAGAGCCTTACGTATGTTGGCACCAGAAAATGTAACCGCCCCCGCTGCGTTACCTGCCCTGTAGTTTGGGAAACGAAAACAATCACCTTTCCCAAAACTATCCTCACTCTTCATGAGGGATTCACATGCGAGTCCCACAATGTGATATGTGTCATCGTGTGCAAAAGATGCAGGATAACATATATCGGTGTGACTGGCCTCAGATTAGGGGACCGCATGCAAAAACATCTATACGACATCACCCAGCATGCTTCGAAACCAGTCCCAAATCATTTCAATGGCCCCAACCACAGAGGCAAATCTGATTTTCTGGTAACAGCCATTAAACAATGTCACGCAGATGACACAAGCCGCCTGGCACTTGAGAACCGCTGCATTCAAAATTATGGGACGCTGGAACCACATGGGTTAAACTCGCTGTTTAGTTACACGTAATATCATCTTCTTCAATCATTATAGTACCTCTCCACTAAATCCACCCCTTTTTACTTTTCAAACTTCCTCACAGCATCACTCTGCAACCCCGCTATTTTCTCAGCAACCCCTCTTCTCTGCAACACCTCTTCCCCAATCACCTGTTTCAAATTCTCCTAGCTAGGCCAGTAGTGCGTCACTCTCTCTCCCCTCCCCGGTTCCCCATCCACCACTCCCAGTTACAACCCACCGACCACATGTCACAGGTCTCTATTTAAACAATTTCCACGTCCTACCAGATCCATTCCTGACACACACCGCCAGACAAGCCACACCTTGCAATTTACAGCTAAGTACTTTTTTTTTTTACAGTATTCATGTAAATCTATACTTTATCTCCTCTCCCTATTTCTTCGTCCTGTATGTTTTTGTATGATTAAGGCTCACGCCGAAACGTCACAACTTTGTAATCGTTAAGTAATAAAGCTGCTCCTACTTTTTTCCAATTTTATACAATTTCCATGGTAGATTTCTTAGAATTTTATCCAGGCAGTGGCTGTCCGGCCTACTTGTTTTGCAGTTTCTGACAGCCAAGGGATTTTTAACATGTGCAGCAAAGTAAATGGAAGTTAATTCTCAGTGTTCACAGACTAGGTAAAATTACTGATGAAGGATTCTTCTTCCTCTTCTTCAGCTTTCTGAGCCATTAAGGCTCATTGCTGCCGTTAAAGTTCGCCTCCATTCCTCTCTGTTCCTAATCTTCTCTCTCCAGTTGGTGACACCAATTTCTTTTATATCATCTTCTATGTTGTCTTTCCATCTCTGTCTTGGTCTACTCCTTGATCTTGTTTCCCTCATCTTTTGTGTATATATCATTTTGGTTTGTCTGTTCTCTTCTATTCTTTCTACATGGCCCAGCCAGCATAGTTTGTTCACTTTCAAGGAGTCTATAATTCGTTGGGATTTAAATAAGCTGATCAGTTCAGTGTTCTTTCTATAGCTCTCCATTCTCCACTGTTGGTATCTTTTATCAGTCCAAAGATTCTTCTTAGGGTCTTGTTCTCAAAGATTTGCAATTGTTGTTCATCTTTCTCTGTCGTACTCCATGTTTTTGATACATAAATGACAGCTGGTCGTATGCGATCATTTCTCTCCACAGTTCCCTGTCTTTTGTGTTGAGTATGAGATCCGCCAGTGACTTTTTTCCTAGCCACACTGACAGCCCATCCAGTAACTTCTCTCTCTGTCTTCCTCTGTCTCTTCTTCCCTCAATTTTTCCATTTGCCACAGTGTGTTCCAATTTTCCTCTTCTCAGGAAATGTCCTATAAATCTTACTTGTCTGGCTCTGATCTTTGCTATAATTTGCTTTTTAACTCCAGCCTCTCTTAAGACATCTTATTGGTTTTCTTGGCTGTCCATGGTACCTTCAACATCCTTGAAAAAGGCTTTTGCTGAAATATTGGATTGTTGTTTGTTCTTCACTTATGTGTGCTCATCTTACTTTCTTCCATTCTTGTTTCTGCCCACTTTCCTCACTCTTTCTATCTTTTTTTTTCGTAAAACTGAACCATACACCTCAATCTGCCTTCATTACTGGAACCAGTTTTACTCAGTCGTCATTTCTCTTATATCTTGTCTAATACACTTTCTGCCCTAAACAAGTCACATTATCATCATCATCCTGTGATCATTTTCAAGATCAGTGTGAAAGAAACTGATATTCATCATTACAATGGGAATGCCTGCAGTATTCTTAGTCTTGCATGTCTCTGTTTCCATTTCTTACTTTGTCTTTGCTGCATTTGTGATGTTCTGTTTGGAAAGTGCATTTTCCTATTTTTGACATACTCATTTTTTAAAAACTTTTTTAATCTAGTCAATTTCCCTATGATTGTTTAATAATTCTCATGCACTGCATATGATCAACTCAACTTTATCTTATTTGTTATATCTCAAAGTTTGTTACTGATAGAAATTGACTATTGGTCATAATTTTTATAACAGGCAAGAGTGTCTATTGATTACCACGAAGGCCCAAGCCAGTGGAAGATTGGCGTGTCCTCACACTTTGCAGATGCTATGGGTGTTGCTCCATCTAAAGACACGTTCTGGACTGTTTCAAACCAGCCTGGAAACCCATACAGTGAGTTCTTTGTTGCAATGTCTTAGATTCGTAGCGACTTTTTGGGTACAGTAAATCTGTGTTATATCTGAGATTTGTAATTGTCATTTGGTTACAGTGAACTGTTGTTACATCATAGAATTGTAATGACCTTTTTAGTGGTTACAGTTACTTTTTATGAATTCTATATATTGACTATGTAATGACCGTTTGAAGCAAGTCTTGTTATGATGCACTGGGTTTACTAAATAGTTGATTTGTTAATCCAGAGGTACTGGGTTCAAGTCCCAGCAGATAGATTTTTTTCTAGTACATGGCAAATAGGCCCTGGTGTCCACCAGGCCTCTAAAAATGGATACCAAAGAAATTTTGGAAGGTAAATGCAGCCGGAATGGAGAGCTAGAGAGAACACTGAACTGGTCAACTTATTTAAATCCCAACGAATTATAAATGTCTTGAAATTGAACAGACTACACTGGCTGGGGCATGTAGAAAAAATGGAAGAGAACAAACAAACAAAGATGATGTATGTACAAGAGACGAGGGAAACAAGACCAAGACAGAGATGGAAAGACAACATAGAAGAAAATATACAGGAAACTGGTGTCACCAACTGGAGAGAAAAGATTTAGGAATAGAGAGGAATGGAGGCGAACTTTATCTGCAGCAATGAGCCTTAATGGCACGGAAAGCTGAAGAAGAAGAAGAAGAAGAAGAAATGCAGCCAGGCATGATACTGACCACATCACACTTTCATGTGCTGAAGGTCATGGAAATATGGACCTTACACCGTATTCACCAATATGCCTTAATGGCATGGAAATGGGAATCTCACCGTTTTTTTTTAACCATGTATTTATGAGGACCGTTTCCTTGCAGTGACTTTTTGTTACAATACTTGACCATTTGATTAAAGTCAATTTTTTTTTTAACTGTTTCGAGGGAAATTAGTTTAATTCAAGGGACACAACCACTGAAAAATTTTGTGAATAGACTGACCCGCATTGGAGTCTTTTCATACATTTCCATTTGTTATATCCCTTTGATTTGCGATTTTTTTTTTTTAACTTGCCTCATTTATTATCTTGAATTGTGATGGACATTTGGCTGTGATGTGTTTTAGCTCCATACAGTGAGACTAAGTGTCGTGGGTTTGTTAAGATTATTTAGCTAGTGCTGCTGCAGCTCTTGCTACCTTGATCATGATAACCAGTTCAGTGTAATGAGAAAGGAAAACAGAGACTTGATAATGATAACCAGTTCAGTGTAGTGAGAGAGGAAAACAGAGACTTGATCATGATAACCAGTTCAGTGTAGTGAGAGAGGAAAACAGAGACTTGATCATGATAACCAGTTCAGTGTAGTTAGAGAGGAAAACAGAGACTTGATCATGATAATCAGTTCAGTGTGTAGTGAGAGAGGAAAACAGAGACTGTGATGTTAAAGAAGACAATTTCATCAGTGTGGAAAAAAAAGGATAAAAGGAAAAAAATTTTTAAAAGGTGAAGAAAAGAGGCAAAAAGAATGAAGTGCAGTGTGGCAGACATGTGTGTCAATGGCTGAATTGTTAGGACGAGTAAACTCCTAGGGAAACACTGAGGTATCTGGCCTAATGTCCATCCACATGTCATTGTGTTGTGGCCTACAATGGATTCATTCTCTCTCTCCCCACAACAAAAAACAATAAGAAAAAAAAACTTATAAGACTAAGGATTATTGCCAGGTGCAAGGGGCTTTATTATCTGACAGACATTCCAGCACCCAGTTAGCCAAAACAAATTGATTTAAACAGGATAAGGTAAAATTAGTTATCCACCTAAACTTTGAACATCTGTAGAACTTAAATATTTTTAAATCTCTACAACTTCCAAACAGGATCAAATATACGTTCTTGAAGACTTCTAAAACACCCTGAACAGATAACTGCATGCTGTGCAGGCTTTGTCGTGAAATTCGAAATTGAAGAGCTATAATAGAACTAGTTAAAATAAATCCTACGTCTGAATACGCATCATAGCTCTCTTACACTAGATGTGTTAATATTTGATAAGCTTAGTTAAATTAAACACATTTAGAAAATCATCTAATTTCTATCTTAATGTAGTCTGTAACCCCCCCCCCCCCCCCCGTGTCATCATATTTGGCAGATATCATGACATTTGGATCTGTAACCTCCTTTGAGCTCACTAGATAATTATTTTTGTAAGTGTAAAAGTTAAGTGAAATATTAACGCTTCATATCAACTTGGGAAAATTCATTCCATCTCTCTCTCTCTCTCTCTCTCTCTCTCTCTCTCTCTCTCTCTCTGAACCTTAAGTGCCCATGGCACATGGGGCTTCCGCAAGGACAAATGCTTGTCCTTCGCCTTTTTTTCTGCTCTTGCCCATGTGAGCCCTCTATTGCTCAACATCCTTTCTGTTGTTCTTCTCCATGTCTCTTTTGGTCATTCCACGTGGCAGATCTTAATTAGATACTAATCTGTGTCAGAAAAGCTAGTCTTACTACACACACACACAAAAAAATCTCAATCTCGCACTAAAACAGCTCCAAAATATAACTAGCGTTACTCTCACTAACAATATTATAAATACTAAAATTAGAATATAACACAGTACTGAAAGCCAAATGTATGTTTCATGGGAGATTCAGCGTTAAAACTATCATGCCAGTAGGTAAGGAAGAACTATGGCTTGCCTAGGGTGAAGGTGCCTAGACTGAAGGTGCCTAGACTGAAGGCTTGTATTTTCACACGCATCTTGGTGAAAGAACAGAGCTTCCCATCCACATGTGCCAGTATTTATATAAAATCAAGAGGAAAAATTCCAGAGGAAAAAGAAAAGAACCTTTAACTTCAGCCAGTCAGCGGTTTCATCCAATAGGCTATGGCCTGTGCATTATACTAGTGTTATTGTCAGTCTGCTTAATTAATATGGTAAAACAAGATGGCTGCTGTTATTTGTTCCTCATGTGTGAATTATAATTTTTGACCAATCAGTTTAAGTCCTGTGGCAGCAGCATATATTCTGCTGTTTAGGCACTATGCCTGTTTCAAATCTTACATTCCTAGAAACATCATCTCAGAGTAAAGAAACCATCAAGAAACCATCTCAGAATAAACAAAAATTATGCGTATATGAATTTAATTACATTTAAAAGTGTTGTGTCCCACCCATCCTGGAGGCAGTCATTGCGTTTATTTGCTGAGGATTCTTCCTACAAAACAGTCATTTCAATGTTTACAATGTATGTATGTTTTATCCATTATTCCACATATGTGAAACTAAAGAACACAAATTTAGTACAGTTCCTGTGACATTTTTCGATCTGTGTATGTTCTTTTGTTGTGAATCTCTGCAACTTTCAGTATTTCTTATAATAGATATTTGTTTAATTTAACCTCACTCACTAACGTTCCTGGCCACTCACAGATCTGACAGAACGTTACCCAACACTTCAGGGCGTGGTGGCAACGCTGAGCCGAGGGCCTGTTGGCCCTGGAGATAAAATAGGCGTCACCAACATCACAACATTGCTGAAGTAAAGAGTTATTTTTGTTTGTTTGTTACACCTCCATACTAATTAAATAATTAAATTAAACCAGATATTAATATTTATGGCGTTAATTTCATATAACATATTTAACATCGCTATGTAAGTCTTTCAGTTTAGAACAACACTGGCACTGCTTGTAGATTCTGCAATACCTGTATGCATCAATGCTCGTACCGATATTTAGGCAAAGTCGGAGTTAAATGAAAAGTAAATTATACAGCAGTTTCCTTCTAGTTTCTTTCTGTCACATTTATTATGACAGAATATGGAGATGAGTTCAGGAGTGAAAGAGTTAACGTGTTCTGCCACTGTGACAGAGAAAAGAGTTAACGTATTCTGTCACTGTGAGTTAACGTATTCTGCCACTGTGACAGAGAAAAGAGTTAACGTATTCTGCCACTGTGACAGAGAAAAGAGTTAACGTATTCTGCCATTGTGACAGAGAAAAGAGTTAACGTATTCTGCCATTGTGACAGAGAAAAGAGTTAACGTATTCTGCCATTGTGACAGAGAAAAGAGTTAACGTATTCTGCCACTGTGACAGAGAAAAGAGTTAACGTATTCTGCCATTGTGACAGAGAAAAGAGTTAACGTATTCTGCCACTGTGACAGAGAAAAGAGTTAACGTATTCTGCCATTGTGACAGAGAAAAGAGTTAACGTATTCTGCCATTGTGACAGAGAAAAGAGTTAATGTATTCTGCCACTGTGACAGAGAAAAGAGTTAACGTATTCTGCCATTGTGACAGAGAAAAGAGTTAACGTATTCTGCCACTGTGACAGAGAAAAGAGTTAACGTATTCTGCCATTGTGACAGAGAAAAGAGTTAACGTATTCTGCCATTGTGACAGAGAAAAGAGTTAATGTATTCTGCCACTGTGACAGAGAAAAGAGTTAACGTATTCTGCCACTGTGACAGAGAAAAGAGTTAACGTGTTCTGCCATTGTGACAGAGAAAAGAGTTAACGTCTTCTGCCATTGTGACAGAGAAAAGAGTTAACGTATTCTGCCATTGTGACAGAGAAAAGAGTTAACGTGTTCTGCCATTGTGACAGAGAAAAGAGTTAACGTCTTCTGCCATTGTGACAGAGAAAAGAGTTAACGTATTCTGCCATTGTGACAGAGAAAAGAGTTAACGTGTTCTGCCACTGTGACAGAGAAAAGAGTTAACGTATTCTGCCATTGTGACAGAGAAAAGAGTTAACGTGTTCTGCCACTGTGACAGAGAAAAGAGTTAACGTATTCTGCCATTGTGACAGAGAAAAAAGTTAATGTATTCTGCCACTGTGACAGGTAAAGGTAAAAGTAAATTTCCTGTTTCCACGCCATTAAGGCATTTTGTGGAATACGGTGTTAGGCCTGTTTTTTCCATGACCTTCGGTACATGAAAGTGTCATGCCTGGCCGCTCTACTTTCCCAGATTTCTCTGGTACCCATTTTTAGAGACTACTGTGACAGGGGACAGAGTTAATGTATTCTGCCGTTGTGACAGTGATTGTTATAAATACCTATAATCATCATACACATGTGGGTATGTTAGGCATCACAACCATGTTAGACATGTTAGGCATCACAACCATGGCCATCATGGATATCCCATGTGTCTATAATGAATGCTAGTGTGAAGCTAACATTAATCGTAAATCTGTAATAATGATTAAGAAATGGTTAAATGTGACTAGTGAGTATGACATATGTTAACCATAATATTCTTTTCCTTGAATTTAAACAGCAAAGTTGTCTTTCGTTGCTTCCATTCCTACTTATCTGTCTTCTTAAATTTGAAACCCTGTGTCAACAAGAATGCTAGAGTTTTCATTTTCGTTGCTGAAGTCAAAGGCAATGTCATAAAGCCAGCCACTCTAATCTAAGGGCGCTGTATATTCTCAGCAAGAGAAAGAAAGAGAGTAAAAGTGAAATACTGGGACCGACGATTGAGAGGGGGGTACATTGAGAAAGCAGTGAGTAGTGTAAAGACCAGGGCAACCGTGTTGAAAAAAAGAGAGAGAGGAAATTTGTCTTTTGTTAGTTTTGATTCGGTTCAGATTCCATGGGGAGCATTGTTCAAAGGATTAAGCAAGTGTGTTTCTTGTTGCCATGAGACTTGATGATTCTGTTTCTTGTTGTCGTAAGACTTGAGGATTCTGTTTCTTGTTGTTATGAGACTTGAGGATTCTGTTTCTTGTTGTCATGAGACTTGATGATTCTGTTTCTTGTTGTCGTAAGACTTGAGGATTGTTTCTTGTTGTCATGAGGCTTGATGATTCTGTTTCTTGTTGTCATGAGACTTGATGATTCTGTTTCTTGTTGTCGTAAGACTTGAGGATTCTGTTTCTTGTTGTCGTAAGACTTGATGATTCTGTTTCTTGTTGTCGTAAGACTTGATGATTCTGTTTCTTGTTGTCGTAAGACTTGAGGATTCTGTTTCTTGTTGTCATGAGGCTTGAGGATTCTGTTTTTTGTTGTCATGAGGCTTGAGGATTCTGTTTCTTGTTGTCATGAGGCTTGATGATTCTGTTTCTTGTTGTCATGAGGCTTGAGGATTCTGTTTCTTGTTGTTATGAGATTTGAGGATTATTTATTTTTCAACTAAGTTATTATTTTAAAAGTTCAGAAATAACCTTCACAGAGGATTTTGCTGTTATTGTTTCTGTACGTACATGTGGGAGGTGACAGACTAAATCCTCACATACTCTTAGAAAACAGAGGATACTGTTAAAGATATAGGCTCGTTCTCCCCGCCCCCCCCCCCCGAAAAAAGGGAAAAACTGGTAGAACTAAGACAGAAGTCGCTTGACAAAATTATCTTAGCACACTTGACACATTTAAAATCTACATGCTTCGTACAGGCTGCGAAGACAAAAAAAAAGCCTTTATAATAACAGTAACAGTGAGGACATGACAACAATAGTGATACCAGGCTAACAGGTGCCAATAAAGTACTGCACTCCCGTTTGCAGGTGTTGTGACGCAGGTGGCCGGATCTTAAAACCATCCAGGCCTGCGCGTGCAATAGACGACCAAATAAGGGAGGTAAAGTAGCAGATAGAGACGTTTAGTCAGTAACTTATGAGTCTGTGTGCTTTTCTCTCTCTCTCTCACTCTCTCTGTTGCTTTTGTTTACAGAACTGACCACTGGCTAGTTTCATTTTCAGTCACAAGGTTAAACAATCTTCCGGGCCCTTTCAAAAAGTCTGGTTTGCCCCCCCCCCTCTCACCTTTCACCACTGAAACGTGGATGAGGAAGCAGACATGACCGGTTTGCTGAGTCATGTTCGTGGAAGATGCATTTAACCTTTCTTAGTATTGACTTTTTTAAACAAACAAACATTTGGAAAAAAGGACATAGTGGACCCCAGTAAAAGAAGGGATGGCAAACTGTGAAGGCGAGACACGAGGAAGTCCTGCTGGTGGCTGGATTCCTGGAAAAGACCTGTCTCGTTGTTTAGATGGCTGAGTTTAAGCAGTTGGACATAAAAGAAGTAGTAATAGTAGTAGTGGTAGTAGTAGTAGTAGTAGTAGTAGTAGTAGTAGTAGTATTAGTAGGAATTGTAGTAGTAGTAGTAATAATTGTGGTATTAGTAATAATAGCAGTAGTAGTAGTAGTAGCAGTATTAGTAGTAGTAGTAGTAATTGTAATATTAGTAATACTAGTAGTACTAGTAGTAGTAGTAGTAGTAGTAGTAGTAGTGGTGGTGGTGGTGGTGGTAATTGTAGTATTAGTGATACTAGTAGTATTAGTAGCAGTATTAGTAATAGTAGTAAATGTAGGATTAGTAATAATAGTAGCAATAGTAGTAGTAGTATTAGTAGTAGTAGTAGTAATTGTAGTATTTGTAGCATTATTAGTAGCAGTATTAGTAGCTGTAGTCATTGTAATATTGGTAATAATAGTAGTATTAATAGTAGCAGTAATCGTAGTAGTAATTGGGGTATTAGTAATAATAGAAGTAGTATTAATAGCAGCAGCAGCAGTAGTAATAGTAGTAGTAATTGTAGTATTTGTAGCATTATTAGTAGCAGTAGCTGTAGCTGTAGTCATTGTAATATTGGTAATAATAGTAGTATTAGTAGTAGTAGTAATTGTAGTAGTAATTGGGGTATTAGTAATAATAAAAGTAGTATTAATAGCAGCAGCAGCAGCAGCAGCAGCAGTAGTAGTAGTAGTAGTAGTAGTAGTAGTAGTAACACTATTAGCATTAGTGAAGACAGATTTGATGTTACATTATTGTCACTTTTATTTTTACATTATTGTCACTTTTGTTTTTACATTATTGTCACTTTTATTTACTCGAAGATGGCGTTCGCTGATGGTTTAGGAGCTGTCGGAGAGATCTGGACCTCCTACTCGAAAATTGGCGATCTCCTTTACGGTGTCATCTTGGCCGCAAACCTGACATCGGACTATGTCATCAGCCCTCAAAGAGCTGGATTTCTGTCACAGTATGCTCCAAATGTGAGATACATGTACTTTTTTTCCCCTCGTAATTATGATTTTGATATATACTTATTATCACTGAATTATGTGATAAACAGAAGGAGGGTTGCCAAGTCAGAAGCATCTCGGTTCTTTTTTTTTTTCGGACCGAAAGAAGTAAGGTATTTCTCCCCGTTGCTGTCGCACTCAAGTATAAAAAAACGGCACATGATGATGATGATGATGATGATGATGATGATGATGATGATAAAGTTGGTAAGGAATGACACAATCATATTAATGAGAAGAATTAGAGTAATGATAAAAATTACTTATTCAGTTCACAGACAGTGTGATTTACAGCAGCAGAATGGTTGGTTCCTTTACAACAACTAATAACTTCACCATAGAAGCCAACAACTGTGTCACAAATGACGAACCATTCTGCCTCCTATACACAGCCCCAGTCATAGAGTTTGGGTAAGTTTGATTTCAATGGCTACTTTTGGCTGCCTTTACTCATGACTGTATGTATATTCCATAGTCCATTCTATTGTCTTAAAGTATCTAGTTATATCTACTGAGTAAAATACATGGCTTCATTTGGGAAGACGCTGTCTAACGAGGCAATCGGCGACCCATAGCTGATATGCTAGCATCAGGGCTAGCGAACCATAGCTGACCAAGACCCTGTCCCACCTCACCGTTGGAACCCCCAGTAACAGGCCTAGTCTGGTTAATGGGGCAGAGATCACCATAGTCTCCAAGGTGATCGAGTCTGCTAAAGAAGTATTGCATGTCCATATTTTTAGCTGTACTCTGGCTGCCATAACCCACTTCAAAACTGATACGATACTGTAACCCAACTCCCCTACAGCATCGGCTGCAAAGAAAACCACCTTGCATTTACAGGGAGATAGCACAAGACAAGACAAGACAAGATTGCCTCATTTGATGGAGACAGTATTGTTCAGATTAATTATAGTCGCATTCACGAACTCATTATCCAAAAACTGGAGAGAGGATAAATACCTCATTACCTGCAAGATGCCAAGATAGTGATATTGTGCCAAAAACAAACAAAAGAGACAGGAGTGAGTGCCAATCTCAGAGGGATGTCTGTGGTTAAGTGTAACTGACAAAGCTTCTGACTGGGTTATTCTGATGCTCTAGAAGAAAGTGGCACGGCGATTTATTTCCACTTCACTGGGTGGTCTCTGGGTTAGATAATCAAGGGACGTGATCCTCACACACTTGGACGTCTTTGGAAAAGAAAAAAAAATTTCCAGGGATCAATGAACAAGAAAGAAAGATATGTAGTTAAGCCCTAGGATTCTGTGAAAAGTGCCTGTAGGAGGGATTTTTCAGTTACATAATCTCAGGCTGAACCCCTGCAGTTCCATTGTAGAACCTGAGGGTTCCATAGAACTCGGGTTGAAAACCGCTGATTTATATGAACAATACTTAGAGCCAGTGAAAAAAACAAAGGAAGTAGAACTCACGGAGTTTTTGCTTACTGCCTGTGACTTGTAACTCACTGTGAGGCTGCCCTATAACAAATGGTTAATATATTCAGTTGCACTGGTCTCTCATGGCGAAGGTCGGGGGTTCGAATCCGGCCGGAGGCGCCCCAGTCACCCAGCTGTAGAAATGGGTACCTGACTTCTTCTGGAGTTGGGGAAGGAAAGGCAGCCAGGCGTGATACTGACCATATCACCCTCTAGTGTGCTAACAGGTCAAGGAAAATATGGACACTAACACTATATCCCTATGTGCTTCTAAGGCATGACAGGACTACCTAATATATTCAGTTAACCAGACAATTTCATCCCAGTTCTTGTAGCCTAGCTTCTACCTCAGATCCACTGCCTCATCACATAGGTGTACATGGGATAGGTACTTTGAAGTATATTATTTTGTAGTCTGTGCTATACCTTAGTAGATATTATTTTTTGTATATCTTGAGTCAGTAGGGGAGAGATAGTGGTCTCTTATGGTCTCTAATAATTTGTAATATTTCTAGGAAATGGTGTTAGTGCTTATATTCTCCTTGACATGTTAGCATTCTACAGGGTGATGTGACCTCCACTATGCCTGGCCACCTTTCCTTTCCCAGCTCCTTGGAAGAGCTGGGTGGCCGAAAGGATTTCGGCTGGATTTGAACCATCAACTTTCGAATGAGAAACAAACATATTAACCACTAACGCCACTCGGGCGCCAAATTAAACCAAAGGAGTCAGCTAATGTCAAAGATATTGATACTGTAAAATAGTGGAACTTGTGGATCTTTAAGTAAAGATCTGCTAAATTATGAGTAAAAGTGTCCTCTTTTTAAATTGAGAACATTTAACTTTTGTTCTTTCAGATCACATCAAGTGTCCTTGCTGGGGGACAGAAACAAATGGGTGCCCATGTCTGAAGATCGTGTAGTTCACATCTGGCAGACAGATTCCGGGATCGCAGCCACACTCGGGGGCCAACCTGGGGAATCGATAAGTTTTTCTTACCTGATTGACGGGCAGTTTAATGATGTTGCGATAAATGCAGATAACAACGGCTGTGCTACGTTTACTGTCATAAGTGCAGTAAGTGATTGCTTTGAGATGATTTTTCTGTGAAATGTAAACTTAATTTATGGTGCATTCTCATTTAAAAATGACAAGGCTTAAAATGAAAATTAGTAATTTGACCCCAAAAAATTGTAATATTCCTCGAGTAAATCACCCAAAAATTCTAATAGAAAGAGTATGCAAATCAGAGTGAGTATTACTATAAATATCTCATAGCGTGTATTTATTCTCAGCTCATCTACTTATCTTTGTGCACTTACATGTAGAAAATGAAGTGAAGCAACTTTACAAGTTCTCATCCATCAACAGCTTTCCTACTCTCACACTATGCATATCAGGGGTTATAGTGTGACAGACTTAGAAAATTATGGTGTTAGATTTTTATTTCTGACATTTAAACTTCGTCTAAATGTTTCTTTAAATATCATATCTTTCTTCTCTTGTCTGCCTGTAGCTGCAAGCTGGTATTCTTTACAATCAATACATGGAAGATGTTGAGGCCAAGAATCATGTCAGATTGGGACCAGGTTCAGTCAGTCATTTGCATGCCCCTTGCGGAACCTTGCCTCCTTAACAGCACTCCTGTAGCCCTCTTGGTTGTATGCAAGATGCCCTGCTGCTGATGCATCCATTTGCAGATCGTCAACGATGTCTTGCAACCGTCTTCGTCCTGGTCTTCCTCTCTTTCTTTTTCCCATTATGTATCCTTCCAAGACGGTCTTCTCTAAATTATCATGATGTTTAATATGTCCAAAATATTTAAGTTTTCTCCATTTAATCCTCTTTACTAGCCAATCTTCTTCAATATTAAGTTCTTGTAGTATGGATATATTTGTTATTTTCTGTGTCCATGATATTGTTTTGTTAAGTGTCCAGGTATCAAAGGCATGTGTTGCAATAGGAAAGATGCATGCCCTTAAAAATCTTTCTTTTGTAGTTCTGTTTGTTCCTCTCCACAGCTTCTTTAGTTGTTTCACTTTCTTAAGAGCGATAGATGTCCTCCTTTTAATTTCCCTCATTGTGTCTCCATTATTAGTTAGTAATGATCCAAGACACTAAAAACTCTTCACCTCTTCCAATTTTTCCTCATTGATATATATTTCAACTGCCTTATTTGTTTTGTCAGTTGTCATCAGTTTAGTCTTCTCCGTATTAAGACAGAGGTTTTGCTCTTCATTATTCTTATGGGAGCAGGTTACGGCGGATAATTGTTTTCAGCCCCAAAGTGGACATAAAACGGGGGGGGGGGGGAGGTGCAATACTTCTTTAGCAGACTCCATCACCATGGGGATTATGGATCCTCTCTCTGTTAGCCATTCTATGCCTTTTACTCAAGGTACCAAGATATAGGAGGAACAGTGTCAATCAACTTGATTTACCAACCATGACGTTAGCATGTAAGCTGTGAAGCACTGACTGCCAACATATTCGCCCCCTGAATGTCATATACAAATATGAACATCATCATCGCCTTTCACTCCCTCGAGAGCATAGGCCATGGATAAAGGCTCTCCAGTCATCCCTGTTCTTGGAATTACAATGTCCGATATTTAAGTAATGAGATTAATTACATAAAAAAATAAAATAAACAACGGTTGAAGATATAACCTGTATTTTATTCAAAGTAAGCTCCTTGTGCATTGATACAGCGAGTGGCACGATCTAACAAACACTGGAACGACCTCTGCAGTTCTTCTGTTGGTATGGCCCTTAGGCTCGATGTTACGGCCCATTGCATGTTATCAGTATCGTCAAAGAAGTGTCCTTTCAATGGTAACTTTAATTTTGGGAATTGAGAATAATCGCAAGGAGACAAATCTGGGGAATAGGGTGGATGGTTGAGAACACTCACCTGTTTTTGGGGCAAAAATTCCTGTGCAACTACCGCCAGGTGAGCCAGTGCATTATCATGAAGGAAAAAACTGTCAGGTGTTGAATACTCGGGTCAGACTCGGAGAATTCTTTTCAATAGGCATTTCAAAATACTTAAATAAACTTTGGCAGTGGCAGTCTGTCCCTCTGGAAAAAAATTCTTTGTGAATAACTCCTGTGCTGTCATAGAAGCACACCAACATTGTCTTCACTTTCGACTTTTGAGGATGAAATTTTTTGCCTTTTGGTGATGATGATGACTTCCACTGAGCACTTTGGCGTTTAGTTGTGGGACCATAGCGGAAAATACATGTTTCATCCTCTGCAACAATCAGATTTAAGAAATGTTTATTTCTGCAACACGTTTTGATGATGTCTTTTGCGTACTCAACACGCTGATGTTTTTGATCATCAGACAACGAATGTGATACAAACCGACAAGCAACTTTTTTCTTGCCCAAATCTTCCACTAAAATTTTACGTATGGTCTCTCGGTTAACACCAAATTCATCTGCCATCATCCTCACAGCCAAACAACGATCTTCTTGTATCCGTTCTCTGACTTTTGCAGTGAGTTCCTCATCACCAACAGAAATTGGGCATCCATGTCTAGTTGCATTTATAATCGTTTCAACATCAATTTTGAATCGTGAATACCACCTGAATATCTGTGCACGAGATAAACAATTATTCCCATAAACTTGTCGCATCAATTTAACTGTCTCAATGGCACTTTTTCTGAGTTTTAAACATAATTTAATGTTAGCTTTTTGCTCCATGCTGAACAATGCACCTCTGACTAGGTCAACAAAATGGCGGCTTGTTTGTCGTCTGCTTATCTGGCGGTGATGAAAAGTTGCCAGATCAAAGATGAAGATTGCCTCTTTGGATTCCATGCTTTGCTTCATAGATAGCATTTTTGTCTCATTACTTAATTGTCGAACCTTGTATTCTCTGCTTCCTTGCATGTGTATCCCTTGTCTCTGAGCACTGTTATAATTTATCTTCTCCAAGTAAGTCGTTTTCTATTTCCTTGAGGATTCCATGTCAGTGCCTGTCTTGCTATGTTGGTGTCGGGTTTCCTCAGAGTGTGGCCAATCCACCTGCACTTCCTAGGCATGATTTGTAGGTTCATAAGTTCTTGTCCTGCCCTTTCCCAGACCTCCTCGTTCCTGATCTTGTCCTGCCATTTAATAAAATGAAATATGAACATGCAGGATGATATCTGGGTTGACTAAAACAATTTCAATAAAAGGAAATAAGTACTCACTGAATATTGATTACCTCCCCTTGAACATAAATTCTTTGCAGTTTTATCCATGTACTGTATTTTATATGTACACTTTTTCTCGTGATAATTTTTGTTACACTACTGATGCCTCATGGGTTTTTTTCCATAACATTGTTTACTCGTGTTGTCACTTTCTTGTGTTACTGTTTTCCTCTGTTATTATTTTCTCACTTTACAGTTCTCTCACTTTACTCATTTCTCATGTATTTTTTCTCCTCACATTAGTACATTCTCATGCCACTTCATGTTCTTCTTCTGCGTTCGAAGTTGTTTGTCACTTCAGATCCTGATCCCTGTCGACACGGCAAAGCCCGCAGTCCTCTCCAGACCCTGTTAGGAGCTCCAGAGCTTTCGCCCCAAGTTTGTGTCCTCTGGCCATGTCTCTCATGTTACTGTTTTCTCAGACTACTGTTTGAAAGTGTTATTGTTTTCTCGTGTTACTGTTTTCTCATGTTACTGTTTTCTCAGACTACTGTTTTCTCATGTTACTGTTTTCTCAGACTACTGTTTGAAAGTGTTATTGTTTTCTCATGTTACTGTTTTCTCAGACTACTGTTTGAAAGTGTTATTGTTTTCTCATGTTACTGTTTTCTCATGTTACCGTTTTCTCAGACTACTGTTTGAAAGTGTTATTGTTTTCTCATGTTACTGTTTTCTCATGTTACTGTTTTCTCAGACTACTGTTTGAAAGTGTTATTGTTTTCTCATGTTACTGTTTTCTCATGTTACTGTTTTCTCAGACTACTGTTTGAAAGTGTTATTGTTTTCTCATGTTACTGTTTTCTCATTTACTGCTTTCCCATGTTATTATTTCCTCACATTACTGTTTTCTCATATTGCAGTTTTCTCATGTTACTGCTTTCCCGTGTTATTATTTCCTCACATTACTGTTTTTTCATCTTACTGTTTTCTTATGTTACTGTTTTTCCAAGTGCCGTTGCCATTATGTTTAACTTATCTCTACAATATTTCACCTCTTCCAGGGTCACTGAAAGAATATTTGTCTGTTTGAATCCACAGAACTTCAGCACAAAAACGAACACCAAGTTTCCTTCAGCAAGTACTGAAACAGAATGGCAGCCAACGCTGCCTCCAGGTTTTGACTGTAGGTACACACCGCCACCTATCACTACACCAACACCTCCACCAACTACAACGCATCCAGATGGAGCCAGCAGCTTCAGAGCAGGACTGTTCGTAATGAAGATGCTTCTCGTGTTAAAGATATTATTTCTATAAAGTTAGAACGGATGATTCTCTCTACGATTATTATCTCTTAATGCTGATACAAATTACTAATCTTTGTGCTCTCAAAGGTTTTCGATATGCATAATTTTATCCTTCAATGTCATCTAAGTTGATCAGCTTATATTCATGTCCTTGTATGTCATCCAGAATGATAGATGTATATTCAAGTCCCTATATATCATCTAGGATGATCGATGTTTGTGCATGTCCATCCACGTCGTCAAGGATGATTGATGTGTTTTCTTGTCCTTTTATGTCTTTTGTAATGACCTTTTTATTTTCCTTATGTCTTTTTTCTTTCTAAAGGTACATTTACGTTTTTCTATCATATATTTTATTGTCGGAATTTTTATCAACAGCTAAATGTAGTTCAAGGGATTTAAAAACAAATACATGCATGCAAATGCTGATTTTTAAAAATAAACATTATACGTCTATAATCAGAGAATCCCGAAACAAGCCACCAAGTGGAACATAACAGAATGAACAAGAAAAGGGGCTGACCAACTGAAACTCTAAAGATGACATTGTTAAGAGAGGGCAGATTTTGTAGCCATAGAATCCTTTGACGAGGTTGAGCAAATTGTGTGTTTATGTTTTTAATGCAGTGACATTTTTAAGTTTGATTCTGATGAGTAATGGTATAATAATGAGAATTTATGTTTGATCACTGCACACAATTTGGTGCGTACTTATGTTATTTGCAGTGACATGCTTGTGTCTTTGATGTGTTTCGTGAATATAATATGTGAAGTTATGTGTTTCAGTGATCACTGTGCCATTTGTATGAATATATTTTATGCAGTGACATATTAGTTAGTTTTTCTATGATGGTGTGTCCAGACTGTATTCATGTGAATTTATGTATTTAATTGGGTCACTGCGAAACTTTGTGTATGAGTAATATTGATGCAGTGATTATACTAGTTTTACTGTTTTGAATGTGTTTTTCATGGTATGTAAATGTGTTGTCCAACGCTGGTTTTGGTTATTTTATCTGGCCATTTTGTCATGTCAAGAGTTTTGTCTGGTGGCGTAATAAAACTAACCACTGATTTTTATTGGATAAATTCTGTGATTCTGTTGTGGTTTCCTTGTGTGTTTTGTGGTTGATGTTCGTGTCAGACAGCACACAGAGAGTAACAACAGTGAGATTTGATCGGGTAGCTGCTGTAACACGAATCGCAACCAAAAAAAAATGAAAAGTAGAACCTGGGTGCTGCTTTTATGGGGTCCCATTTGGTACGATTGTACATTAACAAGTTGGGAGCGGACGATTGTCCATTTAAGCACCATTTTGAGAAAAATAAACATAATCGCAGAGATGAGTATCACAGAGATGAGTATCGCAGAGATGAGTATCACAGAGATGAGTATCACAGAGATGAGTATCACAGAGATGAGCATCACAGAGATGAGTATCAGTATTAGTAAGAGATGTGCTATTTTGTCATGACTAGACAGTTGCTTGTCCTACTGGAGTCTGTGGTTCAAATCCCAGTAAGAGATACAGTCAAAGAAATACCACCCAAAAATATATATTTTACAGTGCCCCGGACAGTATATCTATGTGATCTTCTGGATTTGAGATTTGGAGATTATGATTAACCACTTACTTCTAATGGTAAGATGTTCTGTTATTTTTTTTTCTCAATAGGCTTTGAGAATCCGTGATGCATTAGTGTCTGAGCAAATAAGAAAAGAGAGTAAAATACTGTCTTCAGTTCCTAGCTCTTTCCTGTATCTGGGCAACGCTTCCTTAATTGAGGCATCTAAGGACATTATTAGTACACTTGAAAAGATAATCACGTCCTCAACGATAACGTGTGCTAAAGTAAGCAAAGTGTTGGATGATTTTTAGGTTTCAAAAAGTAAGGAATGAAATGGTTTTTAATGTTTCCCAAAGAAAGAAAAGTAAGTAGATTAATTTTAAGGTTTTTCAAATTAAGCAAAAGTTATTACATGATTTTTAGATTTCTCAATGTAAGCAAAGGAGTTAAATGGTATTCATAATTTCTCACAGTAGACAAATTAATTTATACTGATGATTTATAAGGTTTCCTAAAGTACATAAAGTAATCAGATGATTTTGAAGCTTTCGCAAAGGAAGCAAAGTAATTAGATGTGTCGCAGTCAACACCTACGTCATACCACAGCTCATATACACCGCAAATATCTTTCCCTTGCCTACACAGTCACTTAAGGAAGTCAATTCCATGATCAGCGACTTTATTTTTCGACACACAGTACACAGCATCCAACGGAAAACCTTGATGCAAGATAAGAACAGAGGAGGCATCTCCCTACAAGACATATCAACAAAGATCCAGGACTCAGAATTAAATATGTGGGACAAATCATCCAACAGCCACACAAACACACTCTAGCCCACTACTACGTAGGGCTAAGGCTAATCAAACTTTGTAAATTAAACAATGCATATCCCCATCACTTTGGCACTTTACCGCTCTTCTACAGACAATGCATACAAAATGTCACTGGACATGAACATTTAATACACATGAAAACATCAAGCATATACAACTATCTGATCAGGAAACAGGAGCCACCATTACAGGACAGAATAAAGAGAGGATACAAATACTTCATCACTGACTACACACAATCATTTCAAAACCTACACAAGAAAGGAATCACGCCAAGTGCACGAGAGACTATTGTTCAACATAACACCGACCACACAAGGAGTCGCCCGCAGATCCAACAGACTGATCAGATGTAGACTATGTAGAACAAAAACACAGGAAACAGAAGAGCACATCTTCTTTGAGTGCAAAACTGTTTCTTTAGCCTTAAAACTTTTGACTCACGAGATAACAACAAGAACAACGCAGACAGTAGACATGTATAGAGCAATCATGTTGAACACCATCCCTCGAACAGTAGCAGACAGCCATAAACAGTCCATCATAATCCTAGCGGAATTGAGATCTCTTATCTGGTCGTGTCGGAATAAGGCCATGTTTGATAACAAAGTTTTTACGACAGAAATTTTTCCGTCTATCTTCCAAAACAAACTGTTACGGCTTTCTGCTAGTTTTTAACACCTATGTTGAATATTGAAGTCCTTTTTTGTTTTTGTGTGTGTATGTGTGGTTTGACAACGACGCAGTTTTAGTTTCACTACATTGATTATTCTATAACCCTGTTTGTATATAACTATGCACTCAGATGTACCTATCATCCAAATCACTATCATCTCATGTTTTGTTAAAGCCCACCATTTCATTATTTCACTTCACGGGCAATCACCCTCACCTCATGTTATTTGCACACGATTTGTATTTGTAACTATCAGAGAAATAAACTTCATTAAAAAAAAAAAAAAGTAATTAGATGATTTGTAACGATCGTGTCTTCATCTTCCTCGCTCGCCTCTTATCACAGCACATCCCAACGCTCTATAGCAGAATACGATATAGTGCAAGGGACATAACTAAGAGAAGTAGGAACAGTAGTAGTAGTTCCTCTTGATAGTTACTTTCCAGATCACAATGAGCATTTGATTAAGTCTCCTGAGAAACAAGTAGAAGATTCTAGTTCTCGGCGAGTGTGATTAACAAGTACTTCTTCTTAACCTTTCTGAGCCATTAAGGCTCATTGCTGCAGATAAAGTTCGCCTCCATTCCTCTCCTAATCTTCTCTCTCCTGTTGGTGATACCAATTTCTTTTATATCCTCTTCTATGTTGTTTTTCCATCTCACTTGTGAAAATGTGTCTCATGAGAAAACTGTAGAGTAACCAGGGCAAAGGACAGAGTCTGTAGTGGAAGTCACAGGACTGAGAAAAGCGTGACAAGAGAAGCACGGGATTTTAGAAGCTGGGCTAGAATATAAAAACTAAGTTCCCTGGGAACAGCTGTGTTAAGAACACATGTATTTTAACATAGTCTTTGTGATACAGGGAATACAGATCTGATTGCTTTAAAACTCTGACCCTCTTCTTTTGCCCAGAAACCTGTAGCAATCAACACTAACTATAATGTTAGGATGGTGGACAGATACGGACATGGAGATCACCGGCAGGGATGAGGAAAACCTGATGTGAAACCAATTAATCCAGGACGTGACAAGCCTATGGATCTCTACAACAATGGCTATCAGAACGAGGTAAACAAAACAGAGCCAGCAGACTATGGGTGGCGGGGAATGGATATCGTTGAAGCACTCGTTGGATTCCTCATCCCAAAGCTGGAGTCTCTTTGTGGAACTGTCTCAAAGCCGTTGGGCCTGATATGGAGAAAGGGCTTAAGTACAGCCACCAGAGGCTGGAAAACAAGTTTTGGCCAGGCCAGCTGCACCAGTGTCTTCTTGGCAGTCCGAGCAAGACCACAGTCTGCCCTAGCAAGGAAAGGTGCTGAAGTCGGAGGTACCCAGCCAGAAGAAGCTAAATGTGTAAGAAGAAGAAGAAGAAGAAGAATTGATTCAAGAAGGAGAAAATAGGTTATTCTTAGGTGATTCTGAGGTTAGTCTTGAGGTTATCCTCGAAGTTAGTCGAAAAAGGTTATTCATGTAAGATTCTGGTCAGTTTATTTTTCAGAGTCATTTGTCAGAGTTAGCTTTTTTTTCCATGATGTAGAAGTTTTCCTGGACCTTGCCTTTGTTAAAGAAGAAGATTTTAGTGTGCAGTTTACGGCCACTTGACAATATATAACAGACTTTTGACTGATCTTTTCTTTTGCACTGTATGTTCTATAGTGCTCCGTTCTATGCTTCAACGTTTGAACGTACTATTCTTTATCCTGATGGCTGCAGAGTGCCTTGCGCGTTTTAGGGAACTTCCATGACATCATGAAGTTATTACACTTGCTTCACTTCGTTACACTGATACGCTCTGTGCAACTTCATCTAACCCAGGATCACTAACAGAGTTCATATACGACCTGTTAGTTAGTTAGTTGATCCTCTTGAGCCAAAGGCGGCGCATAAGGGGAGGACAAGGCTCTCCATGTCTGGCGATTCCTTGCTACTTGCTTTAGATCTTCGGTGTTTCTGATGAGCATTGTTGAACACTCCTTGGTGATAACTCTTCTTAGTGTGTCTTTGGGTCTTCCCCGCCTTCTTTTACCCCCTGGTGTCCACGTAAATGCTTGGTGTGAGAGTCGTTTTTCGTCCATTCTAAGTACGTGGCCGATGTAGTTCCAGCGACGTCTTCTGATAAAGTTTGATACGTAGTCTTGTTTAGTTTCTTGTCTTGCTGATTTAACCGATCTGAAATCGTGCCAACAGATATTTAGCTGTCTTCAAAGGCACTTATTTTCAAAAGCATCTAGTCTCTTTTCCACTGCTGGGGATGTTCTCCAACTCTCGCAACCATAAGTTAGTACTGGCACTACACAGGAGTTGAAGATCTTGAGTTTCGTGTGCCTACTGAGTTGTTTTGATTTCTAGATGTTAGTCTGCTTGTTGAAAGCGTTTGACGCTTAAGCAATTCGGGTCATAATTTCTGTTGATATGTCTCCCGCGAGTGTTAACTTGCTAACTAGGTATGTAAAACTAGCGACTTTTTCAAGAGCATGGCCATTAAGTTTAATGTTGTCCGGTTTGTTGGTGAGATTAAAAATTTTTAGTTTTTGCTGAGTTGATTTCGTCGCCAATTACACAACTTGTGCAATAAATTAACTGGCCATTCCAACTCCACAGTTGCGACACAAAACATAAGCCAATAATCACCTAACTCCGGACGTTACAATAGAACTGATTTATTGATGAAAGCACATTTGTTGTTGGATGTTGCCAATTGGAAGTGGCGTGAAAATACTGATGGAATTCACAAATACATGAAATAATGTCCGGGTGACTTGATGTCGCCATGGGACGACCCTTCACACGGCACTATGTCGAAGGACATTTTTGCTTCTTACTGCAGACAATACCACATACTTACTCAAAAACGGAATTCAGAAGAAACTGTCCTTAAAATGACACATTTAACCAATACTAAGCATTCCTACAAAGGACAGACTACAATCTACAGTCTACTATTTTGAAACCCAACTAAAATACTGACTTTGAAGAAAAACTTGCGTGCCTACATTTCTGGAACCTACTTTCTTGTTCATCTCAACCGTTTATCTTTTTTTCTGCTTCTTTTCTGTGCATCTCTTCCAAATTCGTTCACTATGAGTGCAAATACGTGCGAACTTACAACAGATTTTCCCGCTGCGCACGCCTATAAATACAGTATCCAAAATTACTCTCTACAGGGGAGACTACTATTTTATTTCTATCCAACCTAATTATCTATCATGTTCTGTTAAAATTTTAGGGCAAGACGGTTCTTGTAAGTTTATAGCTTAGGATGTAAACAGTAGTTTTATAGTTTTGGGCTTTAGCAAGTTAAAATGATGTTTCTTCGGAGTGGTATTGTTCGTATTCCAGTGTAGCTCATCCTTGGAATTTGTGTAAGTACCTAAGTTTTTGTTAATTTGGTTTGTTAGGATTTTCATTCCCAAATGGCGTAGAGATATCTCACCGGGTAAAATTTGTGAGTGTTTGTTTCTTGCCTTGTGGCTACACTTCGTCGTGATGTGCATCACCCACCTCATTCTGCTCATTATTAAATGTGCTTCATGAGTATTTAATTTAAACTTGGAGTTTGTTGATTCATTCTTGACTTGACTTTCAGTTGTCAGTGACGTTACAAAGATTGCTAGTTTTCATATAGTCCAGTCTGTGATACAGTTTCGTTCTTGTGGAGAACGCTGGTCTCAACTGGGTATTTGTTGTTGTGTTTCTCATCGTGTAGTACGGAAGAAGTTTTGCTATTTAGATCATCAGCTTTGATCTTTTGGTACGAGGTGTGACTGATAAGTTCTCGGCATAAGGTACAAATGCTTTAAACGCACAGTTGATATTAGGTGCATTTGTAGATCAGGTTAATGTAAGATTAAAAACCAAGTTTCAAGAAATTAACTGCAACCAATTTTTTTACATTCTATTGAAGTGGTAAGGGGTGGCAGAAATTGAGAAAATGGATAACATTTCTCATCGAGCAGTCATTCGCTACCTCTGCATCAAGGGCTTATCATCGAGGGAGATCCATGAGGATATGGTAGAGACTCTAGGGGAGAGTGCCCCTTCTTACAGCACAGTGAAGAAATGGGCAACTCAATTCAAACATAGAAGGGAGAGTCTGGAAGATGATCCCCTTCCAGGAAGACCAAGAACGGTAACCACCGATGAAACCACCGGCAGAATCCAGGACATGATAATGGAGAATCGACGACTAACTGAGCGGTAAATTGCTACTGAGTTAGGCATCTCCCAGAAATATGTTCATGCCATTATTCACAATGATCTTCAAGTGACAAAGGTCTCTGCTCGATAGGTCCCGAAACTTCTTGGAGCTGATCACAAACGACAGCGTCTCAACATGTCAAAAGACAATCTTGGTCATTTTTCTGCAGATCCTGAAAAGTTTATTCACCAATTTGTTGCTATGGATGAGACTTGGGTTCATCATTTTCAACCAGAAACCAAAGAACAGTCAAAGCAGTGGAAACATCATGGATCCCCACCTCCAAAGAAAGCACGGGTGGTTCTGTCTGCAGACAAAGTGATGGATTCCATCTTTTGGGATTCAGAAGGCTGTATTGGTAGACTATCTTCAAAGGGCAGAACGGTCACCGGGGCCTATTACGCTAATCTTGTGAAGCAACTGTGGGTCAAATTGAAGGAAAAGCGTCGAGGGAAATTGACGAGAGTCATCTTTCAGCAAGACAATGCTCCAGTTCACAAGTAGACGGTGCCAATGGCTGCCATTCATGAATGCGGCTTCCGGCTTCTTGAATATCCTCCTTATTCCCCGGATTTGGCCCCTTCGGACTATTACCTGTTTACCAAACTCAAAAAGGAGCTCAGTGGTCGCAAACTTGCTTCAGATGATGACGTCATTCATGCTGTAGACCACTTTCTACTGGCACAAGATGCTGACTTTTACAAAGAGGGGATCCGTATGCTAAAGAATCGCTGTACTAAGTGCATAAACTTGCAAGGGGACTATGTTGAGAAATAACCCAAAAAAGTTGTCCACAAATAATCCTTTGTACCTTATGCCGATAACTTATCAATCACCCCTCGTAAATCATCAACAAGAAGTAGTTTTCTAAACAAACAAAAAATGAACTCTTCACAAGATGGCATCCGCAGCCTATTTTCTCTATGATATGGTCATGTGCACAAAAGTGACAGATATATTCTATTACAGCTTCTGTCAGCATATTTTATGCATAAATATTTTGTTCCGTAGATTTATACCATCCATAAGTTCTTCTTTTTTATTCTCCCTTTTATCACTGCCTCTATTATCCCTCTCCACACCCTTCACCAAAGTTCCCAGCCTTCTTTTGTTTTGAAGGGAAAGTGAGTTGGATTTACTACAGTCTGCTTTGATCTGTCCAGATAATGCACAATTTACGCCGGGTTTAGCATCGATCCCAACAAGTTTTTTCTAAGACGGTGCCCTCGTTTCCCCTCGACCCGCCTTCGACCAGCGAAAATTTCTTTTATATCACTGTCCCACATTCAAAGCACAGTTTTCCCTTATCTTTTGTTTTATTTGTATTTTGCTTTTATGCTTGTATCAGCTTACACCTGATATTGTTACGGGGAGGAAGAAGCTGATTGATTTTTGACAACCGGAAGAACCATAGCTGACGCACCGGCGTCAAGGATGGAGAACCATAACCTGCAAAGACCCTTGTCCCACCTCTCCGTTGGTCCCCCCAGTAACCCTTGTCCCACCTCTCCGTTGGTCCCCCAGTAACCCTTGTCCCACCTCTCCGTTGGTACCTCCATAACCCTTGTCCCACCTTTCCGTTGGTCCCCCAGTAACCCTTGTCCCACCTCTCCGTTGGTACCCCCAGTAACCCTTGTCCCACCTCTCCGTTGGTACCCCCAGTAACCCTTGTCCCACCTCTCCGTTGGTACCCCCAGTAACCCTTGTCCCACCTCTCCGTTGGTACCCCCAGTAACCCTTGTCCCACCTCTCCGTTGGTACCCCCCAGTAACAAGGCTGGCCTAACTAACAGGTAGGGATTTCCATAGTCTCCATGGTGGTGGATCTACTAAAGAACCTCTGCAATCCCCTTGCTTTTTAACTCCACTCAGGGACTTTACAAAAAAAATTCCCGTCGTAACTTGCCCACTCACTATCCGACATGATGCTGTGCCTCAAACATTTTTACTGTGTTGGCTGCAGGGAACACCAGCTCCCAGTTTAAAGTAGAAGAAGAAGAAGAAGAAGATATTGTTAAGGCAGTTTTACTTTCTCATATCCCTAGTGCTCAAAGCAGGAATGCTTTATCCCCCTCCTCCCCTTCCGTTGAAACAGAAGCTTATTTTCCCGTACAGGCTGTCTCCACCCAGCTGAAATTAGCAATAAATTCAACTTTCGTTGAACTTCTTTACATTTCTGGTTTCTGCTATTGAAACTTAACTTTCTTGTCTTGGCCCCCACTCACGTCGTACTCGTCACAGGCTAATTTTCCAAGCCCTTTCTATGCTTATTCTCCAGCCGCCAGAGGGCTTTGATAGCTTCCTTGTCTAGACATCCTTAGCGAGCAGTCTTGCCTTCTCAGTGTTCACTGTTCTTTCTAAATCTTTCTTCATTCACCGCTCCCCCATCTTGTTTTCTCACTTTTATTATCTGCGCCACCTTGACGACTTTTATTTATGCTGTATGTATCCGATGGAAGCAAGCTGATGCCATATGGGGCATAACGCAATGCTATTTACCATATGGGTACCCTTTGTCATCCTCCCTTTACCTCATTTCTTAGCCAATCGCCTGCTTCCACTTCGTGCTTTTCCACGTCTATCGGGGCGCATTTTGTGCCAGTCTTTCTTACAAGGAAGATTTTTTAAAAGCTAAGTGTTTAATTTTTCATCCATTTTCCGTGTTTTTATCTGTTGTATTTTTTGTTGTACGTGATCCTTGAAAAAAAAAAAAAGATTTTCGCCGAAAAATTGGATTGCTGTACGCGTTCTTTCTGGCATCGCTGTCTCTGCACGCTTTTCTCAGTTTCTCTAGCTTCTAGCAAGACTGAACCATACACCTCTGTCTACCTTCATTACTGGAACCAGTTTTACCGCAGTCGTCATTTCTCTTATCTTCTAACTTAAACGGCACGAAATAAAGACTCCTGTTGGCGGTGGAAGTCATAAAGACAGCCCATCTCTTCGTCAAGATCGCTGAGAATATAAAACGTAAGGTAGAAGAAGAAGTAAAAGCCATTCTGACATTTAAAGGAAATATCCTTATACTGTATATTATTATGCTTTCCCTTGATGAGCATGTTTGCCTCTTTTACTGATATATTATGTTGATTTAAGAGTAAGATGCTATAAAGTAAGTCCCGTGGTACTTGCATCACTTAAAGATGTGATTTGTGAAGTAGTTATAGACCCCTACAGCATGTGAGGTATGGAAGCCAGCGCCTGTCCTCGGTGCTTTTGTTTTTCTAAGGGAAACTCCAAGTAGTAGCCAATTCTTGAGGCTGGGTTGACTTCGGTGGCGGTCGGTCCGTAAAAAAATTCCTGCCCGAGTGCGAAATCGAACCAGGGATCTTCTGACCGATTGGCGGGTGCACTAACCACTAAACCACCGCGGCACTGAGAAGCTGTAGAAAGGAGAATATCATTTTTTTCTCTTGATGTGACATCTATCACTTTTCAAAAAGTTAAACAATTAAAGAAGCTGTGGAGAAGAACAGACAGAACTACAAATATAAGATTTTTAAGGCCATGCATCTTTCCTATCACAACATGTGCCTGTGAGACCTGGACACTTAACAAAACAGCTGAGAAACACATAAATGCCTTTGAAAGTAAATGCTATAGAAAAATACTTCAAATATCATGGGCACAAAAAAGAACACATATATCCACATTACAAGAACTTAATATTGAAGAAGGCTGCCTATTAAAGAAGATTAGACATAAAAAAACTTAAATATTTTGGACATATTAAACGTCATGAGAATTTAGAGAAGACAGTCTTGGAAGGGTACATAATGGGAAAAACAAAGAGAAGAAGACCGAGGCGAAGATGGATGCAAGACATCGTTGATGATCTGCAAATGGATACATCAGCAGCAGGGCATCTTGCTTACAACCGAGAGGCCTACGGGAGAGCAGTTAAGGAGGCAAAGTTCCGCAAGGTACATGCAAATAACTGACTGACTGACTTGATCTGACACACAAGAAGAGAGCTTCTAAACAGAGCTCATTACCTTTGAGACATACATCGATATTACTCCACAGACAAGGCCGCAGAGTTGCATCAGTTTGTTATCATGAGCACCACTTGGCTGGTGGAATAAAGGCCTTGGTTCTCTGTTCCTGATAAACTTTGTGTCATCTCTGATATTGTCATCACAGACCTCTAGATGAACTCTTGATAGCAAGCGTTCGATACATGTTTCTTTAGTTTTTAACGGCAATCAGAAACTGCAACTATTTGTTGCAGATAATTTTACAACCACTTCAGTGACAATCTGTCTTAACTCTAGGGCAGCAAAATATTTTTATTTTTAGAACCACAAAAGGGTCTATTTTTATCAAAACTTGGTCGGCGTGTTTTTTTAAAACATATCTGAGTATCAGAGTTACAATAAAACAATATTTATGCTCAACCCCCTCCTCCCCCCCCACTTTTTTTCAGAGTTAACATCACTTTGTACTCGGTATCATTCCGTGTTTAGATAGGTTTATCAGCATCACGTGACACGATGGACAACACCGCATGCGCGATTTATTATTACGGAAAGAACTTGATATGGTTCTGCAAACGACTGACATGTTAAATCATCAAATTCTGTAGCGATCAAATTATTGCTCAGTTGCAGGTGGAACTTTTTTGTTTAGAAAATCAATTATATTTTTTTTAAATGAGGGTTTGGGAAGGAGGGGGAAGAGAGAGAGAATAGCAGCCAGATGTCGCAATATGGTTACAAAACAGCGTCCTAATCAACAAACTTCCCGTGTTTGTGTGTGTACTGTGTGCGAAGATGCTGTCTGATTTGATGTTAGTCAGAGTTAGCGAATCATAGCCTATTAAGTTCGTTTGTACCCTCGGTAACAGATCCGGCCTGGCAAACGGGCACGGACTGCTACAGTTCCCCCACGGTGTTGGAGTCTGCTAAAGAATAATTGCACCCCCCTCCCTTTTTTTAAGTTTCACTTCGGGACTGGAAAAAATAGTCCCTTCAACCGGCTCCAAAAATGCTGTGCTCCAGTATCTTCATCACACTGGCTACAAAGAACGAAGAACATCAACTAGCAATTCGATTGAGATAGAAGAAGAAGAAGAAGTTAGGACGTATAGGTTTCTGCAAACAAATCTGCTTCCGTTTTCGCCCTCAAAAGGACATTGGTTGTTTTGCGTTACAATATGCATCAAGGCTGCGATAAATGTGCTTTTCAGGCCCGACGCACCCGTCTTCACTTTAGCACACAATTGAGGACCTGGATTTGCCTTTCCACTTCGATCCCTATTCACTTAGTCACACTACTGCTTGTTACCATGGACACCACGCGGAGAGAGAACAAGGCTGTGATCGCGCTTGGATTTTTTGAAACTGGTAAATTATATCCGTCTTTCACTTTGTATGATGTACTTTCCGAAATACCGGTTTTCTCATTTCAGTATCCAAAAGTATCGGTTTTTCTCGTTTTCCATCGGTAATTTACCGGTATTTGTCGGCTAACACGATCCGGAATAATACCAGGTCAGCTTTGATTCTGTGTAACAAGTAAACTTTAGGCTCCAGTTTACAGGATGAAGACTGCTGGGCAAATTAAACTGGACTCAAAAACGGCAAGACTTAACCAGCAAAAACCGTTACAAATAGGATTATAAATCAGAGTTTCTGATCACGAGCAAAAAGAAGGGGAAAAATCTATCCATTCTCGTTCTTGGACTCTGACCGTTGTGTACGTCTTGCGAGTTAGCAACAAATTTTCTCCTCTTACAGTCACGTCTTACAGTCTGTTGGTTGACCTCGTCTCTTATAGTCACGCTGTACAGTCTGTTGGTTGACCTCGTCTCTTATAGTCACGCTGTACAGTCTGTTGGTTGACCTCGTCTCTTACAGTCACGCCTTACAGTCTGTTGGTTGACCTCGTCTCTTATAGTCACGCCTTACAGTCTGTTGGTTGACCTCGTCTCTTATAGTCACGCTGTATAGTATGTTGGTTGACCTCGTCTCTTATAGTCACGCCTTACAGTCTGTTGGTTGACCTCGTCTCTTATAGTCACGCCTTACAGTCTGTTGGTTGACCTCGTCTCTTATAGTCACGCTGTATAGTATGTTGGTTGACCTCGTCTCTTATAGTCACGCCTTACAGTCTGTTGGTTGACCTCGTCTCTTATAGTCACGCCTTACAGTCTGTTGGTTGACCTTGTCTCTTATAGTCACGCCGTACAGTCTGTTGGTTGATCTCGTCTCTTATAGTCACGCCGTACAGTCTGTTGGTTGACCTCGTCTCTTATAGTCACGCTGTACAGTCTGTTGGTTGACCTTGTCTGGGTCATATTATGTCTGTGCAGGGAAAGACTTCAGTCAATCGGTCATTTGTATGTCCCTTGTGGAACTTTGCCTCCGTAAGAGCTCTTCTGTAGGCCTCTCGGTTGTAAGCAAGATGCCCTGCTGCTGATGCATCCATTCGCAGATTATCAACGATGTTTTGCAGCCATCTTCGCCTTGGTCTTCCTCTCTTCGTTTTTCCCATTATGTACCCTTCCAAGACTCTCTTCTCTAAATTATCATGACGTTTAATATGTCCAAAATATTTAAGTTTTCTCTGTTTAATCTTCTTTACTAGCCAACCTTACTCAATATTAAGTTATTGTAGTGTGGATATATTGGGGGGTGGGGGGGAAGGTTGTGCTCATGATATTTGAAGGACTTCTGTAGCACACTTAGAACCAAAGACATTTCAGACTATAATCTCATCACATAACATTCACAATATTCATGCTTAGAACCAGGGACATTTCATACTACATCCAATCACATAACACCCACAGTCTTCTGGGTTTCTAATCAAGGACACTTCAGACTACATCCCATCACACAACACCCAGAATCTTCTGGATTTCTAACCAAGGATATTTCAGACTATAAACTCATCACACAACACTCACAGTCTTCTGGATTTCTAACCAACGACACTTCAGAATATAAACTCATCACATAACACCCACAGTCTTTTTATAAATAGGAAACAACGAGGCTTTCGGACGGTAAAGTAAGAGGACAAGGTTTTGTTGGATTAGACCTCGAAAAAATCGTAGACAAAGCACTTTAGTTAGACGTGAGAGAAAGAAAAATCACAAGAGATTCGAACACGGACTCTGGTAGGACGAGCAGCCGTCTTGCCACGAGAGAAGAGCGTACTAACGAACTACACTAACTCACACCTCCAAAAAAAAGGTGTTTGTAAGTGTAGTCGTTAGTAACTGTTCAGTAAACACTATGGATCGTTTGTCTAAAGTTGGTACCTGCTAGAGAGACTGAATCTAAGCTACGGAATTTCTATGTCATGGCCTCATTTCTCCCCGGGTGTCACGATCTCTTGTGTTTACAAAAATATATCCCCTTTTTAAATCTGGTTCGGAAAAAAATCCCTCAAGCTATAGACAAATTTCCAGTCTATCGAGTTTGTCAAAACCACTAGAAAAACATATTAAAAATATGAAAGAAAATGATTTGATTGTTGACTGTCAGTCAGATTTTAGGCTGAAACATTCCTGTCACACAGCTCTCACAAAAATGACACTTTTGGTTATCTAATATAAACGATGATAAATTATGTGGTGCTGTCTTTGTTGACTTTAAAAAAGTATTTGACATGACTGATCATGAAATCCTAGTTAGAAAGCTTGAGACTTATAGGTTACACCCTGACTTGACAAAATTTATTACATCTTTTCTTTCCAACAGGCAGCAGCTAGTTTGCATCAAAAACTCTAAGTAAAGTTCATCTGTGGTTGATAATGGCGTTCCACAGGGATCTATTATTGGTCCTCTCCTGTTTACCATCTACATCAATGATCTTCCACATCATCTAAAAAAATCATCTTGTGACCTCTTTGCTGATGACTGCACTAACTAAGGTATTAACCTTGAGTCAGTTCTTCAAATTAAAATAAATAGTCTGATTAACTTACTACAAAAAGATTTTTAAGGGCATCCATCTTTCCCATCGCAGCATATGCCTGTGAGACCTGGACACTTAACAAAACAGCTGAGAAATACATAAATGCCTTTGAATTTAAATGCTACAGAAGAGTTCTTCAAATACCATGGACATAAAAAAGAACAAATATATCTATACTACAAGAACTTAATATTGAAGAAAGCTGGCTAGTAAAGAGGATTAAACAGAGAAAACTGAAATATTTTGGACATATTAAACGTCATGATAATCTAGAGAAAACTGTCTTGGAAGGGTACATAATAGGAAAAAGAAAGAGAGGAAGACCAAGGTGAAGATGGATGCAAGACATCGTTGATGATCTGCAAATGGATGCATCAGCAGCAAGCCATCTTGCTCACAACCGAGAGGCCTACAGGAGTGCTGGTAGGAAGGCAAAGTTCCGCAAGGGACATGCAAATGAATGAATGAATGAGTCTGATTAACTGGAGCAACAACAATAGAATGCTCATAAACACAAGCAAAACAAAATCCATGCTCATTACAACAAGACAGAAATTAACAAATTCACCAACTACAACAGCTCCATGCTGGAACTTCACAGATAGAGAATGTTAGTGAACATAAAACTCTAGGTCTCATGATTGACCACCACCTCAGCTGGAATCATCATGTAGACAATCTAACCAAATACACTACACAAAAAGTGTGCCAGTTTACTATAAATAAACATTTTCTTGACAAAGACGCCAGAAGAATACACTACATATCATAGATACAAACACACTTGGACTACTGTTCCACAGTCTGGGATGGTTGTTCCATGTCAAACAAGAAAAGACTTTACTCACTTCAAAAACGAGCAGTAAAGCTTATAGATGACAAACATGCAGCACGTATTACAAATAAGGACAAACATCTTGATATTCTACCCCTCAAGAAGAGATTTCTTTTCAACAAGGTCAAGTTAATTCATAAAATTCTATCGCACAATGCTCCACCCTATCTAAGGTCGTTGTTCAAATCCAACCCAAAACACAGTCAACGCTTAAGCAATTGTATTCTCCCAAAACAAAGCTTAACACCTTTCTTAAAAAAAATAAAAAGCTTCTCTTACTCAGCTGTCCACCTTTGGAATGCCATACCAATTCATGTAAAACTTATAAGTAATATTCGTTCGTATAACTTTAAACTTTGTCAACATCTGTTTGATATGGACTATATGCCTCCCTAAGCAGTCTAAAGTAGTTTGAAATATGGCTCCATTGTTGTTAATTTTTTTATTATACTGCTTTTCTATAAATGTTTTAGTTTTGAATGAATGTAAGAATGCAAGTTTATTTTATGTTGTTGCATAAATAAGAGTGTAGAATATATGGACATGAGATAAGTTTATTATTTATTTATGTAATCATTTAATGTGTCTTCATGATTATTATGCTAATTAACAAACGCTGAATGACCGTGACTAAGTGAAAGCTCTATGATGAAGGGCAGAATGTAAGACGCGCCTGGGTGCCCAATTCTTGACCCTTTGAAAATAAAGTATATTCGTTTGTTCGCTCTGCACGACATTGTAACTACTTGCTCGTCAAATTTGGGAACCGCTGTCTCGAGGTATTCGATTACAGATCTTGTACAAACAAACGGGCAAAAAATGACAGCACGTTTACAACAGTTCCCCAGAGATGACGCAGTAACCAATAATTTCTTCAGATAACTGGGTTCTTGTACCCCATGATCAATGATATCAGTTTGTTTTCTTTTCTTTCAGTCGTCTCCCCTCTCACACGGCTCATGGATGATTGTAGAGCAGTTCAGCATTTGGGAGCCTCAGTCGATGCCATCTCGTTGAAATTAGGCGATATACAGCAGATAATTTCCAAAAATCACTGTAAGAATTTGTTTATATATTTTATTCATCTTTTTTACAAAATTTTATTAATCAAAAAGAGATGACAGAATTAGACTTCCATTTAATACTTAATTATTTTTTAAGCAGAAATTATGGACATTTTTTATCATTGTTTTAGTCTTCATTCACCATCATCAGGTGCCGTGCTTCTCCAGTGTACACGATCCTTCATGCAGGCCATTAGATCGGTTGGTGATCTCTTCTCACACCATCTCGTCAGACTGTCCAGTATCATTTCTCTTGGTCTTCTCCTGGATCTTCTTCCCTCTATTTTTCCTGTTGTTATAATATTTTCGATGCCCCCTCTTCTCATTGCATGTCCAATGAAAGTAAATTCTCTCTCTGCTTTAGAATAGTTCCATTTAATTTTATACTGCATTTATACCTACATATAATCCGGAAAAGGTCGTGAACTGAAATATAACTCATTTTTATCACCACCACGACGACCACCACCACCACCACCACCATCAACATCATCATCATCATCACTAGGGCGTTTGCGGTCTTGCTTCTCCACAGATCTCGTCCTTGACATTTTCTATCACCTCAGCTGGCAAGTATTTTATTGTGCCATCATGTTAGACTGACCATGATTTTTTTTTTTCGTGGTCTTCCCTTGCCTCCCTTTCTGTGTATCTTTCTTGTTGTTAATAATTTCCTCTTCTTCTTCCTTCGCTTCCACCACCAAGACCGCCCTGCGATCTTACTGAATTTACACCTGTGGTCCTTTATAGGTACCGTGGTCCCCAAAAGGACCACACGAGATCACGAGAGGACCAAAAGAGGTTCAGAGTATCGCACGGCTTGAGCCTGTATTCTTGGTGGGTCTCGAAAGCGGGATTGCGTGACATTGTGGTTTTCGTTGCACCAGTTTAATCTAGAGTTGGATTTTCTCACCGGAGAACCTCGACGTGGTTTGAGATATCCGTGTATCACCGCCGGGTGAGAGGTGGTTGCCCTTCCATTCCAGCGTTGGACTTTCTCACCGGAAAACCTCAGCGTGATTAGGATACGCATACATTTCTTCCCCCCCCCCCCGGGTGAGAGGTGTTTGCCTATCTAGACTGCTCTGGTCCAGTGTCTCCGACTTCAGCATTTTGTGGTCGTGGCCGCTACCCTTCCTAGTTGTGACCAGGATGGAGCTTTTGTCCAGGAGGATGAATCCTCGCCACTAGTGACTTCCACCCCTGGGTTGAGCCGGTTTAGGCATATTATCCCAGTATGGGCGTGTTTATGACATGACCGACCTCTAGAGCAGAGGTACCGTGACATGCGTAGTCATCAAGTTTCATCCCTGGTGTAAGCAAATTTAGGCATATTTCACCAGTATGGGTGTATTTCGGACGTGGCCGACCTCTAGAGCAGAGGTGCTGTGGTATGAGTAGCTCTCGCCGAGATACTACTGGACATACCGATTAAGCTTCACTTTATCCTTTCCATCACCTTTTCACATCGGACCCACACAGCAACCCTGATTGCTTTTCCGCATTTTTTTCCTTGGCCAGGAGGAGTTTCAGTCCACGCGCGGCATCCGAAGAATCTCTCCGGCAGTGTCTTAACCTCTGGGTTAAGCCGGTTTAGGCATTTCGCCCGATATGAGTGCACTTAGGACGTAGCTGAACCCCAGACCATAGGTGCCGTGAATTGACTACTGTTGTTAATAGCATTTTCAAGCTCTTCCCATTTATCTTTCTTGTTGTTAATAACGTTTTAAGAGTGGATCCCGAAGCCTGGGGAGGGGGGGGGGGGTATTGGATGAAAAATAATCGGAAAAGGGGGGGGGGATTGATGTGTGGAGCTCTGTACCGGCTTACAAAATTGTTTTGGTTTGAAAGGCTCAGTCATTCCGTTTCTCACTTTTTTTCAGCTGAGATGTGAATAAGAGTTACTTTAAGTGTTTGATTCGCTTTGGGGGGGGGGGGGGGCGGCAGTGGGCCTGATTCTTTGTTACCCTAGTCGAGAAGACTTTCTTCTTCCTGGATAAACTCCGGGGACTTTTAAGCACGCCAGGATTATCTGCTCTTTCTTCAAGCGTGGGCTCCTCCTTCAGCATCATCACAGCTTCGGCGAGCGAAGAAAAGCAGCCAGTGCTTCCAGAGAGTGAAGAAGAACAGCAGCCAGTGCTTCCAGAGAGTGAAGAAGAACAGCAGCCAGTGCTTCCAGAGAGTGAAGAAGAACAGGAACAATAATGACACGAGAACAACAACAACAACGACAGCAAAAAATAACGACAACAACAATAACAAAAACAAGACAGGAGGAGGAAGAAATAACAACAAGAAAAAGAAGAAATATAATAAGAAAGAAAAAGAAACGACAACGAATGTTGACAATATGTCACACATTTTATAAAATTGAAACTTACCATATCTAAGCTTTTTTTTTCTTTAACTTTCTTTTTTTATATATATATATATTGACAATAGAATATGTTTACTTAAAAGTTTCCTTTTCAGTGTTGTCAACTGACTCCCTAGCTCAGTATTGTTAACTGACTTCAGGCAGGCAAACGACATGACGCAAGTAGGACTCCTCCGTCTACTGATATTCTTCCGCTGTGGATCGCTGTTTCAAGGTAGGGAATGTTTTATCTCCCTTGTTGCCATAGTTACGTGTACAGAGTACGCTATGTTGACATCACGGTCTAGCCCCTTTTGGCATTAAAACCTATGGGCCTGCAGTTAACTGACATCCCAAATAACGTTAAGTTATACCGCATATTCAAAAATAATTGCGACAAAAATGCGACAGACAGGCGTAGGCTAAAGTAATATACTTGAACGTGATGATAAAATAATAGTTATCCACATGCAACGGTGGCGAAAATGTAGTGTAACAGCCTGGCAAAGTCTCTTAACAACATGCTTTCACTTGAAAGCAGTGCGCTGGTAGACCTGCTCCTCCTGCGCTCAGGCCAGTCGAGCTGCAAAAAAAAAAAAAAAAATGGGTACACAACACATTTGTGTTAGGAAAATTTATCTCTGTAGTGAAGAATTTCTCTCTGCAAGGCGGGGTGATATCAGAGTACATTCCATAGATTTAAGGAATTAGTGGATGCTATGTTACTGAAAAGACGCTGGCGATGGTTGGGACATGCGATCCGGATGGCTGACAACTCACTACTAAAGACACCACTAAGATGGACATCACAGGGAAAAAGAAGTAAGAGCAGACCAAAGAAGACATGGAGAAGAAAAACAAAGAGGATGTCGGGCAATAGAGGGCTCACCTGGCCAAGAGCCGGAAGCAAAAGGCAAAGGACAGGCGTTTGTGGAAAACCCTTGCGGGAGCCCCATGTGCCTTGGGCATTTAAGGTTCAGAGAGAGAGAAAAAGAGAGAGATTAATTGATTGATCTTTATTTCAAAAGGGTTAAGAATTGGGCACGCAGGCCCGTCTGACATTCTGCCCTAGAGAAAGAGAGGGAGAGAGAGAGGGAGAGAGAGAGATGTTACTGTACGCTAATGGAGATGCTGAAAAGGAGATCGGACCATCTATGGACGAGCCAAGTGTGGCTGTTCTTTTATAACTAATGAGTTAACAGGTATCGACTTCACGATTGGTCCAAGTCAGTGATGTACGGTGAACGCACTAGAAGGATTAGGCTAGTTTCCCTAAATCGCCCCTAATACCAGTGGCTTTTGCCTAAACATTGGATTTGCTGTATGTCCTTCATTCATATGTACTCATCCTGCTTTCTGCTTACTTTCCTCACTCTTTCTATCTTTTTCTTGTAAAACTGTACCATATTTACACCCATCTATTTTCATTACTAGAATCAATTTTACCGCAGTTGTCGTTTCTTTTATGTCTCACATTCCCCCTATTATACGAAGAGTTGAACTCGTCCACATGCCATCCTGAACACCCCATCCCTATTAGTCAACTCCAAGACGAGACTAGGACGCTGCCAACTGTCCCTGCCGTGCAGGTTTAATTTGTACTGAGCGTCAGTGAAGGTTTTCAAGTTGTCGCGATTACTTAATACTGCACCAGAGATTTTCATTTCTCTCTATCATCATAACATCAAAGAAAGTGTTAACGCGCGAAGCTGATTCAAAGGCGGCATTTTAAATCACATCATCCTATTTTTAACATGGAATGGGGTTTAGTAGATGAAAGTAAGTTCCTCTGGCTGGCTTTAATACAAGAACAATGAAACTTCTATGCTCTTGTTTATAAAAAAAAAAAAAGTCTGCTCTCACAGGAGATAGAAAAATCTCACTAGGATACAAGTGAGTATCAAAAAAATCTTCATCTAATAACGCTGTGCTTTTGTGAAAACTTGTTACTCCGTTCCTTCTTTACGGAATGGGGCTGGAAGATTAAAATAACGTAGAGATAACAAGAAAGCATTGTTCGCTTTTTTTCCCATTTTTTGAGGGTAGATACAGCATGGTATTTATAGAAAATGGTTTTCTACACACCTGATCCATTTGAAAGATGTCACCTCATTTTAACTGGTCCAAATGTAAATGAAAGTATGTAGAAAACAAGTAAGTATACACTGACAGTCCAGTCGTAGAAAAGCCTTGCTATTAATACTAGTAAGTATACACTGACAGTCCAGTCAGCGGCTTTCCTCCTGTCAAAGAATGGCCGGGACTTTTTTTTTCGTCTCTCTTTATTTTCACAGCTTACAGTTTCCAGGTGATCAGAAGCTCTGATGACTTTCCCTTACCCGACTGCCTGTCCAGTGACATAGATCTGCTCTTTGTATCAGACGCAGCCGTCGGGGAGGAAGACCTTTCTGAGGAGAGAATCGATGGTACATACCAAAGAGACAGCAACGAAATTTCCGAGGACAGAAGATATCTTCCAACGCAGCCAGATGAAGCACACAAGGTCAAGCCCATCTATCGCGAGCAGATGCACTTTTTCTCGAGGCTTATCGACACCTTCACCTCGCCGGCTGAGACAAACCTGACCAGGCTGCGCGTTGCTCTAATCGCATCGGTGGGTGCTACAAGTTCAGAACCTTTGTCCCGGCAGGTTGTGGAGAAATTTAGCTTTAATCAATTTTCAGACAAGGCCTTAGCGAAAAGGGTCATTGAAGAGGACTGTATAGCGCCTGTTATAACGACCTCTCCGCTATCAGCAGCGAGACACGCGATTACCATTTTCGAGAACAGGGCTTTAGGAGTCCGACAAAGCTCTGAATATGTGGCCATAATAGCTGTCGGTCGCTTCATAAACCTGGACATGAACGATTCTGACCTAGAGTTATTCAGCAAAACAGATGTTAAAATTATGTTTGTGCTGATAGATGATTTATTTTTGCCAGTAATGAAGTCGATCTTTCCTAAAAACATCGTTCTTGGAGTTAATCCGGTCGATTCAGAAATTTGGAGCCAAACTATTCCTATGGCGCTTTGCTCAACGTGCAACAGCGATTGGCTAGCCTTTAGATCGACGAAAACGGCCGGAGAGCACGAAGGTACTGCTTCCTGCTACAGGCTGTATTCAGAAGAGGGCCGCATAAACTGGCTGGATGCCCATAGGGCATGTGAAAAGTCGAGAACACACCTGGTGTCGATAGAAACAACAGAGGAACTGAACAACCTGCGCCAAATAATCCCTAGCAAAATCTGCAGCATTTTGCAAAGCCATGATTACGCTACAGACTCTACAGATTATGGGAAGTATGTAGATGTTCTTATTGGTCTTAGAAGAGAAACGGGCGGATTCAAGAAAAACTTCCGCTGGCAGTCAAGGCCGCCTCTAGTTTATTCTCACTGGGCTCCAGATGAGCCTGCAGGAGGGTATGGTAAAGCATGTGCGGTATGGAGATTTTACATGCTCAGGGAATTTTTCTCAAGAAGCAAGTTTAACTTCCCCTTGAGTGATCATCTTAAATTAAATGAAACAATACTACAGGCCGGAGAGCATGGTCATTATAATTTATCAGAGTTTGAGCCTGTAAATGGCGGTGAGTGTCTGATGAGAAGGGACGCTTGGTACACTGTGCCGTGTGGGCACACGGTCGGGCGGATGTTTCTATGCGAGCAGCCTTTGTATATGTTTGATCGGATAACCCAAATGTCGATCACGCAGAGGCCAACCTGGGACAGCATCTACTCTGCGATATCTAGATGCGAGCTTGGCTTGCTTGGCGACTCCGACGAGTCTGCGTCTCTAGCAGCGGTTGCCAAACTACACAGTGACGAGTTTGAGCAGCAGTACAGCGAGAACCGTGTTATATTGAAAAACCATAGTTTTCATGCCAGGTTGCCCATAGATGCTTTAGTTTTGTTCGAGTGCGATGATCAGCAGCAAATTCCATACGCATTTGTCTGCGACCGGAAGGCTGACTGCCAAAATAAACTAGACGAAACCATATGTACGTATCCACATTGCAGCGATGTTAAGAACAAACATCACCCCTGCAATACAGGCCACTGCATATCTCGGGAACAGGTCTGCGATTTGTTTCCAGACTGCCCGGACAAAAGTGACGAGCTGGAGTGCCTGAGCTGTACCCAGGGTCTGTGCCCTGATGGCAGCTGTCTTCCCAAGCACTGGTTTGCTGACGGCGAGGTTGACTGCGGCGCCAATACCTTCAGCAGTGTCGCTGAAGAAATGGCCTCCATTGGAGACAGCAGAATACAAGACTGTGTAGTGATCTGTAACGGGACTAAGTGCGTCTCACAGGATAAAATGGGAGATGGTGTGATAGACTGCCAAGGGCCCGAAGGACCGATTGATGAGGCAATAGGCAGACTTGAACACACTTCGTGCTACTCCAATTCTAATGATGTGTACACCAACTGGGCACCCAAGTGTGTCTACGTTAAAGACAGGTTTGGGGCCGTTATTGGGTGTAAGAACATGGCGCATTTACAGAACTGTCAGAATTTTACCTGCCCCGAGGGGTACATCAAGTGCCCCAGCTCTTACTGCGTACCTGTACACTACGTCAATAATCGCGAAAACGACTGCCCCTTTGGCGAAGACGAAGATGAAAAAACCTTGGACTGCTCTGGTTATTTCAGATGCGCGGGTTCCAAGGTCTGCCTGCATCCTGATCACGTGTGCGACAATCATCCAGACTGCTCTCAGAGAGACGACGAGCTAGGCTGTCATGTGACCTGCAGGCGCGGGTTCCTGTGTGTCGCAGGTATCGTGATTCCCGAGGGTTACAACAAATCCGAACCACTAACAGAGGTGGCCTTTATTGATGAGCAGACTCGATACCTAGACCTTGCAGGTATCGATTTATCCTCAGTTTTCTCTCAGTTCCTGACTGGCAAGTTTGAGAACCTTGTCACAGTCAACTTGTCTAACTGTCGCATCCAAAGTGTCGAAATTTCCAGGAAACTTAACGTCATCGGAGCGTCACTGTATTACCTAGATCTCAGCAATAACTTGATAACAGAAGTAACCAGCACCAGCTGGTTTGGGGTTATGGGTAACCTTCGAACTTTGAACCTGTCTCGGAATGTGTATTTAGAAAGACTAGACGACGCTGCATTTAATACAACTTGTCAAACGTCACATCTGAAAGAGCTGGACTTATCCTACACAAGTATAACCACTTTATCGCACTCGAACTTCATATCTCTGAAGAGGCTGCTCAATCTCAACCTCAGAGGGACACAGATAAAAGAACTGAGATCTGAGATGTTTCCGAAAGGCTCTTTCCTGCAAGTGTTGGACCTACGGGATATACCCTTACAGGACATACAAGGGGAGATCTTTAAAAACCTGACAATACTTTCTGCGCTTCGCACGGATACCTTCAAACTGTGCTGCCCTCAGATCCACAACTCTGGCACGAAGGTGGGAACGTGTCACGCACCAAAGGATGCGTTTTCCTCCTGTTCTGATCTGATGTACGAGTCGGTGCTGCGCCTGATTCTATGGACAAATGGAATCATTGCAATAATAGGAAACTGTACAGTCATAGTGTACCGCATCTTCTACGACCAAACAATTCTCCACATGGCATACGGCCATTTTGTTACCCATCTCGCCATTGCAGACTTCATAATGGGCATGTACCTCCTGACAATTGCCATTGCCGACGTCTATTTCAGGGGCACATATGCCTGGCATGAAACAAGCTGGAGAAACAGCATCATTTGTAAACTGGCGGGATTCTCTTCAACTCTGGCCGCCGAGGCCTCCGCCCTTTTCATATTCCTCATCACGGTCGACAGATTTCTGGTGGTGAAGTTCCCCTTAGGGCAGCTCCGAATGTCAACCCGCACGATGAAACTGTGCTGTGCTCTGACATGGTGTCTGAGCACAGGCTTGGCTCTGATCCCTCTCCTGCCTTTCTTCGAGCACTGGAAAACGTACACCTCCAACGGGATGTGCCTGGGGTTGCCCCTCATGACCACGCGGCAAGCAGGCTGGCAGTATTCTTTATCCGTGTTCATCATTTTTGACTTCACCCTGTTCTCCCTTATCTGTTTGGGCCAAGTCACCATCTACAGAACAATGACGAAAGTCTGCATGGACAAAGGTCTTCACAATCTGCACTACAGCTCACGAAAAGTTCATGACTTCACCGTTGCGAGAAATCTTTCCCTCATTGCCATTACAGATTTTATCTGTTGGTTCCCAATTTGCGTCACGGGACTTCTCGCGCTAACTGGGCACGATATTGGAATTGAAACATACCCATGGATGGCCGTACTTGTTTTGCCAATAAACTCGGCTATCAATCCACTGATTTACACGATCCCAGCTCTCAAACGAAGATGGAATGAACGAAAAGAAATGCCACACTCAAAAACGCCAGGCAGGAACTTGAAAAAGTAATAAGTATTTGACACTATCCATCCAAAGAGTAGCAATGTAAACAACTGTCATTTTTAGCCTTGAGATTTGTTATGAAAAAACTAATTAAATATATGTATATAAAGTGGCATGGCTGAGCGATGGGTTATTTCAATGTTAAACCTAATGTTAAAAAATACAAACTAAACATCAGATTTCATTATCTGTTAAACAGACACTCTTTATGAGATTAATGCCCGCACACAAACACATTTGTTCACAAACTGTGCAAGTGCTTCCACTGTAACGTTCAGCTTTCTCTTGGTTTTAATCTTTTGACTGCTGTTCTGCATTTTGGACCTTCGAGAATAGCCTCTCTCATCTGCTACTGGTCTGCTATGTCCAATTCTCTATTTACACACCCAGCGAAGAGTTTTTGTCTCCGTGTGATGAGAGCTAGGGCTTCATGGATAAAGTAGCTGTATTAAGCCATGAAAGCAGTGGCTGATTAACCAGAACATGAGCTCCTAAGCTAAACTTAGGTCTTTCTTCTTCGTCATTTGCCTTCAAAAGGGCTTTGGTTGCATTGTGTTGCAGTTATGTGTCTTTCAACCTAACACATCCGACTTCGGCTCGGCATATTTTTAGCACCAGGTTTGTCTTCCCACTGTGATCCCCCTTCACTCTGTCAGTCTTACTGTTTCTAAGGGCATCACTTTGGGGGTGGGGGTGGGGGAGAGACAGAGGGTTTTGGCCAGCTACAGTTCACCTACTCTGACGCAAGCTGTCAGTTATATGCTGCTGACAGCTGTCTCATTCAGCTTGAGTAGATAGATACTACTTAAAGACATGCTAACATCTGTTCTCTTCAATATCTCTTTAATGAATGTCTTTCTAACAACTGTTCTTGACCACTGTCTTTCTAACAACCATTCTTGACCATTGTCTTTCTAACAACCGTTCTTGACCACTGTCTTTCTAACAACCGTTCTTCAGCACTGTCTTTCTAACAACCGTTCTTGACCACTGTCTTTCTAACAACCGTTCTTGACCACTGTCTTTCTAACAACCATACCGGACATTCTCAGATGTTATCAGTTTCAGTATTTTTTTTTTATAAAATTCTCTACCACACAATTTAACTGCTGACTCTTGGTGCTAATGGCAATCTCCTCACCCCAATTTGGTATGCTGCTGACATGCGAGAGATGAAACCCCCAAAAATATATACAGAAGTCTACAAATTACAAAATTAACTATTGCTACAAAATGTCGTAAAATTATTTTCATGTTGGCAGAGGATAACTTTAAATCTAGAAAAGCAATAACAGTTATGGGTGAGTATCGCATCAAACGATGATCTCAGCCCCCCCCCCCCCCCCAGTTTTCTGTGCCCTAGGCTTCAGCCTTCTCAGGTTAATGGACAATCCACCACTGCATTGGGGTGAGGGTTGGGAGGGGGGGTGTACAAAAGATATGTTACTGTCCATATTTTCTTTGACCTGTCACCACACTACAGGGTGATGTGGTCAGCATCACACCTGGCCACCTTAATTTCACTAGCTCCAAAAGAAACCAGTTACCCGTTTCTACACCTGAGTGATTGGGGGCCACCTCTGGCTGGATTCAAACCCCTGACCTCTGCCATGAGAGATTAGTGCAAACATGTGCTGGTATATACTTAAAAAAAAAAAAAAAGAAGAAATTAGAAAAGGCAAAACAAATTCAGCTAACCAAATACAACACACATTTTCCAGAAGAGAACAAAGAATTGAGGTTACTCATAACTCAAGATCATTGCTGAAAGAAATATATTAAGAAAATACAACAGTGAAAGTATGAGTTATTTTACTATATATAATATATTCTTTCAGTTATTAAAATTGCACTGAGTTTCGAATACATACAGACTAGTGATCATTTACAAATTTTTCAAACTACTACAAACTTACATAGAGTATGAACATAAAAAAAGAAACATCACTTACATCTTTTTTTATCCCTCTCATTTATTTATGGAAGAATTTGCTTTTTTTTTTTTTTAAATGAGACTATTACCTCCATGTGCCAAAAGCTTTTTATTTTTAAATGAGACTATTACCTCCATGTGCCAAAAGCTTTTTTTTTTCTCTCTCCCTCATGGAATTTCTCTGTGCATAAATACTTTCTTATATTGTAAGCTAGTTTATCTTCCATGAACACAGTGCAGCCTCCAGCAAAAAAAAAATATAACTTATTACTTCCCCTTACTGTCAGAAACAACTGTACTTATATATACACATAAAACTATTCTTTAACCGAGTATTTTTTTAAAATGCATCATTTCATCACAATAAAATCACAGCTACTGTATAACTATGTTACAAAATTATTAATACATTCACACAGCCAACAATGTAAAGTCAGTGAATGTTGGAGTTAGTGATCTAAGACCACCGGCTCCACTGCTGTTCTCTGTTGGATGTTGAAAGCTCTAATCAGTTGCCACCATCATTTTATTTTCATTCACTTTTCTTCAGCTTACGGCACCAATAAAAATCAATGCTGTTAAACAAGAAAGGAAACTGAAAAGAGCAACCAAAAAATTGAAAGAGAACAGCAGTGGAGCCAATAAAAGTGATAAAAGGATTGAATATTCAGTACAGAACAGCAGCAGAGCCAGTATAAAAGTGTCAAGAGCAATCAATATTCAGTACAGAACAGCAGCAGAGCCAGTATAAAAGTGATAAGAGCAATCAATATTCAGTACAGAACAACAGTGAAGGAAGTAGAAAAGTTACAAGAGCAATAAATATTCAGTGGAAAACAGCAGAGCCATTATAAAAGTGATTAGAGCAATCAATATTCAGCTGAGAACAGCAGAGCCATTATAAAAGTGATCAGAGCAATCAATACTCAGCTGAGAACAGCAGAGCCATTATAAAAGTGATTAGAGCAATCAATATTCAGCAGAGAATAGCAGAGCCAGTATAAAAGTTAACAATCGTTTTCCAGCTCTGTCCAACATAATTTGGTGTGTCTGTTTTTGTGTGTGGTTTCTGTCTAGACAACCAGTCTTGCAGTCACTTGTTCAAATATCCACTCTTATGACTGCTGTCCATACAATCACTCTCCTAACTGTTGTCCTCAAAAACATTCTTGTTGCTGCTGTCCACACAATCACTCTTCTAGCTGCTGTCCACATAGCCAGACTTGTAGCTTCCATCCACACAACAGAACTTGTAGCTGCCATCCACACAACAGAACTTGTAGCTGCCATCCACACAACAGAACTTGTAGCTTCCATCCACACAACAGAACTTGTAGCTTCCATCCACACAACAGAACTTGTAGCTGCCGTCCACACAACAGAACTTGTAGCTGCCATCCACACAACAGAACTTGTAGCTGCCGTCCACACAACAGAACTTGTAGCTGGTCTCTACACATTAGCTCTTGTAGCTGCTGTGGTCCACACAACCACTCTTGTAACTGCCACCCAAACTCTTTTATCTCATCACAGTTTCTAAGGCTTAAACTGAACATTATTTTCTCACTGCCCACTGTCACGAAGGGATCTACCATCCGGTATGAGCAACACCATCATCACTCAGTCTCCCACCCTGCTTCAAGGTCAATGCTGCCATTAAGCTTCTCTTGTCGTGACTCTGACTGGTACCAGCGCTGCCAGGGGCACCATGACAACAAATCTGAAAATTAAAAAAAAATGAAATAATTAACAACAAATATCTGGTAAAAACGTAGAACAACATATCTTACATCTTTCCCATGCCATTAAATATCACACAGGGCTTGCATTGTAGTTCCAACCTCCTTAAGGGATCTTATGCCTACTACTTTAGCCTTTCTCAGCAATGCTCTCTCTATAGTTTCATGTGGTCGACGTGCTATATACACATGTCTATATTCTAATGCTCTTGCCAGAGTTCACATTTCAACAAGATTTCGCTGGATCTGTCATGTTTTCTGAATCGGGATTTGGGCCATAAGGCTAACAATTTTACCCTGACGCCCACCTAGAGGTGACTCTAGGTGGGGAAGACATAACTGTTATGGAAACTCACAATAAAGCAAGATTCATACCAAGTCAAGGGTAACGCATAGATTATGAAGAGCAGTAAATAACATTATTTTAAAAATGAAGAAAATATGAGAATAAATAACTTTTTTTTTTTCAAAATTAAGGAGCAAAAAATGAGTAATAAATAATACTTTTTTTTAAAAATAAGTAGCAAAATGATGAATAATAATAATTTTTAAAAGTAACTTGTCTTGTCTTATCTCCCTGTAACTGCATGCTAGTGCTCTTTGCAGCCGATGCTGTGAAGATGTTGAAGCACAGCATCATATCAGCCTGGGAGCGGGTTATGCCAGTTATTTTTTTTCAGTCCCAGAACGCAGCTAAAAACTAGAGGGTGTACAATACTTCTTTAGAAGACTCTACCCTGCCCTGTTAGCCAGACTAGGCCTGTTACTGGGAGTACCAATGGAGAGATAGGACAGGGTCTTGGTCAACAATGGTTCACTAACCCTGATGCTTGTATATCAGCTATGGGTCACTGACTGCCTAATTAGACAGCATCTTCACCCCCGAAAAAGTAACAAAACAAATGATTATCATCATCATGTGTCATGCTGGTAGACATTGGTGGTTATTCTTCTCTATGGATCTTGGTCTATTCTCCACCAGCTCAGTTGGTGACTTTTTCTTTCTGTATTTGCTTTTCTTAGACATTCTCTGTTTGTTACCTTAGCTGTCCATGGTGCTCCTAACCCCTATTTGTTACCTTAGCTGTCCATGGTGCTCCTAACCCCTATTTGTTACCTTAGCTGTCCATGGTGCTCCTAACCCCTATTTGTTACCTTAGCTGTCCATGGTGCTCCTAACCCCTATTTGTTACCTTAGCTGTCCATGGTGCTCCTAACCCCTATTTGTTACCTTAGCTGTCCATGGTGCTCCTAACCCCTATTTGTTACCTTAGCTGTCCATGGTGCTCCTAACCCCTATTTGTTACCTTAGCTGTCCATGGTGCTCCTAACCCCTATTTGTTACCTTTGCTGTCCATGGTGCTCTTAACCCATTTGTTACCTTAGCTATCCATAGTGCTCTTAATATTCTTTTAAAAAAACATATTTCCATATACACTGGCAGTTATGTGCTTAGTGCATTCTGTTGAGTCCGGACTTACAGGCAGACTCTTTTCATTTTACGAAGACTATTTTCCCAGCATAGATGTGTCAAGTATCCATTTTCACAGCTAGGTCTGGTTCTTCTTTGCCTGTGTTCCACGGTTATGGCCTATATTTAATGTCCAGATAAACTGTGCAGTTTACTGAAGGTCACGCTTTGCACCCCAAAGTCTCTCTCAATGTAGCCAGAATTGGGTTCAGGCTTCTCGGTAGCTGAATGTGTTATGGAGTCTGGATGCCTGTTCCACATGTGCAGTCACACAAGTCAACTGAAGGATTCCTGTTGTGAGTTACCAACATATCTTTTTTTTTTTTTTTAAATGAGAAAACAGTACGTGAATGATTTTGTTACTTTCTTACTGGATGCCCAGGTAATTCATTTTGTTATTGGATATACACACTTGGTTTATAAAAAAAAAAAAAAAAATGTTAGCTGTGCAAGTATAAGTCACCTTCTGGGTGTGAACTTTCCCAAGAACTGTAAAGTCTGCTGAAATTTGTCTGTGAGAAATCACCGTCTTGAACTGGATGTGAATTTGAAGATCTCTTTTGCTGGTTTGTTTCATGACAAGCTGATGAAAAGTCTGACGGGAAAATGGCAGGTGCTGAATGTGGCGATAATGTCACCTCTTCTTCAAATTTAATGCGGCAAACTGCTGAAGGAGCTATTAATTTATGAGAGTCAGTTTCTTGATCATTTGTAGCTGAATGTCTAGAAATGGTTGTCCAGTTTCCCTCATCTACTCCATCCAAACAGCCAAGAACAGGTGTGGAAATACCTGGTTTATCAATATCAGGGAGGAAAATATCAGCTGGGAGCTTCAAAGGAGTTGATGATCTATTTGGGGGAGGAATGCTTGCAGCTGTCTCTGAAGAGATTATCTTTCCCACGTTAGTTCCCTCTGTCATGACTGCAGAAATAAAGGTACTGTTGGCAGTCACATATGTATCACCGTCTTCCGAGTTCACAGAAACTTCATCTGTGTTAAGGCAAGTCTCAATGTCTCTCTCCTCTGCAGCTTTAGCAGTTTCTGGTGAAGGTTTTCCTTGTGTCCTGGCTCTTGCCAGAGTCTGACAGCACTTCACACTGGATTCATTGGCTGCAATTTCTCCAGCAATGTCATTGTAAGAAGGCTTCTCCTCCTCTGGAAGAAGACGATATCTTCCCTGAGATTTGGTTGGCTGCTTCTCAAGAATATCAATCACCTAGGAAGAAATAAGGCAGTTCAAGTTTAAATTAGAGGTTCTCAAACTTTCTAGGCCAGCACTCCCTTTAACATGAATGTTAAATGTCTAAACAATCTCCTTACACCATTTCACCTCTCTCCTCCTTCATTAAGACATACAGTGCTTGGCTACTCTTGATTACACAGATGTTCAGCAAAGTGGTGCTGCAGATGAAAAGCAATAACTGAAACCTAGTACTGAAATGAACCAGGATGTTTAAAAGTAATGCCCTAAGTGTGCTTCTCTACAGAAGTGATGCTGGAAAACCACCAGAGCTATAGAAAACAATCTGATTTCCTTCCAGACTAAATGTTTGCATAAGATTAGGCAAATATTTTGGCCAGATACCATAGGAAAACAACACCTTGCTGGCAGAAATGCAGATGAAGGCACCGACTTCATTTACTGAGAAAAGACATTTGCGATGGCTGGGGCATGTGCTCTGGATGTCCAGTGACTCACTGCCAAAAAAAGCACTGAGATGGACAGCTCAGGGGAACAGGAGTAGGGTAGACAAAAGGAGACATGGAGAAGAATAATGCTATTGAACAATAATGGGCTCACCTGGGCAAGATCAGAAAAAAGGCATTTGTGGAAAACCCTTGCTGAAGCTTTCCATGTGCCGAAAGGAAAGAGAGAAAGAAAGGAGAGAGAGAGAGAAAGGAGAGAGGGAGAGGGAGAGAGAGAAAGGAGAGAGAAAGGAGAGAGAGAGAAGAAGAGAGAGAAAAAGGAGAGAGAAAGAGGAGAGAGAGAAAGAGGAGAGATAGAAAGAGGAGAGAGACAGTGAGAGTAATGAAATTCATTTACTATTTCCCAACTTTGTCAGCACTCAACTATCATCTATCTATAAAATTTACTTGTAGTTTACAGCTGCATTTTCTAGTGCCAGTTATACAACCCACTCAGGCAAAGGATCCAGTCAGATAACTCCCTACATGTACAAAGATACTGAAAACCACAGATGAAAAACCACATTTGTGAGATCGTCACTGATATCTGATCAAATTACAGAGAAGAAAGAGGCAACAGTCACAAAAATGCTCAATTTAACCTTCTATGTACAACAAAAACTGATAAAAATGATACCCAACTGGCTACAGTTTCCACTACTGATGACCTACACATTTTCTGATATTCCTTTTTTAACTGTTAACTTGTAACTCAAATCCAAATTTTATTACAATAAAATCTCTATAATAATTTTGTTTTACTTTCATTCTAAGTCTGCATAGATCTTCCTCTTCTTCTTCAGTCTCCCTGGAACTGTGAGCTGGTGTTCTCTGCAGTTGATGCACTGAGGATGTTGAGGCACAGCATCATGTCAGCCTGGGAGTGGGGTTATGATGGTTATTTTTTTTTAATCAGTCCCTGAGTGGCAAAGGGGTGTGCAATACTTCTTTAGCAGACTCCTCCACCATGTGGGGGGGGGGGGCGGGCTATGGCATTCCCTGCCCTGTTAGCCATGCTAGGTAAAGGTGGGACAGTCTTGGTTAGTTATGGCTCCACCAACTCTGAAGCCAGCATGACATCTGTAGGTTACTGATTGGACAATGAATTCATCCCCAGTCTGATAAGTTATAATAATTTTTAAATATTTTAGGGTCATCATTACTACAAAGGTAATCCTGTCATTTTTTTGAAATTTCTCATTAATCAAGCAGGAAAAATATACGCAGAAGGAACAGCCGTTGATGAAGTAAATCAATTTGCATACCTTGGCAGCTACATAGACCAGGATGGTGACACCAGGAAGGAAGTTAGAATTGCAAAAAACAGCATTGTCCTTCAAAAATCTTGAGAACATATGGAATTCAAAAGTTATAAGCACAATAACCAAGTTAAGATTATTCAATTCAAATGTGATATCCACCCTCGTTTATGCATGCGAAAGCTGGAAATCAACTAAAGAAACAGACAAGAAATTAGACTCTTTTGAAAATAAATGCCTCAGGAGAATACTTGGTATAAAGTGGAATGAATTTAAGAACACAGAGATAAGACAGATGAGCAAACAACAACCAGTCTCATGGGTGATAAGAAAAAGATGAATATATGTAGACCAAGTGATGAGAAACAATGAGAGAATACCAAAACAAGCTATCAAGTGGAGCACAACAGGCAGAAGAAAAAGAGGTCGACCACGTGAAACTCTAAAGAGGACATTGTTAAGAGAAGCCAGTTTAGTGGACATATAACATCCCATGATAAAGCAAGACTCGCCGAAAACTGGAAAACTTGGCAAACAACTATGCGAGCCCTATATGACGTTTAACGGCATAGGAAGGATGTAAGATGTAAGAATCCTGTCATGCCTTAAAGCCACATAGGGATATGGTGTTAGTACCAATATTTTCCTTGACCTGTCAGTACACTAGAGGATGATGTGGTCAGTATCACGTCTGGCTGCCTTTCCTTCCCCAACTCCAGAAGAACTTGGGTGCCCATTTCCACAGCTGGGTGACTGGGGTGCCTCTGGCCAGATTTGAACCCCTGACCTTTGCCACGAGAGACCAGTGCACTAACCACTTCGCCACTCAGACGCCCATCATTACTACAAGCCATACAAAAAATTAAATGCTTCGTTCTCATCCTTTGAAGCAGGACACCTCAGCACAGGTGGATATATTCCATAGAGACAGGTGAGAATCTCTTCTGACTGGAGGGTGATGGCAGCAGGAAATGAACTCACTGCCTTCAGTCTGAGATGCCATGCCACTACTGATTTGGTCAGTATCACCCCTCATTTGACAAAATCATAAAAAAGTGAATGGGGTGAAGGTGAAGTACTCAAGCTTGAATGACTGGTCAGTGACTCACAACTGGCAGCATGCATCATAACTGGTGAACCATAGCTAACCAAGACCCTACTCCATCTCCCAGTGGTACCCCCTGAACAGACAATAGTAGTCTGGCCAAGTGAAACATGGATCACAATGGGAAGGAGAACATGGCTCTAAAAGTATGCCTGGGACCAAAAGTTGGATGCGTCAAGCCTTGCACTGTGTATAACCACAAAACGGTACAACCTTTCAAGGGTTAACACCAAAGAAGATAGAGAAGTTAATGAAATAAATTCTAGGGATAAAGAATCCTCCCTCACCTGAGACAGGTCATATTTTCTACTGATTACATGAATCTGCTCATCACAGTAAACAGTGGCAGCAGCCTTCAACCCTCGTGATACTGCTGTGATCCGCAGGAACTTCTTCTCCTCTGGTTTCCAGTCTGGGGCTTCTACAAAATCTTCAAGGGTTTCATGGCTAAAAAACTGGTCCAGCATTTTTTCTATTGCTCTAGAAATGTTCCTGTCTACCTGCAGACGAAATGGAAATCAAAATCCACATTAGTGTCTTTTAGTGGCAAAAGTTAAATGGGAAGACCCTGCCTCAATGACAACATCACAATGCACAAGCCCCATGAAACTCTGAGCCTCTTAAAGGTAGGCAAATCACGGCCCGTGGGCTAGATCTGGCCTGGCAAATTAAACTATCCAGCCCAGTATCATATTTAATGCAATTTTTTCTTTGGGCATTGCAAGTTTTAGTATCTTTATACTAGTATTATTACCCTCATTTATTTTCTCTAAAGATGAATGAGGCCCATTGCCCGCTCACAGCCCTTTTGTGAAAGACAAATAGTTTTTGGGTACAAGTATACATATTATAACTAGATATATAAATATACACACAGTCACTGCAGTAAAGCTGTGATAACAAAATGTTAAGACTATTTAAAACAAAAGTAGGAAAAGCTTTATTAATTAACAAGCATGCAGTTGCAATACTTTGGTTTACAAAAATATAAAGAACAAAGAGGTGGGTTAACAAGAGAAAATATAAATTCACAACACTGATATACAACAAGTAAGAATGGGAAAACATGACAGAAAAAATAAAAGAGGATTGCTTAGTTGTGACATGCAAGATGCTGTGTCTGAGAGTGCATGTGGTGAAGCACTGTGAATGTTTAAATGGAGACATCTGACGTATGGTTTTGGTCTTATTGATTGGTAAGCAGAAGGAGTGGGGGAAGGAGTGAGGAGGATGTGATGGTTGTCAAGCCGAGAAAAAGATAAGCGGAATAGATGAATATGGCTGGGATAGAAGGTTTGTTTGCAGACCTATCTCACCTTTCCCCCACTCCCCTTCCCCTTCAATACCAGAAGCAGTCAGACTGGCATCACATCTCACACATTTTCTTTCCAATATTATCTGAGAAAGTGTGAAATTTATTATAGCATAAAATGAAGGGAAAAAAAAAAGGCAAAGTTAGTCCCATACAGGACTTGAGTATATGTTGTTAATATCCATATTTCCTTGACCAGCTGGTACACTGGAGGTAGATGTGGTCAATATTGTACTGGCCTGCCTTTACTTCACCAGATACCTCATTTCTACAACTGTGTGATGGGGATGCCTCCAGCTGGACTTGAACTGCTGACCTTTGCCATGAGAGACTGGTGCATTAACCATTTTGCTTCTCAGTCTCTTTCAGCAATTGTTAACCTCCTTTTTTTCATCAGCAGCTTTCAAACACATGAAGTGAATTTTTTTTTGGAGCCATCTCCTAATCAAAAAGGTCTCAAATTTCTTACAAAATTGAACACAGAATGCATCACAGCTGATTTAATTATGTCAGAACTACTGTGGAAGTAGGCGTCTAAGAGGTGGAGTGGTTAGTGGGTCATTTCACTGGTTTCTCATGTGAAGGTCTAAGGGGTTGTGTTGGGTTCAAATCAGAGTCAAGGCGCCCCAACGACAACTCACTCAGCTGTAGAAATGGGCACCTAGCATCTTCTGAAGCTGTGAAGGAAAGTTCACCAGGCATGTTGCTGATTAACTCTTTCCCTGCCATCGGCCTTGTGACAGGCCTGCTCCGGTTTCCATGCTCCTTCCTTGGGCCTTTGGATAGGTCTCTGGTCTGTTTTGGTGTAAAACTGGTTGAATTTTTAGATCACATGTTATGTGTACATGTCACATTTACCCAGTATTCTTTTAACAAAGTGTTCTTAACAATGGGGGTCAAATGGAGTCAAATTCAATGTTTTCGACTGAAGTTTTCAAATTTTTTGTGTGAGTTCGGAGGCAAACATATCCCCCTATGACTAGAGCACTGTTCTTTCTTGAATGTATCCTAAGTAGGTCTAGACATATTAGACAACTGGATAGGTAGTTAGAAGGTTATTTCAGATGTTATTTCAGCGATTTTTGGCACATATAATCACAATATTACACTGATAAGTCGATCTAGGCATCTCAAATGATAACTAGTGTCGATCTAGGCCTATCCAATGGTAAGTAGGATACAATTATTGTCTAAAAACATCACATTACTTCTTTTTTTTTCCTAAAAAAAAAACTCTGCATTTATGAAATCTTCATGCATATTTTGTTATTTTGAAATATGATATGTACACTTTTTCACATGGAAAAACTGTATTTCATTCGCTTTTACTAATATACTCCTATAGATATCAAGACCCGCGTTTTTACTCTGGCACCCAACTGAATGTCCGCATTTTTGTCCCCCTGGCACATACTGAGTTAAATCACCCTCTAGTGTGCCTGACAGATCCAGGAAAATATGGTCACCAACACCATATTTCCCCCCCCCCTCCCCCACCAAAGGTGTCTCCATGGCATGACAAGGTTACCTTTACACCTTTTACTGCAGAAGTACTACAAGTCTGAAACTAAAATCACCGGTGTACTAAACTTCAGCACTTCTGTCCATCCACTGCCATGTAACAAGTAAACTGAACATAAAACCCTTACTAACCTCCTGACTTGTATCTGCTGGCCTGGTAGACGCATGATCACTGTCTTCTGATAATGACTGAGAACATTTTAACAGTCTATCTCTAGTGACCCATATTTTCTGATAATCAATGTGGAAACTCTGGAAAATTAGTGGGATGATGGGAAAGAAAAGTAAAATAAGAATGTGAACAGGTCAAAATTTAATCTCAAAATGTTCATGAAACATGTTCAGTACTTCCCAAACTACAGAGTATTCAGTGACTTTACCTCCAGAAGATGACCCCAAAAAAAAAAACCAGTGTTTAGTCACTCAATTTCCCATCATTCTCACTGGAAGTTTTTATGAAGATTAAGCTGCGTGTATAAAATGGTGTAAGACTAGTCCTATTTTTCTCTCTCTCTCTCTCTCCTATCAGGTTAATGGAAAAAAAAAAGATGTTCAGTGCAAGTCTCTCTCTCTCTCACTCCCATACTCATGAAAAAAAAAAGTCTTCAGTCTCTAATGCTCATAAAACAGTGTTCTTAACTAACTCTCTCATCGTGCTAACGAAAAGAGTCTTCAGTCAGTCTCTCTCCAATGTTCATGAAAAAAACAAATTCATTATGTCTCTCTCCACCATGTTCATATATAAGAAGTGTTCAGTAAGACTCTCTCATGCCATATCCATGAATAAAGAGTGCATAGCAAGTCTCTCTCCAACATTAATGATGAAAAAAAAAGTGCTCATTTATGACAAATTCATATGCAAAAATGACTCGGTAAACTACCTGAATGACTGGCTGAGTCTCATAAAAATGAAACAAAGCAACAGAGGAGGCCAAGCCCACTGCCAATTTTTTTTTGCTGGCCACCACAGAAGATATTTCTTTACCCTGGAGCTTCATGGTGCATCTGGCAAATGTAGTAAAATCTAGCAAATGTGAATGTAATAAAATATCAAGTTTAATTAAATAAAATCCAGAGTATCATGTACAGTACTTGTTGCAAAATATGAAATGCAATAACAAATGTCTTGCAATATGGCAGTACATAAAGCATGTAAATTCTTTTTTTGTTTCGTATTGGTTTTCTTTCTTTTTTTTTTTTCCTCACTCACTGTAGTTCTGTGTACCATGTTCTTGTTCTATGTTCCTGGAACCATGAGCTGTTATTCTTTGCAGCAGGTGTAGTCTAGGTGTTGAGGCACAGTACAGTATCATACTGCAGGCTAAAAAAGCAGAGAGTGTGCAACAGTTCTTTAGCAAACTTCACCGCCATGTGGACTGTGACAAGTGCTGTCCCTGTTAATTAGGCTGGCTCTCTTGGCATCAAGTGAAAGATGGAGCAACGTTTTGAACAAACAAAAGTCATTAGTTCTGTGTATATAAAACATTTCTGACATGACCATCTGTTTTTTTTTCCCCATCTTTTTTTTTAATCACTCTTAAAAGCCAGTTTGTCCAGTAATCTTAGTGTTCCTCATCTTGCAGTCAGTTTTCACTCAGTTCTCATTTATCTCAGACAAAAAAAAGTGTCATTATGGCTTTGTTATTATAATTAAATATTGCTCACATCATTTATTTTTTATCTTTTCATTGAAGAGCTTTCTCTACAAAAGAAAAATTCCATGTTTGTCTCAATTTATTTTGGAAATAATTTTTTTTTTCCATGTTAAAAGTATGATGCAGGCTGGAATGTTATTTTGCTATGTCTGTTTTTAACCTGGCTAAGTAAAAATAAGTCTGTGCACAGTAAATCCAACTGATACCTGAAACAACCATTCTCTGGCTCGGTTGTCCACTCCAGCAGACAGCCACACTGTGTGGCACTCTGATTCAGGATGCAGTGGGAGTGCTTCTTCCTATCCTGAATCCAGTCCTCATGCTCAATGATTATCAGCTCGGAGGCCTTTTGCTTCTCTTCTGGCAACTGTTTCAGTCGGTTCAGCCGGAAGCGGTTAGACTCTTGTGTTTTACCGTACCCTTTGTTGGGACAGAGAAAAAAAAAAGTAATAGATTTAAAACCATGGAAACTATCACAATAGAAAAGTTGTGCCCAGTCAAACTATCATTATCTTCTATTGTTATTTTTGTTATTTCTTCAAGAGTTATCAGCCCTTGCTCTTTGCAGACAATATGTGGTGATGGCAAAGACCAAGCATTATGTTACATGATAAATGAATAATGGCGACTTGCTTGGAGACCTGAATCAGACCAAAAATGTGAGATTCTTTATAGGTTCCACCACCATAAGGAACACAATTAACCCTTTTATAAAACCACTGGAGGGGGGTGCAAAGATGATGTTGAACCTGGCAATCAGTGACTCATTGTTGTCAGCATTATATCAGGGTTGGTAAACCACAGCTGACCAACACCCTGCCCCACCTCTCCACTGGTATTTCCAGTAACAGGCCTAGCCTGGCTAACAAGGCAGAGACGGCCCTAGTCCCCGTGGTGGTGGAGTCTGCTAAAGAAGTATTGTACATCCCTGCATTTTAGCTGCACTTTGGCAATGAAAAATCAGCTGCCATTATCCGCCCCCAAACTGGCACAATGCTGTGCCTCAACATCTCCACCATCTTGGCCACAAAGAACATCAGCTTGCAGTTCCTGGGAGAACGAAGAAGATGACAAAACCACTCTGATGATGTGAGATAGCCAGCTCTGGCTTGCCAACCCTGACGACCATACCATCATTCTAGAAGTCACTGTATGATTACAGTAACCAATGAAAGAGTTCTGCAAGATTCCCCAGGGGTCAGCAGATATCCAAATTCTGTTAACCAAAGAATCTTTTGCACTCTGATTTTGCCTTTACTGTGCCTCACAGTGCATATAGCTGTTCTCCACCTTCAATTTTCCCAACACTTGTATGCCAGGTACTCATTTATAAGAGCTGTTCAGTTAAATTAGTTTTGCAACTCTGGCATAACAAGAAAACATTAACTCTTCCCATGCCATTGTCGCGATAGTGAGAACTTCCTGTTGGTCCAGTGTCTGCCATTGTCGTTATAGCGATATCGTTTCGTGGCAACGTAAAGCTACTGCAAAACTTTTTACTGTACATGATTTATCTGCGCATGTCTGGTGACCTTTCATAGTTCAATCAAAAAGTGTGGCTACCAACCAAACGAAAGCGATGAATTAATGGAGAAATTTCAGTATTTATTGTGATTTCGGAGGCATAAGGACATGTCCTATGACCCAACCACTGTTCCTGAATGTACCCCAAGTACATCTAGACCTATTAAATGGACTGGAGAAGTAGTCAGAAGGTTATTTGAGACATTATTTTAGTGAGAATGCCACCACACGATGAGATCGGATGAAAATTTAAGTAGATCTGGAAATCGCCGATGGTAAACATTGTACATCTGGGCATCGCCGATGGTATGCACTACACAATTATCAGCTAAAATCATCACATTACTTCTTTTTTCCTAAAAAAACTCTTCATTTATGAAATCTACTTACATTTACAACTATTTTCATGCATAATATGTATACTTTTAAAGTGGAAATACTTTGTATATTCACTTTTACAACTATACCCCCTATACAAATCAAGACCCACGCTTAGTGCCATGGCAAACACGTGAATGTCCGCATTTTTTTCTGTGGCCCTAGAAGAGTTAATGATGACTTAATATTATATATATAAATATGCTCTCATGTCCCCACTACAAATATCTTTTCATAAAGAAAAACATACCATATATAACAGAAGGGTTCACCTCAGTACTCTAGTTAGCAGCATGACAATTGTACTTAACTCTTTCCGTGCCAGGCGTCAAATTTTTTACGCTTCCTGTACCCCCACTGCTTACCAGGCGTCAACTTTTTGACGCTTGGTTTGTTTCAATAAAACAACCGGTGTAACATTTAGATTGTACATACTTCGTCTGCGTTTCCGGTGACACTTTTCAAAATGGTGAAAGAGTCCTTAGTTACGAGCGATGCCGAGCGAGAAAAAGGAAGAGAAACATGGAAATTTTTCAATTTTGGACGATGTAGATAGGGGTATGGACATGGTCTGTGACCACCCCACTGCTCTTGAATGTATCCCAAGTAGATCTAGACATATTTAGACGACTGGAGAAGTAGTTAGGAGGTTATTTCAGACATTAATTTAGCAAGAATGCAACACAGAATCACAATACGAGATCGACAAGTAGATCTACACATCTCAGATGGTAAGTAATGGTAAGTAGCGCGGATCTAGACCTAGCCGATGGTGAGCTGGCCACAATCAGTGTCTAAAAACATCACATTACTTCTTTTTTCCTAAAAAACTCTGCATTTATGAAACTTTCATTCATTTAGTTATACTTTGAAACATAATAAGTATACGGAAGTACATGGAAATACTGTTTTCCATTCCATTTTATAACTATACCCACTTACAGACCAAGAGCCGTGCTTTTATTCTGGCACTCCACTACACGTCCGTGTTTCTTCCTCCAGCACAGAAAGAGTTAAGTTAGTCATGGCCTAAAGAAACAGCTGTGGCCAGTTCAGTAAGAAGCATTTTTATTACACATTTTGTTATGATGAAAATAATCAAATCATAAACAGATTATATAACATGGCCACATTATCAACAGTGAAAAAAAAAACACACACATTGGATACCTTTGTGGTCATAATCCATGACACCTGGTTTGGTCAGCTCCACTTCATCAAACTCTGGAAAAGAACCCAGAATGTCAGATCCCTTGGAGCTTTTTAACACCTCAGCGCTCTTAAGGTATGCGTCTGACTGAGCCATCTTACGGGTGGAGCCTTGACCATGAGCAATCAAGCGGTCTAAGATGTACAGGTCACATGTGATGAAGATCTGCCGTTCTGTTAAATGTACCTGGAAGAAGATTGATAAGGGCGGACAATTTTTCTGGAATCCTGAAAACATCATCATCATGTGATTTCCCTTTCTCTGCTGGCTAAATGGTAAGGATTTGCAAACTTTGCTCTTGATGACTAATGATCAATGACATTTTTGTTCCTCTCCACAGCTTTTTTTTTAATTCTTTTTTTTTCATACTCATGTTTGCCTGTTGTGGACCCAAAGTCTCTTACCTATGGGACTTAGCTGCATTCCTAATTTTGCTTAATTTATTAACAGACTGTCTCATATGTAATGCCGTTATCTGTGCCTCAACATAGAAGGCAGGTATTGACCATTTCCAGAGGCTGTTCTCCCCAAAACTGACGTGTACTGTACAGCCAGTACACCTGGAGGACACCAGTCTGAACTAAAACTTTCTCTGAGTAAAGGGCACAGGTCACAATCAGCTGCAGCATTCAGAAAAAAAAAGAATCAACAAGAATGGTCTAGAACATAGTTTTTTTTTAAAACATATTTTTTTTTTTCAAATGGTGTGTCTTGGCATAGCGGTGGAACTTTGCCCAGGGGAACTAGAGGTGTGCCATCACATTTTTATGGTAAAAATATTTTTAAACAATACTTGCCAGGTGGAGAATTTCACAACAATTTAGTTATTAGTTCCAGCTCAGCATGAGCTGAACTGACTGGAGATTTATTACCTAGGCAGCTATGTAATCAGTGAAGACCAGAATCCCACTAAAAGTGGAGAGAGAACGTAGGGGCATATGGGTGAATGAACTTATCTTGTAGAGAGACTTGAACTGCTTTCATGTTCATTATTTTCTATTGTCATGCTTTCATATACAATTTGAATATAGTCAATGCAGTATGTAAACTTTTAAAACACTAAAAATATTTGGTCAATCGCATGAAAGCTCAGCATTAACTCTTTCGGCGCCTTTGGTCAATGCATCGACATTTCCAGATTCCCTATGCTTACCAATGGTCGCTACGGTTTGTTTCAATAAAATAACCGGTGTAACATTTAGATTGTACATATTTCGTCCGCGATTCCGGTGACACTTTTCAAAATGGCGAAAGAGTGCCTAGTTACGAGCGATGCTGAGCGAGAAAAAGGAAGAGAAAGACCGAAATTTTTTAATTTTTGATGATGTAGATAGGGGTATGGACATGGCCTGTGACCACCCCGCTGCTCTTGAATGTACCCCAAGTAGATCTAGACATATCAGACGACGGGAGAAGTAGTTAGGATGTTATTTCAGACATTAATTTAGTGAGAATGCAACATAGAATCACAATATGAGATCGACAAGTAGATCTAGACATCTCAGATGGTAAGTAGTGCATATCTAGACCTAGCTGATGGTGAGCTGGGCACAGTCATTGTCTAAAAACATCATATTATTTCCATTTTCCTAAAAAACTCTGCATTTATGAAATTTTCACATTTAGTTATACTTTGAAACATAATTAGTACACGGCAGTACAAGGAAATACTGTTTTCCATTCCATTTTACAACTACACCCCCTATACCCCCTATACAGATCAGGATCCGCGCTTTTATCCTGGCATCCAGCTGAACATCCGCGTTTCTTCCTCTGGCACAGAAAGAGTTAAGAACATAGGAGTGCTTTGACATAAAACTGCATTACTGAGTATACTCCAGTCTGAAAAGGTTTGAAAGCCACTGGTCTAAAAAAAAACAAAAAAAAAAAACAAACAGCTCAAATCACTCACCACTTTATAAATAGTAAGCAGCTTAATCTTCAACTGAAGACAGTTCTTGTCAATTATCATGACCAGGTTGGCTCCCTCTTTGACAGGCAACCTTAAGTCTTGAATTAAACTGTCCAAACGGTTAGCTTGTTCATTTCTTGGCACCTGGTACAAGGAGAAAAACATTTACAAAAAAAAAAAAAAACTTCATAAACCCAGATAATGGGGGGGAAAATTCATTTTTTGAGAAGTAAAGTACTGATCAATAACGTTATAAAAAAATATAAAAGATCAAAAACTACCAGAACAATGGAAGTATACAAATGTAATCAATAGCTGACTGAGGAGAAAGAGCTAGCTTTTGGTGCATGACCCTCTGCAGAATTCAATTCAAGTGCCATGCCGCGTGGCGTAGGCAATCATTTCTCTCCACAATTCTCTGTCTTTAGACTTTATTACGAGATCCGCCGGTGACTTTCTTCCTAGCCACACTGACAGCCCACCCAGTAACTTCTCTCTCTGTCTTCCTCTGTCTCTTCTTCTCTCAATTTTTCCAGTTGCCACAATGTGTTCCAATTTTCCTCTTCTCAGAAAATGTCCTATAAATCTTGCTTGTCTGCCTCTGATCTTTGCTGTAATTTGCAGACGCCTGCCTGAAATAGCTAGAGACCTTGTGAGTTCCAGTTACTGCACAATCTATTGCTAGGCAATTATTCTGTGTATCAGCATCATTTGTGATGGTTACTTACACAAGAGGGTGGATTCAAAACATTCTGTGTGCGCTTCCTCATCTGCTTTTCTCTTTCTTGAGGGATATCATCCTCTATGTGATCACTGTTAAAATGCTGAAATCAGAGAGAGAGAGAGAGAGAGAAAAAAAGAAAAGAATGATACATGAAATGTAACACAATCAAAACAATCTACCTATATCAAATAAATTATTTCCCCTGAGTTTGCAGAACTATTCTGTCTAAAGCAATGGTTCCAAACCATTTTACACCCAAGGACAATGTTTCAAACTACGTACAAGTTGCTGACCACCATCTTACATGAAATATTGTAATGCTATAAATCCTTAATTGTTTTTATTCAACAGACAGCACTTAATACTAGATCAACAATGCAGCCACTGACTATCTGATAATGCTCCAAGGACCACTTGTGATCTGTGAACCACAGGTTGGGAACCACTGATCAAGACACCAATATTTTATAGCAGTGGTTCCCAATTAACCTAAGCCCGTGGACTCCCTGCTGTTTTAAAATCCAGGCCAAGGACACCCTTACTTTGGAAAAGTTTCATATCTGTATGGTAGCTATATGCTTTTAAATGCAAACACATTTTTTCAGAAAACTAAAACACAGTACAAACTTGGTGAATTTTCAAAATGACAGTAATGTAGTTAAGAAAAAATAAGACACCAATTAATATTCTTCATTTTCTGACAAATTAATAGAATATGAAATAATATGTGACAGCTAACAAACCTAAATATGGTGAAAGAAATCATGCCTCTTTTTTATTCCAGACAATCGCTTCCACATCCAGTTCAATATTTCCTGTTTTTAATCTCAAATCTGGATCAAGTGGATTCTTGTGCATATTCTTTGTGTAACAATATGTTGAAAACATTTGTTCACAAAGGTATGTGGAAAAAAAAGGGAACAAGATGATTCAATGCTTTCTCACCAGCTTTCTTATAATCAGAAAAAACATCGGTTGTTACACATTTCATACTGAAAATAAAAAAATACCTTGAGTTTTTGTCATGTACCCCTACAGCACCATTTGGGAACCACTGTTCTATAGTAAATGAAACATTTCTAAGTTATCTCTCTTTGACAGCAAATTATTAGGGAATGAGACAGCTTCATTAAAAAATGTTAAGTTTAAAAAAAAAAACAACACAGGTAACCCTGTTATGCCACAGAGACAACTAGGGAATATGATGTGAGTGCCCACACTTTCCTTGACCTATCGGGTACACTACAGGGTGAAGATATCATCATCATCATGCCTAATCACCTTCCTTCTGGGTCACCTTTGACCAGATCTGAACCACTGACCTTCACCATGAGAGACTAGTACACTAACTACTTTCACCACTCAGTAGTGATAAAAGACATTTTTAAGTTTCAAGAAAATTAAAATAATTTTTAAGTTAAAATGATATTTGTCCTCTTCATCATCATCCTCCTTCTAATGGGTTACACTCAGAACAGATCATGGTTTTTGTTCTATGTCCTTGAACGTGCAAACAGAATGTTCTTTTGCAGCTGATGCACTGAAGCATCATATAAAATGGGGACTACAGTGGTCATCCTGCAGGCCCGGACTGGGTTAAAAAGCGTGAAATAGTACCACGCTTCTTAGCAGATTCCACCACCTTGGGAACCATGTTCGTAGTGGCACAGGCAACATTTCAGGGAAAAAAAAAAATCCATGTTGCTGTTGTTCTTGTTCTATATTTCTGCAACTGCAAGTGGGATATTCATAACAGCCAATGTTATGAAGAAGGGGTAAAGCAAATTATCAAATGGGGAGTGTGTTACAGGTATTTTTTTTTTTCAAAATGACTCTTAGTAGAGGTTAAAAAAAAAAAAAAAACAGATTCCATCACCATGGGAACTATAGTGATCCCTGCCCAGTTAGCCAGGCTAGGCCTGTTTCTGGAGGTGGCAATGGAGAGGCGGGACAGGGTCTTATCTAGCTATGTTTGGCCAACCCCGACATTACATGTTAGCTATGGGTCGCTGAGCACTACACCCGGTAGGGTCTTCACCACCCGCAGAAATCCATAAGCACAGTTCACTTTTTTTTTCCAATATAGAAACCTAATTCCCCTATGGTCTATATTATGATAATTCCTTATTAACATAAAAATTTTAACATATTTTTTTCCTTTTTCACTATACAGAAACACTTCACTACTTTCTAGAGAAATACAGCTATAATTTCAAGTGGAGAGAAAAAAAAGAGGGGGGGAAAGTAATGTAGGTCCAAAAAAAAAGGTTAACCATATTTCAGTTCATTCTCTATATCAGGGTCAAGGATATACTATACATGTTCTGGAAGGATACTCCAATACTGTCATGTTGTCTTACTTTTCTACCAGTCACATATCGAACTCAGCACCCACAATCACTCATACATACACATGATATAAATCATGTTGTTTTTTTTTTCATCTCCCTGTATATACTGAAATGGCCCAAACTGCTCTAACACATGCCACTTACTTCTTCTAAAATGGTGTCAACGTCAGCTGATGTAAATCTGGTGACTGCTTCCTGGCAAGCCTTGGCCTTGGACTCCTTCTCTGTGTTAGCTACAGCACTTGCTAAGGTCTTGCCTTCTATCAAAACTTTGGTTGTAAAACACCTACGTATACCTTGAAATAAGAACATAAGAACCACAGAAATATAAGAAAAATGTGGGAGGTCTGTCCAAGAAACAGAAAAATTTTCCAAAATAACAAACAATACAGATGATCAACATCATCATCAGGTGCTGTGCCAACCGGCATTGGCTATTACGTTTCTAGGTAGTATTCAATCCTTCATGCAGGCCATCAGTTCAGATGGTGATTCTTCTCATACCACCTTGTCAAACTATCCAGTATCATTTCTCTTGGTCTTCCTCTTGATCTTCTTCCTTCTATTTTTCTTGTTGTTACAATATTTTCAATGCCCCCTCTTCTCACTGCATGTCCTATGAAAGCCTATTGTCTCTACTGATTTTTTTTTTGACATCATTTTTTGTTTCTCCAGCTCTTCTCATACATTCTTCACTTGTAATCTTTGCTGTCCAGGGAATTCGCAACAATCATCTGCTAAACACAGATAAACAATATATATCCCTAGAAAAGTGAAAACCATCAAACAGTAATACTGTGGAAGAAAATTTCTGTAATAAGTGTAATCAATCATGAGAGTTTTACCTTGATCATCCTGCACTTGTGCCACACAGTATCTGTGTTTCAGACCACACTGAGACTCTAAGAATGCCTGCATAAAATTTGACAAAACAGGAGATAAAAAACAAGACAAAGGAAACTGTCTCTTTTATTTGATATTTCACTCATTTGCATGTCCCTTGCGGAACTTTGCCTCCCTATCAGCACTCACGTAGGCCTCTCGATTGTGGGCAAGATGGCCTGCTGCTGATGTATCCATTTGCAGATCATCAATGATGTCTTGCAGCCATCTTCGCCTTGGTCTTCCTCTCTTTCTTTTTCCCATTATGTACCCTTCCAAGACGGTTTTCTCTAGATTATTATGACGTTTAATGTGTCCAAAATATTTAAGTTTTCTCTCTTTAATCCTCTTTACTAGCCAGCCTTCTTCAATATTAAGTTCTTGTAGTATGGATATATTTGTTCTTTTCTGTGTCCACGATATTTGAAGAACTCTTCTATAGCATTTACATTCAAAGGCATTTATGTGTCTCTCAGCTGTTAACTGTCCATGTCTCATGCATATGTTGCGATGGGAAAGATGCATGCCCTTAAAAATCTTATTTTTGTAGTTCTGTCTGTTCCTCTCCACAGATTCTTTAGTTGTTTTACTTTCTGAAGAGCATTAGATGTCCTCCTTTTAATTTCCCTCATTGTATCTCCATTATTAGTTAGTAGTGATCCAAGATCCACTTCTTCCAGTTTTTCCTCATTGATACATATATCAGCTGCCTTGTTTGTTTTGTCAGTTGTCATCAATTTAATTTTCTTTGCATTAAGATAGAGGTTTTGCTCTTCACTATTCTTACAGACTGACATAATTAGTTTTTCCACTCCTTTTTGTGTTGTGGACAGTAATACTGTGTCATCAGCATATCTAATCTCTGGTATTCCATAACCTCCAATTGTTATGGCATCATAATATTCTTTGTCTATATCTTCTCTAACATTCCTCATTATATTTTCAGTATACAAGTTAAATAGGTAAGGTGACAATATGCACCCCTGACGGACCCCTTGTTTTATGTCAAACCAACTTGTTGTTTCACCATTTATTCTCACTGCTGCTTGCTGATCTAGATACAGCAGTGATGTTAATTATATCAAATGTGTTGGAAATCCCATTTTTTCCATTATTTCCCAAAGTTTCTGGTGTTGTACACAATCAAATGCTTTTGAGTAGTCTATAAAGGCTAAATATAGATTCATATTAAACTCTCTGCATTTCTCTATCATTAATCTTATATTAAATACATGATCTCTTGATCCTCTTCCTTGCCTTAAACCAGCTTGGACCATATTGACTTCTTCTTCTATTTTCTTACAAAGTCTACCCATTATGATTTTTAACAGAATTTTACTGGCATGACTGATCAGAGCAACAGTACTATAGTTTGTGCATAATTTCAGGTTACCCTTTTTTGGCAGTGGTATGAATATAGTTCTTTTCCACTCTTTTGGCCAAATACCTGAATGCCATATCTTTTTACATAGTGCATGATAGATTGTTGCACATTCCTTTCCTCCTGCTTTAATAAATTCAGCTGTTATCTCATCACATCCTGGTGATTTACCATTTTTCAGATTCTTTATTGCCCATAAAACTTCTTCTACTGTTGGTTCGAGTTCTTTCTCCTCCAATAATAATTCACACTGTTGATTTCTGCTCTCATAGTCAGATGTTTCATACATTCCTCTGCAATATTCCTTCCATCTTTCTAGAATTTCCTCTGTCTCTGTCAAGGTATTCCCCATCTCATCACAAATTACATTTGGCTTAGGTATGACATTTCTCGTCAATGTCTTCATTTCTTTAAACATTTCACTATCTCTTCCACACTTCTGATGTCCTTCTATTCTTTAACAACAATCTTGTATGTATTGTTTTTTTGTCTTTTCTTATCTTTCTTCTTACTTCTTTAGTTAAAGATTTATATTTCTCTTTGTTGCTGTTTGTCACTTTCCACTGCATCTGCATTTCTCTACGTTGTTTTATCAGTTCTAGTGTGCCTGCTGTAATCCATCCATTCTTTTTTGTTTTCTTTGCTGGAACCATGTCTTTAGCTGTTGTTATTAAGATATCTCTGGCCTGTCTAGCCAAATCATCTGGTGTCATCTCCTCCTGTACATCCATCAGGATTTTGAAACGGTTCTTCACTTCTATACCATATTGTTCTGGTATTTTTGTAAGATCAAAGCAGAGTGGTTCTGATCCTGCAACTGTCTTTTTTATCTTTATCTTCATGTCTGCTATTAATAACTCATGGTCCGTGTCACAATGAGCACCTGGTAAAGTTTTTGCTGATGTTATATTTGATCTCCACCTTCTTTGCACTAAAATGTAATCTATTTGATTCTTGGTTTTCCCATCAGGTGATGTCCATGTGTAAAGTCTTTTTGGATGTTGTTTAAAAGTGTGTTAGCAATCATTAGCTCATTTTCCATGCAAAAAAGCCATTAGACTGTCACTTGCCTCATTTCTGTGTCCTATGCTAAATTTCCCTACAACATGTCCTTCATCTTCTGTTCTTTCTGTATCAATCTTTGCATTAAAATCCCCCATTATTAATACAATATTATTTTTCCGTACCTGGTCTATTGTTGTTTGCAGTGTGTTGTAAAAGTCTTCTACTTCCTCTTCTTCTGCTGCTGATGAAGGTGCATATATCTGGATGATTGTTACATTTTTAAGTGTGCAATTAAGTCTGATTGTGAGGGTTCTATCACTTACTGGATTGTAACTTAGTAATGCTTTTGATGTTGATTTGTCCAAGTAAAAAGCCACTCCATTCTTTCCTCCTAATTCTCTACCAGAGTATATAAGATATTATCATTCTCGCTCTTGAAGTGTCCTGATCCTTTCCATCGATGTTCATAGATTCCCAAAATGTGTATCCCAGTTCTTTTCATCTCATCACTTATTATTTGATACTTCCCATCATACATACTTCTTACATTCCATGTTTCTTCTCTTATTTTTCTTTTCAGTTTGATGCAGGGGTTTTCCTTAGTAACACCGTCAGGATTTTGTCCGTCATCACAAATACTAGTACTGACCTCTGTCTCACACTCTTTCCCAGTGTTAAAATTAGATCTATCTGGCCTGGGGGCCTCACCACCAGATCTTTCTCCTATATGACTTTCCATGTTGCTGTTTGGGTTTCTTGGTATATTTTCAGAAGATAGTTTACCATTGCTTTCCTTCCGGGCAGTGACTGTACTAGTCAGTGATCGTAGCCACTGTCCCTACATTGAGATCATCTGCCCACCATCACAGAATGGTGACCATAACCAACATTATCTGTCGGCTGCTCTCCCATTCCATCCACCACCTGCTCCCATGGCTTCACATCACCCTGACCGGGGGGCTATACGGTTACTCCACCTTGCCCAAGGGTGTCCAGTAGACTGACGGAGGTAAGGAGGCATCTTACTTCTCCTCTGATAGGGGATACACCTACCCCACTAACCACTTTATCTGATAACAACTACTAATAAAAGATCAAAATTACAACAGGTATAAAAACCAATCATCTCCAAAGTTTACCACCAGCAGTGGACCATTTCTTATTGGACAGCTCAGCATGCTGTTAAACTTGTAGAGTTTTTCTTCAAATGTAAACTGCTTCCAGAACAGTTGCCAGTCCACATTATTCTATCTTCCTGCACCTTTCCATGCCTTGGATTAGTAGTTGCTTAAAAGAAAAAATCTATCATTAAGAGTAGGATCCCCCCTCCAAGCACATGTGATTTCTAAATATAGCTAACTAATCAAATTGTACAATTTAAAAAAAGAAAATTAATTAATCCTTCATAGTTCTTTCTGCACCACTTTTATTGAGTCTATTTGGAACTAGGCATCCCGGCAATTTAAAATGAAGGTACAACTGATAAAGTAATGAACTACTTCTGTTAAGTGTGGAGTGTGTACATTTTTTTTCTCATAAAAGTCAGTATATGACAAAAAAATCATCTTGGACAACTGTTTTCTATATGAATGTTTTAATATACTGTCCAAAAAAAAGGAAACACATAACTACTGATGACCCAATTTTAGCCATAACTTTGATATTCTATAGCTTTTTAAATTGAATGAATAAAATGTTCAAATTGCACACAATAATACCTAAGGGTTTAAATACTTGACAGTTTCCTGCATCTGTGTGACGAGAATTTGTTAGTCCCAGGGATTCTCAAGTTAGTATGGTGTGTGGCCTCCACTTGCATTGATCAGCGACTGGCATCTCCTGGGCATAGATGCGATCAGATGTCTGCTGTGCGCCTGTAAGATGGCTGGCCAGTCTTCCTAGAGTGCCTGCCACAGATCACGATTGACTGGAGAAATGTTTCAGTGACAAACATGTCTCTGAAGCTCATCCTCGATCGGATTCATGTCTGAAGACAGGGATGGCCAGGGAAGAGTGAGAATGTTGTTGGCGGTCAGAAACTATGTGGTGAACCGTGCAGAATGGGGTCTAGCGTTGTCCTGCTGAAATACATTTTGTGCAACCAAAAATGGAAGGACATGGGGTCGAAGAATTTCATGACGTATCATTGCTCATTCAAGCCTCCTTCAATTCTGCACCACTGGACTCCTTCCGTTGAAATTGATCATTCCTCATACCATTACACCTCCACCACCATGCAGCAGAGCTTCATCTACGCAATTTTGGGCAAAATGTTCATTTGGCCTATGGTAAACCCTTCTCCGCATATCATGGCGAAGCAACAAAAAGGAAGATTCGTCACTAAACCAGACATGTCTCCATTGATTGTCAGTTGTCCAGGGCCAATGCTGGTTGGCCCAAACAAGTCGATTTTGGTGATGGCGTCTCGTTAAGACAGGACCTCGGTGCAATCTATTCAGGACAATTTGATCAGACACACGACATATCCGCAAGCAATGACTGGGCACTTGAGGAAGCTGTTGTAAACCTGTTTCTGAGGTGATGAACCAGAATAAAGCGATCATCAGCTGCTGTTGTCACCCTGGGTCGTCCACTGCGGTGCTGGTTTTCAAGTGAGCCAGTGGCTTGGAAACATTGGCGAAGCCAACCGATGGTACTCTGCTGCATGTTTAAATGCCTGGCAACCTGACTTTGACTTTCACCTGCTTGCAGGCAACCAATAGCAATGTTTCATAAATTTTGCGATAGACACGCCATAATTGTCTGCTTGAAAATTAACTGAATTTGTTTGTGTAACTTCATCCTTTTATAGGGTTTCATTTGCGTGGGAAGTGAGTTGTGCTCACCACAAAAATCACAACTTTTCCATAAATGCAACATGAGTTATGGTAAAAAAATGAGTGATTAGCAAGGGCAGCTACTGCGTTCTGACTATACACGAGAATAGCAAAATTCACGCTAAATCATGGACCTGATTTCTTGTTGACAATTTTTGGTCTGGTTTGAAATATCCAGGAAAAAAACGTTTGTCATAACATATAAAAAATGAAGCTTATATAACCTATACGTTTCTTTTTTTTGGACAGTATATATATTATACCTTTAAGCAGAAATCCTTAAAAGGTGACAAAGTTTTTTTTAAATATGACATAAACACAGCACACAAACACATGACAGAAAATATAAGGCCTAATTTCTTTTTTCTTGAATGATTAAAAACATACGGGTAAGAAAATGAGAAACAATAATATATTTTTTAAATATTTATAAAAACTATGCTTACTGTCTCAAAAACTGTAACAGAAAGACGCTGTGGGTGTACTGAATTCTTTATGCTTCTTTGCAGTTTCACCAGCTTGCTTCTCAAATCATTCTTGGGTCCTATCTGTAGAAATATATTAATATAAAACAGATGGCAATCAGAGCTGAACATGAAAAACAAAGTATTGTTGAAAGCTGCCAGTAGTTTTACTTAAGTTTGCTTCTGGCTTTTCATAGTTAAAAAGACTAAAATAGATATAAGGAAATACTGTAGTGAAATGATGCTTTTCATATACAAAGGAACAAGATTTCGGTGAAATTACATAACGCAGAACTGTGGGACTGATGAGTGCTGTGCCTGAGAGACAAACCAGATTACTTCCTCTTTTTTGGGCATGCTCATCCTAAAAAGGACATTTGGTTATGTGTTTTGCAAGGCCCTACAGGAGCCGAATAGAGTCTTTGTCTGCTATGGTTCACAGCTATGGGCTGTTGACCATTATTTCACTCAATCTGAGTACTGAATCTTCATCCCCAAAGCAATTATTTGAACCATTTAAAAGCAGCTAACCAAAACTTTAAACTACCATCCTTTGATGCTCCTGGCAAGGTACAGTTTCGAAAAGACCTATCATCTTTACATTTTGTACACATCCATAGGTGCTTTAATCTCCTTTTCAGTATCTCCCTCACCATAATAGGACTAACCATCCTTCCTGTGCTTCTGATCAGCCATTCACATACTGTCACACCAACATTTATTCCTAGCTCCTTCCTTCTTGACAGCAATGTCAAGTTACTCTGAGAATGCTTAAAAGTCTGGCATGAATTACTAGGTAAAGGTCATCAAAAACACAAAAGTAAGCTAACGGAACTGTTACTGTAATAATCTCTGTACTAGTTGTAACCTTTTGCACTGTGATAGGAGACAAAAAAAAAAGGTAGTTTTACTTAAAATTTTCCAAGCTTTACTGAAGTAAATCATTTCTCCTAATAATTTGTTGTGGAAAACAGCAGACAAAAATGATAACAAGATTGTGACAGAGTGGGCAAAAGTCCCACTGATGGTTGAAATGTTACAGAAAAATCTTTGGAATTTATGTTTTTATATTTAAAGCAACCAATATAACTTTTATTTTATTCTTTTTCTTTTTTTTTACATTTTTTCTAATACCAAGATCCAGCATTAGAATCTTCTGGAAGATCCCAAAGTTTAATCCACAAACATAAATACCTCCGTCTGTTCTGCCTGCAGTCCCACACTTTCACCAGGGTCATTCTGTGCCATGATATCCTCCACGCTCCAAGTCTTCAAACGCTGCAATGCCACATCATACACTGTGTGCTTCAACTGTTTCTTGCCACTGCCAGTTGAACGAGTAATGTACACATCATCAATATACAGTGCTCCAGAAAAGACTGACCTGTTATCAGTTTGACTCACTACATCACTTATGACAAAGGAAGTCTGAAACAAATAAGTAAGTTATGAATTAACTCTTAACCCCAAAAAAAAAAAACACATATCCTTGATTCATGAACATTTTTTTTTGTTAAAAAATTTTGACCATGATGGTTTACTGACAAATGACACAATACTTGTTTTTAGCATTTATGGTTGCACTCAGATAGATGCAGGTGAATATAAAGTAAAAGCAGACAACTTGTTGAGAAATGAGATAAATGGACAATGAAAATCAGTACTAGATGGTAAAAAACAAGGCGTTGTGCCCCAGATGGCCCCAGCTTGCTCCCATTGGCTCAAGCCTGTATTCTCGGTGGGTCTCAGAAGCGGGATTGCATGACATCATGGTTTTCACTGCACCGGTTTAATCTAGAGTTGGACTTTCTCACCGGAAAACCTCAATGTGTTTTGGGATACCCGTGTATCCCCGCTGGGTGAGAGGTGGTTGACCATCCAGTCCAGTGTTGGACTTTCTCACCGGAAAACCTCAGCGTGATTATGATATATACATCCCCTCCGGGTGAGAGGTAGTTGCCTATCTAAACTGCACTGATCCAGTGTCTCTGACTTCAGCATTTTGTGGTCATGGCCGCTACCCTTCCTAGTTGTGACCAGGATGGCGCTTTTGTCCAAGAGGACGAATCCTTGCCACTAGTGAGTTTCACCCCTGGGTTGAGCTGGTTTAGGTGTATTATCCCTGTATGGGCGTGTTTAGGACGTGACCAACCTCTAGAGCAGAGGTACCGTGACATGAGTAGCCATCAAGTTTCACCCCTGGTTTAAGCTGGTTTAGGCATATTTCACCAGTACAGATGTATATCGGACGTAGCCAGCCTCTAGAGCTGAGGTGCCGTGATATGATTAGCTCTCACAGCGAGACTACTGGACATACTGATTAAGCTTCACTTTATCCTTTCTATCACTTTTTCACATAGACGCCGCATGGCAAACCTAATTGCTTTTTCGCATTTTCTTCATTGGCTGGGAGGAGTTTCACTCCACGCGCGGCATCCGAAGAATCTTGCCAGCAGTGTCTTAACCCTTGGGTTAAGCCGGTTCAGGCAATTTGCCAGGTATGAGTGCACATAGGACGTGGCCGACCTCCAGAGCAGAGGTGCCGTGATTTGAGCAGTCCTGACTGAGACTACTGATTACTTCACTTCATCCTTTCTTTCACCTTTTCCACAGTGGTGCCGCGCGGCAACCCCATTTGCACCTTTTTTCACTGGCCAGGAGGAGCCCCACTCCATGCACGGCAGCTGAAGAATCTCGTCAGCAGCGGCAGATGAGCTACCAAACATGACTCTCATCTACCCGATGCGTCTGGTTTTCAGGCGCCAGATATTCGCCTTCGCCCCTTCTCCTGTCAGTTTGAACAGTTATGCCACGAGAAGGCCAGGAGCTAGACTCGACAGTCAGAGGCTATTTGAGACACATGCCTTGGAGACATTTTACTGGAGTGGAGAGCGTATCCCCCACCCCACCTCCAGCTATAACACTCCTTAGAAAAGGCACAGATAATAAAAGTGAGAAAACAATATAGGGAGGTGTGAATGAATGAAGATTCAGAATGAATGAAGACCACTTATGAAAGGACAAGACTACCTGCTTAGGATGCTTAGACAAGGCAGCTATCAGAGTACTCTAGTGGGTGAAAAATAAGGACACAAAGCGTTGGAAAGTAAAACTTAAATCACCAGTGGCAAGAATGAGGAAATGCAGCGAAATGAGTGGGGTAAGACTAGAAAGCTGGGAATCAATAGCAGAAATATAAAGAAGTGGCAGGTAGAAAGAAATATAAAGAAGTTCAAAGAGAGCTGAATTTATTGTTAATTTCAGTTGGGTGGGGACAGCCTGATGGGATGGTGTGAGAGGAGATCACCAACTGAGCTGATGGCCTGCATGAAGGATCGTGTACTCTGGAGAAGCATAATAGCCAACGCCAGTCGGCATGGCACCTGATGATGATGATGGAGACAGCCAGCCTGGAAAATAAGGTGCTTGTTCCACAGCTTTCCAAGACCATCTATCAGGAGAACAGGAGCAGATTGCAGTGACAGAAATGTCCCATTTTCCTTGGTGGTCAGAAGTGCTTAGTGACCGGTGTCAGTGTCTCCTTAGACATGTCATTCAGATGGTGAAACTAGTCTCCTAAACGTAAGCCAGTCTCCCCTATATATTTCATATTGCATTGCTTACACATAATGGCATTAATGACATTGCAGGACCTGCAAATGGGACATCTATTTTTCATCTTTTTATTTATTTAGTTTTTACTAGCTCTTGGGAAAATCCAGTGTCACCAGGCTGATGTGGATATACTGCCCAGGGCATGCGGGAGGGAAAGGTAATGAGGCAGGTGATCATGTTGCCCATAATGCTATTGCAACAAGTATGATTCCTATGAACAGGACATATATTCTGAAGTTGGTGGCCAAGGGATTAGTGCAGGGGGAGGAAAATGTATGTATTTGATAATATATATCTACAGAAGGACAGAAGTGCGAGGAGAGGGAAGGGAATAGCCGGGTGACTGAATATAAGGATGCCAGAACCAACAGCTGACTGGTTACTGAAACAGAGAAGAGCATATATGGGTGTCCATCAAGTGCAATGATTCTATTTCCTAGATTCAAGATTGTTCTTGTATGTGATGCTTGAAAAAAGGTGTTTGCTGAAAATCTGGATTGCTGTATGTTCTTCATTTATACATACTCATCTTAGAAGTTAGAATTCAAATTGCCAAAGCAGCATTGACCTTTAAGAATCTTGAAAACATATGGCATTCAAAAGTTAATCACAAAAACCAAGTTAAGATTATTCAATTCAAATGTAATATCCACCCTCATTTATGCATGTGAAAGCTGGAAAACAACTAAAGAAACAGACAAGAACTTAGACTCTTTCGAAAACAAATGCCTAAGGAAAATACTCAGTATAAAGTGGAATGAATTCAAGAACAACGCAGAGATCAGATAGATTAATAAGCAACAACCTGTCTCATGGTTGATCAGAAAAAGAAGATGGACATATGTCAGTCATGTGATGAGAAGAAACAATCACAGAATCCCCAAACAAGCTATCAAATGGAACACAACAGGCCGAAGAAAAAGAGGTCGACCACGTGAAACTCTAAAGAGGACATTGTTAAGAGAAGCCAATTCAGTGGGCATGACATCCCTTGATGAGACTGAAAAACTCGCCGAAGACAGGACATCTTGACGAACCACTATGAGGGCCCTATGTGATGTTTAATGACATGGGAAGGATGTAAGATGTAAGATCTTACTCTCTGCCACTCTCATTCTTGCCCACTTTCCTCACTCTTTCTATCCTTTTTTTGTAAAGCTGAACATTACACCTCTATCTATCTTTACCTATGTATGACACTTCCATTAGCTCACCTTGACTGGTAGATGAGATGCAGTAATACAGTTCTCAATGGTCTGAATAGAGTTAACCTTGTCTGGGAACATCTTCAGCTTCTCAATAAACATCTGTAACTTCTCTGCCATGCTCAGTTCACTGACATGCCTCGAATGGTCATCCAGCTGAGCAACAAAAGGTGCAAAATGAAACAATCATCAACATTATCAACTACTTTCAAGCAGTATATTTATGTTATAAATTTTAAAATGCAACTAGTTTATCCATCTTGATATATTTTTAGTTATTCATCTCAACTAATTACTTCATCCAAATTGACAGAAAAAATCTTCCACATTTTTCTTTCGAGGCGATGGCCAGACACTCACACTGTTTGGTGGTTGAAATCTTCTCCTTCTGTTTGGTGACATAGTCACATGACCAGCACATCCACCTCTGAATTGACCATGACCTCTAAACTGCCATCTGTCTCTCTGCTCAGGATAATTTCTGCTTCTGTATAGTTCTGCATCATACTGACCTGAGCTTCTCTGCAAACCACAAGAATAAAATACAAGAAAAAAATAAATATAAAGAAAGAGCATTTTCTGATACTATAATGTGAAAAAAGTGCATTGCCAGATATTATAATGTGAAGAATATGTCTTGCCTGATACTAAAATGAAGTGCACTGCCTGATACTATAATGTGAAAAAAGTGCAGTCTGATATTATAATATGAAGAAAGTGCACTGCCTGTTACTAAAATGTGAAGAAAGTGCAGTGCCTGTTACTAAAATGTGAAGAAAGTGCAGTGCCTGTTACTAAAATGTGAAGAAAGTGCACTGATAGTATAATGTTAAAAAAAGTGCACTGCCTGATAGTATAATGCAAAAAAGATGCATTATCTGAACTAAAATATGAAAAAGTGCACTGTCTGATATTACAGTATGATAAAGTGCACTGCCTGATACTATAATATAAAAATTGCACAGCCTGACACTATAATATGAAAAAGTGCATTACCTGATACTATAACATGAAAAAGTGCATTACTTGATACTATAACATGAAAAAGTGCATTACCTGATACTATAACATGAGAAAGTGCTGCCTGATACAAAAATGTGAAGAAAGTGCACTGCCTTGTGCTAGAATATAACATAAAAATTACATACATTTTTCAAGTTAAGTAACACTCTCTGCTTTTTTTCTTTTGCTTTTATTTTATCTCCCTGAAGGTGCTGCAAGCAGGATATTCTTAGCAACCACCACATGAAGATATCAGAACCCAGCACTGTAGTGAAACAGCCGAGCATATTACTAGAAGCAACAAGGAAGAGATGGGATAGGGTCTTGATCAGCTCTGGTTTACAGGCCCAGTGTCTGTGCTGTCACCCTAGCTCAGTCACCTTCATTCCTTCTTTATATTAATCAATATCATTTCAGCATTCTATGACTTCAGTCTCAGGTCTTCTTACTCTCTTAATACAGTCCATTTGCTTCCATCAAATCTTTACCAGTTCTTTCTAATATTTAACTTTTTTTTTTAAATTGTTGTTGTTGTTATCTCAAGGGCAGTCTGGTGTTCAGTGATGATGTCTTGTTTTATAGTGGCTTTTCATTGCCCTTCATTTGCATACAGAAATGGTTCCCAACCTTTATACATTTAAGAACCACTTTTCTAAATTACTCTGTGAACAACACTGAGGTTAATGGCCGAGCACACAAAGAAGTGTCCTCAGTGCAAGAAGGTGGCCCATTTCTAGGCCTGCAGCAGAGAATGGCCATTCTTCAAGCTGAAGTTCTACAAATTATGTACAAGTTGTGAACACCATTTATACATAGCATCACAATGCCATAACCCTTAAATGTTTTTATTCAGTAGATGACACTTAATACCAAATCAATAACACAACCATGGACAAACTGATAACATTCCAAAGACAAGTTTGTATGCACTGCTAATACTGTACTGCTGACATTTGAATGTTGATGCTGTAGGTTCTCTAGGTTCTATCTCATCTTTTGAGAGTTTAATCATGTTCCAAGTATTAATTCTGGTATATTTTTTGGATTAAAGGTGACAAGTAAAACTCCCTTCCAAACATCATTGTTCTGTTCATAAGTCTCCTGTGTTTGGTATTAAAAACTGTTGTTATGTTTCGTGCTCTTTCCTTGGTGACTGAGTTGGTGCTCTGGAGATCAGTGGTTCTATGCTCCCCTAATAAAATCTTTTGTATGTTAAGCATGGGTTCCCAAGCTGGGGTCTGTGGAATCCCAGGGGTCTGCAAAGAGTTATGTTGGGAGGGGTGTCTGCATAGGAAGTCTAGATTACATACAATACTAGATTTGTGTTTGTTTCTAATTTAATACAAAATGGTGAGGTTGTGCACAAAGCCACAGCATTTTAATACTGACTTGAGGGTTACATGACCTCAAAGAGTTTGAAACCATTGATGTAAGGGATTTGGGGAGGGTTAATTTGACTCACACTAAAAATAAACATTAATGATCATTTTTACAAGAGATCCAATCTTTGGGGAAAAAATAAAAAGTAATTTGCCTGCAGGTTCCAAATGGTTGTTGTGCTATACTCTGTTGGATACTGGGCCCCTGGAGGTGCATGCCTGTTGTGTAACCTGGACTCCCATCTTTCAGTTATGTCAGGGAAGCTCCTCTGGTGGTACAGAAATGTTTTTGATGACTGCTGGCCATGCAAAGGTTCATGTAAATGATGCAGTGGAGGATACATAGGATGGTTATATACATCTGATGATGTGACACGGGGAGGAGCATGATCTGGACACAATGTCCGAGGCAAGGAGCCACCATGTGGTTCAAAATAAGATGGATAACTGACAGGATGAACCGGAGGAAAACTGCATTCTTGGTGTGGAAATCTGCTCCGATTACTCTGGGGTCTGAAATATTTCACAGATGAAGGATATTCCTCATCAAGATGATGTCGTTTTCTCTGCTCTCGCTTCCACTCACTATTCATTCTCTGAGCTGATTTCAGACCTTTGAAAATGAAATAAATTCAAAGGAACAAATCAATAAAAAAAATTATTATATTGTTTTTTTTTTTAGTAAGAAAAGGATAACTTACTGAAAAACAAATACACAACAAGTGATTAGAAAAAAAAATAGTACTGTACAACACTATCTTCCTTCCAACTCTGTGCTGCCTATGTCAAAATGGGCACCAACAGCTAAAAATAAATGCAAAATCATCGAGAAAGAAATAAGAAGTTTGAGAAGAATGCTAAATATGACAATATGAGACAAAATAAAAAATGACACCATCAAGGTAATGGTTGGAGCAATATCAGTATTACACTACATAAAGAAACAGAAAGTCAAATGATTTGGCCACATTACATGACTACAACCAGACAGCATACCACAGAAAAAATTCATTCTAAGAATGAAAAGAAATGTAGAAGTCACTCAGGCAGGAGATGTGAATGAAGGACATAATGAAAATCTTAAATACCCTCCTATATGAAGCAAAAAAATATACGTAGAAGACAGCTGTTGAAGAAGTAAACAAATCTGCATACTTTGGCAGCTACATACACCAAGAAGGTGACACTAGAAAGGAAGTTAGAATACATACACCAAGAAGGTGACACCAGAAAGGAAGTTAGAATTCGAGTTGCAAAAGCACCACTGACCTTCAAGAATCTTGAGAACATATGGCATTCAGAAGCACAAAAGCACAAAAACCAAGTTAGGATTATTCAATTCAAATGCAATAGCCACCCTCATTGTTACATGTGAAAGCTGGAAAACAGCAAAAGAAACGGACAACAAATTAGACTCTTTTGAAAACAAATGCCTAAGGAAAATAATCAGTATAAAGTGGAATGAACTCAAGAACAATGCAGAAATAATACAGATGAGCAAACAAGAAACTATCTCAGGGGTGATCAGAAAAATAAGATGGACATATGTTGGTCATAAGATAAGAAACAGTCAGAGAATCCTAAAACAAGCTACCATGTGGAACACAACAGGCCGAAGAAAAAGAGGTCGGCCACGTGAAAATCAGAGGACACTGTTAAAAGAGGCCAGTTTAGTGGGCATAACATCCCTTGATGAAGTTGAAAAGTTCATCGAAAACAGGAAAACATGGCAAACTACCATGCAAGCCCTATGTAATGTTTAACGGCATAAGAGGGATGTAAGATGTAAAATGAAGCAAAAGCTACACAAAGATGAAGGCGTGGAAAGACAAGACATGAGAAAAATCAAGCTAATAAATACATAAACAACAGTGCAACATTGCGGCTTATGTCTTCATGAGATACTAATTACAAGCACAGAAAAAAAACGAAAGTACTACAAAGCCTTACAAAATGGTCATCTTTAGTTTGCAGATCCTGTTAACTTCATTAACTTGACTCCCCCTCAGTGAAGAGAAGAGTGCTAAAAATAAAAAAGCTAATCTAAACTGTTGAACAAAATAAACAGATGAATGTGAAGCTATTAAAAAAAAAAAACAGTCATCAGAAAGCATGAATAAAGTTATTATAAAACCTGACATGTTTCTGACACCTATATAAGCATTATTATGTTAACAGTAGTTCACCTCATCATCAGACTCTCTCATTTTATATATAGATGGGGCTGAAGGTGCTGTGTGTTTCTGCATTCAGCAACCCACAGCTGACATGCTAGTGTCTGGGTCAGTGAACCGTAGCTTACCAACACTCTGTACCACATCTCCACTGATATACTCAGTAACAGGCCTGACCTGGCTAATGGGGCAAGGGCTGCCATTATTCCCACAGTTCCAATGGCAGTGAAGTCCCCCACTCAGGGACTGAAAACACAGCCACCATAACCTGCTACCAAGATGGCATGATGTTGTGCCTCAACACCTTCGCTGCATCAGCCGCAAAGAACACTAGTTTGCTGTTCCAGGAGAATGAAGAAGTAGAAGATATACTTTTTTCTTCTTCTTTGTCCCTGGAACTGCACGCTTGTGTTCTTTACAGCAAAGATATTTAGCTACAGCATCACGCTGGCCTAGGAGTGGGCTATGGCAGCTACTTTTCAGTCCCTGAATGGATCTAAAAAAACGGGGGCGGTGGGGGTGTGTGTGTGTGTGCAAGGCTACTATAGCAGACTCCACCACCATGCGGACTATGGCAATCCCTGTCCTTTTGCCAAGCTAGGTATGTTACTGGGGTACCGATGGAGAGGTGGGATAGGATCTTGGTCAGCTATGGTTTTCCAACCCTGAGACTAGCATGTCAGCTATAGGTAGCTGATTACCAAACCAGATATATGTGTATACTAATCCACAAACCTCAACATGTAACATGAGATGTAGAGACGGTTGTGTCTCAAGATGAAGCTAGAAGACAGAATGGCACCGCCATCCACCATGAAAGTTGGAGAAGAAGGATATCAAGTCCTACCCTAAGTGCAGATCCAATGGATGTGAACAGGCTGTTACTAGCAACCAGAAGTTAGTGACACAAAGAGTTCGTATCATCAATTACTGAGACGATGTATTAATGAGGATGCTGTAGCATCCAACAACAACCTATCTCATGAACAAACAACAACCTGTCGCATGGGTGATCAGAAAAAAAGATGGACATATGTCGGTCATGTGCCGAGAAGAAACAACCAGAGAATCCCAAAACAAGCTATCAAGTGGAACACAACAGGCCAAAAAAAAGAGGTCGACCACGTGAAACTCTAAAGAGGACATTGTTAAGAGAGGCCAGCTTAGTGGGAATAACATCCCTTGATGAGATGAAAAGCACGCCGAAAGGAGTAATATCTGCAGCTCTTCTGCACCGGCCCCGACAACCCGCGTCATCCCTGTTGTCCAGCCATCTTCTGAAAACTGAACACGGCCATCGTGACTTTCTAACCGTGAACAAGAAATATCACTGTAGACTGTAGTCAAATTTCGTTGACATTAAAAGAATGGTCCCTTATTCTAATTAAATTCATGTGAAACCGTTTTGTGCGTGCGTCGTGTACGAGAACCTACCTTTTCATAACTTTTTAAAACCTTCTAGAAACTTTCCTGAATTTCGTGCCTAAGTTGTCTGCTGCGGCTTCCACACCTGACCAGGATAAAAATGTCTCAGAAGCTAATGTTCATTATAACAGAATTGTGATAACAGGATTATGATAACGTAATTATGATCGCTGAAAATCTTATTTTTATTGGTATGCAATTGGAAAAAATCTTTTGGCTTTATTATGCCATTACTTCAGTACTTACACCTGTTTATTTTTTTCACATGAGTGAATATAAACATTCTACGTTCATATCTTAACTGGCATGTATGTAAACAGTAAAAATAGGTCGGAATTCCCCCATTAATTTGCCATGTCACGTGACCATCAGCGTTCGTACTAAATCTGGAACTCACCTGAACCTGAACTCTGACAAATGAAGGCGGCCTAGTTACATTAAATCGTAAAATCACGCGAAGAAAATTAATAGGGGAATTAATAAGACAACAATTAATTTATGTAGATGTATTGCATCACCATAATGTTTTTCACGTGTAGAACAAAGGGCTTTTAAACCACACAAACAAAATGGTTTTTATATGTTTTGGATCTGCGAGCTGGTGGTCTTTGCAGCAGATGCAGCGAAGATACGGAGGCATATTTTCGTGTCGGATTGGAAGCGAGTTATGGCGGATAAGTGTAGCTTAAAAGCAAGGTGTGTGCAATACTTGTTTAGCAGACTCCGTCGCCATGGCGATCCCTGCCCCTATTAGCCAGGCTATGCCTATTATTGGGTGGGGGGATACCAATAGACAGGGTCTTGGTCGGATAAGGTTCGCCAACTCCGACGGTAGCATGTCAGATACGTTCGCTGACTCCTAAATCTGACATCGTCTTTCCAACACCCTGAGCTGATTTCATTCACAGCAGATATAAACTTGCTGCTGTTTTCAGGAAGACCAAGACTGCAAGACATCGTTGATTATCTGCGAATTGACGCATCAGCTCTTCTACATAGCCCTTCTTTCAGTGTATTACCAAGGGCTATAGCTTCCTTCCTCAAGTCACCATAAATGCTGTACGTCTAGTGGACGATCTTCTGCTGTCATTTCTGTTTCACCACAGGAATAGGTTGGACCGTTTCGCCATTTTTTAAAAATTTAGTACACAATATGTTATCCTCTGTTCTTAATCCAGACAAGTGACCAAGCGTCCCGTATTTTACAGGACAGCCCTCTATTTTAAGGATTTGTCCCGGAAATCGTATCACTTCGGTTGGGATGCCTAAATATCCCCTATTTTAAAAACACGGACCCCCATACTGTCCCGTATTCTCATCTTTGATCTCCGCATCTTTGGAAATACTCTGAATTTTTCCTGATTTATCTTAGTGGAAATGTCGCAATTTTTAATAAAATGCACTCTGTGGAGAGGAGTAGCAAGTAGGTTTGATTGGCACATTTGTAAGTAAAAGTGATAAACTTAACTTAGCTATTAAAATTTGGGGTTTAAAATATAAATTTAGCTCCATTCCCTCTTCCCTTCCCCCCTCCCGTATCTGAATTTTAGAAAAGATCTTGTCGTGTGCTACTCCCTGTAACTGCGAGCTGGCGTTCTATGTAGCCGATGTTGTGAAACTGTTGAGAGGTACAGCATCGTATCGGTGTGGGAGCGTGTTATCATCATCATCGCCTTTCACTCCCTTGAGAACGTAGGCCACGGATAAAGGCTCTCCAGTCGTCCCTGTTCTTGGAATTATTCTGTTTCCTTCCACGTGAATCCCTTGTCTCTGAGCACTGTCATAATCTCTCTTCTCCAAGTAAGTCTAGGTCTTCCTTGTTTTCTATTTCCTTGAGGGTTCCATGTCAGTGCCCGTCTTGCTATGGTGGTGTCGGGTTTCTTCTGAGTGTGGCCAATCAAAATGGAAACGGGTTATGGCAGCTATTTTTTCAGTCCCGGAATACATCTAAAAACCAAAGAGTGTGCAATGCTTCTTTGGCAGACTCCAATACAATGGGAACTATGACAATCCCAGGCCCCGTTACCCAGGCTAGACCTGTTACTGGGGGTACCAACGGAGAGGTGGTAAAGGGTCTTGATCAGCTATGGTTCGCTAACCCTGACCCTATCATATCAGCTATAGATCGCTAACTCTGACACTAGCATATCGGCTATGGGTCGCTGAATGTCTCATTGGACAGTGTCTTCATCCCCTTTATAAAAGATAGGTTTGATAAAATTACTTGTTCATTACAGATGCTGCCATTGTTCTGTGTGTAGAGTTGATGTTCCTCGATGTGATCAGTTCTAGGCTTTGCCGTATCTTTAACTCCCGAATTACTTATCATGCACTACTAGAACTAATTTTGATGAGAAATTTTGGTAGAATGAAGCTAGAAGAACGATGCTCTATAATTTTTTTTAAACGTGCTACTGTTACTTTTATTTAGACTTTGCATAAATATCGTCGGGACCGGCTAATGGTGGTAGAGCACTCGTCGAGGGTTCGAATCCCCAGCTGAGCGGGATTTTTTTCCCGACCAATATGGCCCCGAGGTAGACCTAGCTTCATAAAATGGGTACCAGAGGAAATCTGGGAAGGAAAGCAGCGAGGAAAGGAACTGGCCACCCTACCTCATACGCTGATGCTCTGAGCATAGATTTGCACAGGCGTTCAAGAAATGCCAACCCCCGCTTGTGCTGTTTTGGAACAAAAGAGTTAGGATAAGATCATTTGTAATGCTGATATTTGTTTATCATGAATGATACATTTAAGAAAACAATGCAATTTTTTGTTGTTGTTAAAGATTCAATCATTTATTTAATCAACAAGCCAAACAAAACTGAAATATAATTTTTTTTAAAAAAAACAGATACATGATGGGCATAATGATAAGAAGTCTGTGACTGTTGAGGGAACTTGCGAAAAAGCTTAATATAATATTTATGTTACTATGTGAATATATATAGCATCTATTTTTCTATAGCAAATATGTAAGCATTAGGAAGCTGTGAGGTATATCTCTCTAGCTATATATAATATAAACTGTAGCTGACATAAGGGTATAAAGTGCTGCACACAACAGCTGTTACTCTTGTGCTGAAATTTGTGAAGTGACCAACAACAACAAAGTTAAGAGTTATTTATCTTAACAGTAAGTTACTTGGTGTTTTTTTTTTACAAGAACAAATAGAAGAAGCTATGAGTTGTAAATTGTAATTTTAGCACAAACAAGAAAAATGGAGGAAGAAGCTCTCTCTCTCTAAACCTTAAGTGCCCATGGCACATGGGGCTTCCACGAGGGTTTTCCACAAATGCCTGTCCTTTGCCTTTTTTTCTGCTCTTACCCAGGTGAGCCCTCTATTGCTCAACATCCTTTCTGTTGTTCTTCTCCATGTCTCTTTTGGTCTACCCTTACTTCTGTTCCCCTGTGGTGTCCATCTTAGTGCTATTTTTGGTAGTGAGTTGTCAGTCATTCGAGCACATGTCCCAACCATCGCCAGTGTCTTTCCTCAATAATTGCTGTCAGTGGCTTCATCTGCATTTCTGCCAACAAGATGTTATTTCTTATGGTGTTTGGCCAAAATATTTTTATAATTCTTCATAAACATTTAGTCTGAACAGAAGCAAGGAAGAAGCTGACAGTTGTAAATTAGTTGTAAGTACAGTACAAACTAGGAATATGGCGAAAGAGGTAGACAGCTGTAAGTTAGTTGTAATTATAGCAGAACCAAGAAAAATGGAGCAGTTAACAGTTGTAAATTAACTGTTACTACAGCACAAACAGGAAGAGAAAAAAATGGGAAAGAAGCAGACAGTTGCAAGGTAGTTGTTATTATAGCACCAAAAAAATGGAGAAGAAGCAGACAGTTGCAAAGTAGTTGTTATTATAGCACCAAAACAAAAATGGAGAAGAAGCAGACAGTTGCAAAGTAGCTGTTATTATAGCACAAAAAAAAACAGGGAAGAAGTTGACAGTTGTAAATTAGTTGTAATTATAGTACAACTACACCCCTTCTTCAGTGGAGTGACTGTTTCAAACTAATATGCATCTTCCGCAAAAAAAACACAAAAACTACAATAATTTAATATTGAAGAAGGATGGCTAGTAAAGAGGATTAAACAGAGAAAACTTAAATATTATGGACATATTAAACGTCATGATAATTAGAGAAGATCGTCTTGGAAGGGTATATAATGGAAAAAAAGAAAGAGGAAGACCAAGGCGAAGATGGCTGCAAGACATCGTTGATGATCTGCAAATGGATGCATCAGCAGCAGGCCATCTTGCTTACAACTGAGATGCCCACAGGGGAGCTGTTAGGGAGGCAAAGTTCCACAAGGGATATGCAAATGACTGATGACCATGTTCCGAAGATTAGTTTTCTATGGTTAAACTTTGCACTGAATTTAATTAACTAGCAGTTTAAACAGAATCTTCATAAATATCTGACAGAAATGCAGTACTAAATCTATGAATAATGCAGCTGTTATTCAAACAGCTTTATTTAATACAAAAAATGAATTAATGTGACAGTGATTTAAAGTGAAGGGAATGAACCGTTAACCCCAAACAGAGATAATATAAATAGGATATATTTAGCAATATCAACTCACAACAACCAACAGAAAACTTAGATGTGCTTGAAAAATAAATAGATGTAAAAAAAAAAAATAAATAAAAAACATCAAAGGCTTGAACGATCAGCTTTTTTCCTGATAAAAAATCAATACTTCACATATCTTCAAAAACAAAGATGATGTAAAGGAATAATAACTTGTAACAATCATTTAGCACCAAAGAATGAGTTTCCTCATAGCAAGAAAAAAGAAAACAAAACATAAATGATCAATGGCAGAAATATATTTACAACTTCTTATATCACATAAGTAAATGTAGTTAACAATACTGACAGTTCATTGGCTGGTTAGAAAACTTTTCAAGCTGGTGTATTTCAGTTTGCACCAGTAAGAAATCAATGGCTGTACTGTCATCTCTAACACATTAAATGACTTGAGTACAGGAAATATAACCCACAAAAAAAAAGGGGGGGGGTGGGGGTGGAGGGTTATTCAAAGTCTTTTCAACACAACTCATAGTATCTCTTTTTACAAGGTGTGTTTGATATGGGGCACCAACACAATAAACTGTTTACTGGTGCACATCTCCTAGCACCAGCATATATGCATTAACCTCTACTGCTATGAAAGGAAGATGCAACACTCTTGAAAATTCATGCTATAGGGACTTACAGAACAGTTTATATTCAGAAACAGCATAGGCTAGGAAGTAAATAAGATACATTCTAACTCTTTCCATGCCGCAGGAAGAAAATCGGACGTTCAGTTGGATGCTGAAATAAAACCGCGGGTCTTGATATGTTTAGGGTGTATAGTTGTAAAATGGAATGGAAAACAGTAATTCCATGTACTTCCGTGTACTTACTATGTTTCAAAATATAACTAAATTTATGAAAATTTCATAAACGCAGAGTTTTTTAGGAAAAAAGAAGTAATGTGATGTTTTTGGACAACGACTGTGCCCAGCTCACCATCGGCTAGGTCTAGATCTACACTACTGATCATCTGAGATGTCTAGATCTAATTGTCGATCTCGTATTGTGATTCTATGTTGCATTCTCGCTAAATTAATGTCTGAAATAACCTCCTAACTACTTCTCCAGTTGTCTAATATGTCTAGATCTACTTGGGATACATTCAAGAGCAGTGGGGTGGTCATAGGCCATGTCCATACCCCTATCTACATCTCTTCCTTTTTCTCACTCGGCATCGCTCATAACTAAGCACTCTTTCACATTTTGAAAAGTGTCACCAGAAACGCGGACGAAATATGTACAATCTAAATGTTACACCGGTTCTTTTATTGAAACAAACCAAGAGTTGCTATATCAACCCTACGTATAAACTGGGAAACCGGAATGCTCGATACAGTGATCTGAGGCACAGAAAGAAGCATCTCACATCAACTTTGAATATATATAGCATTCAGCTCACCGCACAGAACTGACCTCCATCTTGAAAGCAATGATGATGCCGTTGCTCATTTGACACATCTGTGTGTTTTCTGTCTGCATCACTCTCAGTCAAACTGCCCAGAGCCACCACAGGACACAAGCACTTTCAACCAGCACCACAGAACTGAACTAAAAAAATGTAGGGAAAATAAAAGAATATGCTCTCCTTGGCTACTGCCACAAGTAGCAAGGGCCAAACTGGAGGACCTCATCAAAATGGACAAACTGGACTTGTACAAATCCATCAAACAACAACATGAGGAACAACTGCAAAGAAATTTCCCTCAAAGCACCCACCATGCACAACTCACTGAAATACATGGAGCCTAAGGCAGTAGATGCAGATTGCAACTAAATACTACATCCCATGCAACACGCAGCCAACACAACACTGGAATCATTTCTCTAAAAAACACTGATGGACATCCTGATTTTAAAAGCCTAACATGTACGGCCATGCCCAAGTGCAATGAGGCAACTTTCTAGGACCAGCAATAGACCCAGGCCCTTTACAGATATGGCTACATCCTTTCCGTACCGTCAAACATCACAAAGGGCTCGCATAGTTGTTTGCCAAGTTTTCCAGTTCTCAGCGAGTCTTTCGACTTCATCAAGGGATGTTATGCCCACTAAACTGGCTTCTCTTAACAATGTCCTCTTTAGAGTTTCACATGGTCAACCTCTTTTTCTTCAGCCTGTTGTGCTCCACTTGATAGCTTGTTTTGGTATTCTCTGATTGTTTCTTCTCATCACATGGCCTACATATGTCCATTTTAGTTTTCTGATCATCCATGAGACAGGTTGTTGTTTGCTCATCTGTCTTATCTCTGCATTGTTCCTCAATTCGTTCCACTTTATACCAAGTATTTTCCTCAGGCATTTGTTTTCAAAAGAGTCTAATTTCATGTTTATTTCTTTAGTTTGTTTTCCAGCTTTCACATGAATAAATGAAGGTGGATATCACATTTGAATTGAATAATCTTAACTTGGTTTTTGTGCTTATAACTTTTGAATGCCATATGTTCTCAAGATTTTTGAAGGTCAATGCTGCTTTTGCAGTTCTAATTCTAACTTTCTTCCTGGTGTCACCATCCTGGACTATGTAGCTGCCAAGGTATGCAAACTGGTTTACTTCATCAACAGCTGTTCCTTCTACGTATATTTTCCTTTTTGATTAATGAGAAATTTCATTATTTTTGTTTTGTCTTTGTAAATTTCAAGACCTATTGTAGATTCATTCAAAATATGGCTACTGCCACAGCAAAAGCAGAACAATGATTAATATAATAATTAAAAATAAAAATAATGACACCTAAAAATACTGGGGAATTTTACAAAGACAACAAAATTTAGAACATCTACATCTTCAGTCTTGATGGTATCACTGGGGTGGAAATTGCACAGATAGAACATACTAAAAGAACAGAACAATGAAAGAATCATGGATATGCTATTAAGAATGAAAAATAGTTTTTAAAAAATACATATTCTTAACTTTCTTGATCTTGCAAATGATAAATTCAAATATATTTTTGATAAGAATATATAAGAATTTTCCCAATTTTTCTTCCTTTACATTACTGCCTGTTCTCTTCATTTCATAATTCCTTTTTTTTTTTTTAAATTTTGTCTTCTGGATGTTACTTGCTCCAATATTCTTCTTCTGCATTCAGTTCCGTATTCTCAGCTTTCTAAACAGGGAGCTGGGTCACCTCCATGAATCCTGCTGTCAGCAGGAGGTCTTCATAGGAACTCGAGTTTCTCCTTTAACTCAATCCGCGCTATCGGTCGCCGTAGCGATATTTCCGGTATCCCGAAGCTACCATATGATCGATATAGCGACAATTTTAATTTTTGAAAGCACTCCAATCCACCTTCTGCTTTGAATGCTTAACTGCGCATGTCAGAAATAACCTTCTTCCTGTTTAGTCAGCGTGGGCGGGAAACAAGACATTTTCTGAAGCTCTGTGTTCATTTTTTTGGCAAATTTTCAAAGTATATCGAACTTTTGACACGCCCTTCGACATGGCAGATTTTACTGAATGTACCTCCCGTAGCTCTAGACCTGTTAGAAAGAGTACAACAGCTTTTAGAGATATGTTAGAGACAATAACTGGTAGGAAAAGTGTCATCAAATTGTGTGTAACAAGTGGATATTTATAGCTCTTGGTAAGTAGACAATCATTAGTTTAGTGTTTTGGAGATTTTTTTCTTTTTTGGGAGGGGGGTGGCCTAATATTTTGTCTAATTTTCTCACCAGTTATTTTTTTCCTACAAAAACTATACACTTCTGGAACCTTCATTCATTTACCTTTTTTTTAATGTATATTTAATACTTTTTAAACATGGAAATAATATTTTAAATTCACTTTTTCAACTATACCCCTCAATTTTCTAAACACCCGCGCATTTTGCTCCGCACACAATGGTACGTCCGTGTTTTCCCACGAGCACGGGAAGAGTTAAGCTTCACTTAGGGGGTCCATACCTGGTCTCCAAGGTGCTCCAATATGAATGCCAAAGGTCATGGCTAAATCAACAGGTGTTCATTATGAGTGTATCGTAAATTCCCAGGAATCCTCAACCGGCTATACTTATCCTCATTTGTTGAACATGCTAATAATTTTCATAAAAGGATATGAGCACAGAGTTCCACACCTGAAACACAATTCTTTGTCTTCCTATCTAGGTATCTATCTAAGAACTGCCGTTCCCACTGCCGCTGGAGGCCTTAACTCTCCAAAACTCTATTTTGTGCTGCCTCTATGAGTTGTTTCAGTATCCTCTTTCCACTCTTTCCATGGCATCTTGCATATCCATCCAGGATTTTTTTTCTTGGTTTGCCTCAGCCTCTTTTCCCCTCTAACTTCCATGTTGTCACAATGTGTTCTAATTTGCCTTTTCTCATGACATGTTATCCTGACATGCCAGGACAAATTTTCAAACCAAACTAAATTGCCATTGAGGAAGAAATTTTCTGCAATGGGTGCAGTTAAATGTACATAATGTTAGGGCTTAACTAGAAAAAGTCATACTGCATAAATGTTAACAGCTTTCAAACTTCCTGTGCCAACTGTGATAACAATACATTATAATATCAGACATATTAGTCTTTCAATAATATCACTCACAAAATCACTTCATGTATTTCGTGCAGTAACACTTATAATATCGTCTGGTAAATATACTATAATTTGGTAACACGTTAACAGTTTTGTAGCATATGTGATTGTACAGTTTTATAATACATGTAATAATAAAGTTCAGGTATTAATGTGAATAATAATAATTACAATACACTCTATACTTTTATCACAGGATATGACATAAGTAAGACAAAGGATTTCAAATATGAAACAAAGAAACCATCTTTTGTCATATCTTTACAACTTCTGTGCTCTGCAATAACATTTAATCAGTTTGCTGCAAACAAACAAAAATCAACTTGTCTGAACCTTTCACCAATTTCTGACATCAGCAAAAATTATTTTTCCAATTCTCATTCCATAATAAATTGATCTTTTTTCCTTCTGTCTGATTATAAATTTCTTTTCTTTTCAAATCAGCAGAGCACATTTAAACTTTTTAATCTACCAAACAGCATCATGACACATGAACATTTCATGTAACAAAAAAATCACTGCCCCAATGTTTTACTGGGAAATGATGCAATGGCTATTTTTAACATTTGCGGCTTTTAAAAATTATGAACTCTCGACCACATGACACAACCATATAAATGTGTTTATTTTATCTCTAATTCTTGAAAAAGCCATTTAAACGGCTTATGATAGTTCAAGAGTTAATTAAGTATCTCACATTCTTGAAAAAAGCCATTTAAATGGCTTATGGTAGTCAAGTCTGCCCCCAGGTGCTTCTTGCCTCTTTCTACCTTACATGCTTTCCTTGTAAGAAAAAACTTCCGTAGCAAAATTTAAAGTCTGCGGAACAAAAACAATTAATGCTGTTTGTTATAAAGGGCAGGAGCTGGACACAGTAAATTATACAAACTTTAGCTACAATTAACTCTCTCCAAAAAAAAAAAAATCTCAGATGTTAACTTTTCAACACAGTAAAATATCAGTTAAACCACCACAACAACGCCTGATGGAGAAAGAGTCAATGTAAGATTCTGAAATGGTTAAGCTGCTCGAAGATCATGAGAAGGTGATGCCAAATGTACAGAGCAAACGCTGTCATGTACTACTTCTTTCCAAGGGGCTGACCCTTTTCCCTGCCTCGAAGTTTTATTCCTAATGAGGGGGAAAAAAAAATCATTAAGTTTCATCTCACTGTAACAAGCCTGACACACAGTTCTCATGATGCTTATCTTGCCTCTAGGTGGCCTGGTTAGGTGCTCGGTTTACTAATCCAGTGGTATCAGGTTCAGTCCCAGTAGTGGGATTTTTTTTTCTGGTACACACCAAAAAAGCCCCGGGGTTCACCCAGCCGCTAAAAATGGGTACCAGAGAAATCTGGGAAGGTATAGCAGCCAGGCGTGATACTGACCACATCACACTTTCATGTGCCAAAGGTCATGGAAAATATGGCCATAACACCATATTCCCCCATATTCTTAATGGCATGGAAACAGGAATTTTATCTTTTTATCTCACCTCCAAATAACTGTTCCAGACTCAGTCGCTGATCCCAGAAAGAAGTAAAACTTTCAAATTTTTCAGAGGCAATTTACAAATATCCTAAATGTCACTGAAATTTCCCATTAAAAACTGGTTTAAAAGATCTACGAGATGCAATTTTAAAAAATGCATGCAATTCAATAGCCAAGCTTGGCAGGAAAAACTTGAGATGGCATGAACTGGCTTTCACTTGTGTGATAACTGGCACTGAGTTCACTCAAATAATTCATTTATTTCAAATTTTACACCAGTTTCATGTAATCCGATCTGAAACACCTACAGAATTTTTTAAGACAGATCTGACAGAAGAGCAGGATTTTTGTGAGAAATTTTGTTGAAAACTTACAAGGACAGGGACAGAAACACTTCAACTTTGGAAAACAGGATTTGGAGAAGATGCTCAAAATCAGATCACTTCTTATGAGTGGTTCAGGTGCTTCAAGAAGGAAAAACTTCAATCGAAGAAGATGAAAGATTGTAACACACAATAATTAGTGTATAGGTGTACAACTATACACAAAGCACTGCAGTAAAGCTGTGATACCAAAATGTATAAACTAGGAAAAAAGTAAGAACGGCTTTATTATTTAATAACTACAAAGTTGTGGCGTTTCGGGGCAAGCTTTCATCAAACAAAAACAAACAGGATGATGAATCAGACAGAGGAGACAAAGTATAGATTCACATAAATCTTATGTTAACGAAATAATAAAAAAAAATGAAAAAAATTAATGAAAAATTGTAAACGACTTAGGCTAGGTCTTGGAACACAGTACAGAACGACAATCGCCTGTATGTCACCAGGAGTACAAACATGAAAGTTTGCAATAGGCCATTGGTTTCCAAAACCTGCACTCCATGCCATTAGGCAGCATGTCTCTATAGCTCATGGACCGAATCAAGAATCAGAAGCACTGTCTATATTCAGACACTCTGGTCACTGTTGTCTGTTTCGATTTTTTATAGCGGTCTTAACCTCTTTGTAAGTGACCTGATGGCTGTATTGTTCCATTTTACTGCTATTTTTGGAGAGTGTCCACAGTGGGAGGGTATCCACTGTAGGGCCACTTTTGTTGATGCAGAGAACCTGTTTAATTCAGAAGTGATTCCCTGTAGGATTTTCTCTTTTTTTTTTTTTTGGTATTTGGTACATACTGGTGCATCACACAGCTGTTTTCACTGTATTATGATAACACTATGTCCCAGGAAAGAAGATGCCAACAGAAACAAATTAAGTCAGAATTCAAGCAACAGACTATTATTGAACAGAAACAAATTTAAGTCAGAAGTTAAGCAATGGATTATATCTGGACAGAAAGAAATTAAGTCAGAAGTTAAACAACAGAATAGCAAATAAAATTTTTTTTAAAAACAGAAACGCATGTAAAGAAGAATAAAAAAATGAAAAATCTCTTGCACCTACCCAACTGTCTCTCCAGCTTGCTCATTATCTGCTGATTAGGAATAGCTTTTCCTGCCTCATAATCATTAATGACATGTTGCTTCTCATTGATTTTCTGAAGAGCAAAAGAAATGACAGATGTGTTACATTTCTATACAATAAATACTGGACATGCAGTTTAGACAAATGTAATATCCACTATCATTTATGCATGTAAAAGCTGGAAAACAAATAAAGAAATAGACAACACATTAGACTCTTTTGAAAACAAATGCCTAAGGAAAATACTTGGTATAAAGTGGAATGTATTCAAACAATGCAGAGATAAAGCAGATGAGCGAACAACAACCTGTCTCATGGGTGACCAGAAAAAAGGAGATGGACATATATTGGTCACGTGATGAGAAGAAACAATCAGAGAATCCTAAAACAAGATATCAAGTGGAACACAACAGGCCAATGAAAAAGAGGTTGACCACATGAAACTCTAAAGAGGACATTGTTAAGAAAGGCCAAATTAGCAGGCATAAAATCCCTTGATGAGGTTGAAAAGCTCGCCAAAAACAGGAAAACCTGGCAAACCACCATGTCAGGCCTGTGTGACATTTAACGGCATGAGAAGGATGTAATATGTAAGTTTAGACACGGTGAAAAAAATATATTTACAGCAGAATAACAGGCTAAAAATTGCGAACATTGAAGGCACGGCAATCAGCAGCACTGGTACGTGGGGAATGGGGACAAGGGGCAAGAGAGAGGTGAGTATGCTGAACTGAAAACAGTTTTCATATCATAATTTAATGGAATAATAACAGCAGGAAGACAAATGTGGCTGTAAGGAGGAAGTTCATCTTATGTTTGTAGAGAAATTCTCAAAAGCTTTACACATACTTTACTGGGATTCAGCATGAGCCCCCCCCCCCTCCCCTGTGCCTGAATTCAAGATAACTTTCTTCTCTAGGTTCTGCCATCTTGCACACAGAGCCCTCTGGTGTCTCTAGAAAAATGTGTGGCGCATGATTTAAATCTTTTAAAAGTTTCTATACAGATTTTCCTTCCTACAGTAACACACTTTTTCCACTGTAGCTGCATTTGTCTTCCACAGTGGTCTCTGGAAAGTAATAATGGAGCTTTTGGTATAATGATCTCAAATAAGAAATTTAAATGTATGAAGGTCTGGTACATGTAACCACATGCCCAGTGATGTTGCCCAGACATCATACATTCAGGCCGATGATTTCCTCTCCATCCTCACTTATTGGAGGGGGGGGAGAAAGAATTCCAATATAACACTCAAAGCTGACTGCCTGCATAAGGGCTCACAAACCACAGCCAGGCAATACCCTGTCATACCTCTCAATCGGTACCCTGATAACAGTCTCAGCCTGGCTAATGGGAGCAGGGTTCGCTGTAGTCCCCTTGGCAGTGGGGTTGCTAAAGAAGCACTGCACTTTGTCCTGCTCTCTAGCTCCACCAGAAATTAGTCACAGTAACCCTCTCCCCATTCAACACAATAATATGCATCAACACCTTCTTTCCATTGGCTGCAAAAGAATATTCTGATTGCCGTTTCTAGGAGATAAAACATCGTCACCCATTTATTCCTCTTGAAAAGTCTTTCCAGCATCACTTACATAACTACATAAAGCAATTCACTTGTCTTATCTCCCTGTAACTGTGAGATGGTGTTCTTTGCAGCCGATGCTGTGGAGGTGTTGAGGCACAACATCGTATGAGCTTGGAAGTGGGTTATGGCAGCTATTTTTTCAGTCCCTGACCACAGCTAATAAGAAGCAGGTGTGCAATACTTCTTTAGCAGACTCCACTACCATGGGGACTATGGAAATCCCTGCCCCATTAGCCAGACTAGGCCTGTTACTGGAGCTACCAATGGAGAGGTGGGACAGGGTCTTGATCAGCTGTGGTTCACTAATCCTGATGCTAGCATATCAGCTGTTAGTCGGCAATTGCCTAATCAGACAGTGTCTTCACCCCCGGCAATTCACTTACAAATCTACATAAAACAACGGCCGGGCACCTTACCGTAGCCAGCTCTTTCTGGGTCCAGCCTTTAGCTTGTCGAGCCTGCTGGATAAGCTTGGCAACATCCAGAGTGATGTGATCATGGTGCAGCTCTTCTGTTTCCCTGTCCAGTTTGGCTGTGCTCTTGTTAGCCATTATCTGTTTGTTCTGACCCCCTGCAACTGTTTGTCATAGAAGAACAAAGAAAACCTTTATCACATACAAAATTATCTATCCATGCAATTTTCTTACCCTCATTTCACACGACCTGCCTCAGAAAGATTCTGAATATTTACTAGTCACAAACAATAAATAACAGAGACCTCCTTGCCCAATGTTAACTCAGAAATCTTACATCCTTCCCATGCCCGTTAAACATCATATAGGGCTTGCACGGTAGTTTGCCAAGTTTTCCTGTTTTCAGTGAGCTTTTCAACCTCATCAAGGGATGTTATGCCCACTAAACTGGCCTCTCTTAACAATGTCCTCTTTAGAATTCCACATGGTCGACCTCTTTTTTATTTGGCCTGTTGTGTTCCACTTGACAGCTTGTTTTGGGATTCTCTGTTTCTTCTCATCACATGACTGACATATGTCCATCTCGTTTTTCTGATCATCCATGAGACAGGTTGTTGTTTGCTCATCTGTCTTATCTCTGCATTGCTCTTGAGCTCATTCCACTTTATACTGATTATTTTCCTTAGGCATTTGTTTTCAAAAGAGTCTAATTTGTCGTCCGTTTCTTTTGCTGTTTTCCAGCTTTCACATGTAACAATGAGGGTGGCTATTGCATTTGAATTGAATAATCCTAACTTGGTTTTTTGTGCTTAAAACTTTTTAATGCCATATGTTCTCAAGATTCTTGAAGGTCAATGCTGCTTTTGCAATTAAAATTCTAACTTCCTTTCTGGTGTCAGCATCTTGGTCTATGTAGCTTCCGAGGTAAACTCAGAGATATGCATGTCATACTAGCAAAAAAAATCACTGGAAATTGATTCATCATGTGCTCAACCCCAGCAACATCACTAAAACAGCCATGAGATGGGCACCTCAGGGTAAAAGGAAGAGAGGCTGACCAAAGGCTACGTGGCAGAGAACTGCAGAAGCAGAAATGAGTAGCTTGCAGCACAGCTGGGGCACAATACAAAGGCTGGCCACTGATGGTGAGAGGTGGAGAGAATCTGTTCTTGCGCTACAAGACAACACAGGGTGTACTGGGTGCCGACTGCTTAGCCAATCGCTGACCAAAGACGTGGATAGTTTGCTGTATACTCTTACTCTTTCATGAAGAGCTATACAGTGAAAGAGAAAAGAATGCAAACTGACTGTTCTCACAATTTTTAGAACTGCTTTAAGTACTGAATAATGGGCACTAAGTACTGAACAATGGGCACCAAGTACTGAACAATAGGCACCAAGTACTGAACAATGGGCACTAAGTACTGAACAATGGGCACCAAGTACTGAACAATGGGCACCAAGTACTGAACAATGGGCACCAAGTAATGAACAATGGGCACCAAGTACTGAACAATGGGCACTGTGCTTTCTAATGATAGATTCACACATTCTTTCTTTCACCTGTCACTTTTTAACAGATTCGATTCTTCTTCCTACATTTTCTCTTTCCACTTTGTTTCGCAAAGCTGTATCAAGGATTCCCAAACTTCTGCAGCTGCACCATCCCCTGAAGCTTAAATTTATTTATGCATCATCTCTACTAAAGTTTTAAGAAGCTTATGTAGCCAATTAACAGCTATTAAAGATACAATATACTGTTGGGTCGTATATCAGTACTTGTGAATAACAGTAATGATAACTTTTAAAACATAATCCTGTTCAGTACTGAGACGATGATAGCTTACCCTGCCGTTTGGCGGCAGTTAACAATATCAAAATGTCACAGTAACGAAAATAAAACGGACAAGCCAATGATTTCACGTACAATTCTCTCCCCTTCCTTTCCTTTTCCTCAGAATTTCTTTTAGAAAACTCCCCCATGCGTTACTCAAAATGCACAGGATTTATAGTCTGACTAACATACTCAGCTTTAGAAATCAACCATGGAAAAACTAATAAAATCATCCTTAGTTAAACCAAAATAAAAACCTGTTCAACATAGCTTCAATCTCACTTTACTTACATATTTAGCATAGGATTTACAGACTGGCTTCTTCTTCTTCTTTGGCGTTCCAGTTCTTGGTCGTGCTAAATCAGAAGCCTGGTCGCCAGGATGAAGTCCACAGTCTTCTCTAGGTCCTGCCACAGCTTCTGCTTTAGGTCCAAGCCCTGTGACCGGCCATGTCTGGCTGGGCACTCTTGGGAGTACACGTGCACTCGCTCCCACACTGACATTCATCTGTATGTGAGATCTAAAGTCTGCGCAGATGACTCAGCAGCCTGCAGCGGCTGGTTATTAATCAGAACAGGACCATTTATCGCTTCCTTTGTAAGTGGTGGACTGGATCCGGTTCACTGCCTGCATCCAGCCTCTTGGCCCACTGTTGGTCATAATGGTTTGTATGATGGTCTTGGCCTCCCTGCAGCTGGCTCGATGGCTGCACTGTTACAGGGCAGGCTAAAATACTCAGCTCCAGAAATCTAACAAAGGAAAAACTAGTAAAATCCAAAATCTTCCTTAGTTAAACAAGAGAACTAAAAAAAGAATTTATTTAACAAAGCTTCTTTCAACACCCGCTTTACTTACATTTCTTAGTGGTTTCAACCTCTCCTCCGGATCTCAGAGCCGAGTTTATGGCCTGAAAACGTAAGTATTTAACTTACGTCAATGTTCTCTGTATAGAGTAACACTCTCATCTGTCTTGCTCAACGTTCTTTGTACATTAATGCATCTGTCTTGCTCAATGTTCTCTGTATAGTAACGCATCTGTCCTGCTCAACGTTCTCTGTATATTAATGCATCCCTCTTGCTCAACGTTCTATGTATAGTAATGCATCTGTCTTCCTCAATGTTCTCTGTATAGTAATACATATGTCTTGGAGAATACTTACATACACACGAGACTAGGACAAAACAATGGAATTTTTAACAACACTCCTCTTTTTGTCTCTTAAAAAAAAAGAGGAAAAAAAACATTTAGCAAATACTGTACGAATTTTTTTAAAATGTATTCTTTGTCTCCTCTCCCTTGTTCACAATTTGTGGACAAAGACGCAGTTCTAATCCTTCTGTTGTACTACAATGCATATACAGGTATTAGGTGTATAAGTGATGCAAAAACTCCTGTCTTTTTCCATGAAATAAAAGCACTGCATAATACAGGATGGGCCACGAAAAAACCAGCCCATGATTGGAGTACAGTAACCCACCTCAGATTACATTGTGTTACAAACATTCTATGTGATAAATGACAATGCTATCACAGAATGCCTAAAGTGGGCTGCTTTTTTCATGACCTAATCAGCAGTATCTTCATCAAAGCTAGCAAACCAAAGCTGAATCAAGACTTGCTTTCCCTCAAGCTTCGATCCTAGTAAAAGGCTGTTCTGAAACTACAGCCTGGCAAACAGGGCAGGAATCTTCATGGCTGTAAGACTCACTCAAGTGCCACTGAGAGAGCTTGATGTTACGTTAACCAGAAAAAAAAAAAAGGCAAAAATGATGAAATTCAATAAGGCTAATAATATCAGAACTCTCATGCAGACAGATAATGATATACATGAGATTGAAAAAATATATGAAAGATAAAGGAAGGAAGAAACAACAACAAATAAACTGTCACTGCCAGATTACTGAGAATATCTCATACATAAAGCAATAAGCCTGAGTGGTGCAGTCATTAGTGCGCTCATCTATCACACATCAGTCAATGGTTCAAGTCCGGCTGAAAGTGCACTGATCACCCAGCTGTAGAAACGGGTACCTAGTTCCTCCTGGAACGAGGGAAAACAAAGAGGACAGGTGTGATGCTGACCACAACATCCTATCATGTAATGACTGGTCAAGGAAAACATGGCCACTAACACCATATCTCTAGGTACTGGCATTATCATCATCATCCTCGCCTTTCACTCCCTTAAGAGCATAGGCCACGGATAAAGGCTCTCCAGTCATCCCTGTTCTTGGAATTATTCTCTGCTTCCTTCCATGTGTATCCCCTGTCTCTGAGCACTATTATAATTTCTCTTCTCCAGGTAAGTCTAGGTCTTCCTCGTTTTTCTATTTCCTTGAGGATTCCATCTCAGTGCCTGCTGGTGTCGGGTTTTATTGGCATTACAAGGCCAAGTTAAAAAAAGGAACAACAAACATACGTCTGACATGTATCATCAAAATCAGATACAGAGGACAGTCTGGGAGCCCCAAATTATCTCCCAACCATCATCAATCACACAATGGCAGAAAGAGTATGTCCTTACAACACAGCATTCACATTTTTCAGATAAAAAAACTGCATCACAGCAAAGCACTAGTTTTGTTTTTTGTTTTTTTTTAAATCTCCTAAATATTGTGAATACAGATTTAAAAGTTGCATCCCATAAGGGATGTGACGTGTCAGTGTCTTCACATTTCCAGGCCACTAAAGCATTTGCCTGCACCTGTCCTCACTGTCTATATTCTCTCAACGAAGCCCGCCTCCAGATATCCATTTCTTGAGGCTGGGTTGATACCACTGCAAAATACAACTAGAGACCTTCTGGTTGACAAGCAAGTGCACTAACCACTACACCACCATGCCTCCCTGAATACAGAGCAATTAAGTAATTTTTTCAACAAAATTCTAGGTCACCTGTTTGGATCGCAGCTGACCAGCCTTGTTCGGTCTGTGCCCAATGTAGGTGACTTCATTCCAATCTGCCTCGGCCATATTTTAGCAACAAGCACACTTCTGATGGACTGCTATCTCCCAAGGAGCTGATGCAGTTTTGCTTCTTGATTATAACCAGTCTTATTCAAAACTTATGAAGCTGTGATGCCACACAGAGTTCCCTCTGGACTGGTGAAAATGTTCGATAATGTAGACTGTAAATCCTCGATTTAAGGAACTAATAGAGATGCAATGTGTCCGTTAATGCAGAAAGTCTGTTAAATGAAATGTGTAACCTACGCGAGACAATGTCACCATTTTTTAAAATTGTGTTTAATGTGAAAAAAAAAGTTTTCATATAACATACACTATGATATAAAATTATTAAATTATAATAAAGAATGTGGCCCCAGAGTTGTGAAGTTGGCATACAAACCTCTTCTTCTTCTCTTTCTTCTTCTTCTTCTTCTTCACCATTTGAGAAAAGCTGGTCATGCTAACCTGCATCCCCATCATCCTGGCAAATTCTGCCTTCTTCTCCAGGCTAGAATGTAAGGCCCATAGCTTTTCTTTCAGTTCCTCTTCCTTGGGTCAGATCTGTGCTCGGAGGTTCGAGTGGGCTGGACTGCAAACTTCTGACTCCATCATAAATGATAATGACTCCACTCAAATAATAAATGACTTAAACTTGTCTTACAACTCTTTATGTCCACAGCCCGCTCAAGAAAGGAGCAGAAACTGAATTTCAAAACATAATTCAGGAATGTCCAACGTTGTCAAGCCTAAACAGTTAAATATGACCAAGATGGCTCTGTAGAAGTCAATGAATTGGTCATCGGACTGTGGAGAAAGTTGTGAAATTAAAACTGGCAACTGGGCTTCACATTCTGCATGAATTATCAAGTGTATGGGAAATGAAAGAGAAGGCTGGCTCTCAGGGCTAGTTGTATCTACAGCAGCAGCTTGATAAAGACTGGACTGGGCAGATATTTCCTAACATCTCTAAATGTTGCCAAAACACATAATTTCTCACACACACACACGGTGGCATGACATCTCTGTTTAGGATGAATGAGATGGAAGTAAAATGTCAGATGTCAGTGCCATGTTTAGAGAACAAGAACTGTAAATCAGTACAGGTGTTCACGTATTGCTACAAACTGACAGCATACTAAGAGGGAGATTGAGGCACCTGTGGATTTGTCTGGAGTGTGTTGATAATGATCCACACTAATTAATAATACAAGGGTCATACCAAAAGCCATGGGCAAAAATTTTTTAAAAATCAGAATTTACAGATTGAGAAAATATAAATGTATCACCTTAACTGCATCCTTTGCACTTCATGTACAGGTCACACGACGTCACCATCATGTGTCACGTGACCACGCAGAGCAGAAACAAAATGGCGGGTGCTGAAGTTTGTTTTTGTCAACGTGCTTTTACTGAGTTCCTTGTTAAAGAGGAAATCCCAGCTGCTGAAATTCACCAAAGACTTCAGCTTGCTTATGGAGATGTGTGTATGTGTGCCAGCAGTGTTATGAGGTGGGTGAAACATTTCAAAGATGGAAACACGAGCATCCAAGATATGCCTCACAGTGGTCTCCCTTGAACTGCCTCCACTGAATGCAACATAGAAAGGGTTGACGACATCATTAAAGAAGACAGTCACAGTATCTGAAATTGCTGTAAATCTTGGAACAGGACACAATGTAGTACAGGAAATGATTGAAACCCTAGGCTGTAGAAAACTTTGTGCCTGCTGGGTCCCACGTTTGTTGACTGAAGATCACAAAGCTGTAAGAAAAACTCTGCTCGCTGGACAACTGAGGAAATTCAGAAAATAGGTTGGGAAATTCTTCCACACCCTGCCTATAGCCCTGACCTGGCACCCAGTGATTACCATCTTTTCAGTTTTGTGAAAGAACAAATGTGAGGCCATCACTACAACACAGGGGAGAACATCCAGAAAGCAGTGCATCTGTGCCTTTGGTCAGCCGGACCGGAATTCTACCAGGAGGGTATTTTCAAACTTGCAGAGTGATGAAAAAAATGTGTGCAGAGAATATCTATAAATTCTGATTTTTAAAAATGTTTGCTCATGACTTTCGATATGACCCTCGTAGCTCTTTTCATCTGCTCTGAAGTAAGTCCATTGTTAGCTGTCTATAAATTTGCCAAGTGACATTTCACAAAAGCAGCTACTCTAAGTATTTGTAGACAACATCAGAAAATAGGCATGAATCATTTGTTTTAGATGCACCTCAAAAAAAAGCATGACAAAGAACAAGCTGAATATTTACTGTATGCTAACTTAACTGAAATATATCTAACGGAGGGCATGGTCACTGGAGGCACAATATTTCCACACAAAGAGATACATAAAACAACACAACATGGATATCTCCAGATGATAGAACTAGAAACCAGATAGATCATTTTTGTATTAGAAACCAACACAGAACATCTCTGAAAGATGTAAGAACTTATAGGGGTGCAGATGTCAACAGTGATCACAATCTGTGTATTGGGATAATAAAACTAAAACTGAAAAGCCAACACAAGAAATCAATACACAGAAAGATAAACAGCCACAGCCTACATGAAGAGAATCATTCATTCATTCATTTGCATGTCCCTTGCAGAACTTTGCCTCCCAAACAGCACTCCTGTAGGCCTCTCGGTTGTGAGCAAGATGGCCTGCTGCTGTTGCATCCATTTCCAGATCGTCAACGATGTCTTGCAGCCATCTTCGTCTTGGTCTTCCTCTTTTTCTTTTTCCCATTATGTATCCTTCCAATACGGTCTTCTCTAAATTATCATGATGTTTAATGTGTCCAAAATATTTCAGTTTTCTCTCTTTAATCCTCTTCACTAGCCAGCCTTCTTCAATATTAAGCTCTTGTAGTATAGATATATTCATGAAGAGAATACTAATAGTAATTTCAATCAGGAACTTGCCAATCATTCCACAACACCCAGTGAAGTAGAAGAGATAGGTATAGATGAATTATGGAATTCTTACAGCACAGCCAATATCACAGCAGCAAACGCAAGCGCTGGACTGAAAAAACCAAACAGAAAAGCATGGATATCAGAAAGCATATGGAAGTACATACATGAAAAACGAGCAGCCAAATTAGACATGTTGAATGTAAAAACAGATCTTGGAAAAGATCTAGCGAAAGCAACATACAAAGAAATTGACAAGAAAGTAAAAAGTTCAGCTAGAAGGGATAAAAGAGAATACATAGACATTATGGCAAAAGAGGCAGAGAAAGCAGCAAAAACAGGAGACAGCAAATAACATACAAAAGAGGCTAACAGGTACTATTACATCTAAAAAAAGACCAATCCTTAGCAAAACTGGAACCCAAAAGCAAAGATGAGCTGAACATTTCCAAGAAATACTTAATCGACCACACCCAAAAGAATTGTTAAACCTTGACACCGACTTACCAGCCCCACAACTAAATGTCAACCTAGATGAAATTAAATTGCATGAAATTGAAACAGCAGTAAATTTAATGGTTAATAACAAAGCTGCAGGTGAAGATGAAATAACACCTGATATGTTAAAAGCTATCAATAGTGACAACATGAGACAATTATAGAGAATGTTTAATAAGATTTGGAACGAAGAAAAGGTCCCTTCTAATTGGTAAAAAGGAATCATTGTTAAAATACCCAAAAAAAAAGGCAAACTTAGTGACTGAAACAACGAGAGGAGTAACCTTAATATCATTTGTGTCAAAAGCATTCTGCAAGGTCATTTTGAATAGAAAGATATAGTGGATACCGCAATGAGAGAAAAACAAGCAGGATTTCGAAAAGGGAGAAGCTATCTCGACCAGATCTTTACTCTAAGAATAACACTTGAAGAACATATTGAAAAGCAGAAACAATTAATACTGAACTTCACAGACTATAAAAAGGCATTTGATAGCATACAAAGAGATTCATTGTGGAGAATTTTAAGTTGTTATGGAATACCATCTAAAATTGTCACCATCATTAAGGACTACTACAATGGATATGTTTGTGCAGTCAAAACAGAAAAAAAGGTATGAGTGAATGGTTCCAGATTGAAACAGACAGGAAACAAGGATGTATACTGTCTCTTTTGCTTTTAGGAATTACAACAGACTTCATAATGAAAAAATGCTGCACAGGTAACAGGTACTGACTGGGTACATGGGACCAACTAGAAGATCTTGATTTTGCTGATGACATAACTCTTATCAGTAACAATGTGAATTCCATGCAAGAAAAAACAGACAGCCTGTCTTCACTGGCTAGCAAAACAGGACTTGAAATTAACAAGGAACTTACCATTAATCAAAATAGAAAAATACACGTAGAAGGGACAGATATTGAAGAAGTCAATCAATTTGCATACCTTGGCAGCTACATAGACCAGGATGGTGACACCAGAAAGGAAGTTAGAATTAGAATTGCAAAAGCAGCATCGATCTTCAAGAATCTTGAGAATATATAGCATTCAAAAGCTATAAGCACAAAAACCAAGTTAACTCTTTGTATCTTTTGTAACGCTTCCTGCTTGGTTTTTTTTACCCTTCAGAAGGCCATTCACCGCTCAGAGCAGTGACAGTTTGTAGCTCTCTATTTTTGAAGATAATCAAAGTATACTTAAAACCAGCAGTTGGACTTCCTTCCAGAATCTATTTGTCGACACGAGGTGCAAGTTTCAGCTGAATTCAGAGGGGTTGTGTGCTAATTTAACAAGTTTATCACTGAAGTTTATCGTCGCTAGGCTTTTGTTTATCAACAAATAGGCTTTCCGAGGTAGTTTATTTCGTCCAGAGCAGCATATTTCCTGCATTACAAGCTCACAATTTAATTTTAAAATGTCTAGACTGCAGTGAAGAGAATGCAATGGTAGAGATTTTGAATTTTCAGATCCACGTGGTGCTGATTCAAAGGATGAGGATGTTTTTTTTTTGTTCCAGCAGCAAAACGTGCTAGAAGGTAGCTGGTGATACTACTTCACAGCTTTTTGCTAGTACTAGCTGTGATATCACAGTAAGTAATGCTGGAGATTGTGTAATTTAAAAAATTAAATGTTGTAGAATGCTTCAAATTAAAAAAAAAAAACACACACAATGGCCTGTTTTCTGATAAATATTAGTCACTGCCTGCCCACTTGTTTTCATGTAAATATTACCTACCCACTTGGTGTTTTTAGTTTACTGTAAATGCATAATTAGTGTATGTTTTCATGTAAATTTTAGAGGACATGTGAAGAAAAGCTGTTTGTGTACACTGTGATTCATTTCGGAAATACTGGACTAACTACAGTGGATTAATTGAAATTCAAATACCTTGGAGCAGTAATAACTTCAGACGGGAAATGCAGAACAGAAATTAGGAACAGAATAGGCCAAGCAAAGACTGCATTTCAGAGAATGAGAAACATATTGACCAACACATCCTTATCAATGAATGTTAGAAAACGAGTCCTAAAATGCTATATTGAACCTATCTTGTTATATGGAAGCGAATCATGGACAATAGGCAAGTCTGCACAAAAATCATTGGAAGCAGCAGAAATGTGGTTTATTAGAAGAATGTTGCGAATCCCCTGGACAGCAAAAATAACTAATGAAGAATGTAGGAGAAGAGCTGGAGATACAAAACACCTTGTCAAAAAGATAAGAGAGAGACAATGTACTTTCATAGGACATGCAATGAGAAGAGGGGGCATTGAAAATATTATAACAGGAAAAATAGAAGGAAGAAGATCAAGAGGAAGACCAAGAGAAATGATACTGGACAGTCTGACGGGATGGTGTGAGAGGAGATCGCCAACTGAGCTGATGGCCTGCATGAAGGATCGGGTACTCTGGAGAAGCATAATAGCCAACGCCAGTCGGCACGGCACATGATGATGATTCTTATAACATACTAACAATTTTATTTTAAAAAAAACAAAATACATTTTTTCTTGTTTAAACTAATGTATAATATATCATACTACAAATCAGATTATGTATTTGTCATTCTTTTAAATGTGACAACTATCCCATTCATTGTAAAATTTACCCACCCCCTTGGTATTTTGAGGGGAAAACCCCCAGTATACAAAGAGTTAAGATTATTCAATTCAAATGTAATATCCACCCTCATTTATGTATGCAAAAGCTGGCAACTAATGAAATAGACAAGAAATTACTCTTTTGAAAACAAATGCCTAAAGAAAATACTCGGCATCAAGTGAAATGATTTTAAGAACGATGCAAAGATAAGACAGATGACTGAACAGCAACCAGTCTCATGGGTGATCAGGAAAAGGAGATGGACATATGTTGGTCACGGGATGAGAAGAAACAGTCAGAGAATCCCAAAACAAGCTATCAAGTGGAACATAACAGGCCGAAGAAAAAGAGGCAGACCACGTGAAACTCTGAAGAGGACATTGTTAAGAGAGGCCAAATTAACAGGCATAAAATCCCTTGATGAGGTTGAAAGGCTCACCGAAGACAGGAAAAACTGGCGAACTACCTTGCAAGCCCTATGTGATGTTTAACGGCACAGGAAAGATATAAGATAAGCTAACTTAACGAACAGGCTTTGGGAACTAAAGAGGTCTTCTTATGCATTCGAGGTTGTTGGTCACATCAGATCCTGATCCCTGTTGACATGGCAAAGCCTGCAGTCCTCTCCAGATTCTGATAGGAGCCCCAAAGCTTTTGCCCCAACCTTGTGTCCTCTGGCCATGTCTCACGTCTGCGTGATTTGGGCACTCTTGAAGAATATGTTCTGTGGGTGTGTGAGCACGTGTACAATGTAGCTCTCTTGTCCGGGACCCCTGGGCTGCCAAACATGGAGTGTATTTGCTGCGGCGCAATACCCAGGAAAAACAGGACACACACACACACTTACGAGGTAAAAATGGTCTTGATGCCTCACACTAAAGAGGCAAAAGATGAAGATGGAAATGGCTAGGCCACATACTATGAATGGAATAAAAGCAAGACACTCCTATACCACCTTGACTTGGACACCTCAAGGAAAAAGAAAGAAGGGCAGGCCATCAAGAACATGGAGATGCACAATACAGGAAGAACTAAAGAAAGCAGGAAAAGATATGGTTTGAGGTATCCAGACTTGCTCAAGACAGGACTGGCTGGAGAACCTTTGTTGATAACTTATGCTCAACTGAGATGATGATGATAATGATGAACTTAACGTTGGTAGATTCAACATGATGATGATTAATGCATGGTAACTGGGTTCATTTGATAACTTAACTGCAGCAATAATAAATGTTGATGATAAACTAAATAAATGATTAACCTTACACAGTCAAAATAAATTCTACACTGATCAAGCTAACTTTACGACACGCCGGAATAAAACGGATTAAAAGAGAATTGATATGTGCGTAAAATAACGGAAAAGGAACGCTGAATACAAGCCCACGAAGTTCCGCCAATAATGGAGAAAAGGCATGGTATTTGATGTAAAGATCATTCAAATATGCTGTTGATGCTGTAGCATAAGATGTTGCAAATGAAGTTAAGGATGTTGCAAAATAATAAGCATATCAAATAGCAGTGTTTTTTTTCAATTCAAATACATACCTCTCCAGTCACTTCTGGTAAACATACCACAAAAAACCTGTGCCGTGAAAAGGTCGAAATGTCGTAATACAGTGTGTCGCAAAATTATAATACGCTGTGACATTACCCTTTGCAAAGAACACCAGCTTGCAATTAGGAGAAGAAGAGCCGATGATGTCAGGTGTGAGGTAGAGATAAAGAAAAGAAATGGCAGGACACACATTCACCACAATGTCTACAGAACAATTACTAATGACTATGCTTATAAACACTTTTTATGTTTATAAAAACATATTACACTTCTAAAGCTGAAGGTACTAAGCACCACCCGCTGGGGATATAGAACAGAAGCCAATTGACGAATGAATTTTATGTTTTGATAGAAATTGCTGATGAACAAAATGGCAAGGCATGAAGCTGAAACGCTCAGAGATTAAGAATTTGTACAGTGTCTTGTCATACAGCGCTTTGTTTTAAGTTAAAATGTTGCTAGTAAACTTATTTATGCTAAACAATGACCGAAACTTGATTGGAAGGACTTGCCATCATTTTCAATTGAGCATGAAATCGGTTAAAAATTAGACTATACTGACTTCTTTTTTACATGAAAGATTAGTACACCAATTACTCTGCTGACGTAATGAAGAATTTATATTCATGGAGATTTAAAATAACTGAATCTGTTCAGTGCTCCTAGGTGGTATAGTGGTTAGTTCACTCATCTGCCGATCAAAAGGTCCTTGGTTAGATTTTCAATTTGATAGAATTTTTTTTTGGACCAGCCGGCACCGGGTTCAACCAAGCCTAAAAAAATAAAAGAATGGGTAAACTGGGTTTTATTAGTTAAAAAAAAAAACCAGGCAGCGAGGAAAGGTGCTAGGATCCCTACCTCAAAAATGCTGCAGTGGCCTAGAAATGTGAAGGTACAAACACTTCATATTCCTCATTCATTCATTCATTCCTTTGCTTGTCCCTTGCGGAACTTTGCCTCCCAAACAGCACTCCTGTAGGCCTCTCGGTTGTGAGCAAGATGGCCTGCTGCTGCTGCATCCATTTCCAGATCATCAACGATGTCTTGCAGCCATCTTCGTTTCGGTCTTCCTCTTTTTCTTTTTCCCATTATGTATCCTTCCAATACGGTCTTCTCTAAAGTATCATGACGTTTAATGTGGCCAAAATATTTAAGTTTTCTCTCTTTAATCCTCTTTACTAGCCAGCCTTCTTCAATATTAAGCTATTGTAGTATAGATATATTTGTTCTTTTTTGTGTCCACGATATTTGGAGAACTCTTCTATAGCATTTACATTCAAAGGCATTTATGTGCTTCTCAGCTGTTTTGTTAAGTGTCCAGGTCTCACAGGCATATGTTGCGATGGGAAAGATGCATGCCCTTAAAAATCTTATTTTTGTGGTTCTGTCTGCTCCTCTCCACAGATTCTTTATTTGTTTTACTTTCTGAAGAGCAATAGATGTCCTCCTTTTAATTTCCCGCATTGTATCTCCATTATTAGTTAGTAGTGATCCAAGATATTCAAAACATATTCCTACGACATGCAAATGCAACGGGACTTAGATGGATCTATTGTGTTGGACGACGAGTGGGAGCTACTGTTCTTTCTTCAAGACCCGCAGCGAATCTAATAACTGAGTTTCTTCAGATTATATCATCATGGGGAACACGGCAAGTTCTGTCCCGTTTGGCCAGACTAAAGGACGGCACCAAGAGGTGAGATGTGTTCATGACGATCCTTTTTGATGACCATGGCAAAAAATCTAGGACAGTCATCTTTGCACGCCATAAGCATCTTCACAGACATCTTTATAGAACCTGTCACAGATCCTGAATTTCAAACATATTGTAACTTCCATCCTTTAGACCATCCTTTCTGTGTTTGCCTATAAGTATATGTTACCAGCGAGGAGGAAATCATGCCACAAACATATTGTGAAGACATAACAATGATGAAACAAAGTTCCCCCCCCCCCCCCCCCCAAACTTTATACAAACGATTACGTCAAAAATATACTACTGGACAAAAGTTAAGGGCCGGTTGTTTTTTTTTTTTCAATTTTTACAAAAACAGAATCAACTGACTAACAAACAAGCCATTAGTGCCAAAGAAAACGCCATTTAAAACTGAACTAATTCATTCATTTCATTTGCAAATAGAAATAGGAATACACATACAGCAAGCTGGCGAAATCACTAACCCCTCATCCAAAAATTCACAAGAGTGATCTTCAAACAACAAACATGTCAGTATCGCATGTGGCCACTGTTCGCTGCCAGACATTCAACGCACCGTTGTCTCACCGAATTAACCAGGGTTGTTGGGACATTCTGTGGAACGGCCTGCCACTCTTGTTGAAGGAAAAGGGTCAGCTGGGAGATATCAACAAGTGGAGGATGATTTATCGAAACCCGTCTGCCTAGGACATCCCAAATGTACTCATTGGGCGACAGATCGGGCGACTAAGCTGGCCAATCGATTCTAATGATCCTTTGCTATTGAAGAAAATCTTCTACGACACAACCCCGATGTGGTCTTGCGTTATCGTCTTGTAGGATTGCCCCTGCACCCATGGCTTTCAAGGTAGGCTGGACAATGAGTTGCAGAATTTCATTTAGGTATCGCTGGGCGGTTAGGGTGTCATGAATGACATGGAGATGAGTCATGCCGTGCCTGCTGATGCCACCCCAGGCCATGACTGATTCCCCTCCGTAACGATCCACCTCTTGGATGGTGGCATCATGGAACCGTTCCCCCTGGCCTTCTCCAAACACGGATTCTCCCATCGTTGAAGGACATACTGAAGAAGGATTCGTCCGTGTAAAGAATTTTACCCCACTGGCACCTCATCCAACGGATGTGCTGCCGGCACCAGACAAATCTAGCTCTGCAGTGAGCTGGAGTAAGAGATATTCTTATTGCTGGTCGTCGTGAAGCCAGCCCAGATTTTCTTAAACGCTGCGAATTGTTCTGCCGCTAACATTGACGTTTGCTGTATTCATTAGCTGGTTTCTGAGAGTGAAAGACGTTACTGTCCGGTTGCGAAGTGTTGACAGCTGCAGGTATCTGTCATCTTGTCTACTCGTGCAACGAGGTCGGCCTGAACGATGCCTATCTTCTACTCCTCTGGTTATGCGAAATCGCTCCAAATGCCTTTGGATGGTAGAATGAGACATCCCCGAACGCAGTGCAACTTCAGGGCCAGATAAACCGCTTTCAACCAAGGCTATGACCCGATGACGCTCAAAGGTGGTAAAACGCATTCGCGATGGCATGGTGTGTTTCAAATGACAAAAATACCCCTAAACCGTTTTATTAAAAATGATTGGAAGGTGAGAAGTGTTCACTAAGGATGCTCTTGCACGTGCAACACAAATCACGATTTAATTATCCGCTGGGTCATGCTGACACTTTTAAAAATGCCTTAACATTTTGTCTAGAACGATGCTACTGCACGTGATTTTTACATTTGTTGTGATGAACAGTTGGTGTTGTTTATGCCCCGGCTGCATAGGGGATTGACTGAGAATGCAATTTAATCAAGGTTTTACAATAAATTTATTTACATTTTTAGTACGGCAATCAAAGTAAACATATGCTTGAAATTAATGACTGGCCGTTAACTTTTGTCCAGTAGTATATATTACGTTACAATACATAGAAGAGAGAAGGCCCAAAAACCATCACTGTAGCAGAAGCTCAGTTCTGTTAATAAACATAAATTGCCCAATCTCTTATTCGCTTCCTGTAAAGTCTGTTGTCTCTTTCCGTGCTGGAGGAAGAAACACAGACGTGTAGTGGAGTGCGGGAGTAAAAACGCGGGTCTTGGTCTGTAAGGGGGTCTAGTTGTAAAATGGAATGGAAAACAGTATTTCCATGTACTTCCATATACTTAATATGTTTCAAAGTATAGCTAAATGAATGAAAATTTCATAAATGCAGAGTTTTTTTAGGAAAAAAGAAGTAATGTGATGTTTTTAGACACTGATTGTGGCCAGCTCACCATCGGCTAGGTCTAGATCCGCGCTACTTACCACTACTTACCATCTGAGATGTGTAGATCTACTTGTCGATCTCGTATTGTGATTCTGTATTGCATTCTCGCTGAATGAATGTCTGAACTAACCTCCTAACTACTTCTCCGGTCGTCTAAATATGTCTAGATCTACTTAGAAAACATTCAAGAGCAACGGGGTGGCCATAGGCTATGTCCATACCCCTATCTACATCGTCAAAAATTGAAAAATTTCCATGCTTCTCGTCCTTTTTCTCGCTCGGCATCGCTCGTAACTAGGCACTATTTCGCCATTTTGAAAGTGTCACCAGAATCGCGGACGAAATATGTACAATCTAAATGTTACACCGCTTGTTTTAATGAAACAAACAATTGTCACTATAATGACCATACAGTAGCTTCGGGACACCGGAAGTGTCACTATATCGACCAAACGCACGGAAAGAGCTAGTATCCAGTATTCGACTCAGTTGGGTGAGTTTATTGTCAAGATTATTTACAACTCTAAGAGATTGAGAAGTACTGCCCACAGACAACTGTTTTCTTTCCCAAATAATTGTATACTTCCAAGAAAAGTAGTCCCAAGGGAGATGACTGGTTGGGAAGGAAGAAGAGCCCAAGATATCAGGGGCAACTTACTAAGGCTAGTGGATACAGTTTATAACAAATATATCCACACTACAAGAACTTAATATTGAAGAAGGCTGACTAGTAAATAAGATTAAACTTAAATATTTTGGACATATTAAACGTCATGAGAATTTAGAGAAAACAGTCTTGGAAGGGTACATAATGGGGAAAAAAAGAAAGTGAGGAAGGCCAAGGCGAAGATGGCTGCAAGACATCGTTGATGATCTGCGAATGGATGCATCAGCAGCAGGGCATCTTGCTTACAACCGAGAGGCCTACGGGAGAGCTGTTAAGGAGACAAAGTTCCGCAAGAGACATGCAAATGACTGACTGCTCAATGAAGAACATTATTCCGGAGAACAAAAGAAAACCAGTCAGGCAACAACGGAACTGATGTCGTCAGCCGACGCAGGGGGGGGGGGGAGGCACTGTAAATGAGATCTGAGTATCTATGGTCGCTGTGTTCGATCTGCAATAATAGCGATGATGCTAATCGGTGAACCAACAAACTTATTCATGGATTCATGTTATCCCTTGCAGCAAGGTCCCTTTCCTGCGAGAAGAGAACGCTGTCTGATACGATGATCGTACTTTGCCTGTGGTTTCACGTTTGTTGTGATGAACAGTAAAGGTTGAATAGCGAAGAACCACTTGGAATCTTGTCTTGCCTTATCTCCATGTAACTGCGAGGCTGGTGTTCCTTATAGCCGATGCTGTGGAGACCGTGCTGACGTACAGCATCTTATCTGCGTTATGGCAGCTACTTTTTCAGTACCGGAGTATAGCACAAAAAAAAAAGCAAGGGGTGTGCAATGTTTCTTTAGCAGACTCCACCACCATGGGGACTATGGCGATCCCTGCCCTGTTAGCCAGGCTAGTCCTGTTACTGGGGGTACCAATGGAGAGGTGGGATAGGGTCTTGGTCAGCTATGGTTCGCTAACCCTGACGATACACAGCTATGGGTCGTTGACTGCCTCATCGAATGGCGTCTTCACCACACCCCCCAGAAACAAAACATGGGGTTCATTATTGATCGTCTGGCTGTCTGTGAGAAATGCCCGAGCTGGCATATTAGTTTCGACAGACGCATGTAGGGATAAGCAAAATGGTCTTGTTACACTCCTTATGAGCAAGTCAAGGCTTGATAATCTCCCCTTTGGCAAGAATCAATTCAACTGTAATAACCAGCACTCGATACGTTTATTCTAAGGAAAATGTCTTGTATTATAACGCGTTATATCTTTTCAAAAGGCATGACAACAAAGTGCACTGTATGCACAGCAATCAGTGTATTCAAGGAAAAAAAGGATATTCACTTATGTAAAATGGGGTTACATTCGAGTTCATAATGGGAGAAGCTATTTTTTTTTTTTTAAAGATGAAGTCGAAATCAAATGCAAAGCATACAAGACCACCAAAATGGGAAGACCGAATCCAGAATTTATTTAACATATAAAGCCACCCATCAATCCACTCCAGGTATTTTTCGCGTTACCACAAGACAACGAAGAAACCACACACAGAGACCTTAATCTACCTCCCACGCCAATACGATGCTGTGCCCCAACATCTTCACAGCATCGGCTGCAAAGAACACCAGCTCGCAGTTACAGGGAGATAGAAGACAAGACTTTTCTCTCTCTGAACCTTAAGTGCCCAAGGCAGATGGGGCTTCCGCGAGGGTTTTCCACAAATGCCTGTCCTTTGCCTTTTTTTCTGCTCTTGCCCAGATGAGTCCTCTATTGCTCAACATCCTTTCTGTTGTTCTTCTCCATGTCTCTTTTGGTCTACCCTTACTTCTGCTCCCCTGTGGTGTCCATCTTAGTGCTATTTTTGGTAGTGAGTTGTCAGTCATTCGGAGCGCATGTCCCAGCCATCGCCTTGGAATATTATTTGCTCGTAGTTAAATGCCGTGTCTACTTATATTCATCAATCTTTTACTGTATCCCTAAAAGGAAAAATAGTTTATCAGGTAATGACAGTCAGTCTCACTGTTCTTAGTACAGTAGTACGAACAGGACCTGAAACTTTTCCCTTTATGTTCCTTTCCAGGTTCTGTCAGTCAGTCATTTGCATGTCCTGTGCGGAACTTTGCCTCCCTAACAGCTCTTCTGTAGGTCTCTCAGTTGTAAGCAAGATGCTCTGCTGCTGATGCATCCATTTGCAGATCATCAACGACGTCTTGCAGCCATCTTCGCCTTGGTCTTCCTCTCTTTCTTTTTCCCATTATGTACCCTTCCAAGACTGTCTTCTCTAGATTCTCATGACGTTTAATATGTCCGAAATATTTAAGTTTTATCTGTTTAATGCTCTTCACTACCCAACCTTTTTCAATATTAAGTTCTTGTAGTATGGATATATTTGTTCTTTTTTTTCATGATATTTGAAGGATTATTCTACAGCATTTGTATTCAAAGGCATTTATGTGTTTCTCAGCTGTTTTGTTAAGTGTCCAGGTCTCACAGGCGTATGTTGGGATGGGAAAGATGCATGCCCTTAAAAATGTCCCAGGCTCTGCCCCAGTAAGTATATACTGGTTTCTTACCCCGGGCTACCTACACTCCTACACTAAATGCATCATCATCATCATCAAACAGACACTAATGCCAACACAACATTTATTTTGACAGAGAACATACAATACTGCCATTTTTAAAAAAAAAATCTGGATTCCAGTTTATTACACTTACCACAACAACACCAAAACAAGGGTGAACATAATTCACATGAACATGCACATTTATAACACATAATCATTTCATTAATGCATTAGGTCAATCTTCATTATATTAATAAGCTGTATCTAGAGCTCTGTCTAGACATTCAATATCGACTTACATTATAATTAACCATTATCAAGAGAAAAAAAATAACACGGAGAACCTGTAGTCCTCGTGGCGCCTTTTAATAACACAAAATTAACGCCCCAATCTCTGGGCTCACATACGCAGATATCAACATGATTGATGAGAAATAAAACATGATAATTACTGCAAGTTAAAATGTTGAATATGATTTTAAATAGGACAAGACAGTTTAACCCCATCGAACACTTGACCACAAAACATCACAGGCCCCGTGACACATCTCATGTCACTTAACCTCACGGAGGTCCGCCAATAACATATAAATGGCAGTATTACAATCAGGAATCATTAGTTCATCATTACTCTCTCAAACAACTTGGTAATTCTCCCAACATATATGATACATCACGACTTGTATTACTTTACACTTACACTCTTAGTTGTGATGAAAACAGCTCACACTGCTTGTCACTAAGACACCAAACAGAAAGAACTGAAACACTTACCACAATTACAAAGCACAGACGTGGCACTTCACATACATTGAAAATCCACACAGGACACCTGAAGATACTGGAACAATACTAAAGATGGCACAGGGTAGACTTACATCAAGAACGCATCATGAACAAGTCTCTACGAATACATTCCTTTACAATTCCCAGCCGTACCTGACTCTACACAGAACAGTGACTCGCTGGACAACAAACACACACACACACACACACACCTGTTGACCCGTGAAGCGGTCAGTCTAATTCTGATCAGCCAAGCCAAAATGAAACTGAGCGCTTCACATGGAATCTGCACAGAAACTAATCTTTTCTGAGTATCTTGGAGGTGAGGAGGGAAAGGAAGGGATAGGAAAGATATAGAGTGCATGTGATCCACTCCATATTCGATACAGCATTGTTGCAATATCAAATCTGTCTCACCCACTTTGTAACAAATATCTTTAAACAAGCGATAAGGAAGCCACGAACTTGGAGCTGATTTTACTCAGAATATGATCTTTTGAACTGATAAGGAAACAAAGGTAACTCGATCTTTTATTAAAATTGATGGGAAGAACAAAACGTGGAAGAGTTTCACAAAAATCAATTATCTTGTCCTGAAACACGGAAGTCACATTGAGAATCGTAGTCTTATCATCAATTTACATTCACCTGGCCAAAATGAGTTTGACTGAAATGATGAAATTATGGAGGACATTGACAACCTGTGGTAAAACATGTCGGAAATTCTAAATGCTACTATAAATGACATTTTATAGTTTAATAATCTTGCATAGTTGAAAGCTAAAAAAAAAAAAAAAACAACATATACTGTACCAATTTCTTCCTCAGTCATTTTTTGATGGATTACAACTAGTTATTAAACAAACAAACAAAAAATTCACAAATTCAGCACAGAGAAATAAATGACAAGCTGAACATCATGTATTAACAAACAGAACTAATAATAGGAACATTATAGTAATGAAATAAATATGGCACTTTATAATCTTGACATAGCCAACTGGAAGATCATGGGTTCAATCCCGGGACAAAAAAAAAAAAGCAACAACTCACAACAAATCTGGGAGTCATGACCCAGAGGGCCCCCCCCTCCCCAGAGTGTCAGGAGTTTAATAGGGCCGAAACACTTGTCTGAGGGGGGTGGGGTGCTTCCTCTGATGATCTGAAGGAGTTGTGTTGTTGTTCCGCTCTCTACAGTAGAGAGTTTCCTGCAAACATAATGGATGAAACACAGAGTCATGTGTAAGGCACTTAATAATAATCTTTATATCGTCAATGAAAGAAACACAAAAGTATATGTAAGGCACTTAATCTTTACATCGCTAATGAAAGAAACAGAAGCATGTGTAAGACAATAATTTTTACAGTGCTAATGAAAGAAACAGAAGCATGTGTAAGACAATAATCTTTACATCGCTAATGAAAGAAACACAGAAGCATGTGTAAGACAATAATCTTTACATCGCTAATGAAAGAAACACAGAAGCATGTGTAAGACAATAATCTTTACATCGTTAATGAAAGAAACACAGAAGCATGTGTAAGACAATAATCTTTACATTGTTAATGAAAGAAACACAGAAGCATGTGTAAGACAATAATCTTTACATCGTTAATGAAAGAAACACAGAAGCATGTGTAAGACAATAATCTTCACATCGTTAATGAAAGAAACACAGAAGCATGTGTAAGACAATAATCTTTACATCGCTAATGAAAGAAACAAGCATGTGTAAGACAATAATCTTTACATCGCTAATGAAAGAAACACAGAAGCATGTGTAAGACAATAATCTTCACATCGTTAATGAAAGAAACAAAGAAGCATGTGTAAGACAATAATCTTTACATCATTAATGAAAGAAACACAGAAGCATGTGTAAGACAATAATCTTTACGTCGTTAATGAAAGAAACACAGAAGCATATGTAAAACACTTAATAATCTTAACATAAACCAATGAATGAAACACAGAGGTATGTGTAAGACTAAATTTAAACATGCAGTACATGAACATATTTGAAGCGTGCTCAGAAAATCATAGTACACTTCAAAATAACAGCCCTGGAAAGTTTCATCAGATTTACAATATCTCATTGATGACAAACAGCATTTAAAATTCAAACTTTCTCTAACAACCCTTGCTTCTTCAGCTAAACAATAAAATAAATGTGATAAATAAACATGTGACACCAAGAATATAACACTTAGGGCATCTGTGAATAACTGATAAATAAAAATGATTTGTAAAATGTGTTGATGGATACAGCAGTAGAAGGAAATGAAAAACAATGTTTAATGGCAAAAAGCTTTATGTAGGCTGCTGATACAATATCTAAGAGGAAATATTCAAAATCCCATGAAAGAAGGCTGAATGTATGTTTCTTTGTTCCATAAAGAAGGAAAATGTTTAACTTAGAAAAAAAAAAAAATGCTACACATGAAATCTAGGCATTTGCTGTCAAAGCTGGAGTCTTGGATGGATGAAAGGACATGCCATGTGGCAGGGGCAACTTGCCGGCTGTCAAGATACTGTCATTCTCACTCACATCTTCACCAAGTTCACCAATAAACTCACTGTTTATGTGACACACATTTGATACAATTAATATCACTGCTATATCTAGACCAACAGGCAGCTGTGAAATAAATGGTGAAACAACAACTTGTTTTGATATAAAACAAGGGTGCATATTGTCACCTTACTTATTTTAACTTGTATACTGAAAATATAATTAGGAATGTTACGATGTCATACAAATTGGTTATGAAATACCAGAGATTAGATATGCTGATGACACAGTATTACTGTCCACAACATAAAAAGGAATGGAAAAACTAATTATGTTAGTCCGTAAGAACAGCGAAGAGCAAAACCTCTATCTTAATGCGGAGAAAACTAAACTGATGACAAATGACAAAACAAATAAGGCAGCTGAAATATTTATCACTGAGGAAAAATTGGAAGAGATGGGGAGTTTTAAATATCTTGGATCATTACTAACTAATAATGAAGATACAATGATGGAAATTAAAAGGAGGACATCTATCGCTCTTCAGAAAGGAAAACAACTAAAGAAGCTGTGGAGAGGAACAGACAGAACTACAAAAATAAGATTTTTAAAGGCTTACATCTTTCCCATCGCAACATATGCCTGTGAGACCTGGACACTACAAAACAGCTGAGAAACACATAAATGCCTTTGAATGTAAGTGCTACAGAAGAGTTCTTCATATATCGTGAACACAAAAAAGAAATATATCCATACTACAAGAACTTAATATTGAAGAATGCTGGCTAGTAAAGAGGATTAAACAGAGAAAACTTAAATATTTTGGACACATTAAACGTCATGAGAATTTAGAGAAGACAGTCTTGGAAGGGTACAAAATGGGAAAAATAAAGAGAGAAAGACCAATGCGAAATGGCTGCAGGACGTTGATAATCTGCAAATGGATGCATCAGCAGCAGGGCATCTTGCTTACAACTGAGAGGCCTACAGGAAAGCTGTTAGGAGGCAAAGTTCTGCAAGGGAAATACAAATGACTGACTGACTGACTATGTGATACACAGGACTTGCTTGAGATCTGTACCAGTTAGTTGCTAACATGAGGTTGTGTACGAGCCTGGTAATGAAGTATAGCTGGACTCAGTGGATAGCTAACCAAACATCATTTAGCAAACCATGGCCTGAAGTAACAATCCCAACCTTACCTTACTGTACAAAGATGAAAGATTAAAAAGGAACCAGTATGCAGGTTAAGTCATCTCATTTGTTTGATGTGGATGAGCATCTTGACCACTCATCATAGTTTCTGGTTACGGCTGTACAGGCTAAGTTGTCTGCTGGTTGAGGTAACTGTTCAATCCACTCTTGACCACTCATCATAGTTTCTGGATACGGCTGTACAGGCTGATAAGTTGTCTGCTGGTTGAGGTAACTGTTCAATCCACTCTTGACCACTTGTCATAGTTTCTGGATATGGCTGTACAGGCTGATAAGTTGTCTGCTGGTTGAGGTAACTGTTCAATCCACTCTTAACTGCTCATCATAGTTTCTGGATACGGCTGTACAGGCTGATAAGTTGTCTGCTGGTTGAGGTAACTGTTCAATCCACTCTTGACTACGTGTCATGGTTTCTGGATATGGCTGTACAGGCTGATAAGTTGTCTGCTGGTTGAGGTAACTGTTCAATCCACTCTTGACTACGTGTCATGGTTTCTGGATATGGCTGTACAGGCTGATAAGTTGTCTGCTGGTTGAGGTAACTGTTCAATCCACTCTTAACTGCTCATCATAGTTTCTGGATATGGCTGTACAGGCTGATAAGTTGTCTGCTGGCTGAGGTAACTGTTCGATCCACTGTAAAAAAAAAAAAAAAGAAACTTAAGACTGAAATAACAAAACAAACAATTAAAGGAGGTGGTAAATAAATGTATTACTATCTGCAATCATTCAAGAGACCTTTTTCTTCACTGTAATCTCTGATAAACAATAGAATCACTTCTTCTATTTGCTTGTACCCAAGTAGTGCACGTTGCTCCAGTAAATCACCGTGCTCCTTCATGTTTCATCCCTATGATTCTCCTCACTGCTGTCTTGCTGTGTTCAAATTTTATCTTACAGCACTCACCATCATCATCATGTTGCCAATGTAATCAAAGTGTCCAACTCAATGACAAACAATGCGTGGAACTGTTGTAATACCTCATGAGATTCTAGACAAAAAGCACCAGGGGTTTGTGTTTGGCGAGCAAACATAATGCTCCTCTATGACAAAATGATGCTCTGATGTTTGGTAAAAAATCAAGTTACACTATTTAGAGCTGACTAATAAAAGTGCAGAAAACAACACTCAGGAATTTTTTAATAACTTCCCACAAATTATCTTCATGTTTTTTTTTTACTTATATATGTAAGGGTTAAAATCCACATTCATGTAAAGTGAAGGAATACATGAAAAGAAAAACATTTCTCAGCCGATCCATCTTTGAGTAAGTTTTCCTGTTGACAGACTGACCTGTTAGTTTAAGTAGGGTAGTAAAAGAAAATATCTCTACATACCTGAACCTTGAGCAAGATGAAACTGCCTCAGTCCTGCTGCTTCTCTAGAGGAAATATCAAAGGCATCCCGCACCCACATCCTTTGGGGGCAGTCCGGCATCTTGTTTCTGTTACCCTCAGTACCTGCAACAGAACCGAAGATCAAAGGCTGAGCAAAGTTTCGTTTTGATGAAAATGAGCGTGGTTTATCTATTGCAGAAAGCGGCAACAACTACAACAACGCTTCTGGATTCAAACAAAAAAGTTGGAAATTTTCCAGAGGAAGGAAAGATAAAAGTGGGCTGAGATCATGGCTCTACTGTGTTTTTAGACATAGGCACTTTCTGCGCCATCAGCCTGGCCAGCGGGATGGATGATGTGCTGATGGTGCAAGGAAAATATAGGCACTGTAATATAAATACCCGAGTGCCTCTATGGCATGACAAAGCTGTGTTTTATCTTGAAAGAAGTGATGAGCTTAATATTTCAAACTTTTAGCCTACATGAACTATTATTTACATGAGATTTTGGCTTCATCTATATTTTCAGTGGCCAGCAGACTGACATCACTAATCTGTAAGAAATTTTAGATTTCATTTCCCAGCTTGATAAATGTTCAAGCTTTGTACCAGTCACAACAACTCACAAGACCTCTGGGAGTCATGACCCAGAGGGGCCCATCCCCCCTTAGAGTGTCAGGAGTTTAATAGGGCCGAAATACTTGTCTGGGGGGGGTTACTTTCTCTGATGATCTGAAGGAGTTGTGCTGTTGTTCCGCTCTCTATAGTAGAGAGTTTCCTGCATACACATCCAACCAACATAAACTGAAATTTTCTTTTTGAAACAATGTTCTTCACTTTTAAAGTCCTGTTTTAAAGTGTTGTGGCTAGTTTTAAAACTCAAAACATGTGCTGATGGTGAACAAAGTGAGCATTTTGTGAACTTCGCTCCTTCTCTAATCTTGCAGGACTGACAACTACATGTACCTGGTTGTGCAGGCTGCCAAGTCCTCACAGTTGTTGGATGTGACTGAACATCTTGATTGCCCAACATGGCTGCTGGACATGGTTGTGCAGGCTGCCAAGTCCTCACAGTTGTTGGATGTGGCTGAGCATCTTGACCACTCAACATGGCTGCTGGACATGGTTATGCAGACTGATAAACCATGTTATTTGTCTCACATGATTGAGCATCTTGACCAGTCATGGCTGCTGAGACAAATATTTCTAAGATTAACTTGTTTTGGAGATACAATCTTATACTGAAGTTTCTTAGGTCACAACTATAAAATTACAGGTATACACAACTTTATAATAAACACAACTGCCATGTTTTTATGCTAAAACTGATGTGATGCCTATATATAGTCTATAATTTAAAATTTCACTCTACTACTATTACTGAAACAAAAACAAATGAAGCTACAAATAAACAGGACTCCATCAAAGGCCTATATCTTTTGCAGATATGGCAAGGTTAAAACTAGCCACTAGATGTCTAAAACCTAGAAATTTTCTGTCATTTTTATAAACTTATTTATGGCCTTATAAAAATATTTAACCTGTCCTCCCCTCATTTACCTGAGTTCTTCTTGCTGACCACATTGTTCTATGGATGACCAATGCAGACAATATTTCCATTGGCCATGTATTTTTTTGTTGTTACTGAACTGGCGGCCACAGATCTGCAGGAAAAAAAATGGCATGCAAGATCAGTATTAGCACCTTTTGTTTTATGAAAGACACTGACTACAGAAAATTGAATTGCATTCATGTACGAGACAAGCATTATAGAAATTGAAAGGAATTCTTCTCTCCTATATTTGTTGTATAGCATAATATGCAAGTGAGTGCTGCCTGAATAGGATAGGTGAAAGATTAACCCTACTACCTTCTTTGTCTGTGTTTGAGGTTACTGGTCATGGGTGATCCTAATCCCTGTCCACAGGGCAAAAGCTCATAATTCTATCAAGATCCTGATAGGAGTCCCAGAGCTTCTGCCTCAAGCTAATGTCCTCTGCATGGTTTTGGCACTCGAAGGATATGTTCTGAATTCTGGACTCCACTGAAACATGGACACTCATATGTGTGTGAGACATTTTGAGTTGATGTAGGTGGCTCAGTAGCCTGTGGCGGCCTGTCCTTCGGTGAAAGAAGAGGGTCTGCTGTCGTCTTTTCATATGGTGCACTGGATCGCATTTGTTGGTGAATTTCAGCTTCTGCATCCATTCAGATCTGCATTGGTTACAGATTACAGTTTGTGCCTCTTGGTAGTTTACTGGGTGGTTGTTTGTTCTTGATTGTTGCCTACTTTGGGCAGGGCATCAGCTATTTCACTGCCAGCTATTCCACAGTGGGATGGTATCCACTGTAGGGCAACAGTTGTTGACAGTGTAGGGTGCTTCATTTCTGATGTTATTTTCTGTATGTTTGTCTGTGGGTTAATTGTTGTTTTTAGTAATTCTATGAGAAAGTCCAACTCTAGACTAAACTGGTGCATCGAAAACCATGGTGTCACGCAATCCGCTTCAGAGACCCACCAAGAATACAGGCTCAAGCGCTGAGATACTCTGAACATTTTGTGGTCCTCTCGGGGATCTCATGTGGTCCTTTCGGGGACCTAACGAGGACCACAGGCGTAAATTCAGTAGGATCACAGTGCAGTCTTGGTGGTAGAAGTGAACGAAGAAGAAGAGTAATTCTAGAAGTGCCCTGCAGTCTGTAGTTTTCTGTTTTCAGTATTTTGAGGGCTCTGAGAAGGGCTGTTGTAGTTGGAGGAAACCTTTCCAGCCACGAAGGCCTTTTCAGTATGTCTTGTCTGAATCTTATGTGAACACCCTTGTCTCTTTTACAGATTTTTCTGCAGACACATCTGAAGTGTTAGACAGTCCTTCCTGTGCATGCCAAGTACTTCTGTGAGGGCTGATATCTCTGCACAGTAACTGTGCTCCTCCACAATTTGGAGTGTACTGATTTCTTTCAGAGAAGTGGGAAGGAGGTCTCTGTTGTGTTGTTGCAGCTGTGTTGTCAGATGGCTGAAGCTGGTTCTTTTTAGAGAGCTGGAGAAATAATTTCTTCTTGAGGAACACCTTGGCTCAAGGTGACTGTGGTTTAGTTTTCCATTCATCTTGACCCTGACTATATCTCAAGAAATGCCATATCCACCAAAACATTGTTCCTTCAACTTTGTTGTTCTGGCCGGTAACAACAGCAGGGGTGAAGACAGTTTGGTTTGGGAGTAAGCAGCCCATAGATGACTTTGTGTCAAGCTGACCAAGACCCTGTCCCACCTCTCTGTTGGTGCCAGGGCGATTCACTACAATCACCATATGGTCCTGGCTAGATTTAGCTCCCTTCCTCTGATGACAGTGCCATCGCTGACAATTTCAGCTCTAATATACACCATATAAAAGAGATTGTTTAGTATTCCCTCTTGATTGTGAGTGGATTTATTGAAGACTTTTGGTAAGCATGATGAAATAAAACAAAATCAGATAATTTTATGACAATTGTCATTTTGCACATGTCACGCTAGCAACTCACCTTACAGACAAAGCAAGAAATGTGGTACATTAGGTTTCCATTTTTTTTTACCCAGTCTTGCTCATAGTCAATGATCAGTAAGCATTTTGAACAAAACTCCCTGAAAGCACAAGAAACATGGCTGTCTTTACACAGGAGAATGTTTACAAAAAGAGACACCACGGACATGGACATGAAAGAGAGAGGAATGTGCTGAAGGAGAAGTTATGTTTAGAAAGTGGATTTGGGGGGAGTGGAGAAAAGTTGTATGTTAGTTTCTGCTGGTATTTTAAGATATGGTACAGTTTTAACTCTTAATGTCCATAATTATTTTCCGCTGTGTGCCGGAATTAATTTTTTTCTCAATTTTCCACCACAGAGTGAGCTTTATGTGGAATACTTCATGCACCCAATAATGAAACAAACATATCATATATATATATATATATATATATATAAAAGATAAGTGTATACAGAAACAAACTGACAATTTTGTTTTGGTAGCATACCATATAAAAAATACAATAAATAAAAAACGCACATTAAAAAAGTAACTAGCAAAACTGAAACAAAATTTTCTACTTAACAAAGTCTCGTAAGAAAATCCAAGATAGGAACTCACTGTACTTTCTTAGAATTTGTCATCCAGTTTTCAATAAATTTTGCACAAATTTTCAGGAAAATATTTAATATTAACTAATTTTACAACCACTTTTACAATATGACTATGGAGAGAAAAATTCTTCCATAAATATCTAAAGTAATATATTTAGATATATCTGTCACATGGTGTGGGTCTCTGTCATGGCGTGACAGCTTGCGTACCTTGACCACTTCCAGAGCTAAACCAGCGGGAGTTTCACTCCTGGCAGACCCAACGAAACTGGGAAGATGTGTCATCATCATCATCATCATCATCAGGTCACGTGCCGACTGGCGTTGGCTATTATGCTTCTCCAGAGTACACGATCCTTCATGCAGGTCATTAGCTCAGTTGGTGATCTCCTCTCACACCATCTCATCAGACTGTCCAGTATCACTTTTCTCTGCCTTCCCCTTGCTCTTCTTACCTCTATTTTTCCTGTTACAATATTCTCAATTCCCCCCTCTTCTCATTGCATGTCCTATGAAAGTACACTGTCTCTCTTTTTTTTTGACAAGATTTTTTTGTCTCTCCAGCTTTTCTCATACATTCTCCAATAGTTATTTTTGCTGTCCAGGGAATTCGCAACATTAAACCATATTTCTACTGCTTCCAATGATTTTTATGCAGACCTGCCCGATGTCCATGATTCACTTCCATATAACAAGATAGGTTCAATATAGCATTTTAGGACTTGTTTTCTGTATGGGTAGGGGTCAGATAAAACTTGCAGCCTGGTCCTACAGGTTGAAGCATGGGGCCAACAACCCCATCTCCGTAAAAAAGATAGTGTTACGGTACAGACAGATAAGTCTCGAAATTTGACAGATAAAAATGGATTTATTCATTCATGGATTACAACATATATATATAACGAGTTTATGTATATTATGTTTACATACTTTTATCTAAATGTGTAAGTGAACTTGTGTATGTCATGCTTTGAACTACTGGAGATGAAGTCGAGGTTTGCCTTCACAGCCATAGACAGTTCTTTTTTATTAGCTGTGGGGTGCTGAATACTTCACACCTCCCAGAATGTTTTGCCGAATAGTAATCTTAATTTAAGCCTTGGAATAGCATTTGATTTGGAAGGAATGCCAACACCAGAAACTGGTAAATGGTCTTTATCAGTTACTGCTTCGGCTGCCATTTATGTCAGCTGAACAATCAACATTAACTTGAATTTATTTTTTTTTGTTTTTGCCCTGGAATCTAGTCAAAAGAGAAGATATAAAACATGAATTAGTTCTACAAATTTCCTTCATACAATAATAGACTCTTCCCCATCATTTATTGCTTTTCCTAGTTGTCATTCATTCACTTGCATGTCTCTTGTGGAACTTTGCCTCTTTTTTTCCTTTTTCCTAGTTCTGCTGTCCATAATATTCAATCACATGATCCATTTTATTACACACATTCATGTTTGTATTGTAGTTATGAACAGTGGATGAATTTATTTTCTGCTTGCTTGTTACATCCTCAACATTCCCATTTGTTGTTACTATCAAAATAGGCTTCATTTCTTTTTTTATCTGTCCTTCCAAGTAGTGTACAGAATGTTATCATCTTTACTGAGCCATTGATAGCTTTCATCAGAGCTAAAAAAATAAATAATAATAATCATCATCAAGGGGTGTAGAAGGGGTATCTGCAAGATCACTGTTGACACCTGGTGTTGATTGGCCACCCTTCTTATCTTATATCTTATATCCTTCCCATGCCGTTAGACGTCACATAGGGCTCGCAAAGTAGTTCGCCAATTTTTCCTGTCTTCGGCGAGTCTTTCAACCTCATAAAAGGATTTTATGCCTGTTAACTTGGCCTCTCTTAATAATGTTCTCTTCAGAGTTTCACGCGGTCTGCCCCTTTTTCTTCGGCCTGTTGTGTTCCACTTGATAGCTTGTTTTGGGATTCTCTGCTCATTTCTTCTCATCAAGTGGCCAACATATGTCCATCTCCTTTTCCTGATCACCCGTGAGACTGGTTGTTGTTCAGTCATCTGTCTTATCTCTGCATTGTTCTTGAATTCATTCCACTTGATGCCGAGTATTTTCCTTAGGCATTTGTTTTCAAAAGAGTCTAATTTCTTTTCTATTTCTTTAGTTGTTTTCCAGCTTTCGCATGCATAAATGAGGGTGGATATTACATTTGAATTGAATAGTCTTAACTTGGTTTTTGTGCTTATAACTTTTGAATTCCATATGTTCTCAAGATTCTTGAAGATTGATGCTGCTTTTGCAATTCTGATCCTAACTTCCTTTCTAGTGTCACCATCCTGGTCTATGTAGCTGCCAAGGTATGCAAATTGATTGACTTCTTCAATATCTGTCCCTTCTATGTGTATTTTTCCATTTTGATTGATGGGAATTTTCATTATTTTTGTTTTGTCCTTGTTAATTTCAAGTCCTATTTTGCTAGCCAGTGAAGATAGGCTATCTGTTTTTTCTTGCATGGAATTCACATTATTACTGATAAGAGTTATGTCATCAGCAAAATCAAGATCTTCTAGTTGGGTCCCATGTGCCCAGTCAATACCTGTGTTACCTGTGCAGCATTTTTTCATTATGAAGTCTATTGTAATCCCAAAAAGTAAAGGAGACAGTATACATCCTTGTTTCACGCCTGTTTCAATCTGGAACCATTCACTCATCCCTTCTTCTGTCTTGACTGCACAACCATATCCATTGTATAAGTCCTTAATGATGTTGACAATTTTAGATGGTATTCCATATAGACATAAAATTCTCCATAATGAATCTCTGTGTATGCTATCAAATGCCTTCTTAAAATCTATGAAATTCAGTATTAATGGTTTCTGCTTTTCAATATGTTCTTCAAGTATTATTCTGAGAGTAAAGATCTGGTCGAGACAGCTTCTCCCTTTTCGAAATCCTGCTTGTTCTTCTCTCATTGCAGTATCCACTATATCTTTGAGTCTATTCAAAATGACCTTGCAAAATACTTTTGACACAACTGATATTAAGGTTACTCCTCTCCAGTTGTTACAGTCACTAAGGTTGCCCTTTTTTGGTATTTTCACAATGATTCCCTTCTTCCAATTAGAAGGGACCTTTTCTTCTTTCCAAATCTTGTTAAACATTCTCTGTAGTTGTCTCATGTTGTCACTATTGATAGCTTTTAGCATCTCGGCTGTTATTTCATCTTCACCTGCAGCTTTGTTGTTAGCCATTAAATTCACTGCTGTTTCAATTTCATGCAATTCAATTTCATCTAGATTGACATTTAGTTGTGGGGCTGGTAAGTCAGTTTCAAGGTTTAACAATTCTTTTGGGTGTGGTCGATTGAGTATTTCTTGGAAGTGTTCAGCCCATCTTTGCTTTTGGTCTTTATTTGATGTTAATAGTGTTCCATTTTTGCTAAGGATTGGTCTTTCTTTAGATGTAATAGTACCTGTTAGCCTCTTTTGTATGTTATATAAAGTTTTGCTGTCTCCTGTTTTTGCTGCTTTTTCTGCCTCTTTCGCCATATTGTCTATGTATTCTCTTTTATCCCTTCTAGCTGAACTTTTTACTTTCTTGTCTATGTCTTTGTATTTTGCTTTTGCCGAATCTCTTTCATGATCTGCTTTTGCATTCAACATGTTTAATTTGACTGCTCGTCTTTCATGTATATACTTCCATGTTTTATCTGATATCCATGCTTTTCTATTTGGTTTTTCCAATCCAGCGCTTACTTTTGCTGCTGTGATTATGGCTGTGCTGTAAGAATTCCATAACTCATCTATACCTATCTCCTCAACTTCACTGGGTGTTTTGGAATGATTGGCAAGTTCCTGATTGAAATTAATGTTAGTATTTTCTTCTTGTAGGCTGTGGATGTTTATCTTTCTGTGTACTGATTTCTTGTGTTGACTTTTCAATTTTAGTTTTATTTTCCCTATGCACAGGTTGTGATCACTGTTGACATCTGCACCCCTATAAGCCCTTACATCCATGAGAGATGTTCTGTATTGCTTTCTAATACAAAAATGGTCTATCTGGTTTCTAGTTCTATCATCTGGAGATATCCATGTTGTTTTATGTATCTCTTTGTGTGGGAATATTGTGCCTCCAATGACCATGCCCTCTGTTAAACATATTTCAATTAATCTTTCTCCATTCTGATTAACCATGTCAATTCCTTCTTTCCCCATCACTTTTTCAACATCGGTATTATCCTTCCCTACCTTAGCATTGAAGTCCCCCATAGCAATTAGGATGTCGTGTTTAGGGACTTTGTTGATGATTTGTTGTAGTTGGTGATAAAAGTCGTCTTTCACATCATCATCTGCATCATTCGTGGGTGCATAACACTGTATTATTGTCATTCTTCCGTGTCGTAGGTTGTATCGTGCTCTTATTATACGACTGTGGTTCCCATTCTACAAGGCTCTTTGCAGCTACATTTGACATAATAATGCCCACTCCGTCTCGGAATTTATTGTCATTTCTACCTGAATGTATAATTAACTTACCGTTTTCCGCCGATCTTTTACCTGCTTCTGGCCATCGCATTTCGCTGATGCCCAGTATGTCTAGATGGTATCTCTCCATTTCTTTGATGACCTGGTTAGTTCTTATTGGTGCTGCCATCGTTCTCACATTCCAGAATCCAACCCTTGTCACATGTTTGGGGCCGACGAATGAGCTCTTCGGAGTTGGCATCCCTGATGCTCGGTTGGTTTCTCTGCGAGTTTCCATAACGATATCTTTTTTTCCTACCTTACATAAGGTATAGTAAATCTGTAATTACTGGATGTTTTAACATTATTTCCAGCTACATTTTCTACCCGAGACTAATCAGTGGATGGAATATTAGATCTAGATTCCTGCTGTTGAAGGAGGAACCCCCCCCCCCCCATGGTACTGCACTTTACTGGAGTAAATAATCTAATTTACTGTTATTGTCAGATCTGTCGCTAGAATCAAACACGTCCTCTTCTCTATCAACAATACTTTCTAACACATTAATGCAATGGACGCATTCATTCGTTTAGTTTGTTTAGAACCAGAGGGAAACAATACTTGCCTTTTACATAAAGCAAAGCACGGAGGTACAACAACAACAACAACAAATTAGCTATAATTTCAAAAGTCACTCTTTTGCCGCGCTACCTCGACAGAAATCGATCGAAAGGAAGTTGGTCTCAAAAATTAAAAAACATGGATTTGATTTTTTTAAAAAAACACACAATTTATTCGTTTACCGTAGATCGAAACAAAACGTCACTAATGCTCATTTGCGTCTCCATGCTTATAAATCGTTTCAGACAACAGGAGTAAATCGAATTTTTTAAAAAATTGCAATATGTAAATTAAAGGCTGAAACTAAAGTGTTCATATAATCTGAAGCACACAAATCTTAAAATTTCATATATAAAGTAGTCTTAACTTTATTCTGTATTTCTGCGAGACCTGGAGACTTAACAAAACAGCTGAGAAACACACAAATGCCTTTGAATGTAAATGCTACAGAAGAGTTCTTCAAATATCATGGACACAAAAAAAAGAACAAATATATCCATACTACAATAACTTAATATTGAAGAAGGCTGTCTAGTAAAGAGGATTAAACAAAGCAAACTTAAATATTTTGGACACATTAAACGTCATGATAGTCTAGAGAAAACCGTCTTGAAAGGGTACATAATGGGAAAAAGAAAGAGAGGAAGACCAAGGCGAAGATGGCTGCAAGACATCGTTGATGATCTGCAAATGGATGCAGCAGCAGCAACCCATCTTGCTTACAACCGAGAGGCCTACATGAGAGCTGTTAGGGAGGCAAAGTTCCGCAAGGCACTTGCAAATGAATGAATGAGTGAACTTCATTGTTTGTTTCCAGTCATTTCCAAGATTTGTATCGGACCGCTGTCCAATTTCTGTCATATTCCTCAAGCAGTTCGTATCAATCTTTCTGACTCTTGCTGTCTGATTATCAAAACTAAACCAACCATCACTCTTGGAGGGGCGGGGGTAGCAGGGCCAAGTACTGCGAAACGAATTAGTCACCAGGTTTTTAATTTACTTTGAATACTCCTTCCCCACCCCCCCAAATTTGCAGGGAATCTTGGAAAATAATAATAGGGAAAAAGAGAGAAAGACCAAGGCGGAGATGGCCGCAAGACGTTGACGATCTGCGAATGGATGCATCGGCAGGTAGGCATCTTGCTTACAACCGAGAGGCCAACAGGAGAGTTGTTAGGGAGGCAAATTTCCGCAAGGGACATGCTAATGACTGACTGATTGATTGATCTTTGATTGATTGCTTGATCTTTATTTCAAAAGGGTTAAGAATTGGGCACGCAGGCCCGTCTGACATTCTGCCCTTTATCATACATCTTCCACTCTGTTCCAGACATTCTACAAATACGCTGTTCATGTAACAAACATAATTAACATTGAAGCTGAGAGACATAAAATATAACATTTACGTTTCGCTCTTAAGCATTCACTCAGTACAGAAGTAACTACATACATATATAAATGACTATCTACAAAACAAACATTTCGGGACTATTCAGAAAAAAATTAATTGTATTCGGTGTCTGTAAGAGCAGTTTAAGATAACTTTTAAGTTTTATAATTCATGGAGGCATGTAGTCGACATCAAATAGATATTGGGAAAGCTTGTAGTTGTGGGAAGGAGTATAATTTATATTTTTTATACAGGATGGGAGGGTACTCCAAAGATGAGCAGCAGAATAACTAAAGCTTTTCTTGTAAACATCAAGTCTAGGTTTTGGAAGACATATGTTGTTCATGCGTTAGCTGCATTTTGGGCTAAATTTAAACAGGTTCCATAGATAAAGCGGGCCATGCCGTGAAAGAGTTTGATGTACTAACTTGGCTTTATTGAAGAGGAACCTGTTCTTAAGATGCAGTATTGTGATACACGTTTGTGCTGGTTTGTGCTTGATCTTTGTCACTAATAAGCTTTACTGCTCGCTTTTAGAGTGAGCAAAGCCTCTTTGTATTTGACACTGAGCAACCATCCCAAACTGTTGAGCAATAGTCTAAATGTGTTTGTATATGAGATGTGTAGTATGTCTTCCTAGTGTCTTGATCGATGAAGTGCTTAATTTTGGCTAACTGATATACTTTTTGTGCGATGAGTTTTGTTAGACATTTCACATGAGAGTTCCAGGTCAGATGTTGGTCAATAATAAGACCAAGTGCTTTTTGCTCGCTAACGTTTTCTATCTGTGATGTTTCTGTACAGAGCCGAAGTGTTGTTTTTGTTGCGTTTTGTAGTTTCTGTCTTGTTGTTATGAGCACTGATTTTGTTTTATCGATGTTTATAATCATGCCATTATTTTTGCTCCATCTAAATAAATTGTATAACTTGACCTGAAGATTTGATTCTAGATTAATACAATCGTAGTCATTGGTGTAGTCTATGTAATCATCGGCAAAAAGGTCACAAGAAGAGTGTTTAAGATGAAGTGGAAGATCATTGATATAGACAGCAAAGAGCAACGGGCCTAGAATAGAACCTTGCGGAACACCAGTGTCAACTTTAGCAGAATTTGATAGAGAATTGTTGAAGAATACTACCTGCTGTCTGTCTGAAAGAAACGATGCAATTAATTTTATTATGTCAGGGTGCAATATATAAGTCTTTATTTTTCTTACAAGAATATCGTGGTCAATCATATCAAATGCCTTTTTAAAGTCGACAAAGATGGCACCACATAGTCTGTCGTCATTTATGTTTACTAGCCAGTTTTCTGTCATTTTGGTAAGAGCTGTGTGGCAGGAATGATTGGGTCTAAAGCCTGACTGCCTGTCTATGAGTAAATTGTTCTCTTGCATGTGTCGTAGAGTTATTTTGTGTATGTGTTTTTCGAGTGGTTTTGATAATGACGATACTATGGATACTGGTCTATAGTTGGTAAGATTGTTGGATGAGCCAGATTTAAAGCGAGTATACACCTTAGCAGTTTTAAAAGCCTCAGGGAAATAACATTTTGCAATGCACTGATTGTAAATATATGTTAGTGTATGTGAAATGACAGGAGCAGCATAACGCAAGATTTTATTACTAATATCATCAAGCCCAGCTGTATTGTTTTTTTTTTTTAAGGTTAAGAGATAATTGTGAACTTCACTTCTGTTAAGAATGGAATGTATAACTGTTTAAAATCAGTACATCTGCTGTCCAGGAATGTTTGTAGTTCGTGTAAGTCGCATACAGGAGCTGATATTGATTATTTAAGAACGTTGATCTCTTCTCTGAAATGTGTACTGATATGTGCGCTAGTGTATGCACGATTGATGACTCGAGAATCAAATTCTTTTCTTTTATTTGATAGGGTATTTATGGCTTTCCAAATTGATTTACTGTCTGATTTATTTATTTACTGTCTGACTGAGAATATATAGGGTATAGAGTGCTGGTACCCTGATAAATCCAAGAGTGCTTTGATATTATATAATGATGCCACAGAATACTGACGATGAAGGGAATAAACCTAAATATTATGGGCTAAGAAAGTGGCGTTTGGATGGAATAAACTCATATTAACAGATATTGAGAGCCAGCACTAAGGATACATTTTCTTCAAGTACCATGAACATGCTACACTGAGCTTATCCTACTCTATGGAAGTGAGTCGTGGACATTACAACAGATGCAAAGATCACCAGAGGCAGCAGACATGTGGTTTCTTAGAAGAATATTAAGAGTATCGGGAACAGCTAAGATGACAAAAAGGGAATGTTTAACAAAAGCAAATATAGACAAGAACCCAATTACATACATAAGAAAACAACAGCCATCGTTCATTTTACAGGGAGGGCTTGAGAGTATAACAACAGAGAAAATAAATTTGGATAAGAGAAGACAAAGAGACCAATAATAATAATAATAATAACCTAACGTCACAGCAGAATAAAATGTCATCAACCAAGCTGACGGAAAACATCAAGAACCGAGATCTACGAGGAAGCAATGCTTACCTGCACGGCAATTGCTGAAAATGATGGCCATGAACACAGAACTCCTGTGATACGTGGGGATTTTTCTAGGTATCATGAACATATAGTTTTGTTTCAGGGATATTTATTTTTATTACAGATTGCTGACATGTGAGAAGTAACTATAGGAAATGTTCCTCGTGGATAGATCTCACTGTAGGACATGTTCCTCATGGATAGATCTCATTATAGGACATGTTCCTCATGGACAGATCTCACTATAGGACATGTTCCTCATGGATAGACCTCACTGTAGGAAATGTTCCTCATGGATAGATCTCACTATAGGAAATGTTCCTCATGGACAGATCTCACTATAGGACATGTTCCTCATGGACAGATCTCACTATAGGACATGTTCCTCATGGATAGATCTCACTATGGGACATGTTCCTCATGGATAGATCTCACTGTAGGACATGTTCCTCGTGGATAAATCTCACTATATGAAATGTTCATCATGGATAGATCTCACTATAGGACATTTTCATCATGGATAGATCTCACTATGGGACATGTTCCTCATGGATAGATCTCACTATAGATATCATTGAATATTCAAGAAAGACATGGCCGTAAGTGGAACCCTGCCAAAATTCTTATCATCGGGGGCCCGGGGGGGGGGGGCAGAGAGAAAGAAGCCAAAGAATTTGCAAATTTACAATTTATTAACAATTCTATGTTATTAGGTCAAGCCTGAATTTAAAGGCGCGCCTGTTGCACTAGGCATCAGTTTCTGGTTTCTATCACACTCGTCGTTCTCATGTTCTTGTAATATCTATTTTCTTGCTCCTGGTAATTTTTTTTTCTTATTTTTTTCCATACATTTTTTTCTCTGTTGCGCTCATTAAATGGCATCAGTACATGCCCGAATGAAGTTTTTATCATTAAACAGCAACTAAAGTTGTCATTTTTACTGCAGTTTTGTTTTCTTGCACGTATAAAATCATGTGTACTCGGGGGAACGTCTTCCTTCTTCTTGTTCTTCTTTGTAGACATTTGCTGTCTATATTCTCAGTCATTTCTTAGATAAACTAGATTGTTGTTGTTGTTGTTGTTGTTGTTGTTGTTGTTCCTGTATAGAACTATTGAGATGAACTTCAGTGGTTTCACTGGGTCATTGTGTCACAGCTGAAGCAGAATGAAATTTTGTATATTTACACAAGAAGATGACTTTCATCAGATCTGCAGAGTGAAAAGAGAAGTTCTACTTACATGTCTTCTGTGAACAGAAAACTGTCCTCCAGTCTGGTCGGTGGCATTACCTTTTCTGTTCAATGCGCCATCCAACGAAGTTTTACAAAATAGCATAAAAAGTCCGCAAATCAATTTTAGTTTAAACGGATAGTGCAAAATAGAGTCCAAGTTTTGGAAAAGTGTTTAGTTTAATGTAAGTGTGTACTGACTATCCATACTACAAGAACTTAATACTGAAGAAGGCTGGCTAGTAAAGAGTATTAAACAGAGAAAACTTAAATATTTTGGACACATTAAACGTCATGATAATTTAGAGAAAACCGTCTTGAAAGGGTACATTATGAGAAAAAGAAAGAGAGGAAGACCAAGGCGATCATCGTTGATGATCTGCAAATGGATGCATCAGCAGCAGGCCATCTTGCTCACAATCGAGAGGCCTACAGGAGTGCTGTTAGGGAGGCAAAGTTCCACATGGGACATGCAAATGAATGAATGAATGTACTGACTGTTCAAGCGACACCGACCGAACGACTGAAATAGTCCATGAAATTTCTAACAAGTGTCTCACCTACTTAAATCACAGCCGCGGGGAGTGCAAGATGGTGGTCTCGTGTTTGATTTCTGTGTTGAGTGAACATCATTTATGTACGCAAACTTTGTGCCTCCTTGTTAAGAGGATTCAAAATAGTTGACGGGACTAAAAAACAAGACACAGATGTCTGAGTGAAGTAAAGCAGTACAGAAATCCCACTGGATGTAATCCATGTTAGGAACTTTTGCGCGTGTTATCTTAGCTCTATTACCACGTTCAAATGTTGGCTCTGAGAGGTTTTTTTTTAAAGACAGTTTTTATATTACCAACCTTTCTTGTGAGCTTTACTATGCACGGTGTCATTGTCCTAGGTTCTCGAACTTTTCTCATGATATACAATATTCTCAGTAGAGTACTCATTTGCCCACCTACTCACTACTAGAATTTTCTTAAATGTTTTTCACGAGACTTGCCTCGAGGACTAATTGATGCCCAAGTCACATGCTAATTGTTACATGACAGTAATCATCAAGGGAAACTACCAAGACTGATTGTACTTCTCCTGCTTAGGTCCACTGCACTATCATATACTGCTATAGCTGCCGAGTTAACTTTGTTAGTCGTAAATTATAGAACTTTTGTGATTTGTGGTCTGTTGGATTAATTTTGTTACCATCTGAGCACTGTGGTTTTCTGGATGGTATTTTTATGATTTTTTCCTCGGTTTTTCTGCTTGTTTTCTAAAAAAAAAAAAAAAATGTGAGTTTTAAAACGTACCAGAGAGCTTAACCCTTAAAGAATAGGTTTTTCAGCATTTTCATTTTTCCCTAACAGACATGAACTTTGTTATAGGTCCTGAAGTCCATACACAAAGTGCTGAGACAACTTTATTATACATCATTTTATTTAAAATTGGGTGTACTTTGGTATTCTAAAGCTTAAAATGATATTTTTTAAAGCTATGTGACTGTAGGCTCACAAAATGTGAATAAAGTACAGAATAAAATTGTACTTAAAATATAGACGGTACACTTTCACACAAAACGGGAAAACAAAGTAATAGAATACTGGAGAACAAAATTGATTGTTTTATGAAAAAAAAATATCTAACCACTTTTTTCACATTATATTCAAATATGAAGTCAATCTGACCAATAAAAATGAAATGACAAGGTTTTTAAACTGTCAACACTCGGAGTCACATCGTTAGAACAAAACAAAAAAAATAAGAAGAAGAAGAAGAAGAAGAAAACTGTCCAATTCTGAATTTCACTTCAAAACATAAAAAAAAACATTTCAGTTTGACACAAATGACATTATAAAAATGGATCTTCTTCTTCTTCTTCTTCGTTCACTTCTACCACCAAAAACCGCACTGTGAACCTACTGAATTCACGCATGTGGTCCTCGTTAGGTCCCGTGGTCCCCTGTGTGGTCCAAAATAGACCACACGAGTTCCACGAAAGGACCACAAGGGGTTCAGAGTATCACAGTGCTTTAGCCTGTATTCTTGGTGGGTCTCGGAAGCGGGATTGCATGACACCGTGGTTTTCATTGCACCAGTTTGGTCTAGGGTTGGACTTTCTCACCGGAAGACCTCGACGTGTTTGGAATATCAGTGCATCAACGCTGGGTGAGAGGCGTAAGCCCACCCAGGCCAGAGTTGGACTTTCTCACCGGAAAACCTCGACGTGTTTTGAGATACCCGTGTATCACCGCCGGGTGAGAGGTGGTTGCCCATCCAGTCCAGGGTTGGACTTTCTCACCGGAAAACCTCAGCGTGATTAGGATACGCAGACATCCCCGCCGGGTGAGAGGTGGTTGCCTATCTAGACTTCCCTGGTCCAGTGTCTCCGACTTCAGCATTTTGCGGTCGTGGCCGCTACCCTTCCTAGTTGTGACCAGGATGGAGCTTTTGTCCAGGAGGACGAATCCTCGCCACTAGTGACTTCTACCCCTGGGTTGAGCTGGTTTAGGCATTTCCCAGTATGGGCGTGTTTGGGACGGGACCGACTTCTGGGGCAGAGGTACTGTGACATTCATAGCCTTCAAGATTCACCCCTGGTATGAGCCGGTTTAGGCAAAATTCACCAGTATGGGTGTTTATCAGGCGTTACCGACCTCTAGAGCGGAGGTGGCATGACATGTCTAGCCATCGAGTTCCACCCCTGGTGTGTGCCGGTTTAGGCATATTTCACCAGTGTAGGTGTATTTCAGACGTAGGCGGCCTCTAGAGCAGAGGCGCCGTGGTATAGCTCTCGTAGCGATGCTACTGGACATACCAGGTTAAACTTCACTTTCCACCACCTTTTCCCATCGGCGCCGCACAGCAACCTTTATTTCCGCATTTACTTCCTTAACCGGGATGAGCTTCACTCCACGCGCGGCATTTGAAGAGTCAAGCCAATCGTGTCATCTAAGGAACCTCGACTGATTTAATGAGCCATTCGCGGTTTCACCGTGAGACAGTGTGAACTTAGACATGCATGGCTTAATCTTTGAGACAAGCATATGACTACTGGCAGGATCAACCAGATAGCTTTCTTCACCGAACCTTTGTCGGATATCTGCCGACAGACCGACGCGGGGCAAAGGAGACAGCGCTCTGCTCAGAGCGGATCCCTTTCGACCCCGGCGGCGTTTCATTTCCTTTAACCGGCGGGGGCGGCTCTCTCTGCTCTAACGAGCGGAAAAGAAAGCCTGGCCACCCACAAACAACACACGTTACATACTGCAGACCCGATACTCTTTGCGAGAGATGGGCCAATTTTGAGACCATCGGTCGACAAAACCGTACTACATCGTTATCACGAACCTGGCTGGCTAGCCGTTTACATGCTTCGCTCGACGGACAAACCACTTGCTTCTGCATCGAAACACCTTAACTCTCGCCGTCCGGGAAGGGAGCGAAAGCCTGTCTCCCCACGCACGGAACTCGAGAGCGCTTGTTCGCCAAAAGAAATAAAAATGGATAAAACAAAACATCATTTGTGTACTGAGTTCAACATTGGAAATTCTGGAAATTATTTCATAATTATGTCAGATGACATACTATCATGTGGCTCTTCAAAATGTAGTAGCACTAAAGTTCATGTTGGAGAGAGAAATAATTTCTCCATTTCTGAAAGCATAACTGTCACATTTTTTAACATCCAATACCTGTTTTTTACTTCTCTTTTACTAATCTGATAACAGAGTTTGCATTCTTACTGACTGTCTGTGATTTCAGGTCACATTTGCTTGGTGATGAAAAAAAAACCCATAGGCTTTGTTGTGTTAATTATATAATTATCCATATATTTCCTAACTCTCCAAGTTCTTCAGTAAAATCTAAATGTCCATGTTTAGACAGTCTTTGCAATTCTGTTATTTATATTTGGATTCATCTTATCCCGAAATAAAATGTATGCATTTACCCTTGCGGTGTCTGAAACAAAATGTAAGTAAAAAAAAAATGTCCAACATATATTTGTCTTTCTGAATGCATTATACTTGTTTATCACTTGATCACTTGTGTCCACCCCACCCATATACTCATAATCCCTGACAAGTTTTGGCTGTCTAATAAATATATCCATAAATTTATGTTAGTTCTTCTACTCTCTCTCTCTCTCTCTCTGAACCTTAAGTGCCCAGGGCACATGGGGCTTCCGCAAGGGTTTTCCACAAATGCCTGTCTTTCGCCTTTTTTTCTGCTCTTGCCCAGGTGAGCCCTCTATTGCTCAACATCCTTTCTGTTGTTCTTCTCCATGTCTCTTTTGAACAGAGTAGTTCTTCTACTAACTAAACTATATCCAGTAGTTTTGTGAACTGTTGACATCATTGCCACAGCCTTGTTATCCCCCCTTTGCAACTGTGAGAACTTCATTATTCCTTACCCACCTCATGTAACCTCTGCACTGTGAGAACTTCATTATTCCTTACCCACCTCATGTAACCTCTGCACTGTGAGAACTTCATTATTCCTTACCCACCTCATGTAACCTCTGCACTGTGAGAACTTCATTATTCCTTACCCACCTCATGTAACCTCTGCACTGTGAGAACTTCATTATTCCTTACCCACCTCATGTAACCTCTGCACTGTGAGAACTTCATTATTCCTTACCCACCTCATGTAACCTCTGCACTGTGAGAACTTCATTATTCCTTACCCACCTCATGTAACCTCTGCACTGTGAGAACTTCCATTATTCCTTACCCACCTCATGTAACCTCTGCACTGTGAGAACTTCATTATTCCTTACCCACCTCATGTAACCTCTGGCAGAATTCATTCTTTCAGAAAACATAATTAAATGTCACATTTTTGACATCTATCACCTGTTACTTTTTTACTGGTCTGATGATAGTTTTCATGGGGGCTTGGCATCCCATCATCCTTGTCATAACTGAAAGTTCTGAAAAACAGTTAAAATGCTCATAACAAATCTAATTTCAATGCAGAGGTTACTTAATGCAAAGAAAACTAAATTGATGACAACTGACAAAACAAATAAGGTAGCTGAAATATACATCACTGAGGAAAACTTGGAAGAGGTGTAGAGTTTTGAATGTCTTGAGAGGTTCTAAGAACTGTTATAGCCTGAGGTGGGGCGGAGGATACGCTCTCCACTCCAATGAGATGTCTCCAAGGCTTGCGTCTCAAATAGTCTCTAACAGTCAAGTCCAGCTCCTGGCTTTCTCGTGGCGGAAGTGTTCAGACTGACAGGAGAAGGGGCGAAGGTGAATATCTGGCGCTTGAAAACCAGACGCATTCGGTAAATGAGAGTCATGTTTGGTAGCTCATCTACCGCTGTTGGCGAGATTCTTCAGCTGCCGTTCGTGGAGTGGGGCTCCTCCCGGCCAGTGAAGAAATGTGCGAATGGGGTTGGCACGCGGCGCCTCCGTGGAAAAGGTGAAAGAAAGGATTAAGTGAAATAATCAGTAGTCTCGAGGTCAAGACTGCTCAAATCACGGTACCTCTGCTCTGGAGGTCGGCCATGTCCCATGTGAACTCAATTGCCTGAACCGGATTAACCCAGGGATTAAGACAATGCTGGCAAGATTCTTCGGATACCGCGCGTAGAGTGAAACTCCTCCCGGCCAATAAGGAAATGCAAAAAAGCAATTAGGGTTGCCGGGCGGCGCCGATTTGAAAAGGTGATGGAAAGGATAAAGTGAAGCTTAATCAGTATGTCCAGTAGTCTCGCGCCGAGAGCTACTCATATCACGACACCTCTGCTCTAGAGGCCGGCCACGTCCGATATACACTCATACTGGTGAAATATGCCTAAACCGGCTTAAACCAGGGGTGAAACTTGATGGCTACTCATGTCACGGTACCTCCACTCTAGAAGTCGGTCACGTCCTAAACACTCCCATACTGGGATAATGTGCCTAAACCAGCTCAATACAGGGGTGAAACTTACCAGTGGTCACAACTAGGAAGGGTAGCGGCCACGACCACAAAATGCTAAGTCGGAGACACTGGACCAGTGCAGTCTAGATAGGCAACCACCTCTCACCCGGCGGGGATGTATGCGTACCCTAATCACGCTGAGGTTTTCCGGTGAGAAAGTCAAACGCTGGACTGGATGGGCAATCACCTCTCATCCGGCAGCGATACACGAGTATCTCAAAACACGTCGAGGTTTTCCGGTGAGAAAGTCCAACTCTAGATTAAACTGATACAACGAAAACCACGGTGCTCAAGCCCTGCGATACTCTGAACCTCTTGTGGTACTCTCATGGATCTCGTGTGGTCCTTTCGGGGACCACAGGGGGACCACGGGACCTATCGAGGACCACAGAAGTAAATTCAGGAGGATCATGGGGCGGTATTGGTGGTAGAAGCGAACGAAGAAGAAGAAGAAGAATGTCTTGAGTCATTACTAAATAATAATGGAGATACAATGAGGGAAATTAAAAGGAGAACATCTATCGCTCTTCAAAAACTAAAACAACTAAAGAAGTTGTGAAGAGGAACAGACAGAACTACAAAAATAAGATTTTTAAGGGCATACATCTTTCCCATCGCAACATATGCCTGTGAGACCTGGACACTTTACAAAACAGATGAGAAACACATAAATGCCTTTGAATGTAAATGCTACAGAAGAATTCTTCAGATATCATGGACCCAAAAAAAAGAACAAATATGTCCATAATACAAGAACAATATTGAAGAAGGTTGTCTAGTAAGGAAGATTAAACAGAGAAAACTTAAATATTTTGGACACATTAAATGTGATGGTAATTTACAGAAGACACTCTTGGAAGGGTACATAATTGGAAAAAGACAGAGGAAGGCCATGGCGAAGATGGCTGCAAGACATCGTTGATGATCTGTGAATGGACGCATCAGCAGCAAGGCATCTTGCTTTACAACTGAGAAGCCTACTGGAGAGCTGTTAGGGAGTTAAAGTTCCGCAGGGTTAATGGAAATGACTGATAATAGCAATTTGTTATCTGTGTACTTATATGATGTTTGTTAATGACAGATCATGCTGGATATTGGATGTGGCCTAGCTGGATACTGGATGTGACCTAGCTCTGTTGCTGGTCTGGGGAGCTGCTTCATTACACTCGGGGCATAACCGTTCTGCATTTGACATCAGGATGCCCTTTAATGTTTTGGGTGTTATAATACCAATACTGTATTGGATGTCATTAGCTCATGTTCTAGCACACAACTGGGATTATCCTAAAAAAATACAAATTATCGAATGTTGTATTGAGAAAACCACCATGTCATAAAGTACATTCAAATGACAGGTACGTGGCACTTCTACCAGTTTCAAAAAAGAATCCTAGTCCAGTCATTGTACTTGACTTAATCTTGACTTAACATAAACTAGTTTAGGGTGGAAATACACGGGTACGCTTCTAAAGAGCCAAAACGATTATTACAATACTCGGCTACTAGTAAATAGTTATTATACCTAACTCCCTGTCAAGTTCTGCATTACAATATAAATATTATACCTAACTTCCTGTCAAGTTCTGCAGTACAATGTAAATATTATACCTAACTTCCTGTTAAGTTCTGCAGTACAATGTAAATATTATATCTAACTTCCTGTCAAGTTCTGCACTACAATATAAATATTATACCTAACTTCCTGTCAAGTTCTCCACTACAATATAAATATTATACCTAACTTCCTGTTAAGTTCTGCAGTACAATGTAAATATTATACCTAACTTCCTGTTAAGTTCTGCACTACAATATAAATATTATACCCGCGCCATCTGCAAAATAATAATAGTTTTTTTTAAGTACAGTAACATTTCATTCATTCATTCATTCATTAAGTACATTAACATTTCATTCATTCATTCATTCATTCATTAAGTACGGTAATAGTCAGGTTAAATATCTGTTACGATGCACTTGTAATCATTCTGTTGTCTGATAAAAAAAAGGTGGTAGCTGTTTTTCTAACTTAGAATTCACTTCGTTGACTGATGCTCAGATAGATGTTGCTATAACACAGAATTCTTCATTCATTCTTTCATTCATTCATTCGATCTTTCTTCCTTTCTTTCTTTCTTTCTTCGAGTAATTTCAGATGTCAACCTTTGACATCTTTGAAAAATGCTACCGTTTGTCTTAGGATGTCAAGATCACCATACAACTTGTCATGAAGGACAGTCCTGTAATAGGTGGTGGACAGGTCATTTTGTCCGTACCACATTCGTCTCTTGTGCCTGTTCAACATGTGAGTGTCTCGATCTGTTGTGGCCTGTTCTAAGTCTAAAGATCTTTGGCTTGTCCTTCTCTGCTGAGCCGGTAGTAGGCATCATTCTTCTTGTGATGTAGAATTCACTTTGCTGACTGAGCTGAAGCACAGATAGTTGTTTGCTATAACTTACGAGTTCACTTTGTTGTCTCATGCTCTGATATTTGTTGCTATAACTTACGAGTTCACTTTGTTGTCTCATGCTCTGATATTTGTTGCTATAACTTACGAGTTCACTTTGTTGTCTCATGCTCTGATATTTGTTGCTATAACTTACGAGTTCACTTTGTTGTCTCATGCTCTGATATTTGTTGCTATAATCTAAAACAATGAAATCGTTGTTTTTTTAAATAAACATTCCTCTGTTCTTATTTCCTATTGCAAATTTTCCGCCTTTATTTTGCCCTGCCATTTCTTTTTATTGTGTGTGTGCGTGCGCGCGCGCGCGCGAGCGCAAAATTACTCCAAAAATGATATAATATAATATAAATAAATATTTTGTTAAATTTGTGTTCGGTCTTTCTTTCTTTCTTTCCCTACTGCTATTAGTTTGTTGGGTTTTTTTTTTTCAAAACTATAAAATGAGTGTACGAAGTGACCCTCAGATTTTGCAGATAGTTATTAATTCAATTCCATGGATTCTGAGCAGAGAGTTGGCAGAGTGACTCTGTTATTAACATTCACACGCAACACAGGGCAACATCACAAAGACGCTTTCAGCTGCCCAGTTATCAATAATCTGTTCCCATTTCCACTTCCAGCTTCGTGGTAAAGAGGGGTTTTAAAAGAGCAGTGGACGAGGAAAGATGGAGGGCGAATGTAGCAGTGCTTTCTGTGGGCGTGTTTTACTTGTATATACAGCTGAGAAACACATACATGGCTTTGAATGTAAATGCCACAGAAGAGTTCTTCAAATATTATGGGCACAAAAAAAAAAAGAACAAACACATCCATACTACAATAATTTATCGTTGACAATCTGCAAATTGATGTATCAGCAGCAGGGCATCTTGCTTACAACCGAGAGGCCTACAGGAGGGCTGCTATGGGAGGCAAAGTTCAACAAGGGACATGCAAATGACTGACTGATGACAAGAACTTAATATTGAAGAAAGATGGCTAGTAAATGGGATTAAAGAAAGAAAACTTAAATATTTTAGACACATTAAGCGTCATGAGAATTTAGAGAAGATCGTCTGGGAAAGGTATATAATGGGGAAAAGAAAGAGAGGAAGACCAAGGCGAATGTGGGTGAAAGACATCGCTGATAATCTGCAAATGGATGCAGCAGGGGCTTCTTGCTTACAACCAAGAGGCCCACAGGAGAGCCTGTTAGGTAGGCAAAGTTTCACAAAGGACTGACTGCCTGGGACGATCTTGTCAAGCCTAGTGTGTCTAAAGTCTATGTCGAGTTCATTTCTATAGGACTACTAAATTATAACAGATGGACGGCGTTAGTGATATTCACGCGACAATTCAGATCACGTACTTGCGAGGTATTTTACTTTTCAATAAAATGTAATGATGACACCTTTCTAATAGCAGAAAGCGAAAGCAGTTTACAGAAACTTGTGAAGAAGATTCTGAAGAGAGCAATAAAAATAGGCCTAGTCTAGAGCTAAACAGCAACAAACACTAAGTATAGATGCGTATGTGGGGGTGGGGGGAAGTTATGTTCTTTAGCAAACTCCACCACCACTATGGCGATCCCTACCCCATTTAGCTAAGCTAGGGTCTGCTACTGGTGGGGGGGGGGGGGATACCCAACGAAAGGGTGGAGCAGGATTTTGGTCAGCTATGGTCCGCCAACCCTGACGTTAGCATGTCAGCTATCGTTCGCTAACCATGACGTTAGGGTGACAGGCACCCTTAGACCTCTAGATGCCTCAGTGACAAGGAAGAATGCTGAAATTCTGCTTTACGTTCTGCTGTGCCATTGTTTCGCTATGATTTATGTTTATTGTTACTAGTTACTATATGATCTTCCTTGAAGTGGAAAGTTCTTTTCTTTTGCAGCTGAGACTGTGGTGATTTTGAAAAGTGGAATATATTGTCTGGCTTGAGGAGCTGGAATCAAAGACCGATGGTTGACATTTCTGAGTGTTAAAGAAAATGTAATGTGCTTATGAAAGGTCATTACTGCGTGTCTTTGAGGTCTGCGCACTACCTGGATTGCCTAGTTGGCCTAATGGTAGTACCGGCCCTGCTGGGTGTGGGGGCGGGCCTAAAAGCAGACTTCAGCATTCTCTACCATCGCTTGAGGGGAGTAAACATTGTCGAAAACCAGAGACACTAGAAGGCGATGAAGTGCGTGATTGACGTGAACAATGGTAATGATGAGAAGGGTGATTTTCTAAGTGCCATGCCGCGTGGCGTAGGCGATCATTTCTCTCCACAATTCCTTGTCTTTTACGTTGATTATGAGATCCGCCGGTGACTTTTTTCCTAGCCACACTGACAGCCCATCCAGTAACTTCTCTCTCAGTCTTCCTTTATCTCTTCTTCCCTCAAGTTTAAAACTTTAAAACAAAGGATGATTTTACTTGCTACGAAAGATGATCCGAGGGTGGAGACTGTGTGTGGTTTTTAAAAAACAAATTAAACCTTATGTGAACTCCGGACTGTTTTTTTTGTTTGTTTGTGAATATCTCTGTCGTTAATGCACTGGAAAATCTCACTTAGCAGTGGTTTCTGGGGTGTCTTGTCTTATAGACAGACATTTGTAACAATTTCAGAGGTACTGCTCCCCCCAACACAGTTTGCCAAGTACTCATATTTATAGCTGGGTTGGTTGGACCATGATAGTATTCTATACCTGCAACAAATTTCAACCACAACGGCTGCGTCACTCCTGCGGCGCTCGGTGATGATTGCAGGTGGCAGTACAGCTGGCTGTTCCTGTGCACGTGATTACAGCAGTCTTTTCTCATCTTATTTGTTGTTGCTGGCTGTGTTAATATGAAAGTGTTTCTTCTGCGTTGGGTTAGATGTTCTCCGATGAGGCCAATCAGCGAACCATAGCTGATATGCCAGGGTCAGGGGGTTAGCGAACCATAGCTGACCAAGACCCTGTCCCGCCTCTCTGTTGGTACCCCTGGTAACAGACCTAGCCTATGGATCGCCATAGTCCCCATGGTGGTGGAGTCTGCTAAAGAAGCATTGCACACCCCCTGCTTTTTTAACTGTACCCCGGGATTGAAAAAATACCTGCCATAACCCACTTCCACGCCGATACAATGCTGTGCCTTAACATCTCTACAGCATCGGCTGCAAAAGAACAACAGCTGGCAGTTACAGGGAGTTCGTACAAGTACAAATCGTCGGATGCTGGAGTTTGCGGGTTCGAATCCCTCCCCCCCCCCCCAGAAGTGGTAGGGAGTTTTGTGTGTGTGTGTTTTTTTTTTTAAAATTTCTTTTTTAATTCTTCAGCAATAAAATTTCCTTGGTCTCCAGATAGAGGTACTGAACGTCTGTGTGCAATGCCGGGATCGGGCTCGTTAAAGATCCTTTGGCAGCTGGAAGAAGGTGAAGACCCTATCCGATTAGGCAATCAGCCACCCGTATCTAATATGCTAGAGTCAGGGCTAGCGAAATATAGCTGACCAAGACCCTCACATCGGCTGCAAAAAAAAAAACCCCGCTCGCAGTTACATGAAGACGGCCACAAGACAAGACAAGACAAGACAAGACAAATTGGCAGCCGGAAACCTGGCAAAAAGTGCAGAGCAGACCGTCACTGCCCGGGCTAAAAATTCTAGGAAATCTACCATGGAAAATGACGCAGGCGCTGGGAGTATCGATGCTGCCTGCGACGCATGTTCAGAGATGGTCTCTTGAAAAAGGTGGCCGAGCACGGGAGTATCCTGACAGCGATTAAGCCATTTTCCGAACAACAAAGAACGAACTGTTTCATAAGCTCACGTACAGAACTGAGCCGTGGACGCCTTTTATTTTTTACGTAAACGTGTCTGGAATAGTCTACATTATTCAATTTGGAATTCTGCTACAGAAGTCTACATTATTCAATTTGGAATTCTGCTACAGAAGTCTACATTATTCAATTTGGAATTCTGCTACAGAAGTCTACATTATTCAATTTGGAATTCTGCTACAGAAGTCTACATTATTCAATTTGGAATTCTGCTACAGAAGACTACATTATTCAATTTGGAATTCTGCTACAGAAGTCTACATTATTCAATTTGGAATTCTGCTACAGAAGTCTACATTATTCAATTTGGAATTTTGACAACCGTTATAGACTGTGATAGCAATGACGATAACACAAGGGAAGAACTTGCAGACTTTGCTAAAACGCACAATATCTGAGGGGAAAAAAGAAGTGCATTTTCCAGTTTTCCGATATCTGTGCCAGTGAATTCCAACCATAGTCTCCGTGAAATATTCGTTTTTAACCTTCCACTTCCGCGGAGAAAAGAGCAGCGAAGCTTCAAATGTCAGACGCATTATCCCCAAAGAAATCAGCAGTATTGCCAATAATGGCAGGAAAACATCAGGGTGTACAGAATTTTGACCTAAGGAAATATCAGTATTGTTTTCACGAGGGCTGCTAGGTCAGACTAGAGGGTGGGGGGGGGGGGGGCTGGGAGAGCCTGGGCTGTACCCCTGGGAAATTCAGGAAAAAATACCATGAGAGTTAGTTCCCTTGTTAGAATGGGGTGTCCGACAGTAATTAACCCCTGGGCTTTCAACCTGCATTCAACTGCCCTGACAGCAACTAGCCAGTCTCTCTTTCTCTCTCTTTCTCTTTCTCTCTCTCGCTCTCTCTCTCTCTCTCTCTCTCTCGCTCGCTCGCTCCAGGTCCTTGCCGACAAGCGTAGGATATCATGTCCTACCATGACCATTGATCCTTTGTGCATTTCAACAGGCTTGCCACTGAGCATTCCTGTGCCAGTACGCCAAAAATCTTTTCTTTCTGCCTACCTCTGTCTCTTCTACCTTCGATTTTTCCTGATGTCATTACGCGTTCAAGCCCGCCTCTCTTCCAGACATGCCCCCCCCCCCCCAACAAATCTGGATTGTCGTTTTCTGATCTTCGTTATAATTTTCTTTGCTTCTTGTGCCTCTTTCAGAACTTCCACCTTCGATTTTATATCTGTCCATGATATCTTCAGCACTCTTCTTAAGAACCACATTTTAGTTGATTCCAGCCTTCTTTGTAACAGAACGGGACTAGTTCAATGTAATATTGCAGCACTCTCTCCCTGACTCTCACAGATAGTGACTTATTGCAAATTAATGGATTCCAGCTTTTGAAAGGAGGTCTTGGATTGTGCAATTCTGGTTCTCACTTCTGTCGCCAATCAGATACTGGTAAAATTAGCCATGAGAGAAATGTATCTCCGAAATGATCTTCGGTAGATTTCGTAACATTTCGGAACGTGCTTATAAAACGAAAAGAGTCAGTATATATATTGAAAGTGATAGCTGGGAGCAGAAGTTACCAACCAACGCATACATTTTGAACCTAAGAGAGTGGAGACAGTTTAAGAAAGACTAAAATCGTGCTCCAGGTAAACAGGTTGCTGTGATACAACAGGCTGCCAAAAGATAAGGATAAAAGTGTTTATCACGGGATGGAGTCTGAAGAAAGCCAAGGACCATGTTTCCCACTACACATAAGTTGCTGACCACTGTCAATTGTTAATTGTTTTTATTCAGCAGATGGCGTTTAAAAATTAAAAAAAACACGGCAGCTGATCACGTGACAATTTTTTCAAGGACCACAAGTTGTCTGCAGAAAAATAACAAAATCAAAAGACAGCAGCAAGAACAACAACAACAACAACAACGGTAAAAAAACGACTCCAACAATAACAACAGCAAGAGCAGCAATAACAGCAACTCCAAACAAAAGCAGACACAATAATAACAACAACAGTAACAGCACCAGTTACAACAACATAAAAACAACATCATTATCAGCAACAGCAACAACAATAACAGCAAAGCTTAAGCAAAGACAGCAACAGCAGCACAAGCAACAAGAACAAAAGAACAGCAACAGCAATAACAACTACAGCAACAAAGCGACCCCAACAGCAATAACTCCAAAAACAGAAATAACAAAAGCAACAACAACAACACCAGCAACAACAGCAGCAAAAAACAAAACAAAAAACCAAAACAAAACAAGAACAGCATACAAAATAACGATTGATTTAAAATGTACTCGCACTTATTTCAGAATTCTTGTCTAGGAAAAAAAAACTCCATTGCGCAATATCTAAATCTCTCAGAGTTGGCATCCTTGTTGGAAAACAATATTACACAAACCTGTAGGCATAAACACATATACAAAGGGAGAGAGAGAACAAAGGTAATCTATCTATGGACTAGAGGAAGAGTGTAGGAGTTATGAGCACACAGGAAGTGATCATTCGTAGGAATAAGTTGTGTGGTACATACTGCGCTCTGTTATTTACTTACATAATGTTTACATTTTTTTTTTGGGAGACCCTATAATGCATTGCGTGTGTACCGGAAATCTCTCTGTCACTTGGCGTGCTGTGCTGTAGTCCTTGTGGCGTGTTATTTATTGATTCATGTTCAATGTCTGACGCCTCGACATGTTGTCAATTTGCCACCTGCTACATTAATCATTAAAAAACAAAACCGCGTGGTCTTTCTCTGTTGTGTATATATGTATCTACATGTACTTGCATATATGACAAGTATAGATTTATATGCTGTCAAAGTCTAGTTTAAAGTATGACTTGATTGATGTATTTTTAAAAAATACTGATTTTCTATAAATTTGTTAGTTTTGAATGAATATAAGAATGTAAGTTTATAGTTACATAAATCAGAGTGTCGGTACCCCAAATAAGCGACACAACCTGGCTAACTGGGCAGGGATCGCCATAGTCCCCACGGCGGTGGAGTCTGTTAAAGAAGCATTGCACACCCCTCTGCTTTTTAGCTGCACTCTGAGACTGAAAAAATTAGCTGCCATAATCCGCTCCCACGCCGATACGATGCTGTGCCTCAACATCTCTACAGCATCGGCTGCAAATAACACCAGCCTCGCGGTTACAGGGAGATAGCACAAGACAAGACAAGATCCATCTTTTTTTCAGAGTCTCTTGATATGTGTCCTGTAGTTCACATTATGTTATATAAATCAATATAAACTGCTTGGCTTAATTGACATCCAGCCCGTGACTGGAATCATGGACACACAGTTGAGACAACTGGGCCCTTTGAAGTCGGACACTCCTGCTACAGTAAACTAAACAAAGAGAACAATCCCCCCCCCTTCCTCCCTTCTTCCCAGTTAGTTTAAGATGCCTGCTTATTTAACCTGCAAGCGTTGCTGCATTATCGTCCCTTTTCTTGACAAAGGTTTCAACCACTTGTTTACTCGTTACGTATTCTGTCCGTTATTGTCGTAGTCTGATGTTATAGTCGATTTACTGCCAAGAATAAGAGCGTAGTCTTGGTGAAGACACGTGCTCAGGGTTAGCTACAGGATGCAGGCGTTGAAGGCTGGCTGTGATGAAGATTACACACATACTTTCAACCCTCTATTTTCCTACACAAATATGTCGTATGTTACAAGGGGGGTGTAGTGTTTGTTCTTTCAGGGGCGACAACACAATTATAGTTCTCCTGTACCAACCGCTGTTTGTATGGTTGACATTTTGGTTCTCTTCTCTTCGTCTCTGACGTTTGTTGTCTGAAGAAGCCGCCGGCTGAAACTGCTGTCAGTTGAGACTTATTTCCAGACTGGATGCATAATTTGCGATAGCTGTGGTATGGTGTCCTCTGTTCTTCTACTGAAGCGCTATGAGGACCGAAGCCGCTGTCCGATATGGCGGTCAGCAACCCATAGCTGACATGCCAGCGTCAGGGTTTGGCGATCTATAGCTGACCCAAGACCCTGTCCCTCATCTCCGCTGAAACCCTATTAACAATCCTCGCCTGTTTAACGGGGCAGGGATCGCCACGGTACTAGAGTCTGCTAAAGAAGCATTGCACACGCCTGCTGTTTAACTCCACTCCAAGACTAAGCCACCATAACCCGCTCCCAATCCGATGCGGTGCTGTGCTCCAACATTCTCACCCCATCGGCTGCAGAGAACACCTGCTGGGAGTTCAGGAGAGATAGAAGAAGAAGATCTGAAGCTGATGTAGCATAGCATTGTAAGTAATGGATATTGTCATTATTATTATTATTATTAATGAATATGATTATGAAAATATACTGTAAAGAAAATAGTAACATCGAATAGCGACAGAGAAAAATGGAGAGGAAAGGAAGAGAAAGTATAGAACTTCCATGACACTATAACAAGACGCGGACAAAAGTAACCAGTGGAAACAGTGAATAAGAAAAAGACGAGACACACTGACGCTGACATTTAGGAGAGACAAAGGAAGGACGCCAGAAAGTAGGCCGGTCCAGTGATAACATAGCAGAGACTGGACGTTGACACGAGTAAACAAAATAGAAAAGACAAATAGAAAATGCAGATACAATGAAAAGCGAGTACACAATAAAACCTCCGACATGAAATAGCAAGATAATGACTTAGGTAAATAACAATTGTATAGACGGAGTTGACACATGACACGCGTTGTGATGCGACTGCACACGATTTTTATTAAATAAAAGAGTGACCAACTCGGCCAGTTGACCAATTAAATATTTGGAGGCATGGCCTATGCGACAACTGACTTACGACATATAAGTCACGGGTCAGATTGAATGATGGACAATCAGAACGCTCATGGGAACCAGTGGACATCTGAAGGGTGGAGCCAAAATACTTATTGGTTAATCCACCAAGCTGCACTTGAAGATAAAAAAGGAGACAGGAAACTGGACGAAGAAAAAAGGGGGACCAAGTAGTAAAGAACGAGGAAGAAGAAGAGACAGAGGAGGGAGCCCGAAGACGGAAGAACAGACAGTCTAAAACCAAGAACGAAGAGGAACCAAGTGGGGTGGGGAACGAGGAAGAAGAAGAGACAGAAGAGGGAGCCTGAAGACGGAAGACCAGGCAATAAGAACAAGGAAGAGGAACCAAGAAAGAAGAAGAAGAAAGGAGACAGAGGACGAAGCCCCGAAGACAGAGGAACAAGGACGATCAGTGAAATGAGACCGGTCCAGACAAGAGAAGAAGAGAAGGACAGACACACTGGAGAAGACACGAGAGAGAAAGAAGACCAATGTAACGACAGATGGACACCAAGAGCAATAGATACTCAGGAAAAGCAGTCTTGCAGAAGTAGTTCTAGGACAGATTGAAGATGTGTTTCAAGTGATGTGAATAGTCGTTACTTTGAAACTTCGAGTACAGTGCTTTAGTCGTGTAACTGATTGACCACGTGTTGCAGATCGAATATAGGACAGAGTTTAGAATTGTCCTCTTATCAAACATGTAGAATATTGTGAAATAGGGGAACATTGAGAATTGCTGCATGGAGAATATGACAGTTTGATATTGATGTGCTTCAAGTAAGATTATGACATATTACATCTTAGTACACGTGAAGTTGTGAATTCCAAGTCGAATATTTTATTTGTCAGAATTAAATGAATTCTGTAGAGAACATTTCATCGGACTTCCTCTGATTTATAGAAGTGGCAGTGTTAGTGAAACCTAATCTAAAACCACAGAAATCTGGATGTATGAGAAGATAAGTCGGTATTAATCAAAAACATCTTCTTTAATCAGACATATATCATTAACAATTGTCAATATTATACTGGTGCCGTCAATAATAGGATTCACTCAAGGACTTTGTTATACTGAGGCCTCCAATAAGAATTTTGTAAAGTGATGCAGGACTATTCTCTCTCGTCTCTTACCTATTGATAAGCCGTTCTGCTTTCATCCACTAAGTCTCGACAAGGGAAACCATAAAGAAAATCGTATGTTATCTGACATGTGCTCCGAGTGACTGACAACTCACTACCAAAAATAGCACTAAGATGAACACCACAGGGGAACAGAAGTAAGGGTAGACCAAAAGAGACATGGAGAAGAACAACAGAAAGGATGTTGAGCAATAGAGGGCTCACCTGGGCAAGAGCGAAAAAAAAAAAAGGGCAAAGGACAGGCATTTGTGGAAAACCCTTGCGGAAGCCCCATGTGCCCTGGGCACTTACGGTTCAGAGTCAGAGAGAGAGAGAGAGAGAGAGAGAGAGAGAAAGAGAGATCTGCTCTTTTTCTTGTTTACCATAACCCCAATAGGCGAAAAAAGAGACATCAACGCTATATGGAATTCCAGAGTAGCAGCTGGACCTAGTTCCAGTTAGTAGATACATTTCAAATGACTTCCCCTGCTCAAAAGAGGAACCCAGAATGTATTCCCTGCTTTTGGGAGAAAAGGGGGGGGGGAGGGGGAGAGCTCATATAAAGGATGAAAACAAAATGAGTAATAGGCACCTTATTTTTTAAAAGTTCAAATACGGGACATTTACTCTCCGGGAAAGGGGGGGGGGGGGGGGAGATTAATTTACATTTTAACCAAAAATTCATCAACTTCGGAGACAGCCAGCAGACAACATTTCGCCTTAAAACGAAACACTGCAGACTTCCTAAGCCACCTTTATGGCCTCGAAATATCACATACAAATGAGTGTCCATGTGGCCGTGATATCCAGACCCCAGAACATACCCCGCAGACACTGTCCACTATACTCTACACATCCGAGCACAGATCTGGCCCTGTGGGAGAGGGGCTAAAAGAAAAAAAAAGCTATGGGGCTCCTAGTTAAGACTGGAAAAGAGGGCGGAATTCGTCAAGGCGACAGGGCTGCAGATTTAGCATGACAAGCCATCGTGGAGCGCTGAAGAAGAATGAAGATGTAATCAGTGCTTTATCTACGGATGCGCCAGTCAAGCCTACTTGTACTTCTCTATATAGTTGATTTTCTTCAAAACTGTGGCGCTGCCACTGTTATAATTTAAAAAAAAACACATTCTGGGCATTTAGGAACATGCTGCGATCAAAGAAGATAATATAGGGCACTCTTGTGTTGTGGTGTCTCCCTGTAACTGCGAACTGATGCTCTTTGCAGCCGATGCTGTTAAGGTGTTGAGGCACAACACCGTATCGGCGTGGGAATGGTTTATGCCAGCTATTTTTTCAGTTCCGCAGTACAGCTAAAGAACAGGGGGTGTGCAGTGTTTCTTTAGCAGACTCCAACACCATGGGGACTATGGCAATCCCTGGCCCAGGCTAACCCACATGTGAAATGAGATATCTTAGGAAAGCAGCAAATTCAGGAGGTACCAACGGAGGTGGGACAGGGTCTTGATCAGCTATGGTTCGCTAACCATGACGCTAGCATATCAGCTATGGGTCGCTGATTGCCTAATCAGACAGCGTCTTCACGCCCCTTTCCCCCCCCCCCCCAATAAGGGACAATATGGGATATATATTTTAAAATAGGGGACATTTAGGTGTCCCGACCGAAATAATAAGATTCCCGGTAAAAATCCATACAGTTTGGGGGCTGTCTTGTGTAATACTGGTCACATTACACTTAGGTAAATGGCCTGGGGGGGGGGGTGCACCATAGAGGATTCGTCTGGAAGGGCCTAAGTGACTTTGAAATGATGATGTTTATGCAAGCGCTGAATTCATATTCACAGTTACATTACAATCCCTAGGTTGTCTTCGCCGTGGCCTCCTTGGCGGTAACGAATGTAAACACACTGACCCCATTAGCTAGCGTCTCTCCCAAAGCGATGTGTTTCCGCGTGGGCTCAGGGCCGCGAGATTTTCTGTCGTTGAAAGCGAGAATGTGTCGCCCTTCCCCCTTTTCGGCAACAAAGATAAAAGGCTGGACCGACGAACCGAGTCCCTGAAAAAGTTCTTAGTAACGGCCATGGGTAACACTTGTGTGCCTTTGCGAAGTGGTGGCAGTTCCTAGCGGTCTGCCAGAGAACGTAAACATTAGGTCAGCGGTTCTAAAACTGACAGCGTCGTGACTACATGTGATCTAGCCTTTTCCTTTTCTTCGTGAATCGCAATACAGAAAAATCACCTTGTGTACAAAAATCACAACAAGATATACTTTATTCTGGTAATTTCTCAAGTTTTTTAAAAATTTAGTTTGAAAAAAAGTTAAGTATTTGGCATTTTCAAAATGTTTTTAGAAACCCTGACTTACTTTATTTTATCCTTTCTCTTGTACTTGGAAGTGTCTAGGGGGGAGATGCAATTGGCGTTTGTAGGCCAAATGGCTGGACCCTCGGTGACGGTCAAGCCGTAATTAGCGAGTCTCTGATATCATCTGTCCGTCCTTTTTTGGGTCTTCCTCTTGATCTGTGTCCTGTAGTTCTCCGGTTGAAATTTCTCGTAGGCTGGCTGTGAGTGTGCCGCTCTCAGTAAGTGACAGAACCACTTGATTCTTTGCTTCTCTGTGCGTCGTAGAAAGGCGCAGTTAGTTCCTACCCCTGTCTTACGGTGTCATTCCTTAGCTTGTCAAACCTGGTGACGTTTGCTGCATTCCTAAGACATCTCATTTCACACGTGGTTATTTTATTATGTTGTTTCTTAGAAAGTGCCCATGTCTGTCATAGGTAGCACAGCATCGGTATGAATTGCTGTTAATTAGTTTTCTCTTTCAAGTGGAATGTTGGAGTGTGTAAGCAGCGGGGATAGCTGGTATGTAATGGCATTGGCTCTTTGTGTTCTAACATTAATTTCTTTATCAAGCCTCCCATTTTCTATTCTAACGTTAATTTCTTTATCAAGCTTCCCATTTTCTGTTCTAACATTAATTTCTTTATCAAGCTTCCCATTTTCTATTCTAACAACAATTTCTTTATCAAGATCTCCATCTTTTGTGAGATCCTGACTGTTATGTCTAAAATGTGTTAATTAAAATTTATAAAAGCAGAATAATCTGAAGATGTAAAAACTCTTCCTTAAGTAAAATAAACTGGAAGTATGTACTATTTAAGACACACAAAAAAAGAAGGAAATGGTTCCAGAAAAATATATGAAAAAGTATTGATCTGTTCCAGAATAAGTTATTTTCACCAGTTTATCCCCCTCTCATTCAGTCAATTCCCCCACCCCCCACCCCAATTTTTCGCGACACAAAACCCTGTCTAATAAAACATATGGCGGGGGGTCTGCAGTGAACGCGGAGTACACTCAGTTTGAGAATCCCCAATGTAGGCCAAACGACACAGGGAGGCAACGGCTGCTATCGCGCTTGGGCGAAAAAAGAAATCTTTTTTTTTCCTCTTCTATTTAGCCCTAGCCACTTGCCCGCGTTGCGCTTTGTACTGTAGAGGGAGGAAAAAAGCAAACGTCGAGGCTCGATGTGGAAGTGAATGCGCGAGGTAACCAAGAACAGCATAGAGAGCTAACTAGTTTGTTAGGTGGGGGGAGGAAAAACCTACCTTAGTGGAGGGTCGTGCTGAATATTCCTTGAGTTTGCTGGACCGTATGTTGTTGTTGTTGGTTTTTTTCTTTTTTTCCCTCCGCCTTGTTAGTGCTGTTATGGACTGTGTTGTTAACATCTTAGGACCCCACTTCTTCCTCACAGAAGTTTGTGTGATACATCGTGGTTGTGGGACGTTGTGCTGGAACTTTTATGCGTTTGGAGGTGAGTTTAATCGTAGTTACTGTTTGTTTTTTTCAGAGTAACATTTGATCTTGAAAGTGAATGAATGTGTATTCTGAAGGGTGAATTAATACTTTATGGCTTAAACATGACCCCCCCCCCCCCAGTGTATTATATTTGAAATGAAAAGGATTTGATTTGCTTTCCTGGCTTTGGTAAACGAAGGTGATGACACAGAATCTATTTGTCTGACCCTAAATGCCTGTATGAAAAGTTACAGTACTACATTTGGTGTATGTGTGTATGTGTAGCTGACCAAGACCCTGCCCCCACATCTCAGTTGGTACCCGCCCCTATTAACAGTCCTGACTTGGCTAACGGGGCAGGGATCGCCATAGTCCCGTATATGGGTGTGCAGTATGATGATCTTTTGTTTCGTAAACTTTACGCTGGGAGTATTTTTAATCCTACCTTGTACGCGGTTTACCCTGGGCTGTGTAAAGCTTTAGGCCCATTGTTAAATAGTTAGGCCAAAAAGGCCCCGAAAAGGTGCGTACCAAAACAGGACCTTGGGTCGCCCAACAGGAAACATATATATATATATATATATATATGTATACTTTTTAATTATTTAAAAGCAGGATATTTAAAATAAAAATATACATCACTTTTCTAATGGAGGTATTTACTGATTACATATTCATCATTTGGCTGTGTCATTTCAGTTACTGACTACGACGTATAATATAGTCACTTTTGTGCGCTTCATCTTCTTCTGTCTCCCAAGAACTGATTTTCTTCTTCTGTCTCCCTGGAACTGTGATCTTCTTTTTCTTCTGTCTCCCAAGAACTGTGATCTTCTTCTTCTGTCTCCCACGAACTGTGATCTTCTTCTTCTTTTGTCTCCCAAGAACTGTGATCTTCTTCTTCTTTTGTCTCCCAAGAATTGTGATCTTCTTCTTCTTCTGTCTCCCAAGAATTGTGATCTTCTTTTTCTTCTATCTCCCAAGAACTGTGATCTTCTTTTTCTTCTGTCTCCCAAGAACTGTGATCTTATTTTTCTTCTATCTCCCTAGAACTGTGATCTTCTTTTTCTTCTGTCTCCCAAGAACTGTGATCTTCTTCTTCTTTTGTCTCCCAAGAACTGTGATCTTCTTCTGTCTCCCAAGAACTGTGATCTTCATCTTCTTCTTAGGACTGTAATCTTCTTCTTCTTTTTGTCTCCCAAGAACTGTGATCTTCATCTTCTTCTTAGGACTGTAATCTTCTTCTTTTTGTCTCCCTAGAACTGTTATCTTCTTCTTCGTCTTCTTTTTCTTCTTCCCTAGAACTGTGACGATCTTCTTCTTCTGTCTCCCAAGAACTGTGATCTTCTTCTTCTGTCTCCCAAGAACTGTGATCTTCTTCTTCTGTCTCCCAAGAACTGTGATCTTCTTCTTCTGTCTCCCAAGAACTGTGATCTTCTTCTTCTGTCTCCCAAGAACTGTGATCTTCTTCTTCTAGCCCTACGAGTATTTATTTAAATTTATTGTCCGGATAAATTGTGCAGTCTTTTGGAGATCATGATTTGGCCCCCAAAGATTATCTTCCAGTGTAGCTTCCTGTGGCCAGAGTCTGGTGCTGGCTTCATGGTAGAGGGCTGCAGAGCAGCAGCTAGTGCTCTGAAGTCTGAATACCTGTCTCGCATGTGAAGTCAGGGGTATGTGACAGGCTCATGGGAATCTGGTTAGCATAAAAAAAAAAACACAAAGAGGATAAGGGATCTTTCTGTGACCCGCTTCATATAACCATATATTACTTCAGACTTTGCTCTTTTGACAGCCATGTTGAAATCTCTCTTTAACCAGAATGCCCTACCTCAGTGAGTATGGTGCTTGGAGTCCTAGTGATGCCATCATCTCCTCGGTCCGTGCAGTTCGTAGTCCCCCCCCCCCCATCCTTCCTGTTAGTGTTCTCTCTAGGTCAGTGGTTCTCTCAGGCTTCTTTAAGCGCGATCCTAAACCAGCAGTAGTATGTGGCCAGAGACCCAGGTCAGCAATGGAAGGTGATCCGCGATAATAAACTAACTGTTTTAGATGATCCCCACAATCCATGCAGAAGATGGTTTTAAAATACTGAAATTCAACAACAACAAAAAAAAAAAACAATAACAGAAACGACTAATGACTAAAACTATTTCACTGCCTTTAACTTGACTCGGATTTGCTACTAATCACTAAAAATTGAGAGGAAAAGACGGAAAGAGGAAACGAGGAAGACCTAGAAAACACCATGATGAAGGAGTCTTGAAGCAGAGATTTAAAAAAAAAAGATCGACTACATATGGAGATGGATAGAAGAAAGATCCGAGGAGAAATAAATGGAGAGCCCTTGTTGATCATCCTCGCCACCCTACTTCAGACTACCCTCGCCACCCTACGTCAGACTACCCTCGCCACCCTACTTCAGGCTACCCTCGCCACCCTACTTCAGGCTACCCTCGCCACCCTACTTCAGATCTCACTCTCTACCCTACTTCAGATCACCCTCGCCATCCTACTTCAGATCTCACTTGTTACCCTACTTTAGACTACCCTCGCCACCCTACGTCAGACTACCCTCGCCACCCTACTTCAGATCACCCTCGCAATCCTACTTCAGACTACCCTCGCCACCCTACTTCAGACTACCCTCGCCACCCTACTTCAGACTACCCTCGCCACCCTACTTCAGACTACCCTCGCCACCCTACTTCAGACTTCAGACTACCCTCGCCACCCTACTTCAGACTACCCTTGCCATCCTACTTCAGACTACCCTCGCCACCCTACTTCAGACTACCCTCGCCACCCTACTTCAGACTACCCTCGCCATCCTACTTCAGACTACCCTCGCCACCCTACTTCAGACTACCCTCGCCACCCTACTTCAGATCACCCTCGCCACCCTACTTCAGACCTCCCTCGCCACCCTACTTCAGATCTCCGAGACCACACTTCAGACTCCCTCGTCACCCTAATTCAAATCTCCTCCGAGACCCTATTTCAGACCTCCTTCACCACCCTAATTCTCCGAGACCCTACTTAGAACTCCGTCGCGACCCTACATCAGACCTCCGTTGCGAACCTGCTTCAGACCCCCCCCCCCCCACCCCTCGCGAACCTACTTCAGACTCCATCGCGATCCTACTCTAGACCTCCCTCACGAATCTACTTCAGACTTCCCCCGAGATCCTACTTCAGATCTCCCTCGCGAACCTACTTCAGAACTCCGTCGCGATCCTACTTCAGACCCCCCTCGCGAACCTACTTCAGAACTCCCCCGAAATCCTACTTTAGACCTCCCTCTCGAACCTACTTCAGATCTCCCTCGCGAACCTACTTCAGACCTCCCCTGAGATCCTATTTCAGACCCCCCCCCCTCGCCACCCTACTTCAGACCCACCCCCGACCCCCCCTCCCACACACACACACACACCGAGAGACGAATTCTGTCGCTGCCTGAGGCCGGGAAACCCCCTGCTCTAGGCCATCGTCTTGTCATGTGACCAAAAAAAAAAAAAAAGGACAAAGAACTGACGTCCGAGTCTTCATCAACATTCCATTCCTCTGCGTCGCTTTTCTTGCTACTGTTATCTTTCTACGACACCCTAATGCAGTGGTTAAGTTTTAAACCAAGAATAAATGCGTGGACTCCTCATTAAACCAATAAATAGAACCCGAATGATGATAAGAATTCTTTTGTCTGTTTGTTTTAAATTGAGCCAGTCCATTTACTGGTCCGCGGACCTCCCCAAAAAATCTCTTCCGTATATATCCCCCCCCCCCCTTTCATAGACCCCAGGGTAAAAACTAATGCAATAATTGGCTATATGATATCTTATCCCAAGATATCAGTGCTTCACGGGTTAGCGTCCATGAGTCATAACCGTATATTATTATTGCGAGACCTACATGAGAACTATTAGGGAGGCAGGTTCGGCAAGGGACATCCAAAATGACTGACTGAACATTGCTGTTGCACGCTTGTATAATTACACACTCGTATATTACTTTTTGCACGCACTTATATTACTGTTACACACAACTGTCCAGTCTTTTAGAAGTGGTTGCAGAATACATGTGTGATTTATGTTGTTCGCTTGGTACGTGGTCTTTAATACCCGCTCTTCCGTCATGCGCAGTTGCAATGTAACACACATTTTACATTCTGCTTCATGGTCAATTCTCCCTCGTTTTATGAAAGACCATTCGTACCATTCATGTGAATATTTTTTCCTGAAAGGAACACGTTCTCTTAGGCATTTTGATAACACTTCATGCAGTTATTACATTATATATATATATATATATATATATATATATATATATCTTTCAACAGTGACAGTAATGGGAAAAAAACTTTCTTTCTTTCACTAGTCATAAATCTCAAAGAGACGACACGTTATTGATTTTCATGGCTATGACGAGGATAATTGTAAAACAAATATTTTTCTTACCAAAGCTTGTAAAACCTTCTTCTTCTTCTTGGAACTGCGAGCTTCTTGTTCTTATTCTTCCTCTTCTTCTTCCTGGAACTGCGAGCTTCTTCTTCTTCTTTTTCCTGGAACTGCGAGCTTCTTATTCTTCTTCTTCTAGCCACATGAGCATTTCATCATCATCATCATCATCAGGTGCCGTACCGACTGGCGTTGGCTTTATGCTTCTCCAGAGTACCCGATCCTTCATGCAGGCCATCAGTTCAGTTGGTGATCTCCTCTCACACCATCCCGTCAGACTGTCCAGTATCCTTTCTCTTGGTCTTCCTCTTGATATTCTTCCTTCTATTTTTCCTGTTGTTATAATATTTTCAATGCCCCCTCTTCTCATTGCATGTCCTATGAGCATTTATTTATATTTATTGGCCGGATAAACTGTCCAGATAAATTGTCCAGTCAGAGTTCATGATTTGACCCCAAAGTTGGTCTGAAGCTACTTCAGGAAGCTTCTTCCTGTGGCCAGAGTCGGACTACCCACTGTAGTCTCCAGAACCAAGTAAACTGTAAGACAGTGGACAGGAAAGTGTCCCACCGTAACTGTTTTGCCATATAGATCCTCGCTTTCGTTTGGCGCGAGGACGCGGATCCTGGAGACATGAAATCGCCAACAGAAAACGTCTCTTTCGCCAAGACAAAAAAAAAAAAAAAGGGACACGAAATCAATCAATTCCAACTTCGGAGACAAGAATCGCAATTGAAGTTTCCGCTGTTCTGTTATTTTAATGTGTATATAGCAGTTCTACGCGGCCTGGTTAGCTGAGTGGTTAGGCGCTTGGTTTACTAATCTGGTGGTACCGGGTTCAGTCCCAGCAGTGGGATTTTTTTCTAGCACACACCGAAAAAGGCCCGGGATTCACCCAGCCTATAAAAAATGGGTGCCAGAGAAATCTGGGAAGGTAAAGGGGCCAAGCGTGATATTGACCACATCACACTTTCATGTGCCGAAGGTCATGGAAAAAAAAATACGGGCCTAACACCGCATTCCCCAATATGCCTTAATGGCGTGGAAACGGGAATTTTGCCTATCCTATAGCAGTTCGGCCAACCTGAAATCGTAGGCTGTGAGAACTGGATGCAACATTCTTTCATTTGAAAGGAAAAACGAAAACCAGTAGAAATAGTGAATTTTTTTTTCTTTAAAAACCGGGACGTCTGGCAACCTTCTGGCACAATTATATATACTCATGGAAAAAAAGTAAGTGTGCAGTGGTGCCAAGCACACCAATCACGTTGTCATGAGTGAAATGAAATCAAATTTAGCTCGAAGTTTTGTCTGAGTGTTGTCCACTTCCCAGCGTTGCACAAAGTTGATCGCACTATTCATGGGGAGATAACCACAGCTCCAGTGAAAGCACGTGCAGTGATGCACCCACCACGGATAAAATGAGGGTACGTGTGTAATTGTGTTCTCAGAGATCTCTTCGCGTAATCGTTGAAGAAAGGAGTAGTGGAATTCCATCACAAACATCTTTTTTCATCATGCCAAGATTGAACGAACATTAACGAGAAATAGCTGGTGGGATGGATCAACGGAAGCAGCAGTATCTCAACATTTTAATGTTCACAGAAACACAGTATCACGCCTTCAAAGTCGTTTAAACCAAAATGGTTCCGTTGCTGACCGCCATAGAAGCGGTAGACCACAAGTTACCACCCTTGCACAAGACCGCTACATCGACCTCATGCACCTTTGTAACAGGTTTCTCCAGGGAACATGGACTGCCAGCAACACTCCAGGTTTAAGACATGTGTCGGGCAGGACAGTGAGGAACAGACTCAGAGAGGTAAATCTCTTACCTCATAGGCCTGCAGTTAGACCAGTACTGACAGTTCACCACAAACCCGCTTGACCTATGCCAGGCACCACGTGGCATGGCCCTATCATCAATGAAGACGGATCATATTCACTGCTAAGTCCAGATTCTGTCTGCAAAGCCATGATAGGCGTGCTTTAGTGTACAGGCGAAGAGGAGAACGCTTTGTGAATAACTGTATGCTAGAGGTGGATAGAAGAGGAGGCAGTGTAATGGTTTGGGGAGGAATTTCCTATGCTGTCTGAACAGACCTAGTCTTCCTCAATGGCAGCCTTAGAGGTTTACGATATAGGGACGAAATCATTACACACCACGTAATGCGTTTTCTGGATGCTAATGGACAAGGCGTGATACTGCTGCAGTATACTGCAGCTCGTCCACATGTCGCACGTGTGGTCAGGGACCACTTTCAGCAGCATCAGATTATTGTCTCGCCATGGCCAGCAGTTTCACCGGACCTGTCACATATCGAGGATATTTGGGATGAACTGGACCGCAGGTTGCGAAGACGACACAATCGCCCTGGAAACCGCCAAGAATTAGCCCAAGCGTTGCAAGAAGAATGGAATAACATGCCTCGACAATTGATACAACTTGTCATTGGTTCGATGAGAAGGCGGTGTCAGGAGGAGGACACTCGCGATATTGAGACCCTGATTTTCTTTTCTTGGGGTGGTGAGCCACAATAGGTGAGTTTTTTTTTTTCACTTTTTTGTGACATGTGACTGCCTGAAAGTTATCATTTTATCTGTTATTGGATAATCAAATATAATGTGTGCCAAATGTTATTTCAGTCATCACCCGATCACGTTCATTGTGCTTCTTAAAGTATCGCACACTTACTTTTTTTTCCCGTGAGTATATAACTGAGTCCGGGAGCAGCTGACCTGGTCCCTTATTACAGAGGCTTCGCTATAAACGGTGTATGTTATAACGGGATTTTACTGTAGTATATTACTCTTAAAAAGAGGAAGACCAAGACGAAGATGGCTGCAAGACATCGTTGACGATCTGGAAATGGATGCAACAGCAGCAGGCCATCTTGCTCACAACCGAGAGGCCTACAGGAGTGCTGTTTGGGAGGCAAAGTTCCGCAAGGGACATGCAAATGAATGAATGAATGAATATTACTCTTGGAGTACCGTATATTACTATTACACAGTCGTATTATTACTAGACGCAAAATACGAGAATTTAAAAACTGCATGTTAACATAATCTTCGCCTTATGTTCTTGATTTTGGAAGCAGTTAAACTTTTGACCTCTTCTGAGCAGTAATCACTTGTGGATTAAAAGTGACTCCACCCCCCCCCCCGGCCCCAACGCTTATTAAGAAGTGATAACGCGCTCTCCAAGTTTGGCATTGTTGTTGACACTTATGTCTGTTTCTTTCCGGTTTCTCAGTGTCATTATCTTGATTTGTCTTCGCATTCAGAAAGAGGTTCTGGCCGATTATGCCTGGTCAGATAATGGTAAAATCAGTCAGTCTTGTCTGGCCCTATCTTCAAGTAACTGCGAGCTGGTGTTCTTTGCAGCCGATGCTGTGGAGATGTTGAGGCGTGGGAGCTGGTTATGGCGGCTACTTTTTTTCAGTTCCAGAGTACAGCTAAAAATCAGGGGGTGTGCAGTGCTTCTTTAGCAGTCTCCACCACCATGGGGACTATGGCGATCCCTGGCCCCGTTAGCCAGGCTAGGCCTGTTACTGGGGTACCAACGGAGAGGTGGGACAGGGTCTTGGTCAGCTATGGTTCGCTAACCCTGACTCTAGCATATCAGCTATGAGTCGCTGATTGCCTAATCGGACAGCGTCTCCATCCCCCCACCCAAAAAAAATAAACACACACACACACACACACACAAACTATTCAGGGGAGCTCCACAATTTTCATAAACAGTGTTAAACGAAAAACCTAGACGTTAAAAGAGCCACTTCCTAGCTCCAATGTCTTCCCCCCAAATTGGCAACTTTCCTCCCATCTTTTCGCCTTATCCTTCACAAACCGCGCGAGATCGCAACACAGATTAGCCTCGTACACTTCGTTCAAACATCGCCAGCTTAACAACAGAGGTCAGCTAATGGCTGTGGCCAAGTGGACATCCAGGCAGTTAGCTGGTAAATAAATGCCTCGTGGTGGCTTTACCCGGAACAAACAACACTTAGTGGCGAAACAATCCAGTGTGTAACAACAAGAGCTTGCAAGATACGGCAAGCATACATTACATGGTCGGTTTTTTTTTCTTCTTTTCGTTGCGTAAGATAAGATGTGTGTGGTGTCAGGGCGTGTACAGTCTCTTAGGGGATACTTAATAGATTTGTTTTGTTTTGTTTTGGCGCAGGGGAGGGGGGAGCGGAGGGAGGGGACACTTTTAATGAGGAAGTGATCTCTTCCCAAAATAGATTCTGTCTGGCGAGATTAAAAAGCGGTGAAGTAACGCGATGGAAGGATAATTTTGTTTGACGTCGCCGTCGTCATCTTCATCATCATTATCAATGAATTCCGCCCCCCTCCCCCACCTTTTCCCCCCACTTGTCTAACCACTGTCTTTCATGAAGTTCAGGGGTCAAGCTCACTCTTGGCCCGCTATATCTTGCTTTTGTACGCTCGGCTTTATTGTTGTCTTCTTTCCAAATTCAACTTTTTCCTTTAGGATAGTTTTAAATAATTTTTTTTTTTTTTTGTGGTTTGAGGAAGCCGCGTTAGCGGAATGGATTAGACACTGATTCACCAACCAGGCGACCCGCTTTCGGTTTCCACCCACCACCGTGGGGGGGGGGGAGGGGAGGGGGTCAGACCGCAGCTCCAGCCGCAAGAAAAAATGGGTCCCGGGGTTAACGCTCTGGGAAGGAAGAGGAATGACGCCGCTAACTACGGAGTTAGTACTGATGGCGACACTAGTCGATGGTTTCTGGTCCGCTGCTGACTGTGCAGCGTAGAACGTATGGTTTGAGCGTGTGCAGTGACACAACTCGTACCTTTTCGTTGTGTTTTCCCTCACTATTGCTGCCTTTGGAGCAAAACTAGGCGAGATCTTTTCAAGATAGCTGGCCATTTTTTTTTCGTCTTCAGTATCTCTTCAGTGTTTCACATACTTGTATGTTCATAGTCGGACATATTTCCAGTATCTATCCAGTGTTCCACGCATTTGTATGTTCATAGACAAGGCCATATTTTCAGTATTTATCCAGTGTTCCACACATTTGTATGTTCATAGACAAGGCCATATTTTCAGTATTACCAATGTTCCAAGCATTTGTATGTTCATAGACAAGGCCATATTTTCAGTATTTATCCAGTGTTCCAAGCATTTGTATGTTCATAGACAAGCCATATTTTCAGTATTTATCCAATGTTCCACGCATTTGTATGTTCATAGACAAGGCCATATCATATTTTCAGTATTTATCCAATATTCCACGCACTTGTATGTTTGGGTCGTGACCCCGGTAGAGATCCTCGAATTTATCTGACGAAAACAGTCATAACTAAACCAAAAAAGATTCTCACCTTATAGCTGCCCTGAAGCTGCTGCTGCTACTAAAACTAGAAACTTCTCTTAACTAGAAAAAAGTCTAGAAAATTGTTGATTAGAAAGTTCAGCCCTTAGACTCCAGCCTTTCAGTTTCGAGAGTCTGGCAGTTGTACAGTGTTATTTTCCTCAAACAAACGATCAGTGGACATAATGACGTGCTCAGGAGGGAAACAGAGGTGTTAGTTTGAACGGGGGGGGGGGGGGGGGGGGTGGGTGATAAACAAAAAAAAATGTCAGGATTTATTCAGTATTTAATCATACTTTTGGTTTGTTTGTTACATCTGTGCTGGATGATGGTGAAGACTGTTCGATTTGGCAGCCAGCAACCTACAGCTGATATGCTAGCGTCAGGGCTGGTCGCCTATGGCTGACTAAGACCCTGTCCATCCTCCCCCCATCCCGCCAGTAACAGGCCAAGCCCGGCAAACGGGGCAGGGATCGCCATGGTTCCTCAATGGCGGTGGAGTCTGCTAAAGAAGTATCACACACCCTTTGGGGTTTTTTTAAAAAATGTCACTCAGAGACTGAACAAATAGCCGCCATATTCCAAATCCCAATCCGGTACGATGCATCGGCTGCAAAGATCATTATCTCGCAGTTCCAGGAAGAAGAAGAAGAAGAAGAATGGTGGTCCAGTTAACGGGGTTGGCGAACCACACCAAGCCCCACCTCTCCACTGATGTTCCTGAGAAGAGGAAGCCCAATCTAGCTTGTGGCTGCGGGTCTTGTCATGGACCCCCATGGAGATGGAGTCTGATCAATACGCCCAACTTTTTTGTTCCGGGAGATCAGACTCCAGCAGCAACAACATCCCCACCATCTCTGTCATTCTTTGATGTACGTGAGATTATATATGTTTCTTCTTTCGCTTCGGGCAGGGCACTTTCCTCAAAATTTATTGTTCGGTGCAATTTTGTATGTATCTAGACAGTTGTATCTGGAACGAATTCCAGAACAACGCAGAGATAAGACAGACGAGCAAACAACAACCTGTCTCATGTGTGATCAGAAAAAAGAAATTGGACATATGTCGGTCATGTGATGAGAGGAAACAAACAATCAGAGGATCCCCAAACAAGCTTTCAAGTGGAACGCAACAGGCCGAAGAGAAAGAAGTCGACCACGTGAAACTCTAAAGAGGACTCTGTTAAGAGAGGCCGGTTCAGTGGGCATAACATCCCGTGATGAGATTGAAAAACTCGTCGAAGATGGGAAATCTTGGCCAACTACCATGCGGGTCCTGTGTGACGTTTAGCGGCACGGGAAGGATGTAGGATGTAGACAGCTGAACGCCCTTTCCCATATTGTTTTGCCGTTTCCTTGGAGGACCATTCCTAGATCATATGTTTTTTAGACGTGATGGCTTGAGTAATCCGATAATGATATCAGCCCCAGTTGTCTACTTTCACGGTAACCTTTAGAGAAGATGGTTTCTGACCAGCGCTTCTCAAAGTATGTTAGTTGTGTCTTAGGAAGAGTGCGTTTCGTTTTGCGAAGGTGCGGAAGATAATTGGCGGCCTACTTTTAACAATATTTCTGTTAAACTCAGTCCCGCGCTTGGCATACATCTTATATGACAAGCAAATGACAACTGGTGTGCTACGAAGGGTACGCAGATGTGCCGCTGATTTTTTTTTTTTTAAAGAGGGGCTGGATGTGAAGAGGAAAAAAAAAGGGGGATGGTGACTGTGGGGTTCTTCTTCTTAAAATTGTGACATGTTGTTCTTTTCAGCCCATACGTTGATGACGTTGATGCACTGCATCGTATTGGCTTGAGAGCGGGTTGAGCTGAGAGCGGGTTATGGCGAGTTGAGAGCGGGTTATGTTGAGTTGAGAGCGGGTTATGTTGAGTCGAGAGCGGGTTATGGCGATTTGAGAGCGGGTTATGGCGAGTTGAGAGCGGGTTATGGCGACTGTTTTTCAGTCCCAGAATGGAGCTAAAAAAAAAAAAAAAGCAACGGTTGTGCAAAACTTCTTTAGCGACTTCACTGCTATGGAAACTGTAACGATCTCTGCCCCGTTAGCTAGGCTAGGGTTAGGCTAGGCTGTCAATTTAACTGTCAGTTAACTACACTGAAGGTACTAACAGTTAGGTGGGATAGGGTCTTGCTCGGCTATGGTTCGCTAACCCTGACGCTAGCATGTCAGCAGTCGATCTCTGACTGACAGTGTTTTTTTTTTTTTACAAGAAACTCCCCCGTGAACGCAAAATGATCTCCTAGTTCAATACCACGTGTCCTAAAGAAAGTTGATAGTCGTTGTCTGGACACCCAGATACAAGGGAAGGAACTATTTCTTATTAAATGTTACAGCCGATTTTGGTCGGTTGTAATCTGACTTTTATGTAAATTTAACTACAGTGTACATTTTTGGTGTTGATGAATTATATAAACAGTCATTTCCAAGAGCAGATGTTTACAAGTATACTGTCGTTTGTACCCGGAAGGTAAAGGTCAGAAGGTCAAAGTTAGCCCTACCAATCCATTGGGGAGACAACCTAGGTGACTTGGTGCTAGTCGACCTTGACATGTTTGCATACACATTATAGAGTAGAGACTTTCAACCTTTTGTATACGCAGCCTTAAGCCGACAGTGGTACGCGACCCACGACCCACGAAAAACATTTTGTAGAGTAATGAAATTCATCAATAGTGCATTTAACACGATGTAACTTCTTCTTCTTCTTCTTCTTCGAGTAGCGGCTGAATTCAGCAGCTTTCCGAGCCGTCAAGACTCGTCTCCGTTGCACGCTGTGCTTGATCTTTTCTTGCCAGTTGTAGATTCCAAGGGCGTGTGTGTATGTTCTTCTAGGTTGTCTCGCCAAGCTCTGCCGACTGATCTCCCAAATCTTAATGTATAGCGTCTCTTCCTAAATATCACAGCATTTAGAAAAAAAAAAGACAATATGAAATAAACCATTAACAACAACAAAAAAAAGTTCTTCAAAACACATCAAAGAACGGTTGTGAGTGTAATTATTATTTTCGTATCTAGATTTCAAAATATCAAGTGTAAGAACTTCCCTAATATATATTCAATCTTTTTGCCGTACCACATCGGACCCAATGTTCACTCTAAGCTGTGCTGGTGTGGGCGGTTGCACAGTTTAGCTTTTAACGCATAATTTTTGACTCAACACAGGGGGGACGTAACTATGAAATTTGTTATTGATTCTTAAAATGAAAAAAAAAAAAAGAAAGTTGCTCACATCTTTAATGCTTGTGGCTTTTCTGGCTCACAGAGTAGAATTTTTGATCATGACTCTCCTCAGGCGTGATCCCGACCATATTGCACTTTCATGTGCCTTACACCGTATCCCCAGTATACCTTAATGGCATGGAAACATCATCATCGTCAAATGCCGTGCCGACTGGCGTTGGCTGTTATGCTTCTCCATAGTATCCAGTCCTTCATGTAGGCCATTAGCTCAGTTGGTGATCTCCTCTCACACTATCTCGTCAGACTGTCTAGTATAATTTCTCTTGGTCTTCCCCTGGCTCTTCTTCCCTCTGTTTTCCCTGTTGTTACAATATTTTCGGTGCCCCCTCTCATTGCATGTCCTATGAAAGTACATTGTCTCTCTCTTGTTATTATTATTATTATTGTTATATTTTGTTTACAATATTTTTATTTCAGCTCTTCTCATAATTTATCCATTAGTTATTTTTGCTGTTCTGGGAATTCGCAACATTCTAAAAATAAACCACATTTCTGCAGGCTTCCAATGACTTTTGTGCAAACCTGCCTATTGTCCTTGATTCACTTCCATATAATAATAATAATAATAATAATAACAACAGGTTCAATATAGCATTTTAGGACTAACATTGGTTGATAAGGATGTTGTATAATGTTTCTCATTCTCTTAAATGCAGTCTTTGCTTGGCCTATTCTGTTCGTAATTTTTACTCTGCATTTCCCATCTGAAATTATTACTACTCCAAGTATTTGAAATTCTGTACTTACTTTAGAATAGTTCCATTTAATTTTATACTGCATGTTGGCGGATTCTGTTTCTTATATATAACCATTGTCTTTGTCTTTTTGATGCACAAAGTAAGGCCTTTCTGTTCACTTTCTTTAGCGACTTTGTCCAAAAGATTTTGCAGGTTTTGTTGGTTCTCAGCTATCGGTACCGTGTCGTCAGCGTACCGAAGATTGTTAATATTGTTTCGTCCGATTTTTATACCCGGTTCTATAATGATCGTTCTTAGAATATTCTCGGTTGGAAACTGAGATTTTAAATTTACCTTAATTTTGTAACCCCCCACAACTTAGAAGGAGCTATGCTCAGACACCATCCCATATCCTTGTTTGGGTCTCTATCTTATTGCTGGAAACCATTACCACAAAGGGTGACGTGGTCAGCCTCACACTGGCCGCTTTACGTACTTCCTTAGCACAAGGAGGCAGGTACTCATTTCTGCAGCTGGGGTGAATGACTCTCTGAGGCTGGGTTCGAATCGCCCACCTTCGCCATGAAAATCGATAGCACTAACCACTTCGCCACACAGGCGCAAGGTACCCAGAAGAGACAGCTTGAAAACCCGTTTGCTTTAAACCATAATTATGATCCCTAATCAATCCTTCTTGCTCGGGCTTACGTTTCCCCGTCAGTTTTTTTCTTTCTTTCTTTCTTGAAAAGCGAAATCAAGAAACGAATTAGAAGAATGTTGGGAATCCCCTGGACAGCAAAAATAACTCACGAAGAATGTATGAGAAGAGCTGAAGAGACCAAAATCTTGTAAAAAAAAATAATAATAAGAGAGAGACAATGTACTTTCATAGGACATGCAATGAGAAGAGGGGGCATTGAAAATATTGTAACAGCAGGAAAAATAGAGGGAAGAAGATCAAGAGGAAGACCAAGAGAAATGATACTGGACAGTCTGGCGGGATGATGTGAGAGGAGATCGCTAACTGAGCTGATGACCTGTATGAAAGATCTTGTACTGCAGAGTAGCATAATAGCCAACGCCAGTCGGCACGGCACCTGATGATGATGAAGCGAAATCTCCTACAAACGTCATCTCTCTCTCACCACCTGAACCAGTCAGTCCTCCGAAATGCCACAATCTTGTCCATCTTCTCCCCCCCCCCCCCCTCCAATTTCTTTTTTCAGTTTCTCCCAGCGAAACCATAACTGACAAACAAAGCCACTTACCAGACAAAAATAACAATTCAGTACCATAATTCTACTGCTAACCTTACTCTGACGTCAAGAAAAAGGGAGGGAAAAAAACAATGCCAGGAATTCTGTATAACATTAAAGTCCCACTACTGTTTCTTAGTTTTAAGTACTGGAAAAACATGTCCCAGTTTGGTCATGCTTTTACCTCATTTGGCGCGTAGATGGTGGGTGGGGGGATGGGGAAAATGGGGTTAATTCTAATTAACAGCAGCTGATGAAAACAGTCGTAAGACATATATCGTCATCATGGACAGCACAAAAAAAAACCTCCCTTAAAGAGAGAAACACGAAGACGCGGGATGTTTTAAGATGTGTTGTCTTTTGTAAGAGAAATGGAGCGCGATTGAACGAGGCGTTGTTTTTGTAAGAGAAATGGAGCACGATTGAACGAGGCGTTGTTTTTGTAAGAGAAATGGAGCACGATTGAACGAGGCGTTGTTTTTGTAAGAGAAATGGAGCACGATTGAACGAGGCGTTGTTTTTGTAAGAGAAATAGAGCGCGATTGAACGAGACGAATGATGAAACTGGTCACATGTAAGCCGTATTTGAGTTGCTAGAGAAACTGTGCGATCATTTTTTAGTCAGAATTACTTTACTAAAAAAAAATACTGATATTAATTTGATCACCATCATGTGCCGTGTCCAAAAAACGAAAGTTGGCAGTAGTAAGTCTCCAGTTGCCTCACTACCTCCCCTTGAAGGTGCCCTCAGCCAGGCTGTGTCATGTCCACTCGCGTTAAGATAATCCCTTCTGTCTACCTCTCGCTCTTTTTTTCTTCCACCTTTTCTTCTAGTATGGTTTTCAGTATATTGTTGTGTCTTTTTGAAATGGGCAAAGTATTTTTGTGTGTGGGTCTTGCTCCTTATTTTTACCATGAAGACAGGAGTCTGCCAGCAGAGACAGAAATGAGATTGTTCTGTAGTACTGTCAGGAGCGGAAACAAGGACTTTTTTCTTAAAGTCGGAGAGAAGGATATATGCCGCAGAAATGTGGATCTACATATAATTAGGTCATATATCATGGAGAGTAAGGCAGTCTTGGAAGGGGTACATAATGGGAAAAAAGAAAGAGGGAAGACCAAGGCGAAGATGGCTGCAAGACATCATCATTGATGATCTGCGAATGGATGCATCAGCAGCAGGGGCATCTTGCTTACAACCGAGAGGCCTACAGGAGAGCTGTTAAGGAGGTAAAGTTCCGCAAGGGAGATGCAAATGACTGTTTATGGAGAATGAAAAGACCGAAAACGTGTTATAACAACTTCAAGCGTAAGTATTCAACATTTACTTTGATACCAAGCCTTTTACATATCAGGTAATTTGCTTACGACGGAAAAAGCTGCATTCAAGCTGGATGGGATGGTGTTCAGTGATCCATAAGCAGACTGCTTGCTTCAGAGTTGAACGAACCATAGTCGATTAACACGCTTTCCTGCCTTCTAGTGGTACTCTTGGGAAAGAGACGGTAGTCTAGCCTAGCGGAGAAAGATCTCCGTGGGAGAAGATGAACCAAGTCATGAAAATACTCCGCGATGAAGTTGGATGTTTTGAACCGAAAGGCGCGTTAATGACTGCACCACACAATCAACGCTTTTTTTTAAAGGGGGAACGCAGAAGAAGAAGAATTCGCTCATTATAATATCTAACATATTGAAGTAATAATTCAGAAAGAGAAATATAAAAGGATAGAATATGAACAGTCTCGACTAAAATACATTAAAAAAAACTATCCACTCTGAAATCGTTGCTGAGTTAATTAAAAATCGTAGTCGTTTCTTCTAACTAAGCGGTACACACTCGGTTGTTATGGAAACTATTCAGGTTAGCAGAGGCCTTTAGTAAAACCATCACACTAATGTCAACATACCAAGTTTAACATCCTCACACAGTACAAGTATGTTCTAAGTTACCATAATTATGTTCGACAACTCCTGTACGGTATTTACCGGCTTTAGTCATAGCTTGGCTATATTACATTAATTACTCGCAATTTGCACAAATGGTGCACCATACTTTATTTGGCGTCATAATTAATGCTCTGAAAACAGTGGCTTCTATTTTTAGAGTATTTTTAGAGTAGCGATTCTGATTGGTTTAAAACCTGTCTACAGTGAACTCGTTCGTAGATTCATAGAACCAGATAATAATAATAATAATATAGGCAAATAATATTGTTATATAACCGAAGACATCATCACTGGGAGTCCGAGTGGCGAAGTGGCTAGTGCACTTGTCTCTCATGGCGATGATCGGGGGTTCGAATCCGGCCCTAGACGCAACAGTCACACAGCTATAGAAATGGGTACCCGACTTCTTCTGGAGGCGGGGAAGGAAAGGCGGCCAGGCGTGGTGCTGACAGCATCGCCCTTTGATATGTCGACAGGTCAAGGAAAATATGAGCACTAACACCATATCCCGTATGTGCCTCTAAGGCATGACAGGGTTACCTTTACCGGTACCATCATCACTGGCGTCCCTACGCATCTTATGTCTTGCCAGAATTTCTTATCATACTGAGTTTAAAGCTCTATATTTGAACAAGTGCTCCATCTATCAATTATCTCCGCTGATCCTGTTACATTTCGGGGACGTATTTGCCTGGCTAAGCAAACGGGGCACCAAAGTACCTTATTTGACTTTCGTCAGCAATAAAAAAAAAAGAGAGAGAGAGATTTTTTTGACCTTCAGTTTTTTTTTTTTTACCCTCCCTAAATTACCTCCACAATACAGACACGGATCGTCTTTCTTAAGATATGAGGGGACAGATCTAAGAAAATTGTCACCAGGTATAAGGAAATCACCCCTCCTTCCTCGCCATCTTTACCACTATCTGGGGGAGGGGCTTTGAGCATCAACGATGCCTCTCTATTTATTTCTGTCCTGGACTGTTTCTTCTATCCGTCTCCGGGTGTAAGTCCATCTTTTTGATCTGTGCTTCAAGATTCCCTGACCAGGTGTTTCAGTATTTTCCTTGCTTTCTCTTTCCCTGGGGATTTCGGTGGATAGTACATTGTATTGGTGGTTTCCTGTACAAAAGCCACAAAACATGCGCGCGTGTTTGTTGTTCGGAAGATCGCGGAATGAAAGCTTTATACTTCTGCCCAGGGCTGTGATGTCTGAGTTGAGAGTCTGAAGACATGTATCATTTATGAAGGAGTCGAAGGTGGTTTAGGAGTTAAAGAGTCAGATTAGAAATGTGGATAACTTAAGGTCAGACGTTTTGGAATATCAGAGCAGACTTACGGTACAGAAACTTGGGAGAGTTGGGTCAGAAAAATGGACGACTTAGAGTCAGAAAATTTGGAGAGTTGGGTTAGAGAAATGAATGACTTAAAAGAGTTAAAAGCTTTGGAGAGTCGGATTAGATTTATAGTCTGAAGCTTTGGAAAGTTGACTAGACTTAAGAGTATGGAGCTTTGGAGAGTTGGGGCTAGAATTAATAATCAGAAGCCTTTGAGATTTGAGTTTGAAAAAATAGGTTGAATTCAGCCGGCTTCATCACCAACAGGACCCGTTAGCCAAAACGAAGGAGCGCATCAACCTAGCCCCACAGAAGGGTTGACTGAAGAGTCTTGGCTAGTTCACAGACGTAAACATTTCTTTCGGTTACTTTTTACTCTTGTGTGGATTTGTAAGAAGCCATAGTTTCCCACATTACGTATCACATGGGACTCGACACCGCATACATGATCACACCCTAAGTTTAAATAACTTGATAGAGGGAGCGGAGCCAAGTGTGCGTTGATGGATGTGCGTCGTGTGTTTACATCTGCCGCTGGGCAGAACTTTGCATATAAATTGATAAAGTTACCCACCCCCCCTCCCCCATATTTCTCTCTCGTCCTCTCGCAGGGCTTCATGCGCAAAAGACAAGCATGGCATGCAGAGCATAAAGATGTCTCTGTTTGTATAACACGGTTGCATGCCTATTTATTGTTATGTAAATGAACTATCTACGTGCTGGTTCGTTGCATACAACTCTTAAACGTGCAGTAGAGCTGAATTACATGAACGCTGGCAGTAATACTGTGCCTCTAAGTTATGTAACGGCAATAGCTTTGGAGTCGGTATGCCACGGTCTCCAGCTGCTACTACTTCTTTGGTGCAGCTGCTGAATTCAGCAGCTTTCCAAGCCATAGAGGCTCTGTGGTGCAGACAAGACGCGTCTCCATTGCTCTCTGGCCTTGATCATCTTTTTGCAAATTGTCGATTTAGAGAGTGCGTATATCCTCTTCTAGGTTGCCTCGCCATCGTTGTCTAGGTCAGCCTCTTGGCCTATTCCCCCTTTCATCACTTCTGTATAGGCCATCTTTGTTTGTCTGACCTCCTTTATTCCATCTAAATGCCCGAGCCACCTCAGTCTGTTGTTTTTCATAAAGACTGTTATAAGCGAAGAGTTAAACAACTTAAAGCTTTCTTTGTTACTTCTTATCATCCATAAGACGCCCGATAAGGTAATCAGCGACCCATAGCTGATATGCCAGCGTCAGGATTAGCGATCCATAGCTGTAGACCAAAAGAGACATGGAGAAGAACAACAGAATGGATGTTGAGCAGTAGAGGGCTCACCTGGGCAAGAGCAGAAAAAAAAGGCGAAAGACAGGCATTTGTGGAAAACCCTTGCGGAAGCCCCATGTGCCCTGGGCACTTAAGGGTCAGAGAGAGAGAGAGAGAGAGAGAGAGCTGATCAAGACCCTGTCCCACCCGTCCGCGGTACCCCCTATAACAGGTATAGTCTGGCTAACAGGGCAGGGATTGCCATAGTCACCATGATGGTGGAGTCTGCTAAAGAAGCATTCCACATCCCCCTGCTGTTTAGCTGTACTCCGGGACTGAAAAAGTAGCCGCCATAACCCGCACCCACGCCCATGTGATGCTGTGCCTTAGCATCTCTACAGCATCAGCTGCAAGGAACAACAGTTCCACAAGGGACATGCAAATGACTGAATATACATCTTTCGATGTGTTTTTTTTTAACTTAACCACAAAGCGATACTTATTTAACCAGAAAACTATACTTATTTATTACTAATCATAGTGGGGGAAAAGTGACATAGTTGGCAGTGCTGTCAAGTCCAGCGTTAACCATTGGCGGCTAAGACCCTCTCTTCTCTTAAACAGTGTTCTTGGAAACAATCTTCTGGCCCAGGAAATGCGACCTGGTGTTCTTTGCAGCCGATGTGGTGAAGATGTTGAGGCACAACATCGTGTCGGATTAAGAGCGAGTTACAGCGGCTATTCTTTCAGACCCTGAGTGGAGCTGAAAAAAAGGGGTGTGCAGTACTTCTTTAACAGACTCCACCACCACCGTGGAGACTACGGATAATTTCTGCACCCGTTCGCCAGGTTAGGCCTGTTTCTTGGGGGGGGGGGGTACCAACAGAGAAGGTGGGACAGGGTCTTGGTCGGCTGTCGATCGCCAACCCAGATGCTAACATGCCGCTAAGGGTCGGGGGAACTACCAAATGGACAGCGCACAAAAATCGCCGTATCGTGAATGGAGGGGAACATATACTTGAGAATCACTTCTCTAATATCTGCTAGCATGACGTTATTCAAGACATCCTGGCTTTCCGAGACTGCTCAGTTTTTGTGTGTGTGTGTGGAACTTGGCATCTGATTTTGGGAACATAGCATCTTATTCAGCCACTGGCCGGTATTCTTGTGTCGGGTCTCCTTTATCCCAGCCACATCTTCTGGAACGGCCTTGTAACTCAGCTACATTTTCAGACTTACTGACCTTTTGTTCAATTTCTGGGGCGCAAAGGATAGAGGAGAGTCCGTAAACAAGCTGACAGAAGGCAACGGGAAACCACTGTTGTAGCTCCCAAGAATAGTTATGCTTATACAGAAAAGTCTGACGAGATGGTGTGAGAGGAGGTCTGCCATCTTTAACTCATTCATTCCAGTTACATTTTCCGACTGGAATCAACAACTGCGGGACTCTAGCAATGCTAACAAGAGACATTTAACCCCCCCCCCCCCCCGGCATGGTGGTCAGAGTTGGTAAGCCATAGCTTATCAAGACTCCTGCCTATCTCTCCCTTGGTACAGACCCAGGCTGGCTAACGGGAAAGGATCCCCCCTCCTCCACAGTGAGCTTAATGGCCTGCACGAAGGATCGTGTACTCCGGATAAGCATAACAGCCAACGCTAGTCGGCACGGCACCTGATGATGATGATGGTATATTATATTGAACTGAGAGAGTTAAAAATGATAATACGGGAAATGAGATAATAAAATTAGTTTTGTCATTTAACGCATTTCTCAGTAAACTGATACAGCTGTCGGCAAGGGTATGTGTTGTGAGGAATGATAACAGAATGCCAAGTTTAAAATTGCTTTCTGTGCTATAGATAAAAGCAGTGATCGCGCTAACCGCCTTTTGACGCTGTCCGATGAGGCAATCATCGACCCAATGCTGATATGCCAGCGTCAGGGTTAGCGAACCATAGCTGACCAAGACCCTGTCCTACCTCTCCATGGTACCCCCACTAATAGGTCTAGCCAGGCTAACGGGCTAGGGATCGCCATAGTCCCCATGGTGGTGGAGTCTGCTAAAGAAGCATTGTACACCACCCCCCCCCCGTGCTTTTTAGCTGTAGTCCGAGACTGAAAAAGTAGCCGCCATAACCAGCTCCCACGCCGATACAGTGATGGGCCTCAACATCTCTACAGTATCGGCTGCAGAGAACAGCAGCTCGCAGTTACAGGGAGTTCGTACAAGTATCGGCATAATGCCGAGAAAAAAACCGAAAGTTGTGTAGGTCGCCGGATGACGTAACTATATATATATATAAAACAGCGAAAAACAGAAACCAGCGAAATCCATAGGAGGATGATCGGGACGGTAGGCTGGTGGTGCTTAGTTTGCACGGAAGAGAATCAGCCAGTTTTGACGTTGGTACAGATTGTGAGCATTTTTGTTTCTTAATAGGAAAATATTTGGACACATTAAACGTCATGATAACCTAGAGAAAACCGTCTTGGAAGGGTATATAATGGGAAAAAGAAAGAGAGGAAGACCAAGGCGAAGATGGCTGCAAGGCATCGTTGATGATCTGCAAATGGATGCATCACCAGCAGGCCATCTTGCTTACAACCGAGAGGCCTACCGGAGTTCTGTTAGGGAGGCAAAGTTCCGCAAGGGACATGCAATGAATGAATGAATGAATGAATAGGAAAACTATTTGAAAATGAGATAGGAAAAAACGTTCACGTGAACATTTAATTCCCGTTGATGTTTGTAAAAATAATTTCATTTTGACATTAAAAAAACAAAGTATAAAGTACCGAATGTTGTATTCAGGAAATCGATATTTCGGAAGAGTGCTTCATGTAACCTGGAAGACTGGCACAAGTTTACCGGTTTCGAAAAATCATAGCCAGCATCATTGGTCAAAGCAGTTCTGTTAATGGTGTGTAAGAGTACTTAAATGTTACATCGAGCCAATTTTGTCTTATGGGTGTGAAGCATGGTCTGTGAATAAGAGAGTACAGTTTGAAATTGAGGCCATGGAGAAGTGGTTTATAAGAAGGATGTTGAAGGTACCATGGACAGCCAAGAAAACCGGTGAAGAAGTCCTAAGAGAGGCTGGAGTTAAAAAGCAAATTACACAAAGATCAGAGGCAGACAAGCGAGATTTATAGGACATTTCCTGAGAAGAGGAAAATTGGAATACACTGTGGCAACAGGAAAAATTAAAGGAAGAAGAGTCAGAGGAAGACAGAGAGAGAGAGAGAGAAGTTACTGGATGGGTTGTCAGTGTGGCTAGGAAGAAAGTCACCGACAGGTCTCATAATCAAGTCTAAAGACAGGGAATTGTGGAGAGAAATGATCGCATACGCCACGCTGCACGGCACTTGAAGAGTCAGCCCCATGTGGCACCCATGTCGTGGCCGGGAAGTTGAGTCTGGGGCAGTTTTGGCCGGAGTTGATTGAAATATAAACGTTTACGAAGAAGATGGACGCTAGAAACTATATGAATCGGATTCCAGAAAATATAGGAATCGGAGTCTACAAAATATAGAAATCAGAATCTAGAAAATGTAGAAATCGGAGTCTAGAAAATACAGGAGTCGGAGTCGAAGGTGTAAAAATACCAACTCCACAGACCATGTGCAGATTTACAAATAGGAAACAAGGCTTTCGCACAGTATAAGTAACAAAGCACAGCATTGTATGATTAGACCTTTACGATCCCCCCCTCCACTCCCTTTCAAGGTCTAATCATACAATACTGTGCTTTGTTACTTCACAGACCATGTGCTATAGTTAGCTACCTGGAATCAAGCCATTATGTTTAATCTGGATTATGTTGGCATCGTTTTATTCGTAGTTTCCAAAAATGGATCTTTTACAAACATTAAAAAAAAAAAACAAAAACAGTCTTCTTAGATTGCGGGTTCAGGGTTAGCAGATAAAAGTGAATGCAGGTTTGTATATTATCGGTCTAAGTCTTGTCTTGTCATCTGTTTCCCTGGAACTGTGAGCTTGTGTTCTTTTACATCCGATGCTGTGAAGGTATTGATGCATACCATCATGTCGGCAATTTTTTTTTTTTCAGTCTCTGACCCTAGCTGAAAAAAAAAAAAGCAGGGGAATGTACAAGTGCTTCTTTACCAGACTCCACCACCAGGGGACTACAGCGATGCTTTTATCCAAGCTAGGGCTGTTAATGGAAATATCAACGGAGAGGTGGGACAGGGTCTTGGTCAGCTATCGTCCGCCAATCCTATCGCTGATTGCTGAATAGGTTCAGTGAAGGGGGAATACCAGGCGGGTATAGGTTCGGCAACGTCTTGACCTCCCCCCACCCCCGGTCAGTTTCGGTTTTAAAAAAAAAGGTGGGGGGGGGGGGAATAAAGAAAAGAATTCTAATCTAGGTTTAGATCTTTGGTCAGACTTTGTAACTTGAGTATCAGATCAGGACCTCTCGGCGTTGGTTCAGATCCCTGGGATAGCTGAAATGGGGGGGGGGGGGGGGGGGGGGGGTGCGAAGGAGGAGGGAATTCACATTGTGCTTGTTTAGCTTTCGGCATTGTTTCCACTGAGGGCAGTGCAGGAGGCCGATGGCGAGAAGAGAGACGCAGCCATTACTCGCCTGTAATAATGGAGTTGCCCGTTCAAAGAAATGTGTAATTTTAGATTTGAATGTGTGGGCTGGGACGGTGACATTTATTAACTGCTGATACATGTGCTTTTGGTTAATTAAATGCTGGGGGGGGGGGGAAGAGGGAGGGAGGGAGGATTCGAGAGAGCTTTCGGATCGAAGTGTAATTAATTGAGAACGTTCGTCGTCGCTGTATGAAGAGATTAACAAAGAAATAAAGAAGGCGGTGCAAGGAAGAAAGAGAGCAGTGGCTATTAGAGACATGTGATGAGATTTAATAAAAAATAGTCTTATAATGGCGGCGAATTTCATAAAAAGGTAAAAGAACTTGTGGGAAAAGAACACGCTGGGAAAGGAACAAGCGAGGCGTTGTTTGAAAACAAAGGAGGATAAAATTGTTTTTGGGAAAAGAAAGAGGAATTCAAGGAGGGATGATCAGAGCAATGAAACAGACCTGTAGAACGACCAGAGAAATGAGCAGTTCAGCGTAAGCATGAATAATGAAGGACTACCCATTCTGGAATAGGAAAGTAAGATATGCGGTCAAACGAATACAGGCAAGGAAGGCATCAGGGACCGATGACAACACACGAAAGAAATGACGGTGGCACTAGGAGAAATCATCGTAGAAAAAGTAACAAGCTTCCTAAGTGAGGTCAGAGACACAGGACATGTACCATCAGATCTGTCCAGATTAGTGTTTCATTTAAATTACAGAGAAAGCAGGCACAGCGGAGTGTGATCAATATCGCACAATAAGTGTAATGAGCCACATCACAAAAAATTCTATTAAGAATCATTAATCCAAGAATACATCATCATCATCATCATCATCTTTCATCCCCCTGAGAGCGTAGGCCACGGATAAAGCTGGAGAACCTAGTAATGACTGGAAACTTCAACAGGAAAAAAAGAAGAGAGGATGGCCTAAAGGAAAATTATCTCAGTGGACTGACCAAGTGGCATGGAAAAAGAAAAGCATCTGAGTTAATCGGAAGCACCAGTGACCGCGCGAGATGGAGAACCATGATCGCAAGTTCTGTCCGGCACATCACACAATAATAATAATAATATCTTCATCAGGAATGACTTATCAAGATATTTTAGAAGAAAGAAAGAGGCAGAAAGATGGAGAGACAGAGAGGTGAAAGAAAAGAAGTAAAGAAAGACAAAAAGAAAGAAAGAAAGAAAGACGATTGTTAAGTAACTGTTTTAGCAATGGGGATTATGTAACACATGCCAATCCCCTGCCTTGTTGACCATTCTCCACGTTATAAGGAACAATTGTATAGAGGTCTGTAGAGTCTTGGAAACATCTCTTGTTTGCTGGCTGTTGCATCGTAATCATCACAGACATAATTATCTCAATCCGCCCCTGCTACCACTGTCTCTGGATACTCCGTCATTTTTATGTTTAATCTTCAAAGTACACAAAAGACTGCCTGAACCGATCAAAGCTATTTAAATACACACAGGGAGGACTTCTTGTCTCTTCAAAAGGGGCAATGGCAGGTGTAATTAGCTGTTGGTAATCGGACTGTCATCTTAATGAGGGGGCTCAGGTGGCGGAAGAATATGGAGATCGTTGGGAGCTTGTGCTGGCGAAACAAAGAAGGGCACCAATGGATTTAGCGAGAAAGTAGTCCCGGAACGAAGAACGAGAGGAAAGAATGAAACAGACAGCTGGGAATATTAAACCGCCATGTTATAGACGCGTATTTGACTGCATGATCTCTTGTGTTTAACGCTTTCACTCTTGAATTAATTCCTAAGCTCACACTACTACTACTACTACAACATGCCATCGCGGATGGCGTTGGCGACCGTACTTCCCCGTCTTGCGCGGTCCTTGGTGTTTCTTTGAGGACCTCTTCGTTTGTTTTTTTGTGACTGTCCAGGGGTATTTGCTCCATTTTTCTCAAAAACTACATCTCTGTCGCTTCCACTTTCTTCGCCATCATTTTGTTGACTGTACAAGTTTCATAACAACACATAGCAATATTGGCTCTATATAGTATTGCAATTATCAAGTGGAACACACCAGGCCGAAGAAAAAGAGGTCTGCCATGTGAAACTCTAAAGAGGACACTGTTAAGAGAGGCCAGTTTAGTAGGCATAAAATCCCTTGATGAGGCTGAAAAGTTCTTCGAAGACAGAGAAAACTTGGCGAACTACAATGCGAGCCCTGTGTGACGTTTAACGGCACGAGAAGGGTGTAAGGTGAATACTGTAATAATATTTTCCTCACTTTTGTCATTTTCTTTGTTAGTATCTTCTTCATGTCATAAAACAATGCTCTCTAAGCTGTGATAGAATACATTTTGGTAGATAGAAACTGGAAGGAAACGACTCTCTCTATACAAGGGTTCGGTTAGAAATGTACTACTTTTCATGTATCTAAATATCGCTCCGAGAATTGGTTTGTTTAGGTGTGCAAAATGTACCAACACTGCCAGTGTTGTTTGAAAGAGTTAATATGACATAGTTTCAAATCTGGGACAGGTAAGCGTCTTGATCATACCCAGGAAAGAGACACCTGCAAAGTGTAACATCAAAGGCACATAATTAAAGCACGTGGACACATTTAGATATTTAGGGACACTAATAACACAAGAACTTAATAATTGAAGAATGTTGGCTAGTAAGGAAGGTTAAACAGAGAAAACTTTAATATGTTGGACATATTAAACGTCATGATAATTTAGAGAAGACAGTTTTGGAAGGGTACATAACGGGGAAAGGAAGACCGAAGCGAAGATGGCTGCAAGACATTGTTGATGATCTGCGAATGGTCGTATCAGCGACAGGGCATCTTGCTTACAACCGAGAGGCCTACAGGAGAGCTGTTTAGGGAGGCAAAGTTCCAGAAGGGACATGCAGATTATTTTGACTGACTGAATAACGCAAGACGGAAGATGTGGAAAACTGAATTAAGGAGCAGAATAGCCCAGACTAAGTAGGCATTTTTGAAAATGAGAGACATGCTGTGCAGTAAAGCTCTGTCGATGAACACCAGAAAAGAGAGTTATTCAATGCTACATAGAACCTGTATTGCTATATGGATGAGAAGCATGAACAGTAAACAAGGACTCTCAGAATCTTCAGGAAGCAGCGGAGATGTGGCTCTTAAGAGGAATGGACAGATGAAGAGATTTTAAAGGAAGCTAGGCAAAAGAGAGAAGTTATGGCAGCATTCAAGAACACGACAATCCGGATTTTTAGGACATCTTTTGAAAAAGAGGCAGATTGGAATAGCTAGTGACAACAGGAAAACTGGAGGAACAAAGAGACAGAGGAAGACAAAGAAACCTGACAGACTAAAAGAGTTGCACCGAGCACGGTGCAACACACATCTTATAGAAAAAGCAAAAGATAGAGGCTTGTGGAAAAGGCTTATTGGCATGGACCAGAGAGAGAGAGAGAGAGAGAGTAAGAGAGAGAGGAAAACAGAGAGAGGAAAGAGAGACAGAGAGAGGAAAGAGGGACAGAGAGAGAGAGAGAGAGAGAGAGAGTCCCGGGAAAAGCCTGAAGTACCGCTTATTTTGTGTTGTGAAAGTTTAAAAAAAAAAACAAACAAACTTCTGACGCAGACCCCCGCGGGTCCTTGGCCAAAATATTTATTTATTATCCTTCCCAGGCCGCTAAACGTCACATGGGGCCCGCATGGTAGTTCGCCAAGATTTCCTGTCTTCGGCGAATTTTTCAATCTCATCAAGGGATGTTATGCCCACTGAACTGGCCTCTCTTAACAGTGTTCTCTTTAGAGTTTCACGTGGTCTACCCTTTTTTTTTTTCTTGGCCAAAATAGTGCAGTATTAGAAGGCTTCTTTCGAGCCCTGTGTGACGTCTAACGGGACAGGAAGGATGGAAGATAAGATTGGATGAAGACCAGCCCCAGTAGAACCTAGGCTTACTCCAGTCTCTTACCAACCCAGGCTTAATCCAGTCTCTTACCAACCCAGGCTTAATCCAGTCTCTTACCAATCTCTATGTACGGAGACAGCTAGAAAACATTGTTTCTCTCCCCCTACCCCCTCCCTCGCTCTCCATCGCCTCTCTCTCTCTCCCCCCTTGCCTCCCCCTCTCTCTCTCTGCTCCAAGTTTTTGTTTTGCGTGAGAAAATTTTCTTTCATTTCTGTTAAAGACAAATTTTGCGTAATTTTTCTTATTCCCTTATATAAAACCCTTATCTTTTAATAATAATAATAATAATCACTGAAAAGAGTTGGTGTGTCATAAAACACGCCTAAATGTTTGTAATTTTATCCGCGTGTGAAGCGTGCAGCGCTGCGTGCTCTGAGCGTACACGCCCGATTATTTCTTCGTGTCAGTCTGTCCTTTCTGTATTGTTTAGCTATATTTGTAATCTTTCACATCATGGCCGCAGTGCCTCTCTTGACTTCTTTGTAATTCTCGTAGATGAGTTTTTTTTTTTCTTTTCCTCCTATATGAAGTTGCTAGGCCACATTTATACGCTCTGCATCTATGATAGACCGTTCCAGTCTCTTTTGTCCAGTTGCCAAAATATGGGTGTGTTAAACACATGTCATTGTTTCTTTGTCTTCCTTTGTCCCTCCAGTTTTTCCTGTTGTCACTAGCTGTTCCAGTCTGCCTCTGTTTTCAAAACATGTCCTACAAATCTGGATTGTCATGTTCTGAATTTTGCCATAATTTCTTTCTTTTTTTTCCCCTCCAGCCTCGTTTAAAATCTGTTCATTTGACCATGGCTATTCTCTTAAGAGGGTGTCTGAATGGCGAAGTGGTTAGTGCACTGGTCTCTCATGGCGAAGGTCGGGGGGTTCGAATCCGGCCGGCGGCACCCCAGTCACCCAGCTGTAGAAATGGGTACCCGACTTCTTCTGGAGTTTGGGAAGGAAAAGGCAGCCAGGCGTGATACTGACCATATCACCCTCTAGTGTACTGACAGGTCAAGGAAAATATGGGCACTAACACCATATCCCTATGTGTCTCTAAGGCATGACAGGGTTACCTTTACTTTACTATTCTCTTAAGAACCACATCTCCGCTGCTTCCTGAAGATTCTGAGAGTCCTTGTTTACTGTCCATGCTTCTCATCTATATAGCAATACAGGTTCTATGTAGCACTGAATAACTCGTTTTTTGGTATTCATCGACAGAGCTTTATTGCATAGCGTGTCTCTCATTTTCATAAATTCTGACTTTTCCTGGGCTATTCTGTTCCTGTAGTGTCGACTTGGCTGTTCTTCATTCTGGTTTTGGTTTCACATCGCTTTGGAAACTTCATCATCAAATGTTTTTTTGTTTTGTTTGCTTGTCAAATGAACTTTACATACCCCCACCTTCATTTTTTTCCTCTTATCTTCTCTTCTCGGCTCTGTCTAGTCTGTCCATCTTGATTATTTGTTGTATAGAATCCACGGCTAAGTATTATTGTGGGAGCGAGGATATATCTATGCTAAACTGAATGCACAGTTGGCAGGACCAGCGAGTTGGTACGTCAAACATTCGTTCTGACATTTTTCAACTGCTCCACGACTCCCATTTTCGACTTTTTAACTCATTCGTAAGTGACACACATTTCTATGGACACCACCAGAGTGTTGCTTCGGATTTCGATTCGACAGTCCCACACTCCACCGCCCACGTGATGCATCCTCCCAGTAAAAGACGTATCTTCGCCTGGGGGGAGGAGGGAGGGAGGGGGAATTTGTATGTATGAAGTACTTTAAGCATGTTGCTCCCCTACCGCCGACCCCCCCCCTTTTTTTTTTTTACTCAGTCAGCTCCAGAGGTCAGACAAGGTCATGGCGTCTGGAAAAACAAGCTCGAGTTACAAGGCTGAGAAAGCGCTGTAAAACTGATCTTGTATGTTCTTGGCAGCGGATTTAATGATGAAGATTCTGGAATAAAGGCGTCAGCTTAAACCAGGGGTGAAACTTGATGGCTACTCATGTCACGGTACCTCCGCTCTAGAGGTCGGTCACGTCCTAAACACGCCCATACTGGGATAGTATGCCTAAACCGGCTCAGCCCAGGGGTGAAACTTACCAGTGGCGAGGATTCGTCCTCCTGGACAAAAGCTCCGTCCTGGTCACAACTAGGAAGGGTAGCGGCCACGACCACAAAATGCTGAAATCGGAGATACTGGACCAGGGCAGTCTAGATAGGCAACCACCTCTCACCGGGCGGGGATGTATGCGTATCCTAATCACGCTGAGGTTTTCTGGTGAGAAAGTCCAACGCTGGACTGGATGGGCAACCATCTCTCGCCCAGCGGGGATATACTGAAATCCAAAACACATCGAGGTTTTCCGGTGAGAAAGTCAAACTCTAGATTAAACTGGTGCAACGAAAACCACAGTGTCACGCAATCCCGCATCTGAGATCCACCAATAATACAGGCTTAAGCCCTGCGATACTCTGAACCTCTTGTGGTCCTCTTGTGGATCTCGTATGGTCCTTTCGGGGACCACAGAGGGACCACGGGATCTATCGAGGATCACGGGGCGGTCTTGGTGGTAGAAGCGAACGAAGAAGAAGATAAAGGCGTCATATTGGATGGACATATGTCGGTCACGTGGTGGGAAGGAATAGTCAGAGAATTCCAAAACAAGCTATCAGGTGGAACACAACAGGCCGAAGAAAAAGAGGTCGACCATGTGAAACTCGAAAGAGGACATTGTTAAGAGAGACTAAATTAGTAGGCATAAAATCCCTTGATGAGGTTGAAAAGTTCGCCGAAAGCAGAAAAACTTGGCGAACTACTTTGCGAGCCCTGTGTGACGTCTAACGGAACGGGAAGGATGTAAGATGGAAGATAAGATTGGATGAAGACCGGCCCCATTAGAACCTAGGCTTACTCCTGTCTCTTATAAACCCAGGCTTACTCCAGTCTCTTACCAACCCAGGGTTACTCCAGTCTCTTACCAACCCAGGATTACTCCAGTCTCTTACCAACCCAGGATTACTCCAGTCTCTTACCAACCCAGGCTTACTCCAGTCTCTTACCAACCCAGGCTTACTCCAGTCTCTTACCATCCTAGGCTTACTCCAGTCTCTTACCAACCCTGGCTTACTCCGGTCTCTTACCAACCCAGGCTTACTCCATTCTCTTACCAACCCAGGCTTACTCTGGTCTCTTACCAACCCAGGTTTACTCCAGTCTCTTACCAACCCAGTCTTACTTCAGTCTCTTACCAACCCAGGCTTACTCCAGTATCTTACCAATCCAGGCTTACTCCAATATCTTACCAACCCAGGCTTACTCCAGTCTCTTACCATCCCAGGCTTACTCCAGTCTCTTACCATCCCAGGCTTACTCCAGTCTCTTACCAACTTTGACAGGCTGTAGTATCTAAACATCCTGTTGCCAGGAGTACCACGTGGTAGTAGAATATGGTCAAGGCCCGATTTATTTCGCTTGTCCTGAGTATCAGCAATACCCTGGCCACCATAACCCGTCTGTGACACGTTCATAGTCTTACCAGCAGTGTCATTTGTGGCACATCTATATTCTGCCATTACCAGCATGGTAAACATGTCTGTAAACATATATCCTCACCGGCAGCACAGTCTGTGACATAGCCATACCCTTACCACCAAGGCCATCTGTAACATAGCCATACGCTTAACGACCGCGCGGTCTGAACATAGCCATACCCCTGACCAGCAGCGCCATACGTGACGTAGCCATAACTTGACCAGCAGCGCCATCTGTGACACAGCCACACCCTGACCAGCAACGCCATCTGTGACACAGCCACACCCTGACCAGCAGCGCCATGTTTAACACACCCATACCCTGACCAGCGCCATCTATGACATTGGCATACCTTGATCAGCAGCGCCATCTGTGACATAGCCATATCTTGATCAGCAGCGCCATCTGTGACATAGCCATACTCTGACCAGCAGCGCCATCTGTAACACACCCATACCCTGACCAGCAGCGCCATCTGTGACATAGCCATACCTTGATCAGAGCGCCATCTGTGACATAGCCATACCTTGATCAGCAGCGCCATCTGTGACATAGCCATACTCTGACCAGCAGCGCCATCTATGACACAGCCATATACCATGACGACCAGCAGCGCCATCTGTGACACAGCCATATACCATGACGACCAGCAGCGCCACATGTGACACAGCCATATACCATGACGACCAGCAGCGCCATCTGTGACACAGCCATACACCATGACGACCAACAGCGTCATCTATGATACAGCAATCTCAGACTTCAATGTGAATACAGTATTTGAATAATATTTCTTTACATTTATAAAAAACACTGTTTCTAGCGTTGCTGTAGCAACACCGATACTGAAGTATTTTTAAAAATCCAAATCTAAAAAAAAAAAAAACCAAAAAAAAAACTGGACATCAAGTGCAAGTGACGGGACTTTTTTTTTGTATGTGTTCCAACTAGGCCTGGAATATCCGGGACAAACAGACGGACACGAAATCGCTTTTAACATGTCATTAAAAATTAACAGGCCAGGCAGACCCTCACAGGGACTTGCTGCGCTGAGTCATTTGGCAACGATTTCAAAAGAAAAAAAAAACAATAAAAAAAATCGTTAAAATTAACCCAAACGGCATCTTTCGCTCCCTCTCCTAGCTCCAGCCACCCCCCTCGATGGCACTCCAGTTTTCAGTCGTCTGACAGCAAGGTTGAAGGGAAGCAGCTGATTGTGTGAACATGAGGGGGGGGGGGGGTTTCTTTACCAGATGTTGTGCTTCTGTCACTCCCCCCTCCCCTACCAGCTTTTCCCTAAACCGAACTGTGGCAGCTGGTTGAGTGCCACGGTTGGGTGACGATCTATAGCCGTAAACAAACGAAAATTTATACGTAGTTCGGGAATAGCAGAAAGAAATTTATGGGATTGAATAGGATAGGGTATGGCGGCATGAATCTAGAATAGATTTTAGCCACTTATCTCGTGGGAGAAAGTATAAATTTCTTGTTTTCTGGAAGCGAAGTGATTTTTTTACCACTTATCTCATGGGAAGATGTATAAATTTCATGCTTTTGGAAGTCAAGAAATTTTGTCGATTACCTCATGGGAAGAGGTATGAATTTCATGATTTTGAAAGTGAAGAAATTTTGTCACTTATCTCACGGGAAGAGATATACATTTCATGATTTTGGAAGCGAAGAGATTTTGCCACTTATTTCATAGTAAGAAGTTTAAGTGTAATGATTTTTTAAAGTGAAGAGATTTTGCCACTTATTTCATAGTAAGAAGTTTAAATGTAATGATTTTTTAAAGTGAAGAGATTTTGCCACTTATTTCATAGTAAGAAGTTTAAGTGTAATGATTTTGTAAAGTGAAGAAATTTTGTCACTTATTTCATAGTAAGAAGTTTAAATGTAATGATTTTTTAAAGTGAAGAGATTTTGCCACTTATTTCATAGTAAGAAGTTTAAATGTAATGATTTTGTAAAGTGAAGAGATTTTGGCACCAATCTCACGGGAACAGGTGTAAATTTCTTGACTTTGGAAGTGAAGAGATTTTGTTATTCATCTTATAGAAAAGGGTATAAAAGTTTCATGATTCTGAGAGCAAAGATGGGTGTGTTAAACCAGCTGCGTCGCGAGCCAGGGTTATCCAAGAACTTGTCCCACCTCTCCGCAAGACCTTGTCCCACCTCTCCGCAAGAACTTATCCTACCTCTCCACAAGAATTTATCCTACCTCTCCACAAGAACTTGTCCCACCTCTCCGCAAGAACTTGTCCTACCTCTCCACATGAACTTATCCTACCTCTCCACAAGAACTTATCCTACCTCTCCACCAGAACTTGTCCCACCTCTCCACAAGAACTTGTCCCAACTCTCCACAAGAACTTGTCCCACCTCTCCGCAAGAACTTGTCCCACCTCTCCACAAGAACTTGTCCTACCTCTCCACATGAACTTATCCTACCTCTCCACAAGAACTTATCCTACCTCTCCACAAGAACTTGTCCCACCTCTCCACAAGAACTTGTCCCAACTCTCCACAAGAACTTGTCCCACCTCTCCGCAAGAACTTGTCCCACCTCTCCGCAAGAACTTGTCCTACCTCTCCACATGAACTTGTCCCACCTCTCCACATGAACTTGTCCTACCTCTCTACATGAACTTGTCCCACCTCTCCACATGAACTTGTCCCACCTCTCCACAAGAACTTGTCCCACCTCTCCACAAGAACTTGTCCCACCTCTCCACAAGAACTTGTCCCACCTCTTCACAAGAACTTATCCTACCTCTCCGCAAGAACTTGTCCCACCTCTCAGCTGTTGCTCCTAGCAGCAGACCCACCCGGTTAACGCGCAGGGCTCACCGTGATGCATATGGTAGTGGAGTCTTGTTGGAAGCTTCTTTTTGTAATTTCTAAGCTTGATTTGTGGGGTCCACAGCAGGCCTGTAAGATATCCCACCCTGGCCTTCTCTCAGTCTTGATGGGATGACTGGTTTCAGCATCTTCGGAGCATCGACTGCTAACCTGCTTACAGTTCCAGGGAAATGTAACAATAAATTTTTTATATAAATTTCGCGTTAAAATTACTAATTAATTCCTATAAATTTTTCTGTTCTTTCACTTCCTTCTTTAAAGCCGAATACAAGTTATCTAGCAAAATGTTTCTTGACATGGTGACTTCAAGGTTGGCGACCCATAGCTGATCAAGACGCTGTCCCACCTCTCCGTTGGTGCCCCCAGTAACAGGCCTAGCCTAGATAACGGGGGGGGGGGGGAGACAGGGATCGCCATAGTCCCCGTGGTGGTGTAGTCGGCTAAAGAAGCATTGCACCCCCAGGCCTCCTGCTTTTTCTTTTTTAGCACCACTCAGTGACTGAAAAAAAAAAACAGCGGCTATGACCCGCTCCTAATCCGATACGATACTGTCCGCAACACCCCCACCACATCAGCAGCCAAAGAAAACCTTGATTTGTTAATTCCTCCACCCCCACCCCCAGATATTACCATTGTGTCTGTCTTGTTTGCTGTGTTTGACTTATAGGGCATCTTTTCTTGGCCGTCTTGGCTAATCTTGTTCACAAGTTTCGCACACATTCCTTCCACTTTCTCGCTGTTAGCACTACCGTCTCCCTAAAGTCAAGTGTGCTTAATTGGTTGTAATGCCTTCTGCTGCTGCTGCTGCTTACGTTTCCTCAGACCCCCCCCCCCCACCCCCGGAGCTTCCCGCTTTCCAATTTTGGGCACACGTTGGCATACTTGTAGTAAAACTAATGTTGAATATCTTTGATGGAGTTGCATGTTGAAAGATGAAAAAAAAACAACAAAAACCAGTGGTTTGAGGGGGGGGGGGGAGGGAGGGCAGATACAAGTGAGCGCCATCAGTTTCTTCGCTTCTTGATAATTAGGAAAAGGGTAAGTTTCTTTTGTGTATCGTTTTTGGCAGGACTAGAGTCGTAGTTCCCTCACTCCTCGCTCCCATCACCCACCCCCGGGGCGGGGGGGGGGCCACTCCACTTTCTAACTGCTCGTTATATAAAGAACTGCTCACTTCTTACATGAACACGACAGACGCAGAGCCAATTCTCTCTCTCTCTCTCTCTCTCTCTTTCTCTCTCTTAAACTCTTTCTGTCTTAACGTGCCGCACGTACGTAAAGCAGCTTGCACGTGTTGCTAATCTGTTTGTTGCGAGCCTCCAGGGCATTTGTCTGTCTCCTCTTTGTAAATCTGTGGCAGAGCTGGATAGAGATCTGCAGATAGGAGGTGTGTAAACTGAACTCCAACACACAAACGGCTAACACAGTTTTGTTTGATACCATTTGTTTACAGGGCCGTAGAGCGTCTGTGGGCGTGGACATGTTTTTAAGGGCGCAAAAGTCTGAAAGGCTAACGATGTTCTTGGCGGAACAGAAGTAGGAGTGTAGTGGTAGCGGGGGTAATAGGAGCAGTAGATTTAACCGATGGTTGTAGAATATATGGGTCATCTGAGGAGTGAAGTGGAGGGGGGGGGGGTCTGGTTAGCTGAGTGGTTAGGCGCTCTGTTTACTAATCCGGCGGTATCGGGTTCAAGTCCAGCAGTGGGATTTTTTTTTCCTGGTACCGACTCACCAAAACGGCCTTTGGGTCCACCCAGGCTGTAAAAATGGATCACCCAGTTATAGAAATGTGATCGAAGGCGCCCCGGCCACCCAAGGTGTAGAAATATGACCCGAGGCGCCCCGGTCACCCCAGCTGTAGAAATGTGACCTGAGGTGCCCCGGTCAACCCAGCTGTAGAAATGTGAGCGAAGGCGCCCCTGTCACCTCAGCTGTAGAAATATGAGCGAAGGCGCCCCGGTCACCCCGGCTGTAGAAATGTGAACGAAGGCGAAATGTGTACCTGTCACCTTTTAGAGCTGGAGAAGATGGCAAAACGTCATCCAGATAACATCACGGTTTAGTGTGCAGACAATTACACTACCAGATAACATCACGGTTTAGTGTGCAGACAATAACACTACCAGATAACATCACCGTTTAGTGTGCAGACAATAACACTACCAGATAACATCACCGATTAGTGTGCAGACAATAACACTACCAGATAACATCACCATTTAGTGTGCAGACAATAACACTACCAGATAACATCACCATTTAGTGTGCAGACAATAATACTACCAGATAACATCACGGTTTAGTGTGCAGACAATAACACTACCTGATAACATCACCGTTTAGTGTGCAGACAGTAACACTATATTCCTTATCTACCTCTATTGCGTGATCTCTCTCTCTCTCTCTCTGAACCCTAAGTGCCCAGGGCACATGGTGCTTCCACAAGGGTTTTCCACAAATGCCTGTTCTTCGCCTTTTTTTCTGCTCTTGCCCAGGTGAGCCCTCTATTGCTCAACATTCCTATTGCGTGATAGGGCTTTTATAAAAAAGTAACATACAGTATGTTGAAAGACTTTCTCTCTCTGAACCTTCAGGTGCCCAAGGCACATGAGGCTTCCTCAAGGGTTTCCCACAAACGGCTGTCTTACCCTTTTTTTCCTCGCTCTTGCCCAGGTGAGCCCTCTGTTACTCAGCATGGTCTCCGTTGCTCTTCTCCATACCTCCTTTGGTCTACCCCCTTACTCCTGTTCTCCGGATGCTATCTTTGGTAATGTGTTGCCAGTCATTCGGAGTACATGTCCCAGCCACCGGCAGTGTCTTTCTTCAATAATCGAAGTCATTAGCTCCGTCTGCATATCTGCCGGCAATGTATCTCTTATGATATGATATTTGAAGATATGTAGATGGATAAATAACGGGTGGGTGGATGAATGAATAGATGCAGGGGCTATAGGGTCGCGGAGTCAGTAGAAATGTATCATTTATGAGGGAATAGGAGTCAGGCTTTAGCAAAACAGAGAAGTAATCGTGGGGCCGGAATGCTGGAATTGGAGAAAGAGAGAGAGAGAGAGAGAGAGAGAGAGAGAGAGAGAGAGAGAGAGAGATGTAGTTAAAGAAAAATGTAGGAATTGAAGTCGAAAATTTGGAGTACTGTTTCCATAACTGTAAGAATTGGAAGTCGAAAATTTGGAGTACCGTCCATATAACGGTTGAAGAATGGGGTGGGCGCAGTGTAAACATGCCGGACTTCTTGTTCTTCTTGTTCTTGTTCTTCTTCTTGTTCTTCTTGTTCTTCTTCTTTTCTTCTTCTTCTTCGTCGTTCGCTTCTATCACCAAGATCGTCCTGTGATCCTGCTGAATTCCTGTGGTCCTCGATGTGTCCTGTGGTCCCCGAGAGGATCACAAGGGATTCAGAGTATCGCGGGGCTTGGGCCTGAATTCTTAGTGGGTCGCAGAAGCGGGAATGCGTGACACTGTGGTTTTCGTTGCACCAGTTTAATCTAGAGTTGGACTTTCTCACCGGAAAACCTCGACGTGGTTTGAATATCAGCATATCCCCGCCGGGTGAGATGTGGTTGCCTATCCAGCCTAGAGTTGGACTTTCTCACCGGAAAATCTCGACATGTTTTGTGATGCATGTGTATTCCCGCCGGGTGAGAGGTGGTTGCCCATCCAGTCCAGCGTTGGACTTTCTCACCAGAAAACCTCAGCGTGATTAGGATACGCAAACATCCCCACCGAGTGAGAGGTGATTGCCTATCTAGACTGCACTGGTCCAGTGTCTCCGACTTCAGCATTTTGTGGTCGTGGTCGCTACCCTTCCTAGTTGTGACCAGGACGGAGCTTTTGTCCAGGAGGACGAAACATCGGCACTAGTAAGTTTCACCCCTGGTTTGACCCGATTTAATCGTATTATCCCAGTATGGGCGTGTTTAGGACATGACCTACCTCTAGAGCGGAGATACCGTCTTATGAGTTCATAGAGCCCTGGTTTAAGCCGATATAGGCATATTTTTTCACCGGTATGAGTATGTATACTGTATGCTGATAAGATGGACACCACAGGGGAACAGAAGTAAGGGTAGACCAAAAGAGACATGGAGAAGAACAACAGAAAGGATGTTGAGCAATAGAGGGCTCACCTGGGCAAGAGCAGAAAAAAAGGCGAAGGACAGACATTTGAGGAAAACCCTTGCGGAAGCCCCATGTGCCCTGGGCACTTAAGGTTCAGAGAGAGAGATGAGTGTGTATCGGACGTGACCGGCCTCTAGAGCAGAGGTGCCGTGTTATGAGTAGCTTTTGCCGCGAGACTAATGGACATACCGATTAAGCTTCACTTTATCCTTTCCATCACCTTTTCACATCGGCGTCGTACGGCAACCCTAATTGCTTTTTCGCATTTTATTCATTGGCGAAGAGGTTCCTCCACGCGCGGCATCCGAAGAATCTCGTCAGCAGTGTGCATGCCGCACTAAAAGTCGTCCGGTTTATGGAGTGGATGAAAGATGTGCAGAGGAATATAGCAAGATGTACGACTTGTGATAAAACATGCACATTAAGAGTGGGTCAGCGGTTTTCATGGCAAAGAAACACGTAGGAGTGCGTGGTTGCTGTGCTGTGATGTACACATTAGTTTTAGAAGTAGCAGGAGACGTGTTATCGTGCGCTGTGGTGGTTAGTGAGTGGTTTGTGGCAGCATAACACCGATTTGCTTCTTTGAGCGTGGAAGCGAGCCATGCAAGTCGTGGAAAACAAATACCTGTGTCGGCATACCTGGAGGAGGAGGAGATAAGGAAAAGGATGAGTGTCAAGGAAGTCTTCTTTGTACGCATTGTCTGTCTATATTTGCTTTACTGTCTCTTGGATAAATTTCACTGTTTTTTTAATTCATGTGTGGAACCATAGAGCTCACCTTCTTTGGTGGTTTCACTGGGCCAGTAATTACTTCTCAGTGTCTCGTAGTTGGTGCAGTTTTGGAGGATGTGTTCCACAGTTTGGGGCACTTGGGCACATGTACAAAGAGTAGTAGTACTAATCTTAAACTTTGTATACATATGACTTCGGAGTCGACTGTGTCCTGTTCGGAGACGGAAGATGGTGACTTGTTCCTTTCTGTTTAGCATGTGATAGTCATCATGTGGTGGTGTTTGTGGCTTACTGTAGGTTTTTGTCATGCTTTTCTTCTGATTATAAGTGATTGGTACGTCTGGTTGCTCCATTTCAGTGTCCTCTTTGGCCAGATGGTCAGCTTTCTCATTGTCTGGTATCCTACAGTGGAATGGAATCCACTGCAAGGTGACTCTGTGTTGTGAGGCAATTTTTGACAAGGGATCCTTGATGTCTGGTAGTTTGTTGCACTGAAGAGCTTCTAGTATCGATCTTGCATCTGTGACAGTTACTATGGGATCAAGGAGATGATCTGTGCATCCTTCACTCTATTTTGCTCCGAAGAATACACTCCTTTTAAGAGATCCTGTGAGAGCAAAGATGGTGCGCTAGTGAGATGGCTCAGTGAACAGAACATTGTTCTATCGTGGCTGAGTGGCCTCTCATCGACTCTGGGATCCGTGATTCTAGTCGCGACCATCGTCCTATTTTTCTTTATCTAACGCCTATGGTGCCTTGCATTTTTTTAAAGGTTAAACGTAACAACATTGTGCATTAACATGTCTGCAGTGCCTTGCATTTTTCTAAGGTAAGTCCATGGTTTTATCCAGATTTGTAGGGCATGTTTTGACAAGGAACAGGCTGGAACTTCAGCTGGCAATAGGAAAATTGGAGGGACAGAGGGATAGAGGAAGACAAAGGAACAAAGTACAGGACGAACTGAAAAAAGGGGGACAGAATGGCCCCACATATATCTTATACAGAAAAAACAAAGGACGGATGGTTAGTGGAAATCAATAACGACTTAACACCTGATTAGCATGGACCAGAGAGAGAGAGAGAGAGAGAGGGGGGGGGGGAAATTGTGCTACAATAATGTTGACCGCTAACAACATCCTGCTCTTAGTTCCAGGGAAGTAACAACAGCACAAAGAACGCCTGACTGTTGGAGGTCGGAAGCCCATAAAAATGTGGTCTCTGTACGAGAGGACATCACAGCCGCCTGACTTGAAACCTTTCACACTAAACAATTCTGGGAACGGTGGTTTTCAACATCCCAGATCTCAGTAATCCCTGTTTAACCCAGGGCGCTCCAACATCCCAGATCTCAGTAATCCCTGTTTAACCCAGGGCGCTCTCAGTTCGTCCCATATATTTTACATCATCCAGAAAGGATTAACCCTGCTATAGGTTCCTTCATAGCAGTCTGGTTGGCTGAGTGGTTAGGCGCTCGAGTCTACAAATCCGGTGGTACTGGGTCCAAATCCCAGCAGTGGGATTTTTTTTGTTCTGGTACCGTCACACCATAACGCCCCCCCCCCCCGGTCCACACAGCCTAAAAAAATAGGTACCAGAGAAATATGGGAAGGTAAATGAAGCCAGGCGTGATACTGACCATATCACACTTTCCTTTGGTGATAAGACTTCGAAATACGGGCCTAACGCTGTATTCCCCAGTATGCCTTTAATAGCGTGGAAATGGAAATGATACATTCCTTTATGGTAGTAATTATTGAAACGTGTACATTGAAATTCCTCCAAGTTGAGAATCATTGTTCTAGAACATTAATTTATTCATTTCTTATTTATGGCTTCCCTATGTTGTGTTCATTGCTGGAACATTCATGCATTGACCACCCTTTTTTTTTAACATTTAAGTTATTTTCATGTTGTTATTTTTTTTATCCATTTTTCAGTTTCTTTCTTTCTCTGGTTACCGAATGGAAACTCTTTCTTTCTTTCTTTGGTTACTGAATGGAAACATTTTCTTTCTTTCTTTCTTTTACTGAATGGAAACACTTTCTTTCTTTTTTCTTTCTTTCATTCTTTGGTTACTGAATGGAAACGCTTTCTTTCTTCCTTTCTTTGGTTACTGAATGGAAACTCTTTCTTTCTTTCTTTGGTTACTGAATGGAAACACTTTCTTTCTGTCTTTCTTTCTTTCTTGGTTTCTGAATGGAAACAACAGATGGAGTACTTTCTCTTTTCTGTGCCAATTGATGTGTCAGCTGATTCGGGTAATCTACTCTTGGCCTTTTTCTTTTTTATCCTTTGAAGGTATTCTACTCTTGGACTGCTTCCTTTTTGTTTGTTTGTTTGTTATCCCTTGAGTTTTTCAGTGATTATTAGGCTGTCTAATTTGTCGAAGTGTGAATTTACTAGGGAGTGTGGCTTTTCTTTAGAAGTTGGCGATGGTTGAGGAGGGTGCTCTGGATGACTGGTGCTGACTCGTTACCAAAAATAGCACCGAGATGGACACCTCAGGGGAACAGGAATATGGGTAGAGCAAAGAAGACGCGGAGAAGTACAAACAGAGAGGATGTTGAGTAATAGAAGGCTCACCTGGGAAAGAGCGGAAAAAAGGCGAAAGACAGGTGTTTATGAAAAACCCTCGAGGAAGCCCCGTGTGCCTTGAGTACCTGAGAGAGAGAGAGAGAGAGAGAGAGAGAGAGAGAGAAGCTTGTCTTTGCCTTTCACCAGTGTATGCAAGAATTTCTTGCAATATCGTTTGTCTGAAGAGATTACACCTGAAAGCAGGGACAACCCTTTGTCTGAAAAGATTTGCAATCCCAAAGCAGGGACAGCCCTTTGTCTGAAAAGATTTACATCTCAAAGCAGGGACAACCCTTTGCCTGAAAAGATTTACATCTCAAAACAGGGACAGCCCTTTGTCTGAAAAGATTTACATCCCAAAGCAGGGACAGCCCTTTGTCTGAAAAGATTTACATCTCAAAGCAGAGACAACCCTTTGTCTGAAAAGATTTACATCTCAAAGCAGGGACAGCCCTTTGTCTGAAAAGATTTACATCTCAAAGCAGAGACAACCCTTTGTCTGAAAAGATTTACATCTCAAAGCAGGGACAGCCCTTTGTCTGAAAAAGAATGCACTGCAAAGCAGCAGTGGGTACCTACTTTAGTCTGTTCATTTTGAATTTCCACAGATGGCTTTTATTTCTAGAGGACCTTGCCTTTGCGTCATGCGGTGGAGGCATCTGGCAGCAGGGAAAACTCCCCTTGGCTTTATGTAAAAAAAAAACCCAACACTTAGTGCGTTCGCCTTCCATGGGGGGATTGGCGGTGCAAATCGAGTCTTAGTCGCCCAAGTTACCCCAGCCGTAGAAATATAGACACGTGGCTATATCTGGAACTCGGGAAAGTAAAAAAACGACCAGACGTGATGATGCTGACCACATCGCCCTCTAGTGTGCCGACATGCCACAAGGGAAATACTGTACGAACACAAACACCATATCCCTAAGCTGCCTGCATGGTGGTCTTCTGTGTCATGAACCCACAGATTTGCGTTATCGAAAGGTAGAAAACTGCTCTTTGTTGGCATTGCCCTTACAAAGCGAGACACGGGGGGGGGGGGGGGGGGGGGGAGAGACATGGACTCGAGTCGTGCTCTGGTTAATTGGGTTTCACTTCTTCTGTGTGTCCTCAACCCCCCCCCCCCCAACCCCTCCCCTTTTTTTCTCGTTTAATGAACTAAAGTTGCATAAACCTCAACAGGAAGATGGAATCAGAATCACAAACAGTTGTGAACGGGGTCGGCTGGGATGCACCTTTGATGATGAAGTTAAGAGTCGGGGACTGTCGTGCTGACAAAATTTCTTGTAATTAATAGGTGGTGGGCCTTGACTTAGATAGATAACCAAATTACGCGGTTGAAAACGCACTAAACATCGTACACAGTTCATCCGAATTTGAATGCACAGAATGTTTTAATGAAGGAAGTCTTCATTGTTTCATGTTGCATTTAGTTAAAATCGGAAAATGACCGTAGAAAAAACTGGCACCTTCTATCAGCCTCTCCGGAAAAAAATGACCACAGGAAACCTTCTGTCAGCCTCTCCGAAGAATGATTGTATTAAAACTACCACCTTCTATCAGCCTCCCCGGAGAATGACCGTAGGAAAACTTCCACCTTCTATCAGCCTCCCCGGAGAATGACCGTAGGAAAACTTCCACCTTCTATCAGCCTCTCCGGAAAAATAACCGTAGGAAAACTTCCACCTTCTATCAGCCTCTGAGAAAAATGACCGTAGGAAAACTTCCACCTTCTATCAGCCTCTGAGAAAAATGACCGTAGGAAAACTTCCACCTTCTATCAGCCTCTGAGAAAAATGACCGTAGGAAAACTTCCACCTTCTATCAGCCTCTGAGAAAAATAACCGTAGAAAAACTTCCACCTTCTGTCAGCCTCCCAGGAAAAAATGACCGTAGGAAAACTTCCACCTTCTATCAGCCTCTGAGAAAAATGACCGTAGGAAAAACTTCCACCTTCTATCAGCCTCTCAGGAAAAATGACCGTAGGAAAACCTCCACCTCACAACAACACATCCATCATCAGCAACACCGCAGATTTGGAAATCGTGGAGCAGTTTATCTATTTGGGGGGGGGGGGGGCGGGGCGTATCAACAAATCTTTTATCCAGATTTACAGCCCAGACCATCAATCAGCCGCCAGCTACCAATTAGACGTTTGTTAGTTCAGCGACCCCGACCAAACATAGAAAACATCACGCAATCATCGTTCTCGAGAATATGGTGAGGGGGGGGGGGAGGGAGGAGCAGCAGTTGCTGTGTGATATGTGAACTCTTCACTTTCTCGAATTTTATGTGACATGTGTTGCTGTTCTGAGTCACACAGCGCCGGGTAGAGAGAGAGAGGAGAGAGAGAGAGAGAGAGAGAGAGAGGGGGGAAAGAATGAATCTTTATTTTCAAAGATGAGGAATTGGGCGCGCAGCACCTTCTTACATTCTGCCCGTCGTCACTCCATCTTTGGTTCTTCTTCCCACACACTAGATTTTTATATAAGAATACAAACACAGGAAAAGAAAATATCAAAGAAACCAAAATGAAACTATTACATTCACAAATATAAGATAAAGGACTATTACATTCACCAATATAGGACAAGGAAATATTACATTCATAAATATAAGACAAAGAACTGTTACATTCACAAATATAAGACAAAGAACTATTACATTCACAAATATAAGAGGTTCTAAGGACTGTTATAGCCTGAGGTGGGGTGGAGGATACGCTCTTCACTCCAGTGAAATGTGTTCCAGGTGTGCGTCTCAAATAGCCTCTGACAGTCAAGTCCAGCTCCTGGCTTTCTCGTGGCGGAAGTGTTCAAACTGACAGGAGAAGGGGCGAAGGCGAATATCTGGCGCCTGAAAACCAGACGCATCGGGTAGATGAGAGTCATGTTTGTTAGCTCATCTACCGCTGCTGGCGAGATTCTTCAGCTGCCGTGCGTGGAGTGGGGCTCCTCCCGGCCAGTGAAGAAAGGTACGAATGGGGTTGCCGTGCGGCGCCATTGTGGAAAAAGTAAAAGAAAGGAGTAAGTGAAGAAATCAGTAGTCTCGAGGTCAGGACTACTCAAATCACGGCACCTCTGCTCTGGGGGTCGGCCATGTCCCATGTGCACACATACCGGGCGAATTGCCTGAACCGGTTTAACCCAGGGGTTAAGACACTGCTGCCGAGATTCTTCGGATGCTGCGCGTGGAGTGAAGCTCCTCCTGGCCAATGAAGAAAATACGGAAAAGCAATTAGCGGCGCCGATGTGAAAAGGTGATGGAAAGGATAAAGTGAAGCTTAATCGGTATGTCCAGTAGTATCGCGGCGAGAGCTACTCATAACACGGCACCTCTGCTCTAGAGGGCGGCCACGTCTGAAATACACTCGCACTGGTGAAATATGCCTAAACTGGCTTACACCAGGGGTGAAACTTGATGGCTACGCATGTCACGGTACCTCCACTCTAGAGATCGGTCACGTCCTAAACACGCCCATACTGGGATAATATGCCTAAACTGCCTCAACTCAGGGGTGAAACTTACTAGTGGCGAGGATTCGTCTTCCTGGACAAAAGCTCCGTCCTGGTCACAACTAGGAAGGGGAGCGGCACGACCACAAAATGGTGAAGTCGGAGACACTGGACCAGTACAATCTAGATAGGCAACCACCTCTCACCCGGTGGGGATGTGTGTGTGTTCTAATCACGCTGAGGTTTTCCAGTGAGAAAGTCCAACGATGGACTGGATGGGCAACCACCTCTCACCCGGCGTTGACACACGGGTGTCTCAAAACGCGTCGAGGTTTTCCGGTGAGAAAGTCCAACTCTAGCCTAGATGAGCAACCACCTGTCACCCAGCGGGGATGTACTGATATCCAAAAACACGTCAAGGTTTACCGATTAGAACTAGATTAAACTGGTGCAACGAAAACCACGGTGTCACGCAATCCCGCTTCTGAGACCCACCAAGAATACAGACTCAAGCCGTGCGATACTCTGAACCTCTTGTGGTCCTCTCGGGGATCTCGTATGGTGACCACACGGGGGACCACGGGACCTATCAGGACCACAGGCGTAAATTCAGTAGGATCACGGGGCAGTCTTGGTGGTAGAAGCGAACGAAGAAGAAGAAGACAGATATAAGACAAGGAACTATTACATTCACAAATATAAGACAAAGAACTATTACATTCACAAATATAAGACAAAGGACTATTTAGTTAGTTAGTTCTTGGACCCAAAGGCGGCGCATAGGGCGGAGGACAAGGCTCTCGATATCTGGCGATTCCTTGCTACTTGCTTTAGATCTTCGGTGTTTCTAATGAACATTGTTAAACACTCCTTGGTGATAACTCTTCTTAGTGTGTCTTTGGGTCTTCCCCGCTTTCTTTTACCTACTGGTGTCCACGTAAATGCTTGGAAAGGACTATTACATTCAGACATATAAGACAAAGAACTATTACATTCACAAATATAAGATAAATAAACTTACATGAGAGGTAACTAATGTAACACAGCGCGCGCACACGCGTATGCATTCACACACAGACAAACTCAAAATACATTTTCAGTGCAGTTCTTCTGGGGCATCATACTCCTTCGAGAAAGGGAGAGAGAGAGAGAGAGAGAGAAAGAGAGAGAGAGAGAGAGAGGGAAGGGATCTAGGATTTGTCAGTAACATTGCTCACCTGCACATAAGCTGTATATGTTTGTCTAATTAAACCAATGGTTCTCAAGTTCTTTTGACCTCTTGACCCCCTCCCCACAAAATATCTCTACACCCCCCCCCTCTCCCTTCCAAAAACGGTCTTTTCTTTTCCGATTAGTTGGTTCTAATGTTCTTGCCTTTCACTTTTCCTTCAGCTCCGCCCCGCCCCTTCCCCCGCTTTCCCTTGGTGTATCTTCCAAACGCCCCCGGGAGAGGCGATACGGTCCACACTTTGGAAACCACTGATTTAAACAGTCAAGTTATGAGAATAGTGCGGATGGTAAGACTCTAGTTCAGTTATTGACAATGGCAGGGATAGCATCTGGGACAGCGGAGACAAATTCTTAAGACACGTGAGCAGGCTGCAGCCATTATTTGTCCCTGGACATTAAAATGGCTACACCGTAGCCGCCGAGGCAGTGTGTCTGCGCCGTCTTGATGTTGTAATGTCACATCCAGCAAAAGCTTGCCTCGGGTTGGAAGATGAATGGGGGCGTAGAACATGCAGAGAACAGTTTCATATCTTTTCCGTCTATACAGCCGACCAAGACCCTGTCTTGCCTCTCCGTTGTCCCATCAAACACCTGGACGAACAATCGCAAACCAACTTCATCCAAAGCACATACCACACACGAATCACCGAATTACATGGTAGCCAAAAGGCAGCGGTTGTAAATCGGAACTAAAACGCTAGATCACCGGCAGTGCACAGCCAACAGAACATTGGAGTCATCTCCTTCAAAACACTGAAGGAAATGCTGAAAACAAAGGCCGAACACGTATGGGCAGGCCCCGAGTGTAATGAGCCCTTTCCCCATGACCAGCAACAGAGTTAGGTCCCTTTTTAACAGTTTATGGCTGATGTCCCCCATCACTTAGCTGATATCTTCATCACTAGCTGATATCACCACCACTAGCTGGTATCTGCACCAGTAGCTGATATCACCGCACCTGATATCCGCACCACTACTTTTTACCACTAACACTAACTGATATCACCGCACCTGATATTTGCACCACTAGCTTTTATCACCATCACTAACTGATATCACCACAGCTGATATCTGCACCAGTAGCTGATACCTGCAGTACTAGCTGATATTAGAGCCTCTGATATCTGCACCAGTAACTGATACCACCACCAGTAGCTGGTATCTGCATCACTAACTAATATCTTCAACAGTGGATGATATCTCCACCACTCATCTGGTATCTCCACCACTTATCTGATATCTCTACTACTTATCTGATGTCTCCACCGCTTATGTGATATCTCCACCTCTTATATGATATATCCCATTATTTATCTGATTATCTCTGCTATTTATCTGATTATCTGATATCTCCATTATTTATCTGACTGTCTTCGCTAATTATCTGATTACCTGATATTTCCACTACTATCTGGTATCTCCACTACTATCAGATATCTCCACTGACTCTGACCGTGTGCATCTCTAGCTAAGAACAGCTTGGCTCACATAGACCAGTCTTTTTTCCCCGCCACCCCTTGTTTGTTTGTTTGTTGTTTGTTTGTTTGAGAACCTGTCATCCTGTTCTTGTTGTTTCGTTAACCATATTGTTTGTTCAAAATTAGTTAACATTCATCATGAAATTGTTAGCATGTTGCAGCTGGAGGAGACTGGATTAAAAAAAAAAAGAATTCTAATGATTCAAATAAGGATTATAATGAGGACGTCACTCATAGTATAATAAGCTCCTTGTTATTTTATTTTTCAATCATCTGTACTGGTAATGGAATGATTGTTGCGCTGTTATTATTATTATTATTGCCTATAGTGGTAATGGAGTGATTGTTAACATATTTTCATTATCTTCCCTGGTTTAACGAACCATTTGTTAACGCGGATCTGTAATTAACGGGATTCTAGCCAGGACAAAGAAAATTGGCGATGAGAGAGGGCTTGGCGGCGGAGGGAACGAGAGAAAGCGGCGAAAAAAAGGAGGAGAATGAATTAACAAAGACAAACAGATGTCGGCGCCTCACGCTTTCTCTCCTTCTCCTTCCCTCCACCTCCAGGCTGTGACATGTCGATTGAGCGCCGCCTGTTTGACTCACGATTGTGTTGGCAACCCTTCTCCCTTTCCTTTCGCGTCCCCGTAAGATTTGACCAGTGGCGTGGTCTGCTGTGAAAGGAACGGGCTTTTGTGATAGTTTCCGAACGTGCTATTAAATAAATCCCCCTCCCCCCCCCCCAACTTTTTTTGGGGATTAGAAGATAAAGGAGGATTGGGCAGAAAAATTACTAAACCTAAAATGGACTGCGAAACAGAGAAAAGTACAAAATTACAGTAGGTTTGGAGCACAGAGAAACTGATAAAACTGTAGGAGCATAGAGAAACTGATAAAGCTATAGGAGCATAGAGAAACTGATAAAGCTATAGGAGCATAGAGAAACTGATAAAGCTATAGGAGCATAGAGAAACTGATAAAGTTATAGGAGCATAGAGAAACTGATAAAGCTATAGGAGCATAGAGAAACTGATAAAGTTATAGGAGCATAGAAAACTGATAAAGCTATAGGAGCATAGAGAAACTGATAAGTTATAGGAGCATAGAGAAACTGATAAAGTTATAGGAGCATAGAGAAACTGATAAAGTTATAGGAGCATAGAGAAACTGATAAAGTTATAGGAGCATAGAGAAACTGATAAAGTTATAGGAGCATAGAGAAACTGATAAAGCTATAGGAGCATAGAGAAACTGATAAAGCTATAGGAGCATAGAGAAACTGATAAAGCTATAGGAGCATAGAGAAACTGATAAAGCTATAGGAGCATAGAGAAACTGATAAAGTTATAGGAGCATAGAGAAACTGATAAAGTTATAGGAGCATAGAGAAACTGATAAAGTTATAGGAGCATAGAGAAACTGATAAGTTATAGGAGCATAGAGAAACTGATAAAGTTATAGGAGCATAGAGAAACTGATAAAGTTATAGGAGCATAGAGAAACTGATAAAGTTATAGGAGCATAGAGAAACTGATAAAGTTATAGGAGCATAGAGAAACTGATAAAGTTATAGGAGCATAGAGAAACTGATAAAGTTATAGGAGCATAGAGAAACTGATAAAGCTATAAGAGCATAGAGAAACTGATAAAGTTATAGGAGCATAGAGAAACTGATAAAGTTATAGGAGCATAGAGAAACTGATAAAGTTATAGGAGCATAGAGAAACTGATAAAGCTATAGGAGCATAGAGAAACTGATAAAGTTATAGGAGCATAGAGAAACTGATAAAGTTATAGGAGCATAGAGAAACTGATAAAGTTATAGGAGCATAGAGAAACTGATAAAGTTATAGGAGCATAGAGAAACTGATAAAGCTGTAAGAACATATAGAAATAGATAAAACTGCAGGGGCATAGAGAAAATGATAGGCTGTAGGGAGATGGAGAAAACGATAAAGCTATAGGGACATACAGAAAAGGATAAAACTGTAGGGACATAGAGAAAAGGATACATTTATAGGACATAGAGAAAATGACAAAACTAAAGGGGGTGGGGCGTAGAGAAAATGACAAAACTAAAGAGACATGGAGAAAATCACACAACCAAAGAGACATAAAGACAAGTACAGAACTAAATGGGCACGGAACTAAAGAGACACTGAGACAAGTACAGAACTAAAAGGACACTGAGACAAGTACAGAACTAAAAGGACACAGACAAGTACAGAACTAAAGGGACACTAAGACAAGTACAGAACTAAAGTGACACTGAGACAAGTACAGAACTAAAGGGACACTAAGACAAGTACAGAACTAAAGGGACACTGAGACAAGTACAGAACTACAGGGACACAAAGACAAGTGCAGAGCTAAAGGGACATAGAACTAAAGGGACACTGAGACAAGTACAGAACTAACGGGACACAAAGGCAAGTACAGAACTAAAGGGATACAGAGACAAGGTCATAATTTTTTTTTTGGTGGGGGGGGGGCGGTATAGAGAAAAGGACATAATTAAGGGGAAAAAGAGATGGAGGAGGTTGGGGGGGGGGGAGGCTAAAGAAAATGACGAAACGGAAGAACGAATTGGGCATCGAGAATTCAAACAAAGAATATCGACGTGAAGTGGAGAACAACTGGGACCGAAAGACAGTGCCTTTTTTTTCTTCTTCTTCTTTAAATGTTCATATTCATACATTAATGAAGATATTTTCTTAAAGCAAAACAAAACAAAGCAGAACAGAACAGAAACTGACAATTGCCTGTTCAAATGATACTCTTCACGTAAAGATTGTCCAAAAACACAAGCTGTTTTTTGTTGTTGTTGTTGTTGTTCTGGCCATTTGCCTTTTTTCTCTGATCTTTTCCACAGAGCGCGCCCAAGTTGTTACTGAAAAATGAAGGCACAGAATGAGCTGGTGGGGACTATATACATTTATAGTAGTAGTTAGAGAGTCCCCTTGACAGCACGACGTCGTTAAAATCCTCACTGTAGTATGGATATATTTGTCCTTTTCTGTGTCCATGATATATGAAGAACTCTTATTCTTGTACATTCACAGAAAGGCATTTATGTGTTTCTCAGCCATTAAGTGTCCAGATCTCACATGCTTATGTTGCGATGGGAAAGATGCATGCCCTTAAAAATCTGCTTTTTGTAGATCTGTCTGTTCCTCCCCACAGCTTCTTTAGTTGTTTTACTTCCTGAAGAGCGATAGATGTCCTCCATTTAGTATTCCTCATTGTAACTCCATTATTAGTTGATTATTTTACTCTGATCTTTATAAGTGGCGGCATCGTCACAGAAAGTGCTTTAATGTAGTTTTCCCCAGTACCACATAAAAGCTAATCCGTAGACTTGATTGATTTTATAAGACAGTACTGGTGTCATTAATATAGAAAGTGCAAGAGCCATTAATGGTAGACAGTGCCGGTGTCGTTAATACACAGTGCCCGTGTCATTAACATAGACAGTGCCGGTGCCGTTATTGGAGGTTAACCTCCCCTGTTGTAAAACTGTGACCTCAACCCCAGGTCAGTTTAGCGGCCATGTCAGGTCTGGATGCCCAGTTGACCTGATGGTAGCAGAGGTTTTCTCCTAGCCGAGATACAGGCCAAGGTCAGTATTAAGCTATTCCTCCTAACTGTGCCGTCTGACTCACGGTATCTGTGTTTGCCCTGCACGTTTAATATCTGCTGGTTTTCACCTTTCTTTTCCCTGCCTTTTTTTGACAATACAACACGTGGCTGAGGTCCGCCGTGACTTGGAACGGCGCCATCGTGGATTAAAGGATTAAGTGTGAAGTGAAGAATTGACGAAAGGACATCACCGACATTGAGTAATGATGGCAGATTTTATATGGTGCAGTTTTAAAAAAAATTGTCTTACTGCTTTTTTTATATATGTAAAGAAAAGATAAGAATGTAAGAAAGATGACAGAATTGTCGGACTTTGGAAATCATACTAGGTCGTGGCAAGTGGTTCCCGCAGGCAGGCAGGCAGGCAGGCAGGCAGGCAGGCAGGCAGGCAGGCAGGCAGGCAGGCAGGCAGGCAGGCAGGCAGGCAGGCAGGCAGGCAGGCAGGCAGGCAGGCAGGCAGGCAGGCAGGCAGGCAGGCAGGACATTTCCTGAGAAACTGGAAACTGGAACATACTGTGGCAAGTGCAAAAATTGAGGGAAGGAGGGACAGGAAGACATAAATGGATGGATGGATGGATGGATGGATGGACGGACGGACGGATGGATGGATGGATGTATGTATGTTATGCTTCATAAGTCGTGACTGGGGATCGCTATATTTAGTATGTTTTGCACAGCTTCCCGAAAGCCCCGCTTCTTGTTTTCTCTCCTGGAAAAATCACCCTGGCCTGACTCCACAATCCCGCTTGGTGGGTGTTATCTGCATCTTCGCTACGGCATCTGCTGCCAATAACTCGAAGGTCATAGTTTGTTTTTTTTTTTTGGTTGAGTTCGTGTGTAAGGAGGTTTCCCCAACAGAGTACACAGTGTTACTCTGTTTATTTCACTCCAGCATCGAACACTGTCCTAGTTCCCTTAATCTTATCAGGTTCTCTTAATCAGCCAAAAAAAAAAAAAAAACAACTCCAGATAATCTTGATTCCCCTCAGTAGTCACTAAATCACAGTGTGTATGATGCAGGCCTTCCGTGTTAAACCAGTACTCCCGTCTGTAAGATTCAGATTGGCTGTTCACTGCGACTCGTCCTATCTTGGACTGCCTGTTGCCATCTGTGTTCCAGCTAACCTTGTGGCAGGCGTCTTCTCGCCGATCTGAGTTCCAAGTCGGTAAATCATATTTCGGATAACGACCTTCAGGACTTCTTATCACTAACCTTCTGGAGAATTCGATGATAAATACCTTATATCACAGGTCTGGCCTCAGCATGTCCAGGAGACACAAAATGCCCGTGGCTACATTGACCTCTCTCTCTCCCTCTCCTCTTTCTCTCTCTCTCTCTCTTTCTCTCCCTCTCCTCTCTCTCTTCTCTTTCTCTCTCTCTTTCTCTCTCTCCTCTTTCTCTCTCTCCTCTTTCTCTCCCTCTTTCTCTCTCTCCTCTCTCTTTCTCTCTCTCCTCTTTCTCTCTTTCTCTCTCTCTCTCTCTTTATCTCTCTCCTCTTTCTCTCTCTTTATCTCTCTCTCCTCTTTCTCTCTCTGTCCTCTTTCTTTCCTCTTTTTCTCTCTTTTTCTCTCTCTTTATCTCTCTTTATCTCTCCTTTTTCTCTCTCTCTCTTTCTCTCTCTTTATCTCTCCTTTTTCTCTCTCTCTCTTTCTCTCTCTCCTCTTTCTCTCTCTCCTCTTTCTCTCTCTCCTTTTTCTCTCTCTCTCTTTCTCTCTCTCCTTTTTCTCTCTCTCTTTCTCTCTCTCCTTTTTCTCTCTCTTTCTCTCTCATTCTCTCTCTCCTTTTTCTCTCTCTCTCTTCCTCTCTCTCCTTTCTCTCTCTCTCGACTTCTCTCTCTCTCCTCTTAGACTTTGACGTCATACTTCCCGCCAGTCGCTTGCAGTCACTCGGCTCCCTCCTTCTGTTCTCCCCCCCCCCCCCCCCCCTTACGCTTGATGATGTTCTGTCTCGTGGAAGTTGCAAGCAGGATGCTCTTAGCAGCCGATGCAGTGAAGATGATGGAGCGCATGTCTAGTATGGAGCGGAGAAATGGATCACGGTGGGCTAGCTTAAAGACCTGGAGCGCAGGCAGGATAGCAGGCTTCTGAATACGCTCCACCACCGTGGGAACCACTGCCAGCCCTGTCCTTTCATCCAAGGTGAAACTGTTACTACGAGGACACCCTGATAACTGTGTTGTCACACCAGCAGAGACATCGTTGCTTCCATTTCTTATAGCTGCAACAACACAACCTTCTCATTTCTTATAGCTGCACCAACACAACCTTCCCATTTCTTATAGCTGCAACAACACAACCTTCCCATTTCTTATAGCTGCACCAACACAACCTTCCCATTTCTTATAGCTGCACCAACACAATCTTCCCATTTCTTATAGATGCAACAACACAATCTTCCCATTTCTTATAGCTGCAACAACACAATCTTCCCATTTCTTATAGCTGCAACAACACAATCTTCCCATTTCTTATAGCTGCACCAGCGTAATCTTCCCATTTCTTATAGCTGCACCAGCGTAATCTTCCCATTTCTTACAACTGCGACAACAGCATAATCTTCTCATTTCTTGTAGCCGCAACAGCATAATCTTCCAATTTTCTTGCAGCTGCGACAATAGCATAATCTTCACATTTCTTGTAGCCGCAACAGCATAATCTTCCCATTTCTTGCAGCTGCGACAATAGCATAATCTTCTCATTACTTGTAGCCGCAACAGCAGAATCTTCTCATTTCTTGCAGATGCGACAATAGCATAATCTTCTCATTTCTGTAGCCGCAACAGCATAATCATCCCATTTCTTACAGCTGTGACAACAACATATTCTTCTCCTATCTTATAGCTGCAACATCTTATTCTTATCCTTTCTTACGGGCGCAACAAGTTAATCTTCTCATTTCTTGTAGCCGCAACAGCAAAATCTCCCCATTTCTAGTAGCCTCAATAGCATGCTCTTCCCATTCCCTATAGTTGCAACAGCATAATCTTCCCATTTTTTTTTATAGCCGCAGCAGCATTATCTTCCCATTTATTTAATCTCACTTCTTGCTTAAACACCAGTACCCCCTCCCCCCCCTCTCTCTCCCCCCCTCTCCCCCCTCCACCACGTGGAAAAGGTTGAGCTGGTGATAATAAAAAAACTATTTATTAGTTTGACTTCCTTTCATTACGTGCTGTGGCGACGTGGGTAGTGCGTTCGCCTTTCGTGGCAAAGGGCCAGAGCCGCCTGCTTTCACTCCTTTCTGGACTTGTGGAAAGAGAGGTAAGCCAGGCCAACCCCTTCCTCCCACCCCCTCTAGTGTGCCGGTAGGTCAAGGAAGATGTTGGCATACCCCCCCCCCCCGGGGAAAAAGGGGGGGGGGGTCTATGTGACATTCTGTGTGACATGACAGGGGCAAGTTTCTTTTTACCGTTTATCTTAATCATTGTGCCATCAATCTTTGAACTCTTTTTTGCTGTTTTTATACTCAACTTAAGTAGAATATGTAGGCGCGCGCGTGTGCGCGTGTGTGTGTGAGTAATGCAGAGCGCGGTTTGGGCCACGTGGAGCTGAAACGATTCATTCTACGCACGTGCACGTACTCCACGCACTACCAAACTTCCCGTAGCTGGCAAGGTTGTGTGTGGTGTGTGTGGTGTGTGTGATGTGTGTGTGGAGACAAAGATTTTTCCCCAAGCTGGGAAGCGTGGACCTTTTGGAAGGCCAAGTGTGAACTAATGCCTGGTTGGGGGGGGAGGGGGAGGATGTGTGTGGGGGGGGGGTGGGGGTTAGAGGACGACGGGACACGCCCAATGAAAATTAAAAAAACAAAAACGAGAGGAACTTGATTTCGGGGGTGGGAGGGTTGGGGGGTGGGATGTAGGTTAAATTTAAAAGCAGTGGTGAAGGTGCATCGAGCCGGCATGCGCTGTGTGTTAAGTATACGAATGTGCGTTTTACACTCGCGTTGTTATGTTTTGTTTTTTTTTATTCCTGGCGTGTGACTTGACAGAGAAATATGTTTCGGTTGTTAGTCGCGACTAAAATCTCTGGCATTGTTTCCAGAAGCGTCGATGAGAGACGGGAGGTTAAGCCCAGTAGCGATCAGAAACGACAGTTATAATATTGGCAGGCCCCCCCCCCACTCTTTTGTATTGTGATAAGAGAGGCTGATTTTAGAGGAGGAGCTTGTAGATGGGTCTATCTGTACCGTGGGGAGTTGCGGAGTATCCAGTTTGTTAATCAGCGTTTCTCGCTGCACATGTCGGGTGGGGGGGGGGGGGGGAGGCGACACCTACAGAGATAACCGATGTGTTTAATAGCCATATTGTACTTAGCCTGCCGGTGTCACATCACGCATGGCTAAAGTAAGAGAACAAATTTTGTAGGATTAGACCTCGGAAAAAAATCGTAGACAAAGCACTTTAGTGAGACGTGAGAGAAAGAAAAATCACAAGAGAATTACCTGGGATTCGAACCACGGACTCTGGTATGACGAGCAGCCGTCTAGCCACGAGAGAACAGCGTACTATCGACTTAGCCAACTAGCACCCCCAAAAAAAGGTGTTTTGTTGACATAGTCTTTAGTAACTGCTCAGCAGACATTAGGGATCGTGACACCGTATCAAAGCCTCGTAGTTTCCTATTTATAAAAAAAATTGTTCATTAAAATCACGCATGGCTGCCTCTTTTGCTTCGCCGGCTCCAGAACAAGCTAAGTATACCCGTTAGTTGTGTGACTGGGGGGGGGGGGGGGGCGCCACATGGATTTCGAACCACTGACTTTCGGCATGAGAGGCTAGTGCGCTAACCAACTTCGTCACTCAAGGCACCCATCACCGGCAGATATTATTGCAAAATATTCTATTCGGACCCGCGTTGGCCGAATAGTGTTGGTATTCAGGTACCAGGTGAGAAATAACATTGGAGTAGTAAATATCTGAATACTGAAAATGATATTTCTTTTCAGGATCACAGAACGTAGGTTTCGAATGAATATCCATGTCTCAGAAATTATCCGTGGATTCGTCAATGCGCGTATTGGAACTGTTCATCGGTGGATAAAATGTCTTACCTTGTCTTGTCTTATCTTGTCTTCTCTCTCCCGGTAACTGCGATCTGGTGTTCTTTGCAGCCGATGCTGTGAAGGTGTTGAGGTACAGCATCATGCCGGCATGGAAGCGCGGGGTTATAGCAGCTGGGGTTTTTTTTTTTTCAGTTCCTGACTACAGGTAAAAAAAAAAAAAGGCAGGGTATGTGTATGCAGTATTTCTTTAGCAGACTCCACCACCATGGGGGAACTACGGCGCTCTCTGCCAGCCCCCTCCCCCCCACCCCCACCGTTAGTCAGTTTTTACAGGGGGGTAACCAACAGAGAGGTGCGACAGGGTCTTGGTCAGCTAAAGTTCAGCCATACCTGACGCTAGCACGCCAGCTACCTAGTCACTGATTGCCAAAGTGGGCAGCAGCTTCGCCTCTCAATAGATCGAATATATAATATCATTTCAGTGAAAGCTCTCAATAGATCGAATATATAATATCATTTCAGTGAAAGCTCTCAATAGATCGAATATATAATATCATTTCAGTGAAAGCTCTCAATAGATCGAATATATAATATCATTTCAGTGAAAGCTCTCAATAGATCGAATATATAATATCATTTCAGTGAAAGCTCTCAATAGATCGAATATATAATATCATTTCAGTGAAAGCTCTCAATAGATCGAATATATAATATCGTTTCAGTGAAAGCTCTCAATAGATCGAATATATAATATCATTTCAGTGAAAGCTCTCAATAGATCTATATAATATCATTTCAGTGAAAGCTCTCATTAGATCGAATATATAATATCATTTCAGTGAAAGATAAACTAAATATTACTAATAAGCGTTAAGTAAAAACGTATGAGCTACCACACCCAAGCAGAAACTCCCAACTATTTTGATCGTATTAATAGTCGACTATTCAGAAAACAGTTCACGTGCGTCCATATACTTAGGAAAAGGTGTCCAGTACAAGTGTGATTATATTCAGTACAAGTGTGATTATATTCATTACAAGTGTGATTATATTCAGTACAAGTGTGGTTATATTCAGTACAAGTGTGGTTATATTCAGTATAATAAATATGATTGTATTCCGTACAAGTATGATTATATTCAGTACAAGTATGATTATATTCAGTACAAATGTTATTGTATTCAGTAAAGGTATGATTATATTCAGTACAAGTATGATTGTATTCAGTACAAGTATGATTATATTCAGTACACGTGTGATTGTATTCAGTACAAGTATGATTATATTCAGTACACGTGTGATTGTATTCAGTACAAGTATAATTACATTCAGTACAAATGTTATTGTATTCAGTAAAGGTATGATTATATTCAGTACAAGTATGATTGTATTCAGTACAGATGTTATTGTATTCAGTAAAAGTATGATTATATTCAGTACACGTGTGATTGTATTCAGTGCAAGTATGATTATCTTCAGTACACGTGTGATTGTATTCAGTACAAGTATGATTATATTCAGTACAAATATTATTGTATTCAGTAAAAGTATGATTATATTCAGTACACGTATGATTGTATTCAGTACAAATATGACTGTATTCAGTACAAGTATGATTATATTCAGAAAAAGTATAATTATATTCAGTACAAATATAATTACAACTGTATAAAGCTAAATCTTACATGAGCAAAGAATGACTATTTTTTTTTCATTTGTTTTCTTCTCTTTTTTTCTCAGTGATTCAGAATCTTCCAGTGTCTTGATCCGCGAGCTGGTGGTCTTTGCCAAGAACCAGGGTAATAGAAGTGTCTGAACAGGGTCATCTTTATTGGTATAAACTCACCGGGACTTTTCTTCTCATTGTTCTAATTGGCAAGATCTGTTTGAAATGTCCGAGGTTGACCCGCCAGGGGTCAGTAACCTTGACCCAAATATTAACGTTGCTCACGGAGTTGTGAAGAAAATTGAAGACGAAGACATCGGAGGCGAGTGTAACGGAGGAAGCGGCAGGCAGGCGAATTCGACGACGAAAAATGGAGAAAATGGGAAACAGAAGGCATCTGAAAAGAATGATAACACCAAAAGTAACCTTGGCGGTAACGAAGGTCAGAGCATCAGTTGCCATGACAACCGCGGTGGCGTTGCCAACACTCCCGTTGCTAATAAACGCGACGATAGCAACGGCGATAACTCGCCGGCCCCGAGGGTAGATGAAACCACCGCGAAGAATAAAGAGCAGAAACAGAAGACAAACGGGCACGTCAAGGAGGAATCAGAGAAGAAGAAGAGAAAGAAGAAGAAGAAGAAGAAAGGCGGATGCGGTGACGACGACGCAGCTGCATCTAAATCGGGGAGAGAAGCAGAAACGACGCCGTCGAAAGACAGCGCAAACCAGAGCAAAAAGAAAGGGAAAAACGACAATGGCGACAAACGTAAAGACGTGACCGCCGGAGCTTCGTCGAGTCCCGAAAAAGCGAGGAAAACCCCAGACCAAATTAATGAAACTGCTCAGTCTAAAATGGACCAGATTAGTGAAACTACACATTCTGAGATAGACAACGTTAATGAAGCCACACATTCTAATATAGGCCACATTAATGAAGCCACGCGTTCTGAGACTCAAGTGGCAGACATGTGCGAAAAGGAAAAAGGAGACAGTCTTGCTGTAAACGGCGAGAAAGCTGGAGAGCTTAACAGTAATGAAGATAACGAAACAACCAAAGAGAAAGAAGGCGAAGCAAGAAACGGAGAAGATAATATCAAGCGAGATGAAATGAACGACGAGAAGAGGACAGAAAACTTGGCCACATTAGAGGAGAATGGCAGTTGTCGTACACAAGAAAACCAGGACAGTGCTCATGATCTGAGGACAGAGAGGTCTTCTGACACTGCCCATGATGACTCCAGCAGGCTGCAAGAAGTAGAGGTGAAGGATGCAGAAGAAGTGGCCAACCCAGTTCAAGCAGTGGCAGTAGAGAAGGGCGACAAGGCAAATGAAAGTGACAGCGACCCGATAGAAACAAACGACAAGCCGATAGAAACAGGGGACAAACCAATAGAATCAGGGGACAAGCCAATAGAATTAGGGGACATACCAGTAGAAACAGGGGACAAGCCAATAGAATCAGGGGCCAAACCAGTAGAATCAGGGGACAAGCCAATAGAAACGGACAAGAAGCCAATAGAAACAGATAATGATCGAACGGAAGGAGACAGCAAACCAATAGAAGAAATCGATAAGAAGAGCGATCAAACAGTGGGAAAAGCCGACAAACCAATAGAAACAGACACCAAGTCAACCGAAGTGAGTTGCCCGGATACATCAGCCAGAGAAAGCGAATTAGCTGCTGTCAGTACAGAAGAGAAAGTTATACACAACTCTGAAGATAAGAATTCTCAGAATGACAACTCTGCAGAAAATAGAAAGAATGACGGCGACAGCAATGAAACGGTGAAAGATGCGGATAAAGTGGATGACAGTGGAGTAGCGGACACAAGCAGCGCTGAAAATGGAGTATATAGCGACGGTGTTACGGTAAGTAGTATTTTACTGTTAATTACAGATGTGCTTGTAACTTTGTTTTCTTCGGGCCCTTTCGTGTGGCTCAGTGTATAATATTGATGGCGTCAGTTCTTGTGTTAGAATATATCAGTTGTACATGTGTATGAGCAGTAGTGCCCAGACTGTGATCTTTCATAGATGCATGTAACTCCACTGCCCTCCACATCGTTTTCATGTGCATGTTCTTGTTCTTCTTATTGCTCTTGTTCTTATTGTTCTTATTGTTCTTGTTTTTCTTGTTCTTATTGTTCTTGTTCTTCTTGTTCGTATTGTTCTGGTTCTTGTTCATTTTCTTGTTATTGTTCGTGTTATTGTTCTTGTTGTTCTTGTTATTTTGTCCTCGTTCTTGTTCGTTTTGTTCGTCTTCTTCTTGTTATTGTTCTTCTTGTTATTGTTCTTCTTGTTATTGTTCTTCTTGTTATTTTTCTTCTTGTTCTTGTTATTGTTCTTCTTGTTATTGTTCTTCTTGTTATTGTTCTTGAGTGTCCTTGGAACTGCGAACTGGTGTTTTCTGCAGCCTGTACTATGAAGATATTGAGGCACAGCGTCACGTCAGCGAGAGAGCGATTCCTGGCAGAATTTTTTTTTTGTTATTCCTAGAGCTGAGCTAAAAAAAAGCAGACTCCACCACCATGGGACATATGGCGATCCTTGCCCCGTTAGCCGGGCTAGACCTGTTACTGGGGGAGTACCAACGGAAAAGATAGACAGGGTCTTGGCCAGCTATAGTCCGCCAACTCTGACGCAAACATGTCAGCTGTATGTCATTGACTGCCAGATCGGACAATGTCTCTGCCCTCGCGTTCCAGGCCAAGATATAAGGCAGAGTGTGATTGGTTTACATAAAATTTGTTGGAAACGCATTATGTGATTGGTTCCGACAGAGGACATGTTTGAAAGGATGGCATATCGCTAGTCGGAACACAGATCACACAGTTCATGCTAGTCAGAGAACAGATCACACAATTCATGCTAGTCAGAGAACAGATCACACAATTCATGCTAGTCAGAAAACAGATCACACAATTCACGATGACCAGAACAGATCACACAATTCAGAGTTCGATGACTGCTCAATGTGCATCGCTATTTCACAATCTTAAAGTAGAAATATCGTAAGTCGAACCGTCGTAAGATGAGAAGTATCTGTATACGTAATGCTTATGAGCAGGAATTTGGTGGTATTATTGTTCCGCGTTAGCACGCACGGTGTTCTGTCACTTTCTCTAACCTACGTGAAGTTCTTTATCAGTTAACCCCTTTGCCCCATCTTTCGTGTCCCCGTCTTATCCATGATAAAGGGGTTAACTTTATTTGCTAAATCTTTGACATCTATTTGCGTTCTTCCTGTTCATGACAGCGCCACCCCCCCCCCCCAAAGCAGTTTGTGGTTTCCTTACCCCCAAAAGACTGACCGACTTTATAGAAAAACTATGAAATCACGACGCTTGCACGTCTGGATAAGACCGGCAGTCTGTCATATAAAGTTATCTGTCACTGTCCCCCCGGCTGACAAGGACTGCGTCATACGCGGCCCGCCCAAGCCTTTTGTCGAGTTGACGAGTTAGTCAAAACATGGAGAAAACTCTGAACTTTTAGACACAAATATATTCAATGGAGAATAGCAAAGTTATTAGTCAGCAGCCTGTTTTATGTGATATCCTGTTTTTTTTTTCTTTTCATCCACTGAAAGCCGTGTGTTTAGTAAAGCCAGTGTTCCTCGCCGTGCAATCACATAATCTAATTCTTTTTCGGTAGCAGTTTTCCTAAGTACTGCGTACCAAATACCCATGTCTGTTCCTTGATCAACCGGAGGGTGACGTCAGCGAAGACTGAATAAGTAAAAAAGTTGATGTATCAGTTTGTGTTTTGTGTGTATGTGTGATACAAAGTGATGTATTTACTAGTAGGGATCACAACTAGAGCGGAGCCAGGCCGATTCCCATGGATTGTATATGTCGGAAGGGGCCAGGGCCCCATAGTGTGTTTAACCTAAAGGGTCTGAATGGTCATTGCTAACTGCAGGACTGTGGAGTCGGTGGCCCGAACTGTCAACTCCTACTTTGTCTTCTCAATTTTTATACTCTTCCTATTCAAGTTTCTCTATTTTTCGACCACTGTCCTCCAGTTTCTCTATTTTTCGACCACTGTCCTCCAGTTTCTCTATTTTTCGACCACTCTCCTCCAGTTTCTCTATTTTTCTACCACTCTCCTCCAGTTTCTCTATTTTCAACCACTCTCCTCCAGTTTCTCTATTTTTCTACCACTCTTCTCCGGTTTCTCTATTTTTCGACCACTGTCCTCCAGTTTCTCTATTTTTCTACCACTCTCCTCCGGTTTCTCTATTTTTCTACCACTGTCCTCCAGTTTCTCTATTTTTCTACCACTCTTCTCCGGTTTCTCTATTTTTCTACCACTGTCCTCCAGTTTCTCTATTTTTCTACCACTCTCCTCCGGTTTCTCTATTTTTCTACCACTCTCCTCCAGTTTCTCTATTTTTCTACCACTCTTCTCCGGTTTCTCTATTTTTCGACAACTGTCCTCCAGTTTCTCTATTTTTCTACCACTCTTCTCCGGTTTCTCTATTTTTCTACCACTCTCCTCCAGTTTCTCTATTTTTCTACCACTCTCCTCCGGTTTCTCTATTTTTCGACCACTGTCCTCCAGTTTCTCTATTTTTCTACCACTCTCCTCCAGTTTCTCTATTTTTCGACCACTGTCCTCCAGTTTCTCTATTTTTCTACCACTCTTCTCCGGTTTCTCTAGTTTTCGACCACTGTCCTCCAGTTTCTCTATTTTTCTACCACTCTCCTCCAGTTTCTCTATTTTTCAACCACTGTCCTCCAGTTTCTCTATTTTTCGACAACTGTCCTCCAGTTTCTCTATTTTTCTACCACACTCCTCCGGTTTCTCTATTTTTCTGCCACCCCACTCCGACTTCTCTATTTTTCTACTCTTCCTACCGCCATTTTATCTACTTTTCCACCCTCCCTCTCCGACCCCACCCCCCAACATTACCGTAATTCCGCTCCCTCCCTCGGGGTCTGACACAGATGAAAGTGACTTTGACGGTCCTGGACTACAGGTAAAGACCTAGCACAGAGAGCGGCCTTCATTTACCCCAGCAACAGAGTTATGTCTGTCTGACAGACTAGCTAATTCTTACCAGAGAGAGAGAGAGAGAGAGAGAGAGAGATTCATTCCCCCCCCCCCCCCTTCCCAGAAAAAGAAACTGTCCACGTTCAAAATCCAGAGTCAAAAGGAACGATTTATCACCAGAGATTATATGAAAGGATCTCCTGTGTTCGAAGGAGAAGCCCTGTATAAACAGAGATAAGTTTGCTTTATGTCGTAGAGCCGTCATCCCCACCCACTCCTTTTTCCCCTCCTCAACCCCTCCCCCCCCAACCCACATCCACGATTGGCCCCAACAGAGATTTTTAAGCCTTACTGATTAAATAAAAATTAGGGATTGAAAAATTAAGCAGGAATAATAATGTTTTTTAAGAAAGGAACGAAACAAAATAAACAAATAGAAACCAGCCCACCCTGTTTTTTTTGGGTGGGGGGAGGGGAGGAAGGCTTATATGAAAGGACAAACAGGTTATATTAAACGAGCAGAAAGTAAATTTAGACTCGTCCGGACAAGAACAAGCGTGAAGTCGCACCGTGTCATAATGACACTCGTGTTCGCGTAGATATATACAGGTTCCACCAGTGTGAAAGTAGTGAGGCTCGGACAGGGATATTTTTGTATGGTCCTTTTTTCTTTTCTTCTTGATTTGAAGAATTCTGCTGTACACAGGTCCCCGAAGAGAGCTACATTCGCAACCAGATTCACAGCCAGTCAAGGCATGCGTAACCAGATATATAGAAAGGCCAGGGGTGTAGGTGTGCAACGAGGCAAGTAGGCAGAAGTACACAGCCAGTCAGATGCGACCAGGTACACAACCAGTCAGATACAAGAAGACGCAACCAAACACACAACCAGTCAGATACAAGAAGACGCAACCAAACACACAACCAGTCAGATACAGCCTGACGCAACCAAACACAACCAGTCAGATACAGCCTGACGCAACCAAACACACAACCAGTCAGATACAGCCTGCCGCAACCAAACACACAACCAGTCAGATACAAGAAGACGTAACCAATTACACAACCAGTCTGTGAGATACAACCTGATGCAACCAAATACACACCCAGTCAGATACAACAAGACGTAACCAAATACACAGGCAGTCTGTCAGATACAACCAGACGCAACCAAATACACAGCCAGTCAGATACAGCCAGATGCAACCAAATACACAACCAGACAGGTACAAGTAGGTGAACAAAGAGCCAAACAAATATACTCAGATAAGCAACCAGGTAATTTTTACTTAACCAGATTAATAATTCACATAAATGTATATAATCAAATACACAGCTCATCAAGTACATAACAGCCAAATTGCAACAGATGAATAAATAATATATAGTCGGATACATAACCAGTCAAATAGATTCATGTATTCAATGCAAGTTCATATATAATCAATGTGTTGTTTGAGGTGTAAGAGCTGTAAGTAAATAAAATTCTATTTAGTGAGCCAGAAAAACTACTAGCATTAAAGTTGTGAGGGAATCAATAACAATTTTTCATCGCTGTATTGTCATGTTCATGCGCTGAGCCCAAGATCCGTGCGTTGAGAGCTAAAAACTTTTCACCAACGCACGTTAGCGCTGCTTAGAGGGAACATCGCAGATACGCGGTCATGATACTTGCAGGTATACGTAACCATCCCGACTCAACGAGTCGTTAGGTAAAGGTAAAACCTCACATTTCCGTGCCATTAAGGCATATTGGGGGATACGGTGTGTGGCCCGTATTTTCAAGACCCTCGTCACATGGAAGGGTGTGACGTGGTCAGAACCACGCCTGGCCGCACTTACCTTCCCAGATTTCTCTGTTATCCATTTTTAGAGGCTAGGTGAACCCAGGGAGTCTATTTCGAAAGGTTATTACGGAGCAGTTATACCTAAAGTTAAATGGATATTCAAATAACCAGGCTACAGTAGCCACACTTGTAGCGGTGAAAACATTAACACACGGATTAAAGCATAAACATAAACCACCCAGATTTACACATACACATAATAAACCCAGTTTAGCTGTGGGCCATTCCAGCCAGAATTACCAAGAGATGATGAGGAAGGTTAGAGTTGATTTTCAGGGTGGCTAAGCTTACTTATGGATATACGCATAGCCACTCAAATTATGATAGCTACATAACCACCCAGATTTAGATATACACATAACAACCCAGATTTAGCTATGCACACAACCATCCAGATTTAGATATACACACAACCACCCAGATTTAGATATACACACAACCACCCAGATTTAGATATACACACAACCACCCAGATTTAGATATACACACAACCACCCAGATTTAGATATACACACAACCACCCATATTTAGATATACACACAACCACCCAGATTTAGATATACACACAACCACCCATATTTAGATATACACACAACCACCCAGATTTAGATATACACACAACCACCCAGATTTAGATATACACACCACCCAGATTTAGATATAGACACAACCACCCAGATTTAGATATACACACAACCACACAGATTTAGATATACACACAACCACCCAGATTTAGATATACACACAACCACCCAGATTTAGATATACAAACAGTCATGACCGCACAGATTATTCAGACATAACGCGCATAATCAACCAGATTCTGACGTAACACATAACCACCCCGATTTAGATATACACATAACCACATTGATGTAGATTGTATTCCTAACCACTCAGATTTTAGATATACACAACCACCCAGCCTTAGATATAAATATAATCACACAGGTTCGGACACATATAACCGCCCATTTAAGACATACATGCATTGACATGGCAGCCACTCGGTTCAGTCAATTGCATGTCCCTTGCGGAACTTTTGCCTCTGTAGGCCTGTCGGTTGTGAGCAAGATGGCCCGCTGCTGATGCGTCCATTCGCAGATCATCAACGATGTCTTGCAGCCATCTTCGTCTTTGGTCTTCCTTCTCTTTCTTTTTCCCCATCATATACACTTCCAAGAGGTCTTCTCTAAATTATCGTTATCACCCACTAAGACACACACACACACACACACACAAAGAGACATACACAGAGCGAATATCTAAACTATGACGTCATCCTGCCTAGTTTCTTTGCTGGAGCTATCTCCTACAATATCAACACTGATGTTAGGCGGACATACACGCCCCCTTCAGTGAACACACCTTTCACATTTACACGCCCCACGCTGGACTGGCGTTCTTGTCAGTACCGTGGGTTTGTCACAACATAATAATCAGTCACTATCTGGGGATGGGTGGGATTGACAGCGCAGCGTTCTACATGGTCCGCACAATCACAAAACCGACAAACTATCAGAATCAGCGAACAGACATATTCAACCGTTTTGTGCACCAAGTCTATATTAGTCCAGTGCTAGGCTACTGCAAGACAGGATTTCTAAAAAAAAAAATGGGGGTGTATAACACTTATATACGTTTATAGTATATAATAGGATTATTATATTATTAGGATTATATATATATATATATATATATATATATATATAATGATAAGCTGTCAAGTGGAAACAAATCAACATCAAAAGCATTACTAGGTTACAATCCAGTAAGTGATAGAATCGTCACAATCAGACTTAAGGGCATTCCTAGAAGTGTAACAATCATCCAGATATATGCACCTACATCAGCAGCAGAAGAAGAGGAAGTAGAAGACTTTTATAACACACTGCAGACGAAGATAGACCAAGTACGGAAAAATGATATTGTATTAATAATGGGGGATTTTAATGCAAAGATTGGTACAGAAAGAGCAGAAGATGAGGGATATGTTGTGGGGGAAATTTAGCATATGACATAGAAACGAGGCAGGTGACAATCTAATGGCGTTTTGCATGGAAATTGAGATAATGATTGCTAACACACATTTTAAACAACATCCAAAAAGACTTTACACGTGGACATCACCTGATGGGAAAACCAAGAATCAAATAGATTACATTTTAGTGCAGAGAAGGTGGAGATCAAGTATAACATCAGCAAAAACTTTACCAGGTGCTGATTGTGACACGGACCATGAGTTATTAATAGCAGACATGAAGATAAACATAAAAAAGACAGTTACGGGATCAAGACCACTCCGCTTTGATCTTACACAAATACCAGAACAATACGGTATAGAAGTGAAGAACCGTTTCGAAATCCTGATGGATGTACAGGAGGAGATGACACCAGATGAATTGGCTACGAAGGCCAGAGATATCTTAATAACAACAGCTAAAGACTTGGTTCCAGTAAAGAAAACACAAAAGAACGGATGGATTACAGCAGGCACACTAGAACTGATAAAACAAAGTAGAGAAATGAAGACGCAATGGAAAGTGACAAACAACAAGGAGGAATATAAATCTTTAACAAAAGAAGTACGAAGAAACATAAGAAAAGACAAAAAAATAATACATATAAGATTGTTGTGAAAGAATAGAAGGACATCAGAAGTGTGGAAGAGATAGTGAAATGTTTAAAGAAATGAAGACATTGACGAGAAATGTCACACCTAAGCTAAATGTAATTTGTGACGAGATGGGGAATGCCTTGACAGAGACAGAGGAAATTCTAGAAAGATGGAAGGAATATTGCAAAGGAATGTATGAAACAACTGACGGTGAGAGCAGAAATCAACAGTGTGAATTATTATTGGAGGAGAAAGAACTCGAACCAACAGTTGAAGAAGTTTTATGGGCAATAAAGAGTCTGAAAAATGGTAAATCACCAGGATGTGATGAGATAACAGCTGAATTTATTAAAGCAGGAGGAAAGGAATGTGCAACAATCTACCATGCACTATGTAAAAAGATATGGCATTCAGGTATTTGGCCAAAAGAATGGAAAATAACTGTATTTATACCACTGCCAAAAAAGGGTAACCTGAAATTATGCGCAAACTACAGAACTATTGCCCTGATTAGTCATGCTAATAAAATTCTGTTAAAAATCATAATGGGTAGATTGCGTAAGAAAATAGAAGTCAATATGGTCCAAACTGGTTTCAGGCAAGGAAGAGGATTAAGAGATCATATATTCAATATAAAATTAATGATAGAGAAATGCAGAGAGTTTAATGTGAATCTATATTTATCTTTTATAGACTACTCAAAGGCATTTGATTATGTACAACAGCAGAAGATTTGTGAGATAATGGAAAAAAAAGGGATTTCCAACACATTTGATACAATTAACATCACTGCTGTATCTAGGCCAACAGACAGCAGTGAGAATAAATGGTGAAACAACAACTTGGTTTGACGTAAAACAAGATAATGGAAAAAAAAGAAATTTCCAACACATTTGATACAATTAACGTCACTGTTGTATCTAAACCAACAGGCAGCAGTAAGAATAAATGGTGAAATAACAGCTTGGTCTAACCTAAAACAAGGGGTCCGTCAGGGGTGCATAATGTCGCCTTCCTTATTTAACTTCTATACTGAAAATATAATGAGGAATGTTAGAGAAGATGCAGACAAAGAATATTATGATGCCATAACAATTGGAGGTTATGAAATACCAGAGATTAGATATACTGATGACACAGTATTACTGTCCACAACACAAAAAAAGGAATGGAAAGACTAATTATGTCAGTCTATAAGAATATAGCGAAAAACAAAACTTAATGCAGAGAAAAGTAAATTGATGACAACTGACAAAACAAATAAGGCAGCTGATATATGTATCAATGAGGAAAAACTGGAAGAAGTGGAGAGTTTTGAATGTCTTGGATCACTACTAACTAATAATGGAGATGCAATGAGGGAAATTAAAAGGAGGACATCTATCGCTCTTCATAAAGTAAAACAACTAAATAATCTGTGGAGAGGAACAGACAGAACTACAAAAATAAGATTTTAAAGGGCATGTATCTTTCCCATCGCAACATATGCCTGTGAAACCTAGAAACTTAACAAAACAGCTGAGAAACAAATAAATGCCTTTGAATGTAAATGTTAGAGAAGAGTTCTTCATATATCATGTACACAAAAAAAGAAGAAATATATCCATACTACAAGAACTTAATATTGAAGAAGGCTGGCTAGTAAAGAGGATTAAAGAGAGAAAACTTAAATATTTTGGACACATTAAGCGTCATTATAATCTAAGGAAAACCGTCTTGAAAGGGTACATAATGGGGAAAAGAAAGAGAGGAAGACCAAGGCGAAGATGGGTGCAAGACATCGTTGATAATCTGGAAATGGATGCATCAGCAGCAGGCCATCTTGCTCATAACCGAGAGGCCTACATGAGAGCTGTTAGGGAGGCAGAGTTCCGCAAGGGACATGCAAATGAATGAATGAATCTAGTGGAACATGGCAGGCCAAAGAAAAAGAGGTTGACCACGTGAAACTCTAAAGAGGACAGTGTTTGAAGAGAGGCCAATTTAGTAGGCATAAAATCGCTTGATGAGATTAAAAAGCTCGCGAAAATCAGGAAAACTTTGCTAACTACCATGCGAGCCATATATGACGTTTAATGGTACGGGAAGGATGTAAGATGGAATAATAATAGTATACATTGTTATATTTAGCTATCAAAACACCCACATTTATGGAGTACGAAAACATAATCCATTTTTTTAAAAAGTAACTTTCATGGTTTAAAATGGATACCGGAGCTTGTGTTGTTGTTGTCGTTGAGAACTTTTTATTCTCTCATCCAGACAAGCTTTGCCAGCATCAACCAGCCAGAATTATACTAACAGCGGTCCCTCGAGTTACGAACGAGTTCCGTTCATAGATCTGTTCGTAAGTCGAATCAGATACGTTTCGTATCTTACGTCAGTTCTGTAATATGTAGTATACAGTTCTGCTGACATAATCTAGTGGCAGTCTCTCTCTCTCTCTCTCTCTCTCTGAGACCTTAAGTGCGCAAGGCACATGGGGGTTCCGCAAGGGTTTTCCACAAACGCCTTGTCATTTTCCACTCTTGCCCATGTGAGCCATCTGTTGCTTAACATCTTGTCTGTTGTTCTTCACCATGTCTCCTTTGGAAATATAGTATACTGGAATAGATTGAGGAAAAATATATTATAAAAGAACCGACGAACCGCAGCGTTTTTATGCACGCCCCCTAAAAAGCGCCCGAACAATAGTATATAACGGAAGGTTGTTCGTAATTACGGGTTTTATGTAATTCGGACGTTCGTAACTCGGGGGACTGCTTATACTTCACTTTTATTGTGACTGGAATCGCCAGAACTGGTTGACTCTGACAAGAATTCTGCTTCTTTGGCCCGGACACTCGAGTTTCAGAAAACGCACTAACCACCTCCCTATCCGACATGTTGCCTTGTTGGAAGGTCGTCACTGTCTGACTAGCGACAGTGAACTTAAGCACATCGTTATAAGAAGATTGAAGAAGAAGAAGAAGAAGAAGAAGAAAGCTGTGGCAGGAATATGGACATCTGTATTGCCGTGGTCCCTGTTGTAGAGGTCTGTGGAAAGACGCTGTGCTATATAGCCTTGCCACTGACTCCAGATTAACGTAAATGTTTGTTGACTCCTGTTAAAGCTAGAAGCATTTATCAACACCAGGTCTTCGGTTTATTTCCACAGCCTTAACAATAATAATAATAATAATAATCTTTGACGTTTATGATTCTCCTTAATCTTGATTATGATTATATAATCCAAAAGCTCATTTCCGACATTTTATTGTGCCACCAGGTAGGCTTTCTATTTCCTCTTAGTCTTCCACTGCCTCTCTTCACATTGATCTTTCCTGTTGTTATGATGTTTCACGCCCTCCTCTGTCTCATTATGGATGCCAGTGAATAAATGATCGACGTTTTTTTTCTGATGGAAAAAATTAGATTCTTTTCTTCATTTGCTTTTGTTGGATGACAAAGCTTTGGTTGTTATCTGTCATCATTTGTTTCTTTACGTCGAGTTTCTTTCATAATGAAGCGTTTTTCTTTCAGAATGATGCATTTTCTGTCTGAATGAAGCATTGTCTCCTTTCATAAACCAAAGGGGGTGCTGTGTGTGCGTCATTTATCTAGGTCACAGGTCTGTTTATTATGCCAGCAAGAAAATCCGTTGCTCCAGTGTTCTAAACAAAAACTGAAAAGGGCAGGAAACTGCCTTCCTTTATACAGAGAAACCTAACACGCTTTGGGCAGCGGTTTATACATTAGCGCCATTTTAACCTTTTCCTTTTCCGTATCACACATTTCGTAGGCAAACGAGTTTCATCTCTGTGAGAAATTTACATAGACAAACGGCTTGTTTGAAAGGCAAATTTAATATGAATTATATACATTAAGATTAATTTGTTAGTTCATGTAATGCTGGCGTCGGGAGGTTCTCAGCAGGGCACGCATATGTAGTTATCACAGAAAACTAATTTCCACGTCAGATTAATTTATTCTCTCATCAGTTACCGAACATAGTGTCATTTGCTTAGTTCAACTGTCACTTTATTCAATGAATATGATGCAGGTCTGTGAGTTTTTTTGTTTTAGCCCAATACTCACGATTACTAACAACCTGTACGACTGACACACATTGCTAGTGGCCGCCATGCATCTCTTTCTCTCCCTCCCTCTCTCTGACATCACACTTCCCGCCAGTCGCACGCAGTCACTCGACACCTTCATTCATTCCCCTTACGCTGGAAGTAGCAGATATTCAAACTTTGAGGTATAAGGAAGGGGGAGGGGGGGGGGAGAAGAACAGTAAATCAGTATTATCATTATGTAATCTCTGTCGTCGTCGTCGTCGTGCCGTTTCGGACGCGAAGTTCGCTCCAGCGGATTTCCAGCTTTATCTAGTAGTGATGGATTAACCGTCACAGAGATCCCTACCATAAACTCAGTAATGCCCATCGTCCCCTGCCTGTCTGAACCTATGATAAACTCAGTAATGCCCCTCGTCCCCTGCCTGTCTGAACCTATGATAAACTCAGTAATGCCCATCGTCCCCTGCCTGTCTGAACCTATGATAAACTCAGTAATGCCCATAGTCCCCTGCCTGTCTGAACCTATGATAAACTCAGTAATGCCCCTCGTCCCCTGCCTGTCTGAACCTATGATAAACTCAGTAATGCCCCTCGTCCCCTGCCTGTCTGAACCTATGATAAACTCAGTAATGCCCATCGTCCCCTGCCTGTCTGAACCGTTTATCTCCAGAAATATGTCCTGATTCCCCCTCTAACGGTAATCTGTGTTATTAGTTTTTGGTAACTGTATGGTATAGAAAACCCACAACTGATACATCACCGTCCTTTGGATAGCAGAGCGTGCTGGTGCAGTAACAATGGTTATAAATGATAGTCACATTAAACGATAACCTACACCGCTGTAGTCTTCTTTCTCGTTTTGTCTTGGGACTTTTCCACCAAACGCCAGCGTCTCTTATATCTCCGAGTTGAGTTTCGTATCCTCAACGTCTGAACAAAGAGACGGGTGGAGTGACTGAAATCTGTCCTCATCAGGAGTTCTTCATGTGTGCGCCGCCAGTTTCCCATCCTTGCTCTTTTCCAGGAGCTGTGTACAGGCTCTTGTCTTGTGCTGTCTCCCCGTAACTGTGAGTTGGTGTTCTTTGCAGGCGATGCTGTGAAGATGTTGAGGCACAACATCGTATCGGCGTGGGAGCGGGTTATGGCAGCTATTTTTGCAGTCCCGGAGTGCAGCTAAAAAGCAGGGGAGTGTGCAGTACTTCTTTAGCAAACTCCACCACCATGGGGACTATGGCGATCCCAGACCCCGTTACCCAGGCTAGGCATGTTACGGGGGGTGCCAAACGGAGAGGTGGGACAGGGTCTTGGTCAGCTGTGGTTCGTTAGCCTTGACACTACCATATCAGCTGTGGGTCGCTGATTTCCTAATCGGACAGCGTCTTAACCCTCCAACGTGCTCTTAAGCATCTGTAGATAGTGCAGCTCGGCAGGACGTTTAGTGCAGCTCGGCAGGACGTTTTCTTGAGCCCGAAGACCCGTTTCTGCTATGTACAGAGCGGATTTCTGGGGAAGTCTTTATGCCATGTAGGTGTTTGATCTCTTATATCCAAAACAGTGTAGTGGTATGGTTTTGGTAGTAGTTGTATGTGTAGTGCTGGTGTGTGTGTTGTGTTTCCTACTGTGTGGCTGTGACTGATGGGTACACCGTGGTAGAATATAACTGAAGTACATAGGGGAAACTGGCTTACGGTTAGGAGATCGATTTCGCCAACATCTCAATGATATTTCTAAGAGGGCCTGGACACCTGTGGCTAAACATTTTTGCCTTGGTAACCACAGGGGCAAACAGGACATTTCGGTTAGTGCGATCCGCTCTTGTTCCGCAGATGTACGATCTCGGAGGGTCCTAGAACAGCGCCTTATTTTCCAGACTGGCTGTCTCCACCCAGCTGGAATTAACAATGTCTTCAGCTTTCTGTAACTTCTTTATTTTTCCACTGGCCTTTTTTATACTCTCTTTCTCTATGCTACCCCTCCCTACCACTATCCTATTTCCTTCTCTGCCAACATATTGGTCTTGTCCTATTCACCAGTTCCACATTTCCTACCTGTAGGTGTTTAAGTTCTTCATTCATTATCTCTCCGCGTCCCCTTTTCTCTCCCCTCCCCCCCCCCCCGACACCTCTAGCGGCTATCATGTTTCTATTGCCTTCCCCCACCCCTTTCTCCCGCTTGTTCTCTTCCTCTCTCTCCGCTTCTTCGCTATGATTGGCTATATCGGGAATCTTTTGTCTGTGGGCAGCGTGGCTTCTTCCACACACATTTCTGCTTCACTGGGAGCAAGACTCTTCAGATAAGTTATATATGTTGTATTTCGTTTTGTATGTATCCTCGAATAAGGCTCTCGCCGAAATATCGGATGTTGTATGTTTTTCTTTTATACATTCTCATACTTTATATTCGTTTTTTTTTCTCACCTTGCTCACTTCCTCCCTCACTTTGTAAAGCTGCACCATACACCTCTATCTACCTTATTTAGAATATAACTGGTATCTTTCACTCACATAGAGTCCACGTATAATGCTTAACAGAAGGAACAAAAAAAAAAAAAACAAAACACAGACGACATCAAACCCTGAGTTGAGTAACCGCTTACAGGACCCGGGTGAGCTCATCAGCGATGACAGTCGTTGCCCTATATGTACCAATAGGAAACTTAAGTCCACGGCTAAGAATTAACATAATATTTAATGTAACACTGGATGATGGATGGTTGAAGGACGATTTGGTCATACGGTGTCAGTCATTTTGCATGTCCCTTGCGGAACTTTGCCTCCCTAACAGCTCTCCTGTAGACCTCTCGGTTTTAACCAAGAAGCCCTGCTGCTGATGCATCCGTTCGCAGATCATCAACAATGTCTTTCAGTCATCTTCGCCTTGGTCTTCCTCTCTTTCTGTCCCCGGTTATGCACCCTTCCAAGACGGTCTTCTCTAAAGTCTCACGACGTTTAATATAATGTAATGATACAAATTACTCATCTATATACTCAGCAATTCAGCAAGTTCGGTGCAGATAACGGCAAGATAACCCAAGGAAACATGATCTTCAACATCGAAGAACATGACAAACTCTCCATCTTCTGTTCCAGACTCCAGCCTTCCCGGGTCTCCATGACCGTTAATTCTCTTTCTCTCCCCCCCCCCCCCTTGTTCTGCTCTGGTCTCTACTCACGCAAGACCCAGATTTGTTCAGGCTTTTCCGTTCTCACGCGCTCACGAACTGCACAAAAGTTGCTTACCACAGCCATATGTACAGAGACACTACATGGAGTGGGTGCAGTAAGAGATCATGGGTAAACACCCATCTCAGAATACTGTTACAATTGCATCATCATCATAATCATCATCGTCATCATCATCATCATGCTTCTAAATCAGATGCAGAAATTAAAATACCTTGGAGCAATTATAACTATAGATGGGAAATGCAGAACAGAAATTAGGAATAGAATAGGCCAAGCAAAGACTGCATCTCAGAGAATGAGAAACATATTATGCAACATGTTAGAAAACGAGTCCTAGAACGCTATATTGAAGCTATCTTGAAGTGAATCATGGACAATAGGCAGGTCTGCACAAAAACCATTGGAAGCAGTAGAAATGTGGTTTATTGGAAGAATGTTGCGAATTCCCTGGACATCAAAAATAATTAATGAAGGAATGTATGAGAAGAGCTGGAGAGACCCAAAAAAAAAAAAAAATCTTGTCAAAAAAAAAAAAAAAAGAGAGAGAGACAATGTACTTTCACAGGACATACAATGAGAAGAGGGGGCATTGAAAATATTGTAACAACAGGAAAAATAGAAGGAAGAAGATCCAGGGGAAAACCGAGAGAAGTGATACTAGACAGTCTGACGAGATGGCGTGAGAGATCACCAGCTGAGCTAATGGCCTGCATGAAGGATCGGGTACTCTGGAGAAGCATAATAGCCAACGCCAGTCGGCACGGCACGGCACCTGATAATGATGATGGTGATGATTAAGATAGTAAGGTACAGACGATGTAATACTATCTCATAGGATTATACAAGATTATTCATAAGAGGATATTGCACAACCATAGTCGGTGGTTTCCCCTGAAGTTTCGTTTCCTGTTTTTTTTTTTAGGGGGGGGGGGAACACAGAACTGTCAGGGTACGTGTTATGGGGGCGGGGTGGGGGGAGAGGGGTGTGTGTGAGTGTTCGTGCCTTCATGTGGATGCATGAGAAAGAGGGAAATGTGGACTGTGTTCCAGGATTTTGCCAGAAATGGGTTGTCAAATGCAACCCAGACATAGTTAAATCATGATGATTCCGCTCATTAAGTTAACATTTTACATTGGTCTTTTATTATTTTCTTATTTATAGCGTCTGTTGTCCCTTCTTTGTCGTGTTTGTTGTCATTATGTATGAATAAGGCTTATTGTCGATATATATATATGTATATATATATATATATATATATATTTGTCACTCTAGAAGAGTTTTTTCCATTTTTTAAAAGCCTTTCTAATCACTGTTTTACAGCAGTAGTTGTGTGTATTTTGTTTTCATTTTCTGTGGACTTGTATGCAAGTTTTACGTAAGTTGGGTGTCCGTAATTCGGGGACTGCTTGTAGTTCACTTCCTGGTAATTGTGATTGTAATCGTCCGAGCTAGTTGACTCTAGTAAACATATGTTTAGCTACATAAGTTTTATCTCTCCCGTAAAACGCTACAAAGCTGATTCATATTGGCTTATTGATCAGGTCATTATATCCTATATTGTGCACACTGGCAGCATATGTAATCGTCTTTTGACTAAAGGTCACTGCGTTAACTTCCTGCGTAATGCAGCTCATTCTAAACATTGCACTCACTGAAGCAGACATTCTGGTTTAGTAACAAGACGTTTCCAGACTGACTGTTAAATATGGCGCGGGGCAGACCACGTGACTGGTATACTCGCAGTCTAGGATCTAACTTTTGTTACGGCTATAGGATCTCTTTTGTTGTAGTCAGTAAAAATCTCCATTCGTTATAGTTTTATGATCTGCCTTTGTTGTAATTGGAGGACCTGTCTTGTCTAGTTATCAGAAACACCACTGGAGGCAGGATAGGCTTGTCTAGTCAGCAGAAACGCCACTGGAAGCTGGATGACGTCTTGTCCAGTCACCAGAAACACCATATGGAAGCTGGATGAAGTCTTGTCCAGTCACCAGAAACACCATATGGAAGCTGGATAGAGTTCAGTTAACAGAAACACCATTGGAAGCTGAATAGTGTCTTGTCCAGTTACCAGAAAGACCCATGGAAGTGGGGCAGTTTTAACCAGTTTTATTCTGTGGTCGAAAGTCGAACCCAGGCTAGAGAGAGAGAGAGAGAGAGAGAGAGAGAGATCTTTATTTTCAAAGGGTAAAGAATTAAAGAATTGGGCACGCAGGCCCGTATTACATTCTGCCCTTCATCCCTTCATCATTCATTCTTCCCATACACTCGATTTTAATACAAGTATACAAATTAGTCAGTCATTTTTGCATGTCCTTTGCTAAACTTTGCCTCCCTAACAGCACTCCTGTAGGCATCTCGGTTGTGAGCAAGATGTCCTGCTGCTGATGCTTCCATTTGCAGATTATCAACGGTGTCTTGCAGCCATCTTCGCCTTGGTCTTCCTCTCTTTCTTTTCCTCACGATGCATCTTTCCAAGACGGTTTTCTCTAAATTCTCATGACGTTTATTATGTCCAAAATAGTTAAGTTTTCTCTCTTTAATCCTCTTTACTAGCCATCCTTCTTCAATATTAAGTTCTTGTAGTATGGATATATTTGTTCTTTTGTGTGTGTGTGTGTGTCCATGATCTCTTGTTCCTCTCACTTGTCTAGTGTACAAACTGCATGAGGGAAAAAAGAGAGGCACAAAGAGAGAGAGAGAGAGAGAGAGAGGTTAGAAGCCGCTTTCTTCATCTCTTTTACTTAGAAAGTTTTATTACTCCCGATGAAAGATTTCGTGGTTTCCTGATGTAGGATTGTCGCCGTCAGTCTGACCAGGGCCGGGACTTCGTTCATGTAATCGATATTTCATTTCCCGTTTCCCAGTGATTGATGTTCTCTCTTGCTCTGGTCTCAAGCAGCCATTTTTTGCCTTTTGGGATATCTGAAACCACGTTTAAAAAAAAAAAAAAACTGCCAGCATTTATTTACTTTCAAGGAATATTTGCTGGTAACGAGGGATGCCAGTTTCGCGATATCTGCAGGTTTGAGTATAATGGTTACCATCACGTTCGCAGTTAAGGTCCCTTTAAGTCTTATTGTCAAATTAACAGGCATAAAATCCTTTGATGAGGTTGAAAGACTCGCCGAAGACAGGAAAAATTGGCGAACTACTTTGCGAGCCCTGTGTGACGTTTAACGGCACGGGAAGGATATAAGATAAAAGATAAGTCTTATTGTCAGAGGCATCTTAGTTGCTGCATTTTTTTCACTCTTTGACCATTTTTTTTTATGATAAACATCTGAAAAAGTTACCACCATAATGAAAACATTCTTCTTTGCTATTTCAAGTTCTCAGTAATAAGACAGTAGGGGGATTAATGCTATTTCACGTACTCAGTAATAAGACAATAGGGGGATTAATGCTATTTCACGTACTCAGTAAGACAATAGGGGGGGATTAATGCTATTTCACGTACTCAGTAACAAGACAATACAGGGATTAACTCTTTTTTCTTCGTATTGTCTGTCATATAGATGGCACTGTATGGTTTTGTTCAATTGCCACGTTTTTTTGGTACACACAAATTTTCAACTATCACAATATCTAATTATGCCGCGGTGGTGTGCTGGTTAGTGCTATCGCCAGCCGATCAGAATGTCTCTGGTTCGATTTTACACTGGGGCGAAAATTTTTTTTGCACCGGTATCAACCCAACACCCCCCCCCTCCCAACACACCACCACAAAAAAATGAGCACATGGGGTTTCCATAAAAAAACAAAAAACAAAACAAAAGCAACGAGGACAGCTAGTGGCATCCTTACCCCCAGATGCCGTAGTGGTCTAGAAATGTGAAGGCACTAACACTTCACACCCCGCTATGGGATCCTACGGGGCATTATCTAATTATAGTCATTGCGTCATTTCCAGGTAAAAACACCCACAAGCTGTGTTTATTATAATTTGTTTATGTGTACTCAAATATCGTGGACACACACACACAAAAAAAAAGAACAAATATATCTATACTACAAGAGCTTAATATTGAAGAAGGCTGGCTAGTAAAGAGGATTAAAGAGAGAAAACTTAACTATTTTGGACACATTAAACGTCATGATAATTTACAGAAGACCGTATTGGAAGGATACATAATGGGAAAAAGAAAGAGAGGAAGACCAAAATGAAGATGGCTGCAAGACATCGTTGACGATCTGCAAATGGATGCATCAGCATCAGGCCATCTTACTCACAACCGATAGACCTACAGGAGTGCTGTTTGGGAGGCAAAGTACCGCAAGGGTCATGCAAATGAATGAATGAATGTACTTGAGGATATTTTCGTCTGGTAGTCTAAGAGAAAAGGAGGAAGGGGGAGCTTTGGTAGAGAATGGCATGTGTACAAAGTTTAAAGTTGGCGCTACTACTCTCTGTACATGTGCCCAGGCACCCACCACCACACCCCACCCCCCCCCCCCAAACTGTGGAACATGTCCTCCAAAACTGCACCAACTATGAGACACTGAGAAGCAGTTACTGGCATAGTGAAACCACCAAAGAAGAAATATGCTCTACAGTTCCATACATTAGTTAGCAACAAATTTATCCAGTGGACGGGGCGGGGGGGGGGGGGCGCTGCAGATATAGACAGAAAATGCGTACGAAGAAGAAGGACGAGAAAAGCACACAGCGGCTCACTCTGACAGTTTAAACCAAAGGTCTTGCTAACAAACACACACACAAACAAACAAAAAAAGCGCCCAGCACTGGTACTGAGATTGTCTTCAACATCTTGGCCGTAGTAGGGCTTGATATTGGTGGTTGAGGGGCATCCCGACCAGAGCTTGTCTTTGATGTCGGTGCCCCCAGACCTGAACATTTGAAACCACTTCCTTGCCGCGCTGTTATCAACGGTTCCTTCCCCCCTACCACACTGCAGATTTCACGGGCATCTGCAGAGGCATTCAGCACTTTCTTCCAGTAATTCATCTGATGGGACGCCGACCTTGCTGACCGCCATATTTCCTTCTGGTGATCACCAATCTCGCGGTTCATTGCCTCCAAATGGGTATACACGTTTTCAGAATGACGCACACATAACGTTGCAGATACCAGTACAGAGCATAAGACGGGGACTTTGACTGAATTTAGTGTATCGAAAAACGTGAGGAATTTTTGACTCGTACTTTTCCCCCCATGCTAGAGAGCGTTGGTGATCATGCTCCTCCACCTTGTGCTGTCCGTGATGTTTCCGATTAAGTTCAGATGCTTTCCCCCCCTTTTTTTCCCATGCCACATTTGTCAGTCCACTGAGATGGTTTTTTTTCCTCTCCTGGCCTTCCTCTGTTCCTTTTTCTCCCTTGAATTTTCCAGGCGTTACTAGCTTCTCTAACTTCTGTCTTCTCGTGACATGTCGAAGAAGTTTTGAATGTCTTTTTTTTTCTTATCGTTTTTACTAGTTATCGTCGTTCTTAAACTTGCGTGAGGACCTCTTCTTGTGTTTTAAATATAGCTGCACCTAGTTTTTTTCCATGTGTAATTTTGTTTACTAACTCTAGTAGAACATAGAAGGGACAGATATTGAAGAAGTCAATCAATTTGCGTACCTTGGCAGCTACATAGACCAGGATGATGACACTAGAAAGGAAGTTAGGATCAGAATTGCAAAAGCAGCATCAATCTTCAAGAATTTTGAGAACATATGGAATTCAAAAGTTATAAGCACAAAAACCAAGTTAAGACAATTCAATTCAAATGTAATATCCACCCTCATTTATGCATGCGAAAGCTGGAAAACAACTAAAGAAATAGAAAAGAAATTAGACTCTTTTGAAAACATATGCCTAAGGAAAATACTCTGCATCAAGTGGAACGAACTCAAGAACAATGCAGAGATAAGACAGATGACTGAACAACAACCAGTCTCATGGGTGATCAGGAAAAGGAGATGGACATATGTTTGTCACTTGATGAGAAGAAATGATCAGAGAATCCCAAAACAAGCTATCAAGTGGAACACAACAGGCCAAAGAAAAAAAGGCAGACCGCGTGAAACTCTGAAGAGGACATTGTTAAGAGAGGCCAAATTAACAGGCATAAAATCCTTTGATGAGGTTGAAAGACTCACCGAAGACAGGAACAATTGGCGAACTACTTTGCGAGCCCTATGTGACGTTTAACGGCACGGGAAGGATATAAGATAAGATAAGAACTCTAGTAACTAAATCTCTCGAATTCTACATAATTCTTGTATTTCTTTATATTCTGTTTGTACTTCCAACACGGCGTTACCCCGTTCGTTATGATTATGAGGGCTTCAGCACGTCGAAGATCGATTAAATCTTAAAAAAAAAGCGACATAATTTCTCAAGATTATATACAAGGTTCGAGCGGTTTCGCCCGTGGACTCGGATATTACTGCTGTCAGTAGAATAATAATGAGCCATCTGGACATCAGAGAGATAATGGATCGAGTTCGTCCGGTTAGTGTATCGATTCCCGGCGCGATACATTCGTGTATAACCTGAGGCATAAGTTTGGGGATTGTCTATCGTGACGTCGGGCGGGAGTTAATTAGTTTGGGTGTATTTGTTTTATCAGGCGTGGCTGTTTCTGTTTATACACGTCATTGTTCTACCGATGGATCTTTTTCCTTTCATGTTTCCTCTTCTCTCTCTCTCTCTCCCTCCCCCCCGCCAAAAAAAAAATCTCCGATAGACTGTCGCGTTTGATGGCTGTGATCTTCACTGTTTTCCCTCTAGTGTTGTTTACAATCTGTTGTGGTCTGTTTGAGCAACTTTTAAATGTAGCTATATGGTCTTTCATAGTTATTATTTGTTTCAACGTTTTGCCTTATTTGTTTAACTTTATAGCCAACTTTTGCTCATATTTATGTGGTCTTCTTCTTCATTCGCTTCTACCACCAAAACCGCATTGTGATCCTACTGAATTTACGCCTGTGGTCCTCATTAGGTCCCATAGTCTCCTGTGTGGTCCCCGAAAGGACCACACGAGATCCACGAGAGGACAACAAGGGGTTCAGAGTATCACAGGGCTTTAGCCTGTATTCTTGGTGGGTCTCAGAAGCGGGATTGCGTGACACCGTGGTTTTCGTTGCACCAGTTTAGTCTAGGGTTGGACTTTCTCACTGGAAGACCTCGACGTGTTTAGGATATCAGTGCATCCCCGCTGGGTGAGAGGCAGTAGCCTGTCTAGACTGCCCTGGTCCAGTGTCTCCGACTTCAGCATTTTGCGGTCGTGACCGCTACCCTTCCTAGTTGTGACCAGGATGGAGCATGTGTCAAGGAGGATGAATCCTCGCCACTAGTGACTTCCACCCCTGGGTTGAGCCAGTTTAGGCATATTATCCCAGTATGGGCGTGTTTGGGACGTGACTGACCTCTAGAGCAGAGGTACTGTGACATGCATAGCCTTCAAGATTCACCCCTGGTGTGAGCCGGTTTAGGCATATTTCACCAGTGTAGATGTATTTCAGACGTGGCCGGCCTCTAGAGCAGAGGTGCCGTGGTATGTATAGCTCTCGTAGCGATACTACTGGACATACCGATTAAACTTCACTTTATCCTTTCCACCACCTTTTCACATCGGCACCGCACAGCAACCTTTATTTCTTTTCCGCATTTTCTTCCTTGACCGGGAGGAGCTTCACTCCACGCGCGGCATTCGAAGAGTCTCGCCGGCAGTGTCTTAACCTCTGGGACAAGCCGGTTCATACATTTTACCCGATATGACTGCACCCAGGACGTGGCCGACCTCCAGGCCAGAGGTGCCGTAATTAGACTGTTTGCTTCGCTTTATCCTTTCTACCACGTTTTCCGCAGTGATGCTGCGGGGCAACCCCATTTGCACCTTTCTTCATTGGCCAGGAGGAGCACCGCTCCACGCACGGCAGCTGAAGAATCTCGCCAACAGCGATTTATGTGTTATTTAAGAGCTAGTCATACATTTCAGTTCGTGAAACAGCGGCACGTGCTCAGCAGCTGTGGTTTCGATGTATTTCTTGTTTTGGCTGAAACTATCCAGTTGTAAATCTCGTCCGAGGGAGAACAGGAAACGATTAAAAAGTACAACGCCAGGAAAAGAGACGAGTTAAATAGAAGAGAAAGGTAGCTTCATTAATTGTTTACACATAAAAAAAAAATTTTTTTGGTTGTAGCAGAAATTTATCTTCATATTTGTAAATTGATTTTCTTTCTTTTTTTTTTGCAGTAGCTAAATTGTATCTTCGTATCTGTATATTGTTTTCCCATTCATCTAGGTTCGGCCATCCGTCCGTCCGTCCGTCCGTCCGTCCGTCCATCCGTCCATCCATCCATCCGTCCGTCCGTCCATCCATCCATCCATCCATCCACCCACCCATCCATCCATCCATCCATCCATCCATCCATCCATCCATCCATCCATCCATCCATCCATCCATCCATCGGCGATTGCCTAAACACTCACCGCCCAGTACCCCCTGTGGCGTCTTGCAGGGCAGCAACAAACTGTGTCCACCTCTCACGGAAATTCTGTCTTCTTATTTGTAAATTGTTTTTGTAGTAGCTAAATTGTATCTTCATATATTGTTGTTTTTTTTTTGCAGTTGGTAAATTGTCATGTTTGTAAATTGTTTTCTTTTTTCCAGCAGACAAGTTGTATCATAATTTTGATAAATCATGTTGTTCTGTAGTGGAAGCTTATCATGTCTATCACTTGGTAACCGGGGTCGAAGGGGGAGGGGGGATGGGGGATGGGAAATGAGGCCAAAATGACCTGATTTGAAAGAACATCACAGATGTTAAGGCCAGTGAACTTAAATGTTTAAGCATTATTGTTGTTGCACATCTAACACGATCATAGTCGCTACGTGAAGAAAGACATCGGCAGAGTGCACTCACTTCGCAGCACATTCTTAGAACCCCGAGGAATAGGAGGCCAGGGAAGATATTCGAGCCCACGCGTCAAGTCCCGAGACTGACCGAAGAGTGCGTCCTTGTCGATTATATCGAACACGCCTCAAAGGTAAGCGAGCTAGAACGGATGAAGATTAAGGTGCTGTATTATCTAGCTGTGGTGCTGTGTGCCGGAAAGTAAGTGTTGGACATATTCTTAATGGTGAAAAAAAGAGAGGGGGGGGGGCCTACCCTGACGATTGGGTCTATAGAGAAGTACAAGATCTACGCCACAACTTTGATTGAGTGTTTTTGCTACAAGATCTATGCCACGACGTGTTTGATTGAGTGTTTTTGCTACAAGATCTATGCCACGACGTGTTTGATTGAGTGTTTTTGCTACAAGATTTAAGCTAAGTCGCGGCGTCTTTTTTTGAGTGTCTGTGCTAGACGATTTACCCCACGGTGTCTTTGACTGTTTTTGCTACAAGATTTACCCCACGGTGTCTTTGACTGTTTTGCTACAAGATTTACCCCACGGTGTCTTTGACTGTTTTTGCTACAAGATTTACCCCACGGTGTCTTTGACTGTTTTTGCTACAAGATTTACCCCACGGTGTCTTTGATTGAGTGTTTTTGCTACAAGATTTACCCCACGGTGTCTTTGATTGAGTGTTTTTGCTACAAGATTTACCCCACGGTGTCTTTGATTGAGTGTTTTTGCTACAAGATTTACCCCACGGTGTCTTTGATTGAGTGTTTTTGCTACAAGATTTACCCCACGGTGTCTTTGATTGAGTGTTTTTGCTACAAGATTTACCCCACGGTGTCTTTGACTGTTTTTGCTACAAGATTTACCCCACGGTGTCTTTGATTGAGTGTCTGTACTACAAGATCTACTCCTCGATGTCTCTGTTTCATTGTCTGTACTACAAGATCTACTCCTCGATGTCTCTGTTTCATTTTCTGTACTACAAGATCTTTCATTGTCTGTACTACAAGATCTACTCCTCGATGTCTCTGTTTCATTGTCTGTACTACAAGATCTACTCCTCGATGTCTCTGTTTCATTGTCTGTACTACAAGATCTACTCCTCGATGTCTCTGTTTCATTGTCTGTACTACAAGATCTACTCCTCGATGTCTGTTTCATTGTCTGTACTACAAGATCTACTCCTCGATGTCTCTGTTTCATTGTCTGTACTACAAGATCTACTCCTCGATGTCTCTGTTTCATTGTCTGTACTACAAGATCTACTCCACGATGTCTCTGTTTCATTGTCTGTACTACAAGATCTACTCTTCGATGTCTCTGTTTCATTGTCTGTACTACAAGATCTACTCCACGATGTCTCTGCCTCATTATCTGTACTACAAGATCTACTCCTCGATGTCTCTGTTTCATTGTCTGTACTACAAGATCTACTCCTCGATGTCTCTGTTTCATTGTCTGTACTACAAGATCTACTCCTCGATGTCTCTGTTTCATTGTCTGTACTACAAGATCTACTCCTCGATGTCTGTTTCATTGTCTGTACTACAAGATCTACTCCTCGATGTCTCTGTTTCATTGTCTGTACTACAAGATCTACTCCTCGATGTCTCTGTTTCATTGTCTGTACTACAAGATCTACTCCACGATGTCTCTGTTTCATTGTCTGTACTACAAGATCTACTCTTCGATGTCTCTGTTTCATTGTCTGTACTACAAGATCTACTCCTCGATGTCTCTGTCTCATTGTCTGTACTACAAGATCTACTCCACGATGTGTCTGCCTCATTGTCTGTACTACAAGATCTACTCCACGATGTGTCTGCCTCATTGTCTGTACTACAAGATCTACTCCACGATGTCTCTGTCTCATTGTCTGTACTACAAGATCTACTCCACGATGTCTCTGTCTCATTGTCTGTACTACAAGATCTACTCCTCAATGTCTCTGCCTCATTATCTGTACTACAAGATCTACTCCTCGATGTCTCTGTTTCATTGTCTGTACTACAAAATCTACTCCACGATGTCTCTGCCTCATCTGAACTACAAGATCTACTCCTCGATGTCTCTGTTTCATTGTCTGTACTACAAGATCTACTCCTCGATGTCTCTGCCTCATTGTCTGTACTACAAGATCTACTCCTCGATGTCTCTGCCTCATTATCTGTACTACAATATCTACTCCACGATGTCTCTGTTTCATTATCTGTACTACAAGATCTACTCCACGATCTCTTTGTTTCATTGTCTGTACTACAAGATCCACATTATGGCATAGTATGAGAAGAGTGCAAGTTTACAGTGCCTTGGCTATGGACAGTCAGAAAAAAGCAGTCGAATCTCCTTGTAATATTATTATATTTTTAATTGCTTATGACAGTGATTCCCACTCTGTGGCTCGAGAACCACAAGTGGTCCGCAGCGCATTACCAGATGGTCTGTGGCGGAGTTATCAGTTTGGTACTAGTACCATCTACTGAATTAAAAAAAAAACCAACATGTTTATGGTTTTACGATACCTCCGTTGGTCTACAACTTACGTGTAGTTGGAAAAGTGATCTTTAGGTGTGAAAAGGTTGAGAACCACTATATAATTTTCTGCTGGTTTAACAATACCGCACTTGCTGTCATCTGATATTTTTGTTCGCATTAATGTCGTTTTCATCTGGTTAGGGAAGATGTATGCTTAAAATTCCCCGATCAAAATGGGGAGTTCTTTCTTGTAGAATATTGATGAGGGAGCACGTACATGATTATTGGAAGGGGAACAAAAGTTAACGCTCAGCTGGGAACAAGAGGGAGCTTATATGCATTATATCGAATCAGAAACGCGGAGAGACAGTGATCGAGAGATTCCCATGGCGGGGGCTGCTGCCTGTTTCTTTGCTGATCAGAAAGGGCAGTTTCTGTGTGTATGGGAAACATTATCCTGGGATGCGACTTGTAAATCTGAATGCTTTTTTTTTTCTTTTTTGTTTTTGCATAAAGTAGATCTAGACCAGCGGTCGGTGGCGCCTGGCCTGAAGGTTAGGCGTTGGGAAAGATCTAGAGGGCAGTGAGGGAGTATGCAAGGGCAGAGGGCATCAGAGCCAGCTAAAAACAAAAAAAAAAGTTTTTGGAGGACACTAGGGTTGTCGTCCAGGAGACAAGTCAGTGATTTAGATGTTCTTGTGTTTTGCTGGTGATTTATCAGGGCAGTAAATATAGACTACTACTACTATTACTATTCCTCCTACTACTACTATTCCTCCTCGTACCACTATTATTATTATTATTCATACTACTACTACTACTATTCCTCCTACTACTACTACTTGTCCTGCTACTCCTACTGCTACTGCTACTGTTCCTATTACTACTACTCATACTACTACAACAACTACTACTGTTCCTACTACTCTTACTACTACTCTCAACACTACTACTACTACTACCACCACTAATACAACTACTATTCCTTCTCCTCCTCCTCCTCCTCCCACTACTACTACTACTACTACTACTACTACCGCTACCACCACTCCTACTACTACTGCTATTCTTACTACTACTATTATTACTACTACTATTACTACTACTACCACTACTACTACTATTATTATTACTACTACTATTATTACTACTACTATTACTACTACTACCACTACTACTACTATTATTATTATTACTACTACTACTACTACTTATTATTATTATTATTATTCATTTCTTCTTGTTTCTTGTTCTTCTTCTTCGACATCAGCACCGAAACTGCAACATTTCGTCTCGGGTTTTCCGCATAACCGTAGATCCAGGTCGTTTGTCTGAATGGGTTGTGTAGTTGGCAGATCTGGAGGTTGTTGTGATGTGGAGTCTCTTGCTTGTCACACAGATCTAGTGGGCCACTTTTCATTTTCTGGCATAAGGTGATGCCTCAGCCGATAATGTCTTATTCTTAGTAGGAAGATTATCTCTTGGTCGTTTCTTGAGTTTATAGCATTCGCCATCTTTTCTTTGGAATGTTGTTTTATTATTTTGTCTTTTTTATATGGATTTTAGTTGTTTGTTTATATGTTTCTGCATATGTTGTGCTTCTGTCGATCTACTACATTCTTCCTCCAGACTAAGACCATGGAATGCAGAAGAAGAAGAAGAAGAAGGAGGAGGAGGAGGAGGAGGTCGCCCTGAACTCTGTTTCCCTAGAATTATCTGGACCTTATGGAGCCAATTGCTTGTTTACTTTTCTTCAAGGATTATTTCTCGACCTATACAATTTCTAGACCTTCCAGGTTCTTCTTAGGGTCTTGTTCTCAAGGAACTGCAATTGTTATTTCATCTTTCTTAGCTGTACTCCACATTTCTGATCCATACATGGCGGCAGGTCTTATTATAGTTTTGTAGATGGTTATCTTGCTTGTTATAGTTTTGTAGATTGTTATCTTGCTTATTATAGTTTTATGGATTGTTATCTTTCTTATTATAGTTTTATAGATTGCTATCTTGCTTATTATAGTTTTGTAGATTGTTAAGGTTTAGATTGTTTGGAACAGGATTTTGAATTTTAACAGATGTTGCAAGGCAAAGTATATTTTATTCCCCATCTGTAAAAAGGTAAAATTCCAATTTCCTTGCCATTTAGGCATATTGGGGAATACAGTGTTAGGCCCGTATTTTCAGTCACCTTCGGCACATGAAAATGTGACGGTGGTACCCATTCTTTATAGGGATCTTTTTCTTTTTTGATGTGTACCAGAAAAAAATCCCACTGCTGGGACTGAACCCGGTACAACCGGATTAGTAAACCGAGCACATAACCACTCAGCTAACCATGCCGCCCTGTCTGTACTCTTCATTTAATTTTCTCGCTTACTGTGTTATAGATATTGAAAGTTGTGCCTAGATATTTATATGTTTCTTTTTTTCTGTATAATGCATAGTTGAAATTGAAATGGCAGAGATTGATTGATTGATTTTTATTTCAAAAGGGTTAAGAAGTGGGCACGCAGGCCCGTCTGACATTCTGCCCTTTATCATACATCTTTCACTCTATTCCAGACATTCATATTGGGAAAGCTTGTAGTTGTAGGAAGGAGTATAATTTATATTTTTTTATATAGGATGGGAGGGTATTCCAAAGATGAGCAGCAGAATAACTAAGGCTTTTCTTGTAAAGATCAAGTCTAGGTTTTGGAAGACATGTGTTGTTCAATCGTTGGCTGCACTTTGGGCTAAATTTAAACAGGTTCCATAGATAAGGCGGGGCATGCCGTGAAAGAATTTGATGTACAAACTTGGCTTTGTTGAAGAGGAACCTGTTCTTAAGAGGCAGTATTTTGATACGTTTGTGCTGGTTAGTTGTTTGTGCTTGATCTTTGTCACTAATAAGCTTTACTGCTCGCTTTTGGAGTGAGCAAAGCCTCTTTGTATTTGACACTGAGCAACCATCCCAAACTGTTGAGCAGTAGTCTAAATGTGTTTGTATTTGAGATATATAGTATGTCTTCCTAGTGTCTTGATCGATGACGTGCTTAATTTTGGCTAACTGGAGAGAGAGAGAGAGAGAGAGAGAGAAAGAGAGAGAGAAAGAGAGAGAGAGAGAGAGAAAGAGAGAGAGAAAGAGAGAGGGAGAAAGAGAGAAAGAGAGAGAGAGAGAGAGAGCGAAAGCGAGAAAGAGAGAGAAAGAGAGAGAGAGAGAGAGAGAGATTGAGATTTTCTAAGAGTTAAGAATTAGGTACTCAGGCCTGACATTTCTGCCCTGCATCATACAGCTTCTGCTCTGTGTCAGCATTAGCTGCTGGAACATAATGAGCATGAGAAGCAGAGCGCATTGTCTTGTGCCATACATCTCCCATACCAGATCAGAATTCATGTCACTGAATCATTCATGCACACTGAACAAAGAGGACCGCCGATTTCGCACAAGGGCTGATGCTCATCCGAGTGGAACGTCATAGAAAGTCAATGAAAATCAATAATATACGAGTTACTCGCTCTTTGTTTAGCATTGCTGGTGTGTGTGTCTCCCCTGACTGTCTGGCTTGTTTGTATCTTGGCATCAGGTGTTCCTCTTGGAGACTAGATGTCTTGGGTTGTTGGCTGTGATGTTGCGATATAGATGTTGCCCGTTTACATGCCATTAAGGCATATTGGGGAATACCGTATTTTTTTCATGACCTTCGGAGGTGGCACAGCCGCGCTGTAGAAACTGTAATAAAGGTGGTGATATCGGAGATGGCAGTGTGTTACAGTTGCTTCTGCCTGTGTTATGGAGGGGGTGGTAACTTGGGGAGTGATGGGTTGGAGATGGCGGTTTTTGAGGAGTGGTGGGTTGGGGGGGGGGGTAATTGGGGAATGATGGGTTGGAGGGGGGGGGGTGGTACTTGGGGAATGATGGGTTGGAGGGGTTGGTACTGGGGAGTGATGGGTTGGATGGGGTGGTACTTAGGGAGTGATGCGTTGGAGGGGTTGGTACTGGGGAGTGATGGGTTGGAGGGGTTGGTACTTGGGGAGTGATGGGTTGGAGGGGTTGGTACTGGGGAGTGATGGGTTGGAGGGGGTGGTACTTAGGGAGTGATGCATTGGAGGGTTGTTACCGGGGAGTGATGGGTTGGAGGGGGTGGTACTTTGAGAGTGATGGGTTGGAGGGGTTGGTACTGGAGAGTGATGGGTTGGAGGGTTGGTATTGGGGAGTGATGGTTGGAGGGGGTGGTAACTTGGGAGGTGATGGGTTGGTGGGGGCGGTACTTGGGAGGTGATGGGTTGGTGGGGCGGTACTTGGGAAATGATGGGTTGGAGAGGGTGGTACTTGACAGCGGCAAGGTGGTACTTTTGCAGGTGAAAGTGGAGGGAGGGGTTGGTACTTGGCGGCAGTGGGGTGGAGGGGTTGGTACTTGGGGGTGGCACTTGGGGTAATGGGGTGGAAGGGTTGGTACTTTGAGGGGGGTAATGGAGTGTAGAGAGTGGTACTTGGGGGTAATGGGGTGAAAGGGGATGGTACTTGGAGGGTGACGCGGTTGAAGGAATGGTAGCCCGCACCAGAGCGACTGAGAGGAGGTCCAACTGATGCATTCCCCGGGGTCCGGATAGTTTACTCTGTCTTAGCGGTGGGCTCGAGGGCGGAGTAAAAGAGAAAGTAAACGAGGTTAGTAAGGGGGGTGGAGTTTTGTATCTGCTTACAGCATATGTCAAGGGGGTTCACTTTAGTAATCGCTGGTCTAGACCAGTGGTTCCCAAACCGTTTTCAGCTCGAGGAAAACTCAGTTATGTCGCAGGTTGCATATATATATATATATATATATATATATATATATATATATATATATATGCGTATGCGTATATCTACACGTCATGTAAGATACATTGACAAATGAGCAAAAAAAAAAGTAAAGGTTGAGAGAGATTATAAGGTTTATTTCACAAGACATTCTTTTCCGTGTGAAGTGTGAGTCTACTTGGAGACACAGATCTTTAACCATTTCAGCTCATGTTGGACTAGAACTGATAACTTAAATAACTAATAAGTTTCTGTGGGTTCTCCACCAGACGGGTATTTATCATATAAATACGCGAAAAATGAGCTGCAATTTGCTCAGAAATATTTTTTCTTTATTCTAAAATTTCGGCGGGACACCATTTGGGAAAAAAAAAAAAAACTCTAGGCGGTTGTTCGCAGAATACCAGGTCTATGAGGTAGGTAGGTGAAATCCCATTTTTAAAAATACCATTAAGGCATATAAATTGATGACAACTAACAAAACAAACAAGGCAGCTGAAATATATATCAATCAGGAAAAACTGGAAGAAGTGGAGAGTTTTGAATATCTTGGATCACTACTAACTAATAATGGAGATACAATGAGGGAAATTAAAAGGAGGACATCTATCGCTCTTCAGAAAGTAAAACAAATAAAGAAGCTGTGGAGAGGAACAGACAGAACTACAAAAATAAGATTTTTAAGGGCGTGCATCTTTCCCATCGTAACATATGCCTGTGAGACCTGGACACTTAACAAAACAGGTGAGAAACACATAAATGCCTTTGAATGTAAATGCTACAAAGAGTTCTCCAAATATCGTGGACACAAAAAAAAAAAGAACAAATATATCTATACTACAAGAGCTTAATATTGAAGAAGGCTGGCTAGTAAAGAGGAATAAAGAGAGAAAACTTAAATATTTTGGACACATTAATCGTCATGATAATTTAGAGAAGACCACATTGGAAGGATACATAATGGGAAAAAGAAAAAGAGGAAGACCAAAACGAAGATGGCTGCAAGACATCGTTGATGATCTGCAAATGGATGCAGCAGCAGCAGGCCATCTTGCTCACAACCGAGAGGCTTACAGGAGTGCTGTTTGGGAGGCAAAGTTCCGCAAGGGACATGCAAATGAATGAACGAATGATTAAGGCAAATTGGGGATACGGTGTTAGGGCCTTCTTTCCACGACATCGGCACATGAAAGTGTCACGTGGTCTGTATCACGCCTGGCCGTATTTACCTTCCCAGAGTTCTCTGGTATCCATATTTAGAGGCTGGGTGGATCCCCGGGGTCTTTTTTTTTTTAGGCCATAAGGCAAAGACTGCATTCTCCATCTAATCTGGTCCTTAATTTCCCTTCCTATTTTTTTTTGGTTTTTCTTTTCTGACTTCATAATTCTGTCCATCTCAAAATGATAGAGTGACACAAATCCCGACAAGACACTTAAATTTAACATTGAACTGTGATGGCCTTCGAAATAAACGCCAGAGACTGATGCAGTCTGTGGTATGCACGCAGCAGTCACGTGACCACTTTGCGCGCCATCTTTTGTGACCGTGTCGGAAATGTCATGTTCCGCAATTAAAGTTCTTTTTCCTAAAGCCCGTTATTGGGAAACTGAGCTAATGAAAAGTGGCATTCATTTGTCGGGGTAATAACTCCTTTATAGTGTTCTTTATCGTGTTCTTTATAGTGTTCTTTATAGTGTTGATCATATTTTTTCTTTTATTCGCGCCCCCACCCCCACCCTTTCATCTTCTTCTTTCCTCCTTCACATTCCTCTCCTTCTTCTTCTTCCTCCCCTTCCCCCTTCTTCTTGAAGGGCAGAATGTAAGACGGGCCTGCGTGCCCGATTCCTTACCCTTTAAAAATAAAGATTCATTCATTCATTCTTCCTCCTCCTGCTCTTCCTCCTTCTTCTTCTTCTTCCTCCTCCTCCATCTTCTTCTTCATCATCCTCCGCCATCTTCATCATCTTCCTCCTCTTCCATCTTCATTTTTTCTTGCCTCCTCCTCCATCTTCATCTCCTCCTCCTCGTCCATCTTCTTATTCCTACTCCTCTTCCTTCTCCTTCTTCCTCCTCCATCTTCTTTTCTTTCTCCTCCATCTTCTTATTCCTTCTCCTCCATCTTCTTCTTTCTCCTCCTCCTCCTCCATCTTCTTATTCCTTCTTCTCCATCTTCTTCTTTCTCCTCCTCCTCCTCCTCCTCCTCCTCCATCTTCTTCCTCCTCCTCCTCAATCTTCTTGGAACTGCAATCTGGTGTTCTGTCCAGCCGATGCGGTGAGGATGTTGGCATGATCCGTGTCTGCTTCCTAGCGGGGTTATGGCGGCTGGAGTTAAAAAGCAGGGGGTTGGTGCAGTGCTTCTGTGGCGATGCCTTCCCGGTTAGCCATGTTATGCCTGTTACTGGGATACTAACGGAGAAGTAGGATAGGACCATGAGCGGCTGTGGTTGGCTAAGCTTGACTCTTCTAGCATGTGAGTATGCCAGCTCGGACAGCGTCCTCATCCTCTCTCTCCCCCCTCTCTCTCCCCCCTCTCTATTTTATACCAATTCCGCAGCTTCCATCATAAAGCAGACACCAGATAAATGGTTTAAATCTTCCAGGACATCGAGATTACACCAGTAATTTATTGCTGAAAGTGGCTGCTTGATCAGCGGTGATTATCTTCTTCTTCTTTAAAAAGTTCGTGTAATTATCATCATTATCATGATCCGCCACCTCATATTTATTAATTAAATATTACCCTCCATATCGCCATTTATACAACTTAATGACACCCTCCTTTGGTCTACAGACAAGACTGTTCTGAAGTAGGTGGCTCTTTGCTGTCGTGGAAATTGTCATTTTTTGATGGGAGGAAAGATGGGATGTGCCAGAAGAACAGTGGGTTTTCAAAGTGGACAGCAGAGCCTCTCTCTCCCTCCCTCCCTCCCTCCCCATCTCCTGAGTGGTGGAGAATTCGGGGGCAGGTGGGGACGTGGTCAGTTTAGAGAAAATGGGGCGACAGGAAGCAGTAGAACCAAGTCAGCAGAGGAAGATATGGCCCAGAGGACAAGGGGGCGATAGCCACAGAAATAGTTTGGGAACCACTGTGAATAGAGTGACGGGCGTGGTTATCAGGGACAGCGAACTGGAGCTGGACAGGACTTTATTTCCCCCCCCCCCCTTTGATGCTCCCAGCAACATCATCAGCATGGCCAAGGGTGGTGGTGGTGGGGGGGGGGGGGGATCTGGCTCACCGTGATCCCCGTGGCAGTTAGATCCTGCAGCATTTTGGCCCCACTCCCAGTCCGATACGAGGCATGCGCTTGCACGCCTGGTAATCAGGGCCTTTTCTAAAAAATTAAATGACAACATCATCCACTGATATGGAGTTTTCTTTAACTCTTTCAGAAAGACAGTGATCCGACATTGACAGAAATATAAAGACACATAAATACATTAATATAAAGAACATATAAATACTGTACAAAAATATAAAGAGCATCTGAATACATTAATATAAAGAGCATCTAAATACAGGAATATAAAGAAAGTCGTACTGAAGGAATATACCAAACATCTAAGTGCATTAATATAAAGAACATCTACATACTGGAACATAAAAAACATCTAATTACAGGAATACAAAGAACTTATTAATCCATTGGTTTACCGACTTCTAAACGCAGCTGCATAAATAATTTTTATACGTACTTTTCTTAAGAAACAAAGGGGAGACTTGGGAGCGACTGATGGCGCAGTGGTTATTACACTCGTCTTTCACGGCGAAGGTCGGTGGGTTGGAATCCAGCTAGAGGCGCCTTACCTGACCTGTTGAAATAAGTATCTGACCCTTAATGGAGCCGGGGAAGGAAAAGGCGGCCAGGCGTAAAAGCTGACTTCATCACACTCTTAAGTGTGGGTTAGTCAGGTCAAGGAACCCTTAAGTTCAGTATACCCCCATGTGGTTTTGTCCTCCGTGCGCGGAATTTTTTAACCCGTGTGCAGAGATGTTCTCCAACGATTGTATGCGCACGTGTTGCCATGTAACGTTAAAGAAACAAAGTATAGTTCAGATTTATCATGGGAAAAAAACAACAAAGAAACAAAGTATAGTTCAGATTTATCATGGGAAAAAAACAACAAAGAAACAAAGTATAGTTCAGATTTATCATGGGAAAAAACAACAAAGAAACAAAGTATAGTTCAGATTTATCATGGGAAAAAAACAAAGAAACAAAGTATAGTTCAGATTTATCATGGGAAAAAACAACAAAGAAACAAAGTATAGTTCAGATTTATCATGGGAAAAAAACAACAAAGAAACAAAGTATAGTTCAGATTTATCATGAAAAAAAAAACAACAAAGAAACAAAGTATAGTTCAGATTTATCATGGGAAAAAACAACAACAAAGAAACAAAGTATAGTTCAGATTTATCATGGGAAAAAACAACAACAAAGAAACAAAGTATAGTTCAGATTTATCATGGGAAAAAAACAACAAAGAAACAAACAAAACTACAGAAATCCGAAGAAATCAGGAAAGTAGACTCATGTAGCGCTACCATATCACATAGTAACATACCAAAAAAAAAAGTGAAAAATAAAGGAACAGTTTTAATTATTTATTTTTCGGCATTTTAAAATTCATGCGCGATATTATATATCTTTAGGTGCGCTGCCGAGCTGCTTAGAGAGAACATTGCCGTAGCATCCTCCATGGAATGACAGGAGCTACCTTAGAAATTGAGACTTAACGTTATCGTGAGCTGTGGGATGAAAAGAAAAGAGGATTAAGTAAATGCGAATCGCTTTGTGACGATGAAAATAAACGACGGATGAAGCTAGGACTGGTCGAGTGACAAGGTGTTTCAGTTAGAAGACACAGAAGGCGTGAGACTTGATTTCTGCCCTACGCGATACCATTAATCAACTCTTTATCTTATCTGTACAAGTGGGGGCTCGGTGCTGAGTGTTGAGGTCAAATTGCCCGCGAAGATGGAGCTGTATCTCCCTTCACAACGAGTCTTTGTTCTTAAGTCTTGTTCTGTCTTGCCTGGAACCGTTCTCTGGTAGCTGATGCGGGATTTGTTAAAGCGCAATCATCGTGTCGTATGGGGAGTGGGTTAGCCACTCAAGGCTGTCAACCAAAGTGAAGAACAAAATAAGATATCGGCACACGACTGCGTCTCGTAATTACGGGACATCCCCCGAGCCAGGGCGAGGGAACTTGGGAAAAAAAAAAAGGATGACATCGTAGCACAGGAGCAGCATTTTTGTCCCCTGAATCGGGCGTTTAGCTTCTTCATCTTCCAAGGAAATGAATGCTTCGGCACGGGTATCCGGTTATCTTTGTAAGCTCGTCTGTTCTTTCTACAGACAGATTATTCCTGGAATTCATGTCTCTTGTTGACCTGATTTATTGCATCTCACATATAACGTGGGCTGTTTAAGTTAGAAGGGTGGTTCCCTAGTAGTTCCCCAGTGGTTCCCTAGCTTTGTAGGGTGGGGGCCCCGCATCAGAGGCAACTTAGCCGGGAAAAAATTTTTTTTTTTTTTGGGGGGGGGGGGCTGGTGATGTGGCGTTAGAAGCAACTTAGCAGGGAAAAAAGGGTTTGTTTTGGGGCGGGGGGGCGCTGGTGATGTGGCGTTAGAAGCAACTTAGCAGGGAAAAAAGTTTTTTTTTTGGGGGGGGGGAGGGGCACTGGTGATGTGGCGTTAGAAGCAACTTAGCGGGGAAAAAATTATTTTTGGGGGGGGGGGGGGCTGGTGATATGGCGTTAGAAGCAACTTAGCGGGGAAAAAAGAGTTGTTTTTTTTGGGGGGGGGGGGCGCTGGTGATGTGGCGTTAGAAGCAACTTAGCTGGGAAAAAAGAGTTTTTTTGGGGGGGGGGGGAGGGGCGCTGGTGATGTGGCGTTAGAAGTAACTTAGCTGGAGAAAAGAAAGAAATTTTTTTTTTTTTTGGGGGGGGGGGGCGCTGGTGATGTGGCGTTAGAAGCAACTTAGCTGGTAAAAAAGCTTTTTCTTGGGGGGGGGGGAGGGGCGCTGGTGATGTGGCGTTAGAAGTAACTTAGCTGGGAAAAAAAGTTTGTTTTTTTTGGGGGGGGGGAGGGGCGCTGGTGATGTGGCGTTAGAAGCAACTTAGCTGGTAAAAAAGCTTTTTTTTGGGGGGAGGGGAGCTGGTGATGTGGCGTTAGAAGCAACTTAGCGGGGAAAAAAAGTTTTTTTGGGTGGGAGAGGGAGGCGCTGGTGATGTGGCGTTAGAAGCAACTTAGAGGGGAAAAAAAGTTTTTTTTGTTTTGGGGGAGGGGAGGAGGGTCGCTGGTGATGTGGCGTTAGAAGCAACTTAGAGGGGAAAAAAAGTTTTTTTTGTTTTGGGGGAGGGGAGGAGGGTCGCTGGTGATGTGGCGTGAGAGGCAACTTAGCTGGGAAAAAAGAATGTTTTTTTGCGGGGGGGGGGGGGAGGGGCGTTTGTGATGTGGCGTGAGAGTCAACTTAGCTGGGAAAAAAGAATGTTTTTTTGCGGGGGGGGGGGGGGGGAGGGGCGCTGGTGATGTGGCGTGAGAGACAACTTAGCTGGAGAAAAGAAAGGTTTTTTTTTTGCGGGGGGTTGGGGGGGGGGGAGGAGGGGCGCTGGTGATGTGGCGTGAGAGGCAACTTAGCGAAAGTTCGAAAAACGTTTATAGTGCGGTTTTACTAAAGGGGAGATAAATTAACAAAAAAGAGATAAGAATTGTGAAACGACTGTGAAAACCCACGACAACTCAATATCACAGCATCGTGTCGGATTGGGAGCAGGTCACGGCAGTTATTATTTTTTTTCGGTCACTGAGTGCGGCTAAAAGCGGGATGTGTGTGTGTGTGTGCGCGCGCGCAAAATACCTCTTTAGCAGACCTTGCCCCGATGGGCTGGGCTTGTTGCTTCTGGGTATTAACAGAGAGGTGGGACAGGGTCTTGGTCAGTTATGGTTTTGCCAGCCCTGGCTCTAGCTTGTCAGCTATGAATCGCTGATTGCCAAAAAAAAAAAAAAAACGGACAACCTCTTCGGGCCCCGTCTGTGAACAGAAATTGAATAAGATTATGTTCATTCTTTCATGTGCATGTCCCTCGCGGAACTTTGCCTCCCTAACAGCACTCCTGTAGGCCTCTCGGTTCTGAGCAAGATGGCCTGCTGCTGATGCATCCATTTGCAGATCATCAACGGTGTCTTGCAGCCGTCTTCGCCTTGGTCTTCCTCTCTTTATTATGTAGGACTTCCAAATGAAGAAACTTCAGAGAAACCAAAGATATTCAGTGGAAAGAACTTTTCAGTTTCAAAGGTTTCCCATAAACACATCAAAATACGACACGCCCAGCATTATACTTACTTGTTTTAGCGTAGAAAATTTGAAAATACTTATTATTCTTGTTGGACCGCTTAGATCCTGTCTTGTGGGTCATTTCATCACTTTTTTTCCCCCTCACAATTTAAGAAAGTTGGAATGCCAGCTAGCATCACCTAACAGAGTTTCGATTGTCTCCAAATGGTCAGACTGTATGGGCCGACGGGCTCTAGATTTTATTATTTGTGGAAGACAGGAAATCGGTTACCGATGTTATCAGTTTCTAAAGACCTCACAATTTTTTTTTTTTTGGGTGGGGGGAGGCGAAATGTGACAGCTGTGTAGTTGAGGGGAGGAGACCAAGAAAGAGTGTGATGTCAGAAGGGAAGTAATGCCGTCGTCCCCTGGTCTGTAATGAAGAAAATGAGCGTTTTTTGTGTTTGTTCTGTTTTGTCTATGGCAAAGGTAGAGAAAATCGATGGCAAAGCAATTTTCTCTTTGATAGGTTGACGTGACTTTCATGTCGACGGCTTCAGAGATGGCGAAACCGAACATGGAAACAACCATGAGTGTTTCCGTTTATGTTGCAACAGTAAGACCAAGTGCCTGCAGTGTAGGGCACACCAGTTTGTTGATGGAGTTCTAGGAGAGTTTGAAAAGAGAAGGTTCTTTTAACAGAATATTGTACCTTTTTTTTTTTTTTAAATTCCGTGACTTCTTTGGGAGTTATTTAGAAGTCCTCACTTGTGTTAATAAGTAAATGTTGATAGGATGAGAGTGAGCAAAACAAAAACAAAACAAAGGACGCGGCTTCTCAGGCTGAATTCGGGTGGGTTCTACCCCAGCCTCTCGCCGCTGTCCACCAGACAAGATAAGAATTCGCGCTGGTGCTAAGAAACAGGTGCATCTGTGTTGAGAGAGTCATGTAACCAAAGAAGATCGAAGCGATTACGGACTTGTCCAGAGTGAGGCGGATGATGACCCTAAAGCATTAACATTTATGTAACTAAATGGTGGTGGTGAATAATTGTAATCAGGTGTATTGTGTACACGCAAAAAAAAAAAGAAGATAAAATTATGAGTGCGTTAGAGGCACCGAAGAGCAATAGATAAGATTCGCAGATTTTCGCTGTCTCCATTAACGGGGCGTGAAGACGCTGTCCGAAGTGGCAGTCAGCGACCCATAGTTGACATGCTAGCGTCAGGGTTAGCGAACCATAGCTGACATGCTAGCGTCAGGGTTATCGAACCATAGCTGACATGCTAGCGTCAGGGTTAGCGAACCATAGCTGACATGCTAGCGTCAGGGTTATCGAACCATAGCTGACATGCTAGCGTCAGGGTTAGCGAACCATAGCTGACATGCTAGCGTCAGGGTTAGCGAACCATAGCTGACATGCTAGCGTCAGGGTTATCGAACCATAGCTGACATGCTAGCGTCAGGGTTAGCGAACCATAGCTGACATGCTAGCGTCAGGGTTATCGAACCATAGCTGACATGCTAGCGTCAGGGTTATCGAACCATAGTTGACATGCTAGCGTCAGGGTTAGCGAACCATAGCTGACATGCTAGCGTCAGGGTTATCGAACCATAGCTGACATGCTAGCGTCAGGGTTAGCGAACCATAGCTGACATGCTAGCGTCAGGGTTAGCGAACCATAGCTGACATGCTAGCGTCAGGGTTAGCGAACCATAGCTGACATAGACTCTGTCCATCCTCTCCGTTGGCACCCGCAGTAACAGGCATAGCCTGACTACCGGGGGCAGGGATCGCCATAGTCCCCATGGTGGTGGAGTCTGCTAAAGAAGCATTGCTCTTTAGCTGCACTCCGGGACTGAGAAAGTAGCTGCCATTACCCACTCCCACGCCGATACAATGCTGTACCTCAACACCTCTACAGCATCGGCTGCAAAGAACACCAGCCTCGCAGTTACAGAGAAACAGCACAAAAACAAGACAAGACAAGTCTAGTCTCCGTTAACGAGAAGTTTGTTTCGGTGATTTCTTCTTCTTCTTCTTGGTCTTTAGAGCTGCGAGCTGGAGTTCTTTGAGGCCGATGCGGTGAATGTTGAGGCACAGCATCGTGTTGGCTTGGGAGCTGGTCGTGACAGGCTGTTTTTTTTTTTTTCAATCCCTTGGTGGACCTAAAAAGCAACGGATGTGCAATACTTCTTTTCCTGACTCCACCACCATGGGGACTATGGCGATCCCTGTCTCGTTTGGGCTAGCCCTGTTACTGGGGTAGAGGTGGGACAGGGTCTTGGTCAGCTCTGTCGTTGGCGTGTCAACAGTGGGTCTATGATTACCAAATAGAACAGCGCCTTCGATACTGTAAAGCTCTCATAAGGGTAACCAACTGTCATTGACTTCACATGCGAACAACAGAAATGTACTGAGTAGGTAGCAAGTTAGTGCAGGAGGTCAACGAATTTGTATATCTCGGCAGTAGAGTAGTAGATGATGGAGACAGCACAGAGACATCAACAGCAGGTTTTTGCAATTCTGCAGATTATATGGATATTAAAAAAAAAACTAAGCGCGAAGATAAAACTCAGGATATTTAAGAGCAATGTTCTAAGCGTACTACTCTATGGAAGTGAATGCTGGAAAATCGACAAAACTATAGCGGAATTCTTTCCAGACTAAATGTTTACGAGGAGTTAGAAAAATATTTTGTCCAAACACCATAAGAAATAACATCTTGTGGGCAGAAATGCAGATGAACCGCTGACTGCAGTTATCGAGGAAAGACGCTGGAGATGGCTGGGACATGTGCTCCGGATGACTGATAACCCACTACCAAAAACAGCACTAAGATGGACACCACAGGGGAACAGAAGTACGTGTAGACCAAAAGAGACATGGAGAAGAAAACAGAAAGGATGCTGAGCAATAGAGGGCTCACCTGGGCATGAGCGGGAAATAAAAAGGCAAAGGACAGGCTTTTGTGAAGAAAAAAACCCTTGCGGAAGCCGCCATATGTGCCTTGGGCACTCACGGTTCAGAGAGAGAGAGAGAGAGAGATCATTTACTTTGGGGATCCCTGAACTGGAGGAAAAAAAGGAGGGGGGGGGGTGGAGAGTTCGGAAACGCCTGGTTTAGAAAATTTGAAGTGGGATGAACGAGTTTGTGTGATGAGGACTTCACATCTCTGAAAATAGGTACTCGACACTAGTGTTCAGAAGGAAAAAAAGAATATGAAAACGGGGAAAATATACAGGTAGAAGCTGGCACACTGGAACGCACTATGTGCATGGCTGTTAACGAAAGAAAACAAAAAGAAAGATTGGATATCAAGCGAGGTTTGATCCCACGAATACAGGCTTGAACTTGAAGAACAGCCATGCTCTGCTGCTGGCCTAGAGATGAGCCTCCTTGCACTCAGGACATCCTCATATGTGCTCGACCTTTAACCCCAGTGTTGTTCGTAGTGTGTTGGGTGATGGTGCCGGTGGCAGATTGATTGAACATAACTCGAACTTTTCCGCAAAGTTCTGAATGTCTGCCCTTCGTTATTCCCCTTTCGCATAGTCTTTGGAACGAATTCAAGAACAACGCAGAGATAAGGCATATGAACGAACAACAGCCTGTCTTATGGGTGATCAGAAAAAAGGTGATGGAAATATATTGGTCACGTGATGAGAAGAAACAGTCAGAGAACCCCAAAACAGGCTATCAAATGGAACACAATAGGCCGAAGAAAAAGAGGTCGACCTCGTGAAACTCTAAAGAGGACATTGTTAAGAGCGGCCAAATTAGTAGGCATAAAATCCCTTGATGGGGTTGAAAAACTCGCCGAGGACAGGAAAACTTGGCGAGCCCTATGTGACGTTTAACGGCACGGGAAGGATGTAAGATGTAACATAGTCTTTGGTGATACATGATGCATTCAAATTTTTTCCCCCCTCATATCCCTGTAATTTTGATAGGGTGGTTGATATAGTGTTTGCTTTGTCCATTTGTAGGTTGCCCAGGGTGGTTGATATAATGTTTGCTTTGTCCATTTGTAGGTTGCCCAGGGTGGTTGATATAATGTTTGCTTTGTCCATTTGTAGGTTGCCCGGGGTTGGTGCTTTTTTTTTTTGCTAGTTGACCTGGCATTTCATTGCCTTAGATACCGGCATATCCTGGGCAATAAATCCATATTAGGGATGAGATTAGTGACGATTATAGGATTTTGCTAAGTCCAAAAGTACTGATGCTCGGTTGGTTTCTCTGCATTTCCCTGCCTCATTTATGCGTGCGAAAGCTGCAAAACAACTAAAGAAATAGAAAAGAAATTAGACTCTTTTGAAAACAAATGCCTAAGGAAAAAACTCGGCATCAAGTGGAATGAATTCAAGAACAATGCAGAGATAAGACAGATGACTGAATAACAACCAGTCTCACGGGTGATCAGGAAAAGGAGATGGACATATGTTGGCCACTTGATGAGAAGAAATGAGCAGAGAATCCCAAAACAAGCTATCAAGTGGAACACAACAGGCCGAAGAAAAAGGGGCAGACCGCGTGAAACTCTGAAGAGAACATTATTAAGAGAGGCCAAGTTAACAGGCATAAAATCCTTTGTTGAGGTTGAAAGACTCGCCGAAGACAGGAAAAATTGGCGAACTACTTTGCGAGCCCTATGTGACGTCTAACGGCACGGGAAGGATATAAGATATAAGAAAAGTACTGAACGAATTTAAAACTAAAAAAAAAAAAAGAGTTTGAAAAGCGTCGATTAATTATATGGGGTCTACCAGGATTATAACTATAGTAGTCACCGGATAGCTTGGTATTTTATCCTGTCCTATGACCTTTTTTTTTTTCAGTACCATTTGGCTGTAAAATGACACCGCAAGAATAGTGCACTATATGCTTGTGGTGAAGATTCCGGTGTAAATTATGTATTCCTACGCTGACGTATGCAGATCTTGTTTTACGCTGTGTTGAACGTAGTCGCGTCTCGTAAATTGTGAGATACAGTATGGAAGTCATGCGTTGCATATCACCGCCTCCACTGTGTAGTGCCAGTAGCTGTGTAAGTCGTTAAATCATAGATTTAACTGTGCGTAATCACGGGTTTTATGAAAGATTTACGGCAGTCGCGTGTTCTGTTATTGTTATTTCTTTGCGCGGAGATCTACATTTGTAGATTGTTCGTGACTGACTTGCAGACATCATATAATGATAAGTTATTCTCGACATTTTAATAAGGGTTTGAAAAGATTAGATGTCAAATTTTATGTGTGTGTTTGCTAAGTTTCGTTTTATTTATTTATTTATTTTTTTTTTAGCATTTCATTTATGGCTGAGTTTACTGGTATTGGATGTTTCTGGGAGAGAAATAAATCATCAGTTGTGTTGCTGTCCTGTATTCTTGCGCCTTGCGACATCGTTTGTCACATTCAGTTCATCATCATGTCGTATGACACCCCACCATAGCGGAGTTGGTGTCTGTCTCGGCGGAGTTGGTGTCTGTCTTGACGAAGTTGCTGTCTGTCTTGGCGGAGTTGCTGTCTGTCTTGACGGAGTTGGTGTCTGTCTTGGCGGAGTTGGTGTCTGTCTTAGCGGAGTTGGTGTCTGTCTTGGCAGAGTTGCTATCTGTCTTGGCAGAGTTGCTGTCCGCCTTGGCAGAGTTGCTGTCCGTTTTAGCGGAGACCCCGGCGAACCTTAGCGGAGTTGCTGCCCAACTTAGTGGAGTTTTTGCCCACTTTAGCGGAGTTTCTGCCTCTTTTAGCAGAATCATGACTGACCTTAGCGGAGTTACTGCCCATTTTAGCGGAGTTGTTGTCTCTTTTAGCAAGAGTCCTGCCTGACCTTAGCGGAGTTACTGCCCATTTTAGAGGACTCCTGGACCGCCGTAACGGAGTTGCTGCTCGTTTTTCGCGGAGTCGCGGACCACCTTAGCGTAGTTCGCTGCCCACATAAACGCGCTTTCGCTTATTCATCCCAGTCCTAGTGCCCGACTGAATGATCTTTCGTAGATGCCATACTACATATTCTTATATCCAGTGATGGACTAACCTCCATACTACATATTCTTATATCCAGTGATGGACTAACCTCCATACTACATATTCTTATATCCAGTGATGGACTAACCTCCATACTACATATTCTTATATCCAGTGATGGACTAACCTCCATACTACATATTCTTATATCCGGTGAAGGACTAACCTCCATATTACATATTCTTATATCCAGTGATGGACTAACCTCCATATTACACATTCTTATATCCATTGAAGGACTAACCTCCACCCTGGGCCCTAGGCCAAGCTTGGCAAGGGCCCTCCTCCCGCCCGACTTATACCGTGCATGTACTTATATTTGGTCTGATTCCCCTCTAGTTGTCTTCTCTACTATTACAACATGATACTGCATTACACAAACCACAAACGCAGCTGACACGTTAGTGCCCTTATAACATAAAGTGCTAGGGGCAACGGTAGTAGCAGTAAATGATTGTGGCTTGCGACAGTTTTTTTTTTAAATCCTTGATCTTGCCTTTCCAGGCCCCTAAACCTCATTAAGCCTGTTTAGCTTACGTGGGTAATCCGCCACTGCTTATATCAGAGTTTTTGGTTAAGCTCGTGACCTTATTCCCTCCAAGATTATAGATACAGTCGAACCCGCTTAATGTCACATCGTCGGGACCGTCAAAACATGTGGAATAAGCGGAATTGACATTAAGCGGGGTCCATTATAAGGGTTTTAATTGGGCCAGTGTGTATGTGTGTCCGTCCTTCCAACATTTTCTACATTAAGTACATAACAAACAGCCAAAGCTATCATCATCGGACACAAAATGTACCAATCACAAAATATATTAATCACAAAATGTAGTAAGTCGTAATCTTGCAGTGTAGATAGCGCTAAAATCAAACAGCATCTGACTTGCTGGCAGTAGTAGTAAAAAAAAAATATGCGTGGTTTTACCTTGTGTAGTGATAAGGTTAAAAAAAAGGTAGTGGTAACTGGTCTATTAATCAGACATGTTAGACATGTTATAGCCCACGACATCTGTTAAGCGATCTTCAGCTCACTTGCCTCCATAGCACTTCTAATCACGAAAGCACTAAGTTCTGTTTGGTAGCAGTTTATAAAACGCGCCTGTTCCATCCAGGTTAAAAATGTAATCTGGGCTGTACGCATCCAACATTTTTGGTAATCATTAACGACATCGGTATAAACTCTGGCCACTTCATCTGATGCGAGCTTAAATGTTATAGCTTTTTTTAATGCCCTCAAGAAAGCCGTTCGAACACTTCCAGTCAGGCTCATCCATTTCTCTCGCAAAACGTTCTGCGATTTCTGCCAGCATAGGACCGCACATAGGCAACTGTGCAGAACGTGTCTATTTGAACCATTTCAGCAGAGCGCACTCAATATTCATGTAAGAACTCGCACGCCTTTTGCTTACAGCTTGACCTTACTTAAAGACGAGTGAAAGTCTCGTTCAGTTTTGTCTCGGTTTTTAACAAGTTTTGGTACGGTTGAAACGTCAATATCAAATTTATCCGCTGTGTCTTTTCTTGTAACTTTTTGATCAGCTTGCTTCAGAATATCAATTTTAGTGCTAAAATCAAGATCTGCACGTTTGCTTTTAGTAGCCATTATCTGTCACAACGTGAACCAGAGAGAAGTTCCCGGCTATACGATTCGAGACTGACCATCTGTCAACTCGCGTTGCCAACTTAACGGCGCCCACGTCTTGATAAAAGACAAACAAAGACCCGAAAGAAGCCAGATTTTAATCACGAAAAGGGGGGGGGGGGTCGTGGTAAGCCTTTCATTCACAGCGCCTGAGTTTTGATGCCCACGTGTTCCAAAGGTTGATGTGGCAGGTACTCGGTTGTTAAATGGCCGGCCCCTTCTTTGATGAGTCGCGAAGATGATAACGCTTTCTGAGATGTTTACAGCTTGTACTCGCCCAGTTTGTGATACAAGACGGGTGTCTTTAACTCCTCCGGGTGCAAAAATACTGTGACAGTAACCAATTTATGGGAATAATCGGGTTGATATTAACGGGAGTAAAGCCTACGTAGTAAAACTCGTGGGAGTTGGCCGGGGATACACATTTGTGTGACAGTATCCAGGTTGTGACATAAAGCGATGTGATATTAAGTGGGTTCGACTGTATTTGCTTCTGGTACAGCCGTCATCCATTCCTGCTACAAGCTCTCTCTCTCTCTCTCTCTCTCTCTCTCCCCCCACCAACTCCATCTCCCACTCCCACCCTCAACTACATTCCCCTCACCCCACCCTGAAGCTATCTCAAGTCTACTGCTGAAAGTTTGCTATCATGGATGGAGGGCTTAGCGCCACTGTAGCACCGCAAGAGTTGGTAACCCTTGTTCTAGCACTCCATGTTTTATTTTGCTCACTTAGACGGCTGCGCCTGCACAAAGGACAATTGGGGATACTTATTTTAGTTTTGTTGTGACAAGCCAATGTATGCATTGTGTTGTGCTTGTGTTGTGTTGTGTTGCACGTACAGCGCTGAGACCGGGGGGGGGGGGGGGGGGAAATAAATTCTGCAGGATGGGTGGAGTTGCTGGCAAGTTCGCGCGCGCGCGCAGTTGCTGAGCACCGCGAGCTGATAGTGGATTGCGGTTACGTAGTAAAAGTTAACTGAAACCAAGTGTGATGGGGGGTAGGGCTGACGAGACACTCTGGGCCACGTGGGAAAAGATGTGGTAGAAAAAGAGGGGAGGGGCCCCTGGGGGAGACTTGGAGGGGATGCGGGCCGAACTCATTTGTTGGCCAGATGTTGATTGGGCAAAAAAAAGTCTTTAATTCTATCATAATTTAATTCATGGCCTTCTGGCATTCCGTACATTTGTTCGTCCATCCACGTGTGTGTCCATTTAACTCATCGTTCTGGCGTTCTTTGCAGCCGATCGGTGAAGATGTTGAAGCACATCATACTGTCGGATTGGGAGTGGGCTGCAGAGGCTACTTTTTCCAGTTCCTGAGTGGAACTAAAATGCAACGGGGTGGGGGGGGTTTCAATACTTTCTTCTAAGCCGACTCAGACCACCATGGGGACAATGCGGATCCATGCCACCTTAGCCAGGCTAGGCCGGTTATTGGGGAGGTACCAAAGGAGAGGTGGGACAGGGTCTTGACACAAGCATTGTCAGCTCTAGATCTCAGACCGCCAAATCAGACAGCGCCTTCACACCCTCATCCATTTTACCCGCCCGTCATATGTATATGCTGTTCTAACTATATATGCTTCACTTAAGTATATATGTTTATATGCTTCTCTAGCTATTTGCTTAAATGCTTTAACTATGCATTTACATCAATATGCTTCTCTATGCATTTATATGTATATGCCTCTCTAACTATACGTTTATACGCATATACTTCTCTATGCGTTATATGTATGTGGTTCTCCTAACTATACCGTTATATGTATATGCTTTTCTAAGTATACGTTTACGTTTATATGCTTCTCTAACTATACGTTTATAAGCATATGCTTCTATAACTATACCTTTATACACATATGTTTCTATAACTATACATTTATATGCATATGCTTCCCTAACTATACGTGTATAAATATGTGCATCTATTGTTCTGTCTTTTGTTTATGTACAGTTTTATACATACAAAATAATTTATAACTGGCAGCAATAGAACTGTCTCACGTGTGGTAAATGAAGAAAATACGTTAAAAAAAATTAAAGACATCCGAACATAGAAGCTAGAAAAAAACGTTTGACGTTTTCTTCTATGATAAACTCTTCATATAGTTTTATTTACAAACCGTTATGAGTTATGTGTTTGTTGCCTTGCTTCTAAAGAAAATACTTTAAACATTTACTAGAAGGCGTCTTATCGTATCCGTTCTGTATCGTTTATGGGTGTACAAGCGCCGAATAGGTCTAATAGAGTCAGTGATATGGATCAGTTGAGGTTAAGAAGGCACCAGTGAAATCAAATGACCAAAGGACTAGTATTTTTTTAATGCCCGCGTACCTTGTTTGATAGTAGTCAGAGATACCAGGGCTGATATATGTGTCAAGGTCTGCCCGGTTTTTCTTGCTGACTGTTACAGAGTTTTAACGCTAGTGCAGTGTTTCCCAACACGGGGCGTATGACCTCTTCCCCCCCCCCCCCCCTTTTGCACGAATGCGTTTAGAATATAGAATTCCCCCCCTCATATTTATACTAAACTTTTTTTTCAGAACCTGGGTTGACTTTTATGTTGCGAGAGTGGAGGGAGGCATCAATTTCTTTGAGGCGGGGGCATGATCCAGAGAAGGCTGGGAAACACTGCGCTAGCATGTAGCAGCATTGAGAATACAAAATATGAATGTCAGATAGGGGGGTATATATTATCCTCTTTCGGAGAAGTACCTCAGGAGTATGTATATTTATCTGATAAACGATAAATTCCAGAAGTAAATCACGCGCCAGATATGTCCTAATTTTCCCGTGGAATTTAAGGTGGCGGAAAGAAAATATATTGGCCAAAGGATTCCTGGATAAAATTAGAGCATAGCTTTATCGCTTGCTGTCCCTCTCTTTCTTTCTCTCTCTCTCTTTCTCACTCTCTCTCTCCTCTCTCTCTCCCTCCTCTCTCTCTCCCCCCTCCTGTTTTCTTCCAAATCCCTTCTCCTATAACGCTGTACTCTGAGTTTTTAAAAATATATTTATGGTAAAAGGTATTAAAAGAAGCAGCAGTTCGAGTTGAAAATAGAATTGGAAAATATCAACATATAAAACAAGGGGTGCGACAAGAATGTGTACTATCTCCAGACCTTTTTTCTCTGTAAAGCGAGAATATTCTAAGAACAATCATCACAGAACCAGGCATCAAAATTGGAGGATACAATATTAACAACCTTCAGTATGCTGACGACACAGTACTGATAGCTGAGAACCAACAAGACCTGCAAAATCTCTTGGATAAAGTCGGCAAAGAAAGTGAACAGAAAGGCCTTACGTTGAACATCAAAAAGACAGAGACTATGGTTATATCTAAGAAACAGAATCCACCAGCATGCAGTATTAAATTAAACGGAACTATTCTAAAGCAGAGCAGAAATTTAAATACATTGGAGCAGTAATAACTTCAGATGAGAAATGCAGAACGGAAATTAGGAACAGAATAAGCCAAGCAAAGACTGCATTTCAGAGAATGAGAAACATATTAGCTAACACATCATTATCAATGAATGTTAGAAAACGAGTCCTAAAATGCTATATTTAACCTATCTTGTTATATGGAAGTGAATCATGGACAATAGGCAAGTCTGTACAAAAATCATTGGAAGCAGCAGAAATGTGGTTTATTAGAAGAATGTTGCGAATCCCCTGGACAGCAAAAATAACTAATGAAGAATGTATGAGAAGAGCTGGAGAGACAAAAAACCTTGTGAAAAAGATAAGAGAGAGACAATGTACTTTCATAGGACATGCAATGAGAAGAGGGGGCATTGAAAATATTATAACAACAGGAAAAATAGAAGGAAGAAGATCAAGAGGAAGACCAAGAGAAATGGTACTGGACAGTCTGACGGGATAGTGTGAGAGGAGATCACCAACTGAGCTGATGGCCTGCATGAAGGATCGGGTACTCTGGAGAAGCATAATAGTCAACGCCAGTCAGCACGGCACCTGATGATGATGAAAAGGTAAAATCCCCGTTTTCATGCCATTAAGGCATACTGGGGAATACGGTGTTAGGCCCGTATTTTCTATGACATTCGGCACATGAAAGTGTGACGTGGTCATTGTCACGCATGGCCGCATTTACCTTCCTAGATTTCTTTGGTATCTATTTTTTTCAGAGCTGAGTAAACCCCGGGCTCTTGTAAGTGTGGCGGTACCAGGAAAAAAAAATCCATACACGTGCTGGGACTTGAACCTGGTATCACGTGATTGGTAGACGGAGTGCCCAGCCACTCAGCCAACTATAGTATATTATTTAATACCATTTCTTAACATTTTCCAAAGTTTACCAGCCTGATATAATTCTTCTTCGTTCTTCTCCTCCTTCCTTGTCTTCTTCTTCGTTCTTCTTCTTCTTAGTCTTCTTCTTTTTCTTCTTGTTCTTCTTAGTCTTCTACTTCTTCTTCTTCTTAGTCTTAGGTCTTCTTCTTAGTCTTCTTCTTCTTCTTCTTGTTCTTCTTAGTCTTAGGTCTCCTTCTTAGTCTTATTCTAGTCTTCTTCTTCTTCTTCTCGGTCTGCCTATGCCATTAGCGTCACAGGCAGTTTCCGACATGGTGACAGAAATGGGAGAGAGGCCTGGGTACCTGTATCTCGGTGTATCTTTCACCTCATGGGTAAAGGTAATCATCCTTCTTCTTCTTAGTCTTCTTCTTGTTCTTCTACTTCTTCTTAGTCTTCTTCTTTTTCTTCTTGTTCTTCTTAGAACAAGAACATATTAGGCATTAACGTCACAGGCAGTGACCGACATCGTGACAAAACAGGGAGAGAGGCCTGGGTACCCTTATCTCGGTGTATCTTTCGCCCCATAGGTAAAGGTAATCCTGTCATGCCTTTGAGGCACATAGGGATATGGTGTTAGTGCCCATATCTTCCTTGATCTGTCAGCACACTAGAGGGTGATATGATCAGTATAACCCCTGGTCGCCTTTCCTTCCCCACTCCAGAAGAAGTCGGGTACCCATTTCTACAGCTGGGTGACTGGAGCGCCTCCGGTCGGATTCGAACCCTCGACCTGCGCCATGAGAGACCATTGCACTAACCACTTCGCCACTCAGACACCCATCTTTCACCTCATAGCCTAGTATAATGAGGAAAAAAAATATGCCATTCCTTGGTGGGAGAACTAGACTCGATGGGGGTTCTGAACTGGAAATAGTCATACATTTCCTGGGTTGAAGGTTTCAAAGATTTTAGTTTAGAATTTTGTGCTAGCTTTTCTGTTCCTTAGCTATCCCATACATAAAGTAAAACTTGTGCTATCTGCATCTCTTCGAAGTAAATACTGGTAACTTTATTAAAGTGACGTTGATTCCAGCATTCTGGTGAAGGGGATAGTGGGAGCATATTAGGCAATCCAGCAGGAGGTCTCTTACTCACCGTTACATATACCAGATCCGGGCCAGTAAGTAGCTGATCACAGACGCACTTGGCAGCTTGTATGTTAGTTAAGAGTTAGGGGCGGTCTTGAAGTTTGTACAAGACCTTCTAGCGCAGTGGTTCTCAGAGTTTCAGGCCCCAGAACTACCTTTTTTTTTTAACCTAGGCTGGCCTCCGAATCGTCCCCTATATATTAAATTAATATGGGAAAGGGATTTCCACCATTACATATTCCTTTACGGTGGTAAATGTTGAAACGTGGACAATTTACTAAATACTTGTAAAATTTCCTTCCATAAGACTTGAATTTTCTTCGGTGGAAGGGGGGGGGGGGGGGGGGGGAAAGAAGGAATAGAATATATTCTTTCATAACTTGGTCATATGCTGCCCGGAAGGGGGTAGGAGGGAGGGTCCTGTGCGGAACTTTGTCTCTCTAACAGCTCCCCTGTAGGCCTCACGTATGTAAGCAAGATGCCCTGCTGCTTATGCGTCCATTCGCAGATCATCAACGATATCTTTCAGCTATCATCACCTTGGTCTTCCTCTCTTTCTTTTTCACCCATTATGTACCCTTCCAAGACGGTTTTCTCTAGATTATCATGACGTTTAATATGTCCGAAATATTTAAGTTTTCTCTGTTTAATCTTCCTTACTAACCAGCCTTCGTCATATTAAGTTCTTGTAGTTTGGATATATTTGTTGTTATTTGTGTCCATGATATTTGAACTCTCCTGTAGTAGAAATTTACATTCAAAGGCATTTATGTTTCTCAGCTGTTTTGTTAAGTGTCCAGGTCTGACAGACATATGTTGCGATGGGAAAGATGCATCCCCTTAAAAATTTTTGTTGTTGTTGTTGTTCTTTCTGTAACTCTCCACAGCTTCTTTAGTTGTTTTAACTTCTGAAGAGCGATATATGTCCTCCTTTTAATCAAAATCTTTGGGACTCTTAAGGTGGGATTTTATCCAAAAAGGTTGGAAAATACAAGTCTAGCATAAACCAGTCAAAAAGGCGCACCCCACATAGAAGTATAACAGCAACAACAAAACAAAGGTTATACACAGGTTATGTCTGAGAATATCTGAACACAGTTGCTAGAACAGCAACATGCGATGAGCATATTAAGAAGGCAAGAAAAGACTGACCAAGAAAAGCGAGACTGACCAAGAAAAGCGGGACTGACCAAGAAAAGTGAAACTGACCAAAAAAAAAAAAAAAGAGAGAGAGAGAGAGAGAGAGAAATTAACCAAGAAAAGAGAGACTGACCAAGAAAAGAGAAAATGGCCAAGAGTAATCTATAGAGGAACAGGAAAATTCGAGATGGACTGTATGCTGCAAGGGCGGAACATCAAGCAAAGACAGGTCGAGGACCGTGAACAGGGGAGATAATTTGTTTCTGATCTGTAAAGGCGTACTTGCGCAGTGATTATGTAGTCGATCTTTGTCCAAGAACGTGGATGAGTGAATGTAAATGGAACCATAAGTCATTAGCTCGTTTTATTACAAGCACGTTTCTGAAAATGCTCCGCCCCCTTGCTGGGTGGTGTAGTTTCTTACGGGGATACCAAAGAGCTGAATTAATTTTTCATTCATTTTTGATTTTGTTTTTTCATGTATTTGTCTTGTGTGTTGCTTTTGTATTTCATTGACGAAGACATTCTGCCAGAATATTGGATTATTCTGTGTTCTTCATTTGTACGTGCTATCTGCATCTCTTCGAAGTAAATACTGGTAACTTTATTAAAGTGACGTTGATTCCAGCATTCTGGTGAAGGGGATAGTGGGAGCATATTAGGCAATCCAGCAGGAGGTCTCTTACTCACCGTTACATATACCAGATCCGGGCCAGTAAGTAGCTGATCACAGACGCACTTGGCAGCTTGTATGTTAGTTAAGAGTTAGGGGCGGTCTTGAAGTTTGTACAAGACCTTCTAGCGCAGTGGTTCTCAGAGTTTCAGGCCCCAGAACTACCTTTTTTTTTTAACCTAGGCTGGCCTCCGAATCGTCCCCTATATATTAAATTAATATGGGAAAGGGATTTCCACCATTACATATTCCTTTACGGTGGTAATAGTTGAGACGTGGACAGTTTGCTAAATACTTGTAAATTTCCTTTCATAAGACTTGAATTTTCTTCGGTGGAAGGGGGGGGGGAAGAAGGAATAGAATATATTCTTTCATAACTTGGTCATATGCTGCCCGGAAGGGGGTAGGAGGGAGGGTCCTGTGCGGAACTTTGTCTCTCTAACAGCTCCCCTGTAGGCCTCACGTATGTAAGCAAGATGCCCTGCTGCTTATGCGTCCATTCGCAGATCATCAACGATATCTTTCAGCTATCATCACCTTGGTCTTCCTCTCTTTCTTTTTCACCCATTATGTACCCTTCCAAGACGGTTTTCTCTAGATTATCATGACGTTTAATATGTCCGAAATATTTAAGTTTTCTCTGTTTAATCTTCCTTACTAACCAGCCTTCGTCAATATTAAGTTCTTGTAGTTTGGATATATTTGTTGTTATTTGTGTCCATGATATTTGAACTCTCCTGTAGTAGAAATTTACATTCAAAGGCATTTATGTTTCTCAGCTGTTTTGTTAAGTGTCCAGGTCTGACAGACATATGTTGCGATGGGAAAGATGCATCCCCTTAAAAATTTTTGTTGTTGTTGTTGTTCTTTCTGTAACTCTCCACAGCTTCTTTAGTTGTTTTAACTTCTGAAGAGCGATATATGTCCTCCTTTTAATCAAAATCTTTGGGACTCTTAAGGTGGGATTTTATCCAAAAAGGTTGGAAAATACAAGTCTAGCATAAACCAGTCAAAAAGGCGCACCCCACATAGAAGTATAACAGCAACAACAAAACAAAGGTTATACACAGGTTATGTCTGAGAATATCTGAACACAGTTGCTAGAACAGCAACATGCGATGAGCATATTAAGAAGGCAAGAAAAGACTGACCAAGAAAAGAGAGACTGACCAAGAAAAGCGTGACTGACCAAGAAAAGTGAAACTGATCAAAAAAAAAAAAAAGAGAGAGAGAAACTAACCAAGAAAAGAGAGAGTGACCAAGAAAAGAGAAAATGGCCAAGAATAAATCTATAGAGGAACAGGAAAATTCGAGATGGACTGTATGCTGCAAGGTCGGAACATCAAGCAAAGACAGGTCGAGGACCGTGAACAGGGGAGATAATTTGTTTCTGATCTGTAAAGGCGTACTTGCGCAGTGATTATGTAGTCGATCTTTGTCCAAGAACGTGGATGAGTGAATGTAAATGGAACCATAAGTCATTAGCTCGTTTTATTACAGGCACGTTTCTGAAAATGCTCCGCCCCCTTGCTGGGTGATGTAGTTTCTTACGGGGATACCAAAGAGCTGAATTAATTTTTCATTCATTTTTGTTTTTGTTTTTTCATGTATTTGTCTTGTGTGTTGCTTTTGTATTTCATTGACGAAGACATTCTGCCAGAATATTGGATTATTCTGTGTTCTTCATTTGTACGTGCTCATCTTATCTTCTGTCGCTCTCGTATGTCTTTCTATCTTTCTATTTTTAGTAAAACTGAATCATACACCTGTCTACACTGCTGGGACCACAGGGCTCTCTACGCAGTTTAGCGAGGCGTAACAACATGCCGCGGTGGTGTAGTAGTTAATGCACTTGCCTGCTGATCAGAAGATCAAGCGACGCCGGGGATCAATCAATCCAGCCCCCTAAAAAAAAGGGTACTTGGGGGTTTCCTAGGAACAATTTCCCTAGGAAAACAGGCATGGAGGACGTGCTGACATCCCTGGCCCAGATACTGTAATGGCATAGAAACGTGAAGGCAGTAACACTTCACCGCCTTCCCCTCACGGCATGCAAATGCTGCCCGAAGAGGCGATGCCTAGCTCCAAATTCGCCCATTCTGATCATCAGAGTACCCTCGACATACTGAAAGTATGAGAAGCGCTGTACAGGAACATGCCACCTCATTACGGACTCTCGATCCATTGAGTTGTCTCAGCTTTACGTTTCATTGATAAACAAATTCGCGGGCACAGTGTAAGCAACACTTGATTAGAGGGGTTAATTAAAATCAGCTTGAGCCCCGTTCGGATCTGAAAGGGCTGGGGTTAATAGGCCGTTCTGGGGTTTAATTAGGCAGGGTTTTTTTTTTTATCGTGCTGTCTACCATATTTTTGCTGGTGGAGTTTTGGAGATTTTGTAGCTTACGTGAAGTCGTTGTTGTTACATTGTTTGTCTTGTAATTAGAAATGGCTTTCGTTTGTTTTGGGTGTGTGTGTGTGTGTGTGTGTTTTAGATATCGATATTTTATACCCCCTCCATGCATGTATACCTGTTTCTGTCACACATTCTTGCATATATTGCGAGAGAGAGAGAGAGAGAGAGAGAGAGAGAGAGAGAGAGGAGGACAGAGAGAGAAAGAAAAAGACAAGGATAGATATAGAGAACGAGAGAAAGCAAGAGAGAGAGAGAGAGAGAGAGAGACAGACAGGAGAGGTCGACAAAAAGAAATGGAGAGGGAGCGATAGACAGACAGTGAGAGAGACCGACAGAGATAGACAGAGAGTGAGAGAGCGAGGAAGAGACTTGGCAGAGAGAGATCGAAAGAGAGACAGATGGACAAAGGAACCGAAAGACAGAGAGAGAGAGAGAGAGCGCAGAGCAGGGGAGAGAGATTTTCTATAACCGTCGATTACATTAGCGCGCCCGTCATGAATCTAGCGTATCCGTTCATATTCTGTTCATAGTTTACTCTGTTCATAGTTTATCCTGTTTATAGTTAACCTTAGTTTATTCTGTTCATAGTTTATCCTGTTAATAGTTTATCGTTCATAGTTTATTCTGTTAATAGTTAGTCGTTCATAGTTTATTCTGTTCATAGTATATCGTGTTCATTTTTTATCCTTCATAGTTTATCCTGTTCATAGTTTATACTTCATAGTTTACCCTGTTCATTATAAGCAAATGTAATACTCCACGAATCTCAACCGGGTAGCAGATCACTGTACACAGAATGTAACCACTTTCATGAGACATTTTAAAAATGGTTCCTTTTTGTTTAAACTTTCTAAGATTCGTAATTCAGACATACGGCTAACAAGATAGCGAGCATACAACTGGCCACAAAGGTACCAAACATACCGTGAAGCAAACATGGCGAGCATACAACTAACCACAGACAGGTAACAAACATAGTGCTAACGAAGCAGCAAGCAAACAGCTAGCCACACAGGTAGCAAACATACGAATAGCCCCACAGGCAGCAAACATAACGAGTAGCCACACAGGCAGCAGACATAATGAGTAGCCACACAGGCAGCAAGCACAACTAGTAGCCACACAGGCAGCAGATATAATGAGTAGACACACAGGCAGCAAACACAACTAGTAGCCACACACGCAGCAAACATACGAGTAGCCACACAGGCACCAAACATAACGAGTAGCTACACAGGCACCAAACATAACGAGTAGCCACACACGCAGCAAACATGCGAGTAGCCACACAGGTAGGAAACATACGAGTAGGCACACAGGTAGCAAACATACGCATAGCCACACACGCAGCACACATACGAGTAGTCACACAGGTAGCGAATATAACAAGTAGGCACACTCGACCAGCCACATTCGTCTGGCAATCCATGAAAGAAGATAAACAGGACGGAACGATGGAGACATTTTTAAGAGTTTCATGTGGCGAAAAATCATATAAGAATAAGCTGTTTGTTTAAAAGGAGGGGGTGAGAGAAAAAGGAGGAGTGCGGGTGAAGAATATATGGCGCCGAAGTATCATTTACGGAACCGATCCCCCACTTCACACGTGTAACTCATAGGAAATGAAATGCTGTGATATTTTTGGGGTATCGTCGAAAAAGTGAATGTAACGAATTATTTCCGCGTTAATAGTTATACTTACTATGCATCAAAATATTTGTGAATGTATGAGGATTCCATAAATCCAGAGTTTTTTTTTAGGGAAAAAAGAAGTGTGAAAATAGGAGAACATCTTTAGCACCGATGATTGTGTCTGTTTAACCATCGGCGATGTCTAGATCTACTTGTAGATCTCATCTTATGATGATATGTGGCTTGCTTACAAAAATAATGTCTGAAATAACCTTTTAACTACTTCTCCAGTCCGTGTAATAGGTCTAGATCTACTTGGGGTACATTCAAGAACAGTTGTCTGGCCATAGGGCATATCTGTATGTCTGTCTAAGTCACAAAATATTGAAAATTTTCAGTCGAACTTCGAATTTCACACTCGTTCCTAACCACGCTCGAAAGAGGACGAAGAAGGGTCACTGCACATGCTCAAAAAAAAAAAAACAAACATTTACAATAAAAATTTATACTGGTTTTTAATGAAACAAAATATGTGTCGCAAACGCGACTACCAGTACCGACAGCGTATACCGGAAGAGTCGCAAACTTGATCCGAGTCATCAGAACAGTTCTTCGCCCTAGCATCCGCAGCGTCAACGAACTTGACTGCTAGGATTATTACACCATATCTTTGTACCTTTTACGAGGCAAAGTGTGTTCCTAAGATTAAGATGACAGTGCCTATCCATCTTTTAGTTTGTCCTTCCCCCCCCCCCCCCATGTAAGTAAAGAATGGCATTTCAAAGTTCATCACGTGACTCGTGGATATTACCCACTTAATGTCAACTATCAGGTGTCCGCTAATGGCACACTGGTGCATAATTGCAAAGGGAAGCGTAGCGAGTGTAATTCCAGATCGACCACCGTCGAACAACAGAGGACAGATTACACTGCCGATAAGTGAACCGTTAAGAGAAGCCTGTACGCCAGTTGTCACGAGAAAACGAGACACGGCGGTAGATACACATCTGGTAACGTACCACACAGGCATCTCTGCTGTCAACCTCATCCACGCTACTCTGACCTTCTTCTGGCTCTCAGCTACAGGCACAGTTCTCTACAGTTCTTCTCAGTCAGTTCAGTCATTTGTATGTCCCTTGCGGAAATTTGCCTCACTAACAGCTACGGCACACCTGGCAAGTGCACATTTTTGCGCCGTACTACACCTGCGCTCTTAATGTTGGACCCTTTGTGTAATTAAACAAAATATTTAGAGTCTTGTATAGTTTACATTAATATTGTCTGTATTGAAATTCGTTCACAGTGAGTAGTAAGACACTACACACGAAATATTTGAGAGGGATTGTAAATTATATTATACAGTAATCTTGTTTTTAATGTAAAATGTGAGGTTGTTTGGAGGCGCAGACATTGCACAGATTCGTACAGACATTCGTACAGGTACTGTACAGATTCCCACAGTTATTGTACATGTTTGCACGGATTCTGTGTGGATTTGTACATGTATATGTAAGAACATTGGATAAACGTACTCGTAATTAATGTTCATAAATGTTGGACTGGCTAAAGTTTTGTTTTTAATATATATATATATAACTGTGCGGTTAGAGAAATAAAATGTACCGTAGCATTTGCATGCAGTTGTGTTGGTGCCTTCACCTTTCTAGGTCATTGTAACATCAGAGGTAGGGATACCAGCACCTGTGGAGGTAGGAATACCGGCATCTGTGTGGAGGTAGGAATACCAGAATCTGTGGAGGTAGGGATACGAGCATCTGTGGAGATAGGGATACCAGAATCTGTGGAGGTAGGGATACCGGCACCTGTGTGGAGGTAGGAATACCAGCATCTGTTGAGGTAGGGATACCAGAATCTGTGGAGGTAGGGATACCAGAATCTGTGGAGGTAGGGATACCAGAATCTGTGGAGGTAGGGATACCAGAATCTGTGGAGGTAGGAATACCAGCATCTGTGGAGGTAGGGATACCAGCATCTGTGGAGGTAGGGATACCAGCATCTGTGGAGGTAGGGATACCGGCATCTGTGGAGGTAGGGATACCGGCATCTGTGGGGGTAGGGATACCAGAATCTGTGGAGGTAAGGATACCGGCACCTGTGTGGAGGTAGGAATACCAGCATCTGTGGAGGTAGGGATACGAGCATCTGTGTGGAGGTAGGGATACCGGCACCTGTGTGGAGGTAGGGATACGAGCACCTGTGTGGAGGTAGGGATACCAGCATCTGTGGAGGTAGGGATACCGGCACCTGTGTGGAGGTAGGGATACGAGCATCTGTGTGGAGGTAGGGATACCGGCACCTTTGTGGAGGTAGGGATACGAGCATCTGTGTGGAGGTAGGGATACTGGCACCTTTGTGGAGATAGGGATACGAGCATCTGTGTGGAGGTAGGGATACGAGCATCTGTAGAGGTAGGGATACCGGCACCTGTGGAGGTAGGGATACCGGCACCTGTGTGGAGGTAGGGATACGAGCATCTGTGTGGAGGTAGGGATACCGGCATCTAGGTGGAGGTAGGGATACGAGCATCTGTGTGGAGGTAGGGATACCGGCACCTGTGTGGAGGTAGGGATACGAGCATCTGTGTGGAGGTAGGGATACCAGCATCTGTGGAGGTAGGGATACCGGCACCTGTGTGGAGGTAGGGATACGAGCACCTGTGTGGAGGTAGGGATACGAGCACCTGTGTGGAGGTAGGGATACGAGCATCTGTGTGGAGGTAGGGATACCGGCATCTAGGTGGAGGTAGGGATACGAGCATCTGTGTGGAGGTAGGGATACCGGCACCTGTGTGGAGGTAGGGATACGAGCATCTGTGTGGAGGTAGGGATACCAGCATCTGTGGAGGTAGGGATACCGGCACCTGTGTGGAGGTAGGGATACGAGCACCTGTGTGGAGGTAGGGATACGAGCACCTGTGTGGAGGTAGCGATACGAGCACCTGTGTGGAGGTAGCGATACGAGCACCTGTGTGGAGGTAGCGATACCTCACCTGTGTGGAGGTAGGGATACGAGCACCTGTGTGGAGGTAGGGATACCAGCATCCGTGGGGAGGTAGGGATACCAGCACTTGTGTGGAGGTAGGGATACCTCACCTGTGTGGAGGTAGGGATACCGGCACCTGCCCCCTTAGGCCAGGTTAAACCCGCGGCCGGTTGGTCCGAAAAAAAAAATTCCGCCTGAGTGCGAAATCGAACTAGGGACCTTTTGGTCTGCAGGCGAGTGTGCTAACCACTACGCCACCGCGACAGCTAAATAAATAGTAGCAGTGAGGTATAATAATCTTCAGAAAAATAGTTCTGATTATCAGAATGTGGCGGCACATCTCTGACTTTCTTGGGGACACTCCCGTTTGCCGCAGTTTGAGAAACACTGCTCTGGGCCATGCAGGCCCACAAGCAAATTTAAGTTGATGTAACTATGTCAGCTGGAAGCACTCCAACTTAATGCTAATGGTCTCTTTATTTGACAGGATTTTAATGCTGGTGGAGCGAGTGCAGAACTTGTCTCAGCTGTCGGTAGTGGGACTGTGTTCTGTAGCAAGTTTTGTTTGTTTGTTCACGGATATTTCTTTATATGCCCCGTCTTGTCGTTCACTCATTTTCTTGATGTCTTCTTGCCTTTTCTTTCTGTTTATTAGCGTCTTCCATATCTCGCCCCCTTTTTTTTTGGGTCTTTTTTTCCTTCATGTATTTCATATCTCACTCCTTTTCTGTCTATTCGTTCGCATCTTTTATATCCTCGTCCCCTTTTTTCTGTACTCTTTTTTTCTTATCTTCTATATCATCTCGTTCCCTTGTTTCTGTACCTTTTTTCTTATCTTCTATATCATCTCGTTCCTTTGTTTCTGTACTTTTTTTCTTATCTTCTGTATCATCTCGTCCTCTTTTTTCTGTTCTTTTTTTTCATATCTTCTGTATCATCTCGTCCTCTTTTTTCTGTTCTTTTTTTTTTCGTATCTTCTGTATCATCTCGTCCTCTTTTTTTTCTGTACTTTTTTTTCGTATCTTCTATATCATCTCGTTCTCTTTTTTTCTGTACTTTTTTCCGTTATCTTCTATATCTCGTCCTCTTTTTTTCTGTACTTTTTTCCGTTATCTTCTATATCTCATCCTCTTTTTTTCTGTGATCTTCTATATCTCGTCCTCTTTTTTTCTGTACTTTTTTTTCGTTATCTTCTATATCTCGTCCTCTTTTTTTCTGTACTTTTTTTTCGTTATCTTCTATATCTCGTCTTCTTTTTTTTTCTGTACTTTTTTCCGTTATCTTCCATATCTCGTCCTCTTTTTTTCTGTACTTTTTTTTCGTTATCTTCTGTATCTCGTCCTCTTTTTTTCTGTTCTTTTTTTTTTCGTATCTTCTGTATCATCTCGTCCTCTTTTTTTTCTGTACTTTTTTTTCGTATCTTCTATATCATCTCGTTCTCTTTTTTTCTGTACTTTTTTCCGTTATCTTCTATATCTCGTCCTCTTTTTTTCTGTACTTTTTTTCCGTTATCTTCTATATCTCATCCTCTTTTTTTCTGTAATCTTCTATATCTCGTCCTCTTTTTTTCTGTACTTTTTTTCGTTATCTTCTATATCTCGTCCTCTTTTTTTCTGTACTTTTTTTTCGTTATCTTCTATATCTCGTCTTCTTTTTTTCTGTACTTTTTTCCGTTATCTTCCATATCTCGTCCTCTTTTTTTCTGTACTTTTTTTTTCGTTATCTTCTATATCTCGTCCTCTTTTTTTCTGTACTTTTTTTTCGTTATCTTCTATATCATCTCGTCCTCTTATTTTTCATGTCCTCCAAATCTCGTTCTTTGTATTTTTTTTCCTTCCGTATCTTCATTATATTGTGCCTTTCTTTCTGTCTTTTTTGTGTCTTCCATATCTCGTCTCTTTCTTTCTATCTAAACAAATCCGCCTCCTGATATCTTTTTTTCCGTGTCTTCCATGTATTACCATGTTCTTTCTATCTTTTTTTTTTCGTGTCTTTCATATCTCGCCCCTTTCTTTCTGTCTTTGTTTCATGTTCTCTCTCTCTCTCTCTCTCTCTCTCTCTCTGAACCTTAAGTGCCCAAGGCACATGGGACTTCCGCAAAGGTTTTCCCGTTCTTGCCCAAGTGATACCTCTGTTGCTGAGCTCTCTATATATTGTCTTTGAAAAAAACGTCCTATCACGTTGCATGAATATGAAACTTCAAAAGACAACCGTTTCAATGTCGTCGTAATAATAATAATAATATTAATGACAGGACTGGTGATATGCCATTGATTATTGAAGCGTTGAATGTGCACATTATTGTGGCGAAAGATGGTGTGTACTTTAGAGCATGTCTGGATGCGCAACTGTATCACCCACCCCATCCCATTCCACTATATTGTGATACTTGGCAGGTAACCAGGCAATGAGAGACGACTCCAAAAACACCCACCACCCACCCCATTCCACTATATTGTGATACTTGGCAGGTAACCAGGCAATGAGAGACGACTCCAAACACCCACCACCCACCCCATTCCACTATATTATGATACTTGGCAGGTAACCAGGCAATGAGAGACGCCTCCAAACACCCCCCCCCCCACCCCCATTCCACTATATTGTGATACCTGGTGGGTAACCAGGCTCTGAGAGACGGCTCCGACGTGATTCTCATCACTTTACTCTCCGGGATGGAGGGCCTAGAGGTCAAAGAAATATGGGCACTTAAACACGGCTTCTGTGTGCCCCCCTCCATAGCGGGAATGCGCCAGGTAAAGTGTTGACTTTAACACCTGGAGTGTCCAACTAGCTGACCGCGGACCGCACACGCCACGCTTTTTTTTGCGGCCAGTGTGTTTATTACAAAAAAAATAATTTAATTGATTAAAACTAACAAATATTGTAAATAAGAAAGACATCTAAAAGGTTTTTTTAAAAGATCTGAAAAGCTAATTAAAAGAAAAGAAGTTAGTTCTTCTTTACTTCACTACTGTCATTTTCCCCCCCTTATTTTAATTTGCAGTTGACAAAAACTGCTTGATTTAAATACGCCCCGCCCACTTGAATTCCTGATGCATTTTGGCCCTTGAAGCCTACTGTATCATCGTTTCTCAAACAGTGTGTCCAGACGTTGGTGTGCCTCGAGATAGCTAGATGCGTGCCGCTAAGTTTTTAGAGTGAAAAAAAAATTTTTTTTGGGACCAAATTAAGCACTTTTTTATCTGCTTATTTTATATGACAAATACTCGTAAGTTAGAATTATATATGACAAATACTCGTAAGTTAGAATTTTATATGACAAATACTTGTAAGTTAGAATTTTATATGACAAATACTCGTAAGTTAGAATTATATATGACAAATACTTGTAAGTTAGAATTTTATATGACAAATACTCGTAAGTTAGAATTTTATATGACAAATACTCGTAAGTTAGAATTTTATATGACAAATACTCGTAAGTTAGAATTTTATATGACAAATACTCGTAAGTTAGAAAACACCCAGCAATTTAGTTCTTAGTTCTAGTCCCAGGATGAGCTGAAAATGGCAAGAGCTAGTAGCTGTCACTAAGCAGTCTCTCACATTTCGCATTGAAAAGAATATCTCAGTACAACAAAGCTCGAAATAGCTGTTAAATTTATTCATTTGTCAGCATATGAATATAGTCAGTGTGTAACGTGCAAACTTTGAAAATGCTAAAAGTATGTGGTTAACTGCACGAGAGTCCCAGTTTAACAATGTTTTAGTTCTTTTATATTGTTCATTATTATTGTTATTATTGAATGTTCTATTATCATCACATCTCACCTTGGTACTTCACACGTCGAAGTTTCACATACATGGCAATAGAAGATTTCTCATGAACATTTCACTGATTCATTTTAATTTGACAAATAATATCAATATGATCAATACGTATAGCTGATAACTCACTTGTAATAATAGGCATAGGCAAGATTATACACATTTCATTATTTTCATCATAGTAGCACGAAATCTCACAAAATCACAATATCATAATTCTCATAATTCTACAAGCAGTATTTAAGCAGCGTTCACAATATTCAGTAATACAAAAGCTCTTGGTAACAATTACTGTACGATCTCTTGCTACACTAGTTCAATCTAACACTATGTCTCTATCTCTACATTTCTCTTGCTGAATGCCTCTTCCCCTCCTCTCTGCGTCTCTCTCTCTTTCTGAACCCCTATCTGCTCTTCGCCGGCCCTCCTTTCTGTGGCGAAAGATGGTGTGTACTTTGGAGCATGTCTGGATGCGCAACTGTATCACCCACCCCATCCCATTCCACTATATTGTGATACTTGGCAGGTAACCAGGCAATGAGAGACGGCTCCAAACACCCCCCCCCACCCCCATTCCACTATATTGTGATACCTGGCGGGTAACCAGGCAATGAGAGACGGCTCCAAACACCCCCCCCCCCCACCCCCATTCCACTATATTGTGATACCTGGCGGGTAACCAGGCTCTGAGAGACGGCTCCGACGTGATTCTCATCACTTTACTCTCCGGGATGGAGGGCCTAGAGGTCAAAGAAATATGGGCACTTAAACACGGCTTCTGTGTGCCCCCCTCCATAGCGGGAATGCGCCAGGTAAAGTGTTGACTTTAACACCTGGAGTGTCCAACTAGCTGACCGCGGACCGCACACGCCACGCTTTTTTTTGCGGCCAGTGTGTTTATTACAAAAAAAAAAATAATTTAATTGATTACAGCTAACAAATGTTGTAAATAAGAAAGACATCTAAAAGGTTTTTTTTAAAAGATCTGAAAAGCTAATTAAAAGAAAAGAAGTTAGTTCTTCTTTACTTCACTACTGTCATTTTTTCCCCCTTATTTTAATTTGCAGTTGACAAAAACTGCTTGATTTAAATACGCCCCGCCCACTTGAATTCCTGATGCATTTTGGCCCTTGAAGCCTACTGTATCATCGTTTCTCAAACAGTGTGTCCAGACGCTGGTGTGCCTCGAGATAGCTAGAAGCGTGCCGCTAAGTTTTTAGAGTGAAAAAAAAAATTTTTTTTGGGACCAAATTAAGCACTTTTTTATGTGCTTATTTTATATGACAAATACTCGTAAGTTAGAATTTTATATGACAAATACTCGTAAGTTAGAATTTTATATGACAAATACTCGTAAGTCAGAATTTTATATGACAAATACTTATAAGTTAGAATTTTATATGACAAATACTCGTAAGTTAGAATTTTATATGACAAATACTCGTAAGTTAGAATTTTATATGACAAATACTCGTAAGTTAGAATTTTATACGACAAATACTTGTAAGTTAGAATTTTATATGACAAATACTTGTAAGTTAGAATTTTATACGACAAATACTTGTAAGTTAGAATTTTATATGACAAATACTCGTAAGTTAGAATTTTATATGACAAATACTCGTAAGCTAGAAAACACCCAGCAGTTTAGTTCTTAGTTCTAGTCCCAGGATGAGCTGAAAATGGCAAGAGCTAGTAGCTGTCACTAATCAGTCTCTCACATTTCGCATTGAAAAGAATATCTCAGTACAACAAAGCTCGAAATAGCTGTTAAATTTATTCATTTGTCAGCATATGAATATAGTCAGTGTGTAACGTGCAAACTTTGAAAATGCTAAAAGTATGTGGTTAACTGCACGAGAGTCCCAGCATTAATATATAATACAAGTCAGTGGGTGCCACGACAGAAAATTTGCGTTATCAACGTGTCCCACAATCTGGGGGGGGGGATTTTTATAATCTCTGCTTTATGTCTTCACAGCTTGGCAACCATAACCGGTCGTGTCTGGGAGGGGGGGGGGTGTGTTTCTGAGACCTATATTTTTTGTCCTTGTACCCATTTCCTTCTTCTCTCCCCCTTCCCATTCACACAACCCCCACATCGACACCAAAGTCGGCCCAGAATCCTATCTCTTTGACATGGAGGTCATCTGCTAGAGCGAGACTGGATTACTTGCTCTTCACCAGCGCCCTGTCCAGGATTAAAATGTGAGCATATGTGTATGTTATGTGTAGCACACAGAAAACAGAACTTACCTGTTTTTGTTGTGTGCAGCATATAGAAGACAGAACGTACCTGCTTGTTGTGTGTAGCACACGGAAAACAGAACTTACCTGTTTTTGTTGTGTGCAGCACATAGAAAACAGAACTTACCTGCTTGTTGTGTGTAGCACACAGAAAACAGAACTTACCTGTTTTTGTTGTGTGCAGCACATAGAAAACAGAACTTACCTGCTTGTTGTGTGTAGCACACAGAAAACAGAACTTAACCTGCGTGTTATGTGTACCACACGGAAAGCAGATCTTACCTGCGTGTTGTGTGTAGCACACATAAAACTAAACATACCTGTATGTTGTGTGTAGCACACACACAAAACAACTTACCTGCGTGTTGTGTGTAGCACATAGAAAACGAAACATACCTATGTGTTATGTATAGCACATAGAAAACAGAACTTACCTGTGGTTGTGTGTAGCACACAGAAAATAGCACTTACTTGCCTGTTGTGTGTAGCACACAGAAAAAAGAACTTATCTGCATGTTGTGTGTAGCACACAGAAAACAGAACTTACCTGCGTGTTGTGTGTATCACACAGAGAACAGAACTTAATTGCCTGTTGTGTGTAGCACACAGAAAAAAGAACTTATCTGCATGTTGTGTGTAGCACACAAAAAACAGAACTTTTCTATGGTTGTGTGTAGCACACATAAAACAGAACTTACTTGCCTGTTGTGTGTAGCACACAGAAAAAAAGAACGTATCTGCATGTTGTGTGTAGCACGCAAAAAACAGAACTTACCTGCGTGTTGTGTGTATCACACAGAAAACAGAACTTACCTGCTTGTTGTGTGTAGCACACATAAAACTAAACATACCTGTATGTTATGTGTAGCACACAGAAAAATGAAAAGTAGTTTGGTCCTCTCTTTTTTTAATTTTCAGGATCTGCTGTGATAACACACACAACAAACAATACAGATCAAATGTAACATTTCTAGCCTTTTTATGGTAATCTGTTTACTCCAGTCCCTATCATTTTATGGCAGTTATCGGTAATATGTGTAGTATAAAGCTTCAGTTCTCCGTTCACTGGGAATCTGTTTACTTACTGCAGCCTTCTGAAATATGTTTACGGCGGTATTCGATAATTTGTTTTATTCTGTCTTCGGTAATCTGCTGGCAGCATTGGGGTATTCCGTTTACTGTAGTGTTCGATGTGTGATAGCATTTGTTTAAGGGCATCTAATAATCAGTATCTCAGAGTTAGGCCGATGATGATTGTATGTGTTTGTAGAATATTCTCCATTTGTTTTGTCCGTGACTTCTAGTTCATTCTTTGAACGTGGAAAGTGGTTTTTGTGGTCTGGGTGTGAGAGGAAAGTTTTATCTCAGATTGACTGTTGAGAGAGAACGTGGTCAGTAGCTAGTAGTTGTGTGTGTGGACACCACAGGGGAACAGAAGTAAGGGTAGACCAAAAGAGACATGGAGAAGAGCAACAGAGAGGATGTTGAGCAATAGAGGGCTCACCTGGGGAAGAGCAGAAAAAATGGCAAAGGACAGGCATTTGTGGAAAACCCTTGCGGAAGCCACATGTGCCCTGGGCACTTAAGGTTCAGAGAGAGAGAGAGAGAGAGAGAGAGAGAGAGAGAGAGAGAGAGAGTTGTGTGTGTGGGTTAGTTTCATTCGTATGGCGCTTTTTCAGTGGCTTAGCTAGCGTTGGAGTTATGCATGTGGGAATCATCTTTTGATATATTTTCGTCGTCAGTCAGTCAACATCATCATCAAGTTCAGCGTAATAAACGGAAGTGAGTGATAAGGTAATGCAGGTTTTGATTGATGACCCCATCTGCCAGGTTGTGATCGTCCCGGGGTTGCCCTGTGAAGAGTTATTATTACAGGGAAATATTCCTCGTGTTGTTACTGTGTGTCTGTAACTTAGTCTGAGTCTTTGGACTCACCAGACCACAGCGTGACACAGTCAGCATACGCGTTTTTAAGCATGTTAACAACAAGCAAAGCGACTGTTCACATACACGATGTTTTCTGTAAACTTAGGCAATCTGCTTACAGTAATCAGATTTTTTGTTTTGTTCATTGTTTTAGTTTAAGTAAAATTAAAATCAGAGTACAGATGGGGAATAAAATAAATATACTTTGCCTTGCAACACCTGTTAAAATATCCAAAAATCCTGCCCCAAAACACCAAAATAACAATCTACGAAACTATAATAAGACCAGCCATCATGTATGGATCAGAAACGTGGAGTACAACAAAGAAAGATGAACAACAATTGCAGGTCTGTGAGAACAAGATCCTAAGAAGAATCTTTGGGCCGATAAAGGATACCGACAATGGAGAATGGAGAGCTAGAAAGAACACTGAACTGAACAGCTTATTTAAATCCCAAATGTTTTGAAACTGAACAGACTACGCTGGGTGGGCCATGTAGAAAGAATGGAAGAGAACAGACAAACGAAAATGATGTATGCACAAGAGATGAAGGAAACAAGACCAAGGGGTAGACCAAGACAGATGGGAAGACAGCATAGAAGTTTTTGTGAAAGAAATTTGTTAACGTTAAGCCATGTAGAGGGACACGACGATCCTTCGCTAGAAGCAGGTTGCACTGGCTGATGGTACTCCATGGTGTTTGGGCATGATCTAGCCACCTTCTCCGTGGACGCCATCCTGCTCTGATGCCTGGCATTCTTGCCTCTCTCTCTTAATTCCCTCTTTCCACCTCCCTCTACCTCCCTCTCCCCCTCCCTGAAATTCCCTCCCTCTCTCCCTACCTCTATCCCTCTCCTTCAGCCTCCCTCACCCTCTCTCCCTCCCTCTGTTCCCCCTCTCGCTCCCTCTCTCTCCCCTCTCAGTCCCTTCCCCTCTCTCTGTATCCCCCTCTCAGAACCTTTAGATACCCACAAGGCGCATGGGGCTTCCCCAAGAGTTTTCCAATAACATCTGTCTTTCTCATCCCCCCCCCCCGTTCTTGCCCATGTGAGCCCTCTTTTGTTCCTCTCCATGTCTTGGTCTGCTCTTATTCTTTGGTCTACTCTTATTCTTGTACCCCTGAGGTGTTCATCTCAGTTCTGTTTGTGGTAATGAGTTACCGATCATCCGGAGTACATACCCGAGTTTACGCCATCGTCTTTTTTTTTCTCAGTAATCTAAGTCTTTGAATGTAAATGCTACAGAAGAGTTCTCCAAATATCGTGGACACAAAAAAGAACAAATATATCTATACTACAAGAGCTTAATATTGAAGAAGGCTGGCTAGTGAAGAGGATTAAAGAGAGAAAACTGAAATATTTTGGACACATTAAACGTCATGATAATTTAGAGAAGACCGTATTGGAAGGATACATAATGGGAAAAAGAAAAAGAGGAAGACCAAGACGAAGATGGCTGCAAGACATCGTTGACGATCTGGAAATGGATGCAACAGCAGCAGGCCATCTTGCTCACAACCGAGAGGCCTACAGGAGTGCTGTTTGGGAGGCAAAGTTCCGCAAGGGACATGCAAATGAATGAATGAATTAATTAATCTAAGTCATTGGCTTCATATGCATTTCTGCCAGCAAGGTGTTATTTCTTATGGTACCTAGCCACAATATTCGTCGAATCCTACGTCAACATTTAATCTGGAAGGAAATAGATTGCTTTCTATAGTTTTGGTGGTTTTCCAGCGTTCACTTCCGTGGAGTAGCACATTTAGGACATTACTCTTAAATATCCTGATTATTTTGTTTGTTTTCATGCTCGGCTTTTAGGATTTCCATACATTGATTGCCCAGGATTTGCGAAAACTTGGTTTGGGCTCTAGTTATCCTGTATATTCTTGTATATAGAACAGTTATTATACAGGGGTCCCCCATACGCGTTTTCCAGGTTCCACCGAGGTTGGAAAGGTTGAGAAAGGCTTTTGTGTTGACCGTGTTGTGTCCCCTTGTCAATCTTGCGGATTATTTCCCGTGTCAGGCAGACACTCTCATAGCTTTACCAGCAGCCCAATGGGATTCGTTAAAAAAAAAGGGTAATTAAAATGTAAATTCAACGCACTTTACTTATGCCCACAGGCGGGCAGTTTGCCCACAGATGCTTAAAAAATGTTAACGGTTTTATTATGACGATACAGAGAGAGAGATAGATAGATAGATAGAGAGAGAGAGAGAGAGCTGAATCACGTGACAAACATCAGCCACAAAGTACTTGACCTTATGTACTAAATGAGACAGGACAAGTGCAAAGCGAGGTCGGACAAGGAGAAAAAAAAATTGTTGTGGAGTCTTTCTGAGTCGCTGGCCTGACATTTGTGGGGGGGGGGGGTGTCTTTTGCAGTGAATGGGTGGAGGTTTTATTTGTGTGGGTGTAAATCTGTCTGCATGTTTTACCTGTCTGTTTATCCTTCTGTCTGCTTGTATATCTGCCTGTCTGCCACCCGGCATGTATGTCTGCCTTTCTGCCTGCCTGTCTATACGCTTGCCTAACTGCCTTTCTGCCTGCCTGTCTATATGCTTGCCTAACTGCCTTTTTGTCTATATGCTTGCCTAAATGCCTTTCTGTCTATATGCTTGCCTAACTGCCTTTCTGCCTGCCTGTCTATATGCTTGCCTAACTGCCTTTCTGTCTATATGCTTGCCTAACTGCCTTTCTGTCTATATGCTTGCCTAACTGCCTTTCTGCCTGCCTGTCTATATGCTTGCCTAACAGTCTTTCTGCCTGCCTGTCTATATGCTTGCCTAACTGTCTTTCTTTCTATCTGCCTACCTGCTTACTTACTTATCAACATACCTACCCACCCACTTGCCTACCACACAGTCACCTACCCATCTACCAAGCCACCTACTTACCCACGTTCTTACCGACCTGCCTACCTGCCTACCTACCTACCTACCTACAGCTGTTCTCATGCCACAAAGGATGTCCACAGCTGTTCTCATGCCACAAAGGATGTCCACAGCTGTTCTCATGCCACAAAGGATGTCCACAGCTGTTCTCATGCCACAAAGGATGTCCGCAGCTGTTATCATGCCACAAAGGATGTCCGCAGATGTTCTCATGCCACAAAGGATGTCCGCAGCTGTTCTCATGCCACAGAGGATGTCCACAGCTTTTTTCAGGTCAGAAAGGGGACAGACCTACTTACCGACTCTCTAGCCTACCTACCTATCTACAGACTGACCGACCTGTCCACCTACCATCCTATCTACCTGTCGACCGACGTACCTACTCATCTGCCTACCCGTGCGTCTGTCCATCCAACTTTTGTCCATTTACCTGTCTGCCTTCCTTTCTGCAAGCAATTATCAAACATTCATCATGCACATCCGAATGTTTAAACGAGTCTAATTATCCTTCGATATCTCTGTATGTTCTTCTAAACGTAATTTACTTACCTACCTCTGTTCTCATATTTGCCGAAGATAAATTACTTCAAAGCCACTGACAAAAAAGATAAGCAACTTCTCTAATGCTGGAAGTGCAGAAAAATATACAGGTGTATTACAGATTACACAGAAATTAAAGATGAGTAATAGTAGTATTTAGCAGTGGTAGTTGTAGTAGTAATAGTAGTACCAGCAGCATTAGTAGTAGTAGTAGTAGTAAGGGTAGTAATAGTAATAGTAAGAGTAGTAGTAAGAGTAGTAGTAGTAAGGGTAGTAATAGTAGTAGTAAGGGTAGTAGTAAGAGTAGTAATAGTAGTAGTAGTAATAGGAGTATTAATAGTAGTAATAAGAGTAGTGGTAGTAGTAGTAGCAGCAGTTCATTCACGTGACATGTCCTTTCCAGAACACTGTCCTTCTCACAGCCTCCCTGAATGCAATACGGTCTTGGCAAGTTCGCCGGCTGTTTGAAAGAAGGACAGGATCATCGGCGTATCTGATTTCTGGAATCTGGGTGGGCCCCGATGTTGAAAGAGTCAATTTCAGTTGTTTCCTGCTCTTCTCTTACTTGTTGATGATGTTTTTCAGTGTAGATGTTAAACAGGTACGGAGAAAGGACCCTGTCGTACTCTCTTTTGTACGTCATGTTTCGCCATCTAGCCTCACTGCTGCTTTCTGATCTTGGTACAGTTTGGCGATGAGTAGTAGCAGCAGTAGTTGTAATAATTCAAGTAGTAGTAGTAGTAATGCAAGTAATACTAGTAGCAGTAGTAATAACGCAAGTAGTAGTAATAGTGGTGAAAATTGTAGTAATAATAGTAGTAATAGTAATAGTAGAAGTAATAGAAGATATAGTAGTAGATGTAATAGAAGTAGTGATGATGATACTATTATTATTATTATTAGATCATAATCACCTCCATAATCCTCTTCACATTTACCGCCCGCAGCTCATACCTCCTGTTAATTTTTACCAGTTTGTTCCTACTCCGTAGTGCCTATTATTACTGCCCGTTATTACATTGTTGTTATTGCGTTTGTTACTACTTCTGCCAATTCTTCAAGAACTGAAGCCACAGCAGGACCTCTAGCAACCAGCAAATAATGCCAGCGCTGTTGCTGAATGTGCTATAACTATTGATGGCGCTGTTGCCGTGGAAACCCACCGTTTCCAGTCTACCCCTGGCTCTACTGCTCTCTTTACGGCGGCTTCTTGGAGTGGAAATCAGCGACGTCTTACCACCCCACATTTAGTACAGCAGCAGTAAGCAGTAAGTACTTCTGCTCGCCATCTCAGTGCATCAGTACCGGCCAGATATCTGTAGCTGTAGTTTATATCCACTACAGGAGGGTGACAACTCTTGCCCGATTAGGCAGTCAGCTACCCATAGCTGACCAAGACCCTGTCCCACTTCTCCGTTGGTGTCCCATCAGTAACAGGCCTAGCCTGGCTAACGGGGCCGGGATCGCCATAGTCCCCATGGTGGTGGAGTCTGCTAAAGAAGTATTGCACACCACCCTGCTTTTTTAGCTGCACTCCGTGACTGAAAAAAAAATAGCCGGCATAACCCGCTCCCAAGCCGATACGATGCTGTGCTTCAACATCTTCACAGCATCGGCTGCAAAGAACACCAGCTCACAGTTACAGGGAGATAGCACAAGACAAGACAAGACATCGACTACGAGATAACCCTGCTGCAAGCAAATTCATAACCGCCCTTCCTTGTTGGCCTCTCATGTAATATTTTGTGCACGTCCGCGCTCTTCACTTCTCTCTCTTTCTCTCTCTCTCTCCCCCCCCCCCAAAACCGCTAATAGTGTTTGAGTGTTTGTTAAGAACGACAACTAATTTCATGCAAACCAAATTTCCCTCAAAAAATGAACCCTCGCGATATAATTTACTCATTCTTTGGAGAGTGTGTGTGTGAGAGAGAGAGAGAGAGAGAGAGAGAGAGAGAGAGTATTACCATCTATATAAATTCCCATACAGATTTAGAGTGGGGAAAAATTGCGTGTTTAAATTTATCTGAGAGCTATGGATGAATAATTGTTGAGTTCTGGCTGGATAAATACCGTGTTCCAGCTTTTTAGAAAAGTAGGAGTATCAACTCCGATAGAGATGGTAGATGTTTTGGGTGATGTATCTTCGGAGCTGTGAACAAATGTTTTAAGTTCTTTTGAGCAAAAGTAGTTGTTTCATAAAGTCGATATCTCTTTACTTCCCCTCATAATTCCCCAACTGCCGTTAAAAAAAAAATAATTTTTTTTTTGCTACTATAACCTGTTCAACAGTTACCCCCAGGTAATATTGGTAACCTTGCTAGCAGGATGTAACAAGGAAGACATTAAAAGGGAGTGGGGATACTCCCAGTATTCTTTTGTACGGTTTCAGCCAGGTCAAAATAACCCAAGTCCTTTCAGCCTTAGAGAGAGAGAGAGAGGGGGGGGGGGGGGGGGGAGATTGAGAGTGGGGTGGGGAGGGGGGCTGTCAAGTTTCTGGACAGACTGACACTAGTTAAACTAGACCGACCCACTTGTCGAGTTGTGTTGGATTTGCTGGTGGTTTCTTCATCCGGTTTGTTGATTTCATCTGCGCTTTTAAAACATATTTTAGGATTAAGTGCATCGAGTTCTTTACAGGGCTAAAACTTGACAGTAAACTGGATTTAGTGTATATTTAATATGTGAACAGATTTTGAATTAGTACTGGAAGTAAAAAGCGGACTGTCCACCATATTTCCAGGACTTCCAAGAAGTGGTTTTGTTTCACTCGTGTGTGTCATAATATATTATGTGCCGCGCGGGACAACGTTAGCGAGCACGTTTCTCCATCTTGTGCCGCGCGAGACAACGTTAGCGAGCACGTTTCTCCATCTTGTGCCGCGCGGGACAACGTTAGCGAGCACGTTTCTCCATCTTGTGCCGCGCGGGACAACGTTAGCGAGCACGTTTCTCCATCTTGTGCCGCGCGGGACAACGTTAGCGAGCACGTTTCTCCATCTTGTGCCGCGCGGGACAACGTTAGCGAGCACGTTTCTCCATCTTGTGCCGCGCGAGACAACGTTAGCGAGCACGTTTCTCCATCTTGTGCGGTGCGGGACAACGTTAGCGAGCACGTTTCTCCATCTTGTGCGGTGCGGGACAACGTTAGCGAGCACGTTTCTCCATCTTGTGCGGTGCGGGACAACGTTAGCGAGCACGTTTCTCCATCTTGTGCGGTGCGAGACAACGTTAGCGACCACGGTTCTCCATCTTGTGCGGTCCTTGGTGTTTCCTATCATTTCAGATGTATACCTTGTCACTTGGTCAGTCCGCTGAGATGTTTTTTTTCTTGGCCTTCCTCTCTTTTTTTCCTCTTGAATTTTCCAGTGTTACTAGGTTCTTCAGCGTCTGTCTTCTCATCCAAGAACTTTTGATTTGTCTTTTTTTCTTATCCTTTTAAACAGTTTTCGTTGTTCTGAAAGTTTTGTTTTGTTTTTTGTTGAGGACCTCATTAGTTTATATTTTTCTTTTATCGTATAAATGAAGAATTTATGCAAAATAATAATAAATAAGTAAGTGAAAACACAAATGAAAAGAATGAGAGTCACTCTCTTGGCGTCACAGTTTTTTTTTCCTTCTTGTGGTGGTGTACAGTGTATGTTAAATCTGTAGTGGTTCTCTCTCTCTCTCCATCCCTCTCTCCCTCCCCCTCCCCCTTGTTCAATCATACCAGAACCGGAAATGTACTTTGGTAATTTTTTGAGTAGATAGACCAAAACAATTTGATTCCAAAGATTAAATTAACCGATTCCAAAGTGGACAGTTTTAAATGAAAGAACTGTCGCTATAACGAGAGAAACAAAAGGAAAAAAAAGGTGCTTTGTACAAACATCTTATCTTGTCTTGTATTATCTCCCTGTAACTGTGAGCTGGTGTTCTTTGCAGCCGATGCTGTGAAGGTGTTGAGGTACAGCATCGTATCGGCGTGGGAGCGGGTTATGGCAGCTATTTTTTCAGTCCTGGGATGCATCTAAAAAGCGCGGGGGGGGGGAGCTGTGCAATACTTCTTTAGCAGACTCCACCACCATGGGGATTATGGTGATCACAGGCCCCATTAGGTAGGCTAGGTCTGTTACTCGGGGTGCCAACGGAGAAGTGGGACAGGGTCTATGTCAGCTATGGTTCGCTAACCCTGATGCAAGCATATCGGCTATGGGTCGCTGATTGCCTTATCGGACAGCGTCTTCCCCCCCCCCCCCCCCCCCCCACAAACATAAAATGAACGAATAAATAAATAAATTCCTTAAGAACCATAATTAACTATTTTACAGAAATACCAGAACTAACAAACTCGACGGTCTGTTTCCTCTTTTGTCCATGGTTTGTGGACGTCTGAGTGGTGGAGCGGTTAGCGCACAAGTCTCTTATGGCGAAGGTCGGCCGTTCGAATTGGGTCGGAGGCGCCCTAATCTGCCCTGTACTTGTGTTTAGAGCTGGGGATGGAGACGGCGGGCAGTCGTGATGCTGACCACAGCGCCCTCTAGTTTGCCCGACAGAAGGTCAGGGAAAATATGCACCCTGAGAGAGAGAGAGAGAGAGAGACACACACACACACACACACACGCACACACACACACACACAGACAGAGAGTTACTTTTACCTGTATCTTTTTACCTTGATTTGCCCGGACCCGTTATGATGCTCGTCGATTGATATTGATAAAAGGAGACAAGTAACATGGGAAGGTAATTCGGTGCAAGAAAGGTAACTCCCCACAAGAACGGTAACTCGAAACAAGAAAGGTAACTCGGAACTGTAGTATGATATAAAGAGAGTAAAATAACATTATCCGTCTACGTAATATTAAATGTTAAAATAGACCCTGGAATAATAATCTTGTGTTTTTAAAAATCTCAGATGTCTATTATTTAACGCCTTTGGTGTCATTTAGATATTATTCAGATGATATCACTGCACTGTTATTGGAATGTTAAGCGATCGGATTTAAGAAGGAAGAGGAAATATTAGTCTCTAAATTCGACATATTTTTGGTTTCCGCTGTGAGTGAAATGATCTTCATGTTAAGATGAGTTTGTAGTAGTAGTAGTAGTAGTAGTAGTAGTAGTAGTAGTAGTAGTAGTAGTAGTAGTAGCAGCAGCAGCAGCAGTAGTAGTAGCAGCAGCAGTAGTAGTAGTAGTAGTAGTAGTAGTAGTAGTAGTAGCAGTAGTAGTAGTAGTAGTAGCAGCAGTAGCAGTAGTAGTAGTAGTAGTAGTAGTAGTAGCAGTAGCAGTTTCAGTTATAAAATACATTTTTATATCAGTTGTGCTCGCATTTCCTTCTGTCTGGTTATTTCTGGTGGATTCATCAGATCCAGACGTGTCAGTAGTTCTAGCCGTGCTCTCAATGTAAGCCGTATCGCCAGTTCTGTTCTAGTCGTGCCTTTAATGCTAGTCGTGCCTGCAGTGCTAGTCGGATCATTAGTTCTAGTCGTGCCTTCAGTGCTAGTCGTATCACTAGTTCTAGTCGTGCTTGCGTGCTAGTCGTATCACTAGTTCTAGTCGTGCCTACAGTGCTATCCTATCACTAGTTCTAGTCGTGCCTGCAGTGTTAGTCGGATCATTAGGTCTAGTAATGCCTTCAGTGCTAATCGGATCACTAGTTCGAGTCTTTCCTTCAGTGCTAGTCGTATCGCTAGTTCGAGTCTTTCCTTCAGTGCTAATCGGATCACTAGTTCGAGTCTTTCCTTCAGTGCTAGTCGTATCGCTGGTTCGAGTCTTTCCTTCAGTGCTAGTTGTGCCTGCACCATACGCCCCCGTTACACTCTGCTCTGCTAGTACCAAGTTTACACATGTTACCACCGCAGTCTTCCCTTCGGTGTTGTCTGTATCTTCACAGTTCGAATCGAATCTTTAGTGCTGGTCGCCTCACCAGCTGTAACGTGCCTCCCGTGCTGTCTGTACATTCAGTGCTAGCTGAAACACAGATGGCGTTTGTACTGTTAGTGTTGGTCGTACCTCCAATGTTTATTGTACCAGCAACGGTAATTTTACCAATTGTGCTAGTTGCAGTTATAGCAATTGTTTTAGTTTTTTAATTATGCTGTAGTTCCATCTCTGTGATATAATGTTTTGGGAAACATAGAACATAGCTTGGGGGAGATGGGTGGGGGAAAGGGTGGGGGTGGTAAAGATACATTCTTGTACATAGATGAAGTAAAACAGGAGAAGGAAAAGTCAAGTCAGCATAGACTTGTGATATACAGACACAACCGGTTCTGCTGTTAGTCTAACCAGGCAGTTACCAAGAGTGAAAGATCTCAGAGGGGCGTTCTGTGGCCATCGAGAGCCATGTCTGTCTGTCTGTCCTGTCCATGCCAGTCAGACGTTGGTCGTCAGTGACTTCCACAACCATCTGTCCTTTGCTCTCTCTGTAAGATGCGTGCTTCACCGTAATCTATGCCACTCTTTTAGTCCGTCATGTATCTTGTTTCTTCTCCTTCCTCTATCCGTTTTTGTCCCTGCCGGTTTTCCCCGTTGTCACTAGATGTTCCAGTTTGCCTCTTCTCCGCCATATAAACAGCCGGTTAGTCTTTGCTGTGTCCTGCAGATTAGCCAGACGTTTTGTCTACAGAATCATAACACGGAGAGGTACATATACACTTCTTGGTGGTTTGCTGCATCTTATTTTACTTTCAGCGGTTTAGAAGAAGACGATAAAGCTATCTAAAATAGCTGCCTTCCCGGATCAAGAAGTAAAGTGTCTGCTTTAACATTTGTAGTCTCTTAATCGGGAAGTGCATTCTCTGTGTACACAGGTGGGATTTCAGCCCGGTACTGCATGCGTTCGGTTCATGTAATGGCAACACCGCTTATAGGAACTACTTGTTAATAAATGAAGTGGGCTGTTATTCTTCTTTAATTCCAGTAGTTAAAGTAACATGAATCCGGTTTCTTATGACAAGATTTCAAGGTAATACGTGTTTTTAAAAAAAAAAAAAAAGGCCTAATAGTACTATTCTTTAAAGTACAGGCAGTCCCCGAGCTACGAACGACCGTAAAGTAAAGCCTGTTACATTTGTAAAAACTGGAGTTACATACAATAGTTCATTATAACAGACAGGCACTACTTTATGGCCCGGATTAAAACATTGCGCGTCTACAGCGATTCATCGGTGTTTTTGTTTTAGCGTCTTTTTATGTATGAAAAGGTACACTATATATTATATATACTATATAACTGACATTAGATACGAACTTTAGCTAACTGTTCCCATGACGTAGGAACGGAACTGATTTGTAACTGGGGGGGGGGGGGGGAACTGGCTGTATTCCGTTGAGAGCGTCTGAGTGGCGCAGCGTATAGTACGCTTGTCTGTCGTTACCAGTGAGTTCAAGTCTGGCCAGAGGCGCTGCAGTAAGCCAGCCATCCTGTAGAAATTGGTACCTGACTCCTATTGGATCTTGGGAAGGAGAGGCGGTCAGACGTACTGCTGACCAACACTGATCCTGTCCTGTCCAAACAGGTCAGAGAAAATAAATGGCACTGACATTGTATCTCTTAAGTGGGTGTCTGGCAAGCTGGGGGTCGGTTTTCTTTTTCGTGTTTTTTTTTCTTTAATATGTTGTAGATGATTAATTTGTGTCTGAAGAAAATATTTCATTCATCGTCGTCGTCATCATCATCATCATCATCATCATCATCATCGCCATAATCATCGTCATCGTCGTCATAATCATCGTCGTCATCATCATCATCATCTCCCTATGGAGCTTTGACTGCACTGAGTCTCCAGTCTGCACCGCCTGTTTGCCTTCGTTAGAGCACTCGGTCAGATTGGTTCCTGCCAATCTCCTGATGCTGTCCAACCCCATCCGTTATCGTTGTTGTCCTCTTGTTCTCTTCCTTTTGCCCTCAAGTAGGGTCTTCAATATATTTAACAATACTGTCAAGAAAAAAAAAACAACCGTGTCTTTCCTTCAGAACTCATGTATTTTGATTATAAAGAGAAACACCTGTTTTCTATGGTTGCAGAGTAAAATGTTTTCAAGTAATGCCATGTATTTTCCACATTAATTGCTTAATTTCAACTTTCAGGCAGTTTAAATAATTATAACAAGGAATTATAACAAGGTAAATGGAATTCACAATTAGGATTCAGTCAAATGGGAAAATTATGTAGGCGTAGAAATTATTTGTTATTCTTTGGTTTTGTGGTGAATCTGCTCGCTCTCCCCTCGCCAAATTTGTCTATAACGGGCAACTTGTTCATTTTCCACGTGGCTTTTAACTGTAATTCACGTAGAGATATCCCCCTCAATTTGCTCTTTTCATCTAGACCAGTGGTTCTTAATATTGGAACCCCTCCCCTCTCACCAAGGGATCCACGAAAGCATTTTTTTTTGGGGGGGGGATCCACAGACCACCAAATGGATTTACTCGATTAAAAGAAATCTTAACATCTTATGTGTTACATTTATTTGCTTTATTTTTATTGAGGGCCCCATAGTTGATCTCAGGCCTGAAAAGGGGTCCACAGCTGTTTTCAGGCCTGAAAAAGGGTCTGCAGCTGTTCTCGAGCTTGAATAGGGGTCCAGAGCTGTTGGTAGGCCTGAAAAGGATCACACAGCTGTTTCCAAGCCTTAAAAGGAGCCCATAGCTGTTTGCAGGCCGGAAAATGTATGCACAGCTGTTCACAGGCCTGAAACGGGGCCCACAGCTGTTCTTAGGCCGGAAAAATGGTCCACGGTGAAAAAAGAGTTGAGAACCGTTGACTTTGACCGTCTTCTGTTGAATGTTTTGCATGTTATGTGTATCTCGGGGCATATCTACATTACAAATCTGGCAAGATGTGAGATTACACATCAGCGTTATAAATGTATCATATTGCAAAATTTGTCGCGTTAAAATTCAACACCACCAAAATTTTTTTAACGATGTCTAGGGGTTCAGCATATCGAATTCTGACAAGCCCTGTCCACACGCCAAGTTTCTACAAATCTAGATCGTACAAGTTCTTATGCACGTCAACCCCATGAAGGGAGTTGGGCATTTTAAGTTTACCGGACGTTTTCTGCGACCGACAGCTGTCACGATGTCCTCTTTTGGTGGGGGTGGGGGAAGGGGGGGGGGCGCTTTTTTTTTGTCACTTTACACGAGTGTCCCGTGTCACCCCAGTTTCTGTTTGTCTTGGGGGAGAAAACACTGTTGGAAATAGCAGTCGTACAGCGTATATTGTAAAGTCAAAGAGCGATCTTTTGCGATCCTTTGTTAAACGTTTCTTTATAGAAAGCAGTTTTTTTTTTTCCCTTGTAATTCTGTACCAGAGTTTTATAAGACAAGTATGTCATCGTCGTCATCATCATCATCATGTGCCATATCTTCATTGGAAAGTTCGGCTGTGGTTTTCACAGAGCGCCATGCCAAGCTCAGCTCAAGCTGTTATTGATAGTGATGCAGCAGAGAGGAGTTCGTTCTAGGAAGGACTTTCATTTGTAGCCCTATCATACCAGAGAGAGATATATAGAGGGGGGAGGGGGTGTGTTAATTGGCCATATTTTCCTTGATCTGTCGGCACGCTAGAGGATGATGTGGCCAGCATCATGTCAGGTCACTTGTCCTTTCCCTATTTCAAGCAGGCGAGGGTAACTAGGGGCCGGATTCGAAACCCACCCCCCCCCCCCCCATCAGCCTTCGCCTGAGGAGCGAGCTCACTAACCAATACCCCATATAACTCACCGGTGTAAATTATATATATATTGAAACGTTTTTTTTCCCTCTTGTTTATATGCTGTAGGAAATACTTCTTGTAGACCAGTGTTTCTCAGCCTTTCTTTTGCTCCTGCAGAACCTCTGGATTAAAGTATTAACCGCTGTTCATGTTTCGCTTCATATACCCCCCTCCCTCTCTCTTTCTCTCTATCTTTCACCATCCAGCTATCACTGACACCCCCCCCCCAACCACCATTATAAAATATACCAAATCTAATAAAATCATAGTGGGTTTTTTCCCGTTTAGTTTATCCAGTAGATGCCACCGCCGAAAAGAATACATGTATATAATACAAAATGTTCATCAAGTATGGCTTGTGGTATCCAGTCAGTCGGTCATCTGCATGTCCCTTACGGAACTTTGTCTCTCTAACAGCTCTCCTGTAGGCCTCTCGGTTGTAAGCAAGATGTCCCTGCTGGTGATGCGTCCTTTCGCAAATCATCAACGATGTCTTGCAGCCATCTTCGTCTTGGTCTGGTCTTGTCTTGTCTTGTGTAAGAGTAGTGTTTATATTTTCTTGTATAGAACTAAAACTGACTTTCTGCACAACCTTTCTTGGACTAAAAACAAACAAACAAACAAACAAACAAACAAAAAAGCTATGTAGCTAACCTGTAGGGTTTCTGCGAGATATGCGTTTGAGGCATTTGTCAGTCACGACCTCTGGCGGGGAACCCTTTTGCAGATCCCGTCATAGTACCCTAGGTGGAGAAGCCCTGAACTAGAAAGGTCATGCTGGATCCACCGTGACGCCACGACCTCGCTGTGTCAGAGATCTCCCAGAATCTCCCTAAAGAGATGGAGATCTGGTCGTGGTTGCAGGTCGTTGAGAAGTCTGTCACGACATTTCTCTCTCTCAGGTCTCTCTACTGTCATTTACACGCTACTGTAAAACAAAGACAGCCGCAATGATTCATCATCATCATCTTCATGTACCATAATCATCATTGATCAGACAAAAAAAAGAGAGCTCTATCTTGTGTCTTTGGGACGAAATCGTGATTGCAGAAAATGTAGCTCTACCCAGGGTCTGCGCTTGTCTACGCAGTGTCAACTACTTTCTCCCCCCCCCCCCTTTTCCCCCATTAATCTCAATGGTCAGTACTCTGTTCCTCTGATGTCTATGTCCACGGCGACTGCCTAGTTGGCCTGATTGTTGCAGGGGCCCATGTTATACCTATAGACAAAATCAGACTCGAGGCCTGTCTTTAGAAGACATTTAATACTCGATTTCAGCTGGATGCTCGTCCACATTTGTAGATTTATTTAATACTCGATTTCAGCTCGATGCTCGTCCACATTTGTAGACTTATTTTGACAAGACTGATGAAATCATCCTTACAAAGGATATTGAAATAATTTTATTTTTCATCTGTGAAATATCTGTTGGATACTGGAGACCAAACTCGGTCAGCTGCCCCCCCGGGAGCTTCCTCATTACACCCAGGACAACACCCCCATAAATGTTCAGCATTCGACATAAGGATGTCCTTTAAGTGTTTTTGCTGATATCATTCCAGCATTGTGAAAATATCTATAAAATGGCAACATGGTTACATCCTTCCCGTGCCGTCAAGCGTCACACAGGGCCCGCGTGGTAGTTCGCCCAAGTTATCCTGTCCTCGGCGAGCTTTTCAACCTCATCAAGGGATTTTATGCCCACTAAACCGGCCTTTCTTAACAATGTCCTCTTTAGAGTTTCACATGGTCTTTTTCTTCGGCCTATTGTGCTCCACTTGATAGCTTGTTTTGGGATTCTCTGACTGTTTCTTCTCATCACGTGGCCGACATATTTCCATCTTCTTTTTCTGATCACCATGAGACTGGTTGTTGTTTGGTCATCTGTCTTATCTCTGCATTGTTCTTGAGTTCGTTCCACTTTATACAGAGTATTTTCCTTAGGCATTTGTTTTCGAAAGAGTCTAATTTCTTGTCTATTTCTTTAGTTGATTTCCAGCTTTAGCATACATAAATGAGGGTGAATATCACATTTGAATTGAGTAATCTTGGCTTTTTGTCCAGTATAACTAGCTGGCGATTTTTTAATCATTCATTATTTGTTGTTGTGGAAATTACAACTCTCTTTTCCAGACTCCAGTCGAAGCGAAGAATAATCAAAATAAAAAGGCTTGTCGTACATTACAGAATATGGCCTTTATTTAAAGCTTTTGAAACCCGAGTTGTGTTGTTTAAGACGCAAAGGATAAAATATGCGTGGGTCATGTAAGTGGATTCAACTGTCATCGTTTATATCTTGTACAGTTTATGGTGTATCCTGTTTGTCGTGTTTTCTGGGTTGGTCGTAAACTTGGTGGAGGTGTCTGGGGTAGGTTGTTACCGATTTACTGTCTGTCTGTCTGTCTACCTGCCTGCCTGCCTGCCTGCCCGCCCGCCCGCCCGTCTGTCTGTCTGTCTGTCTGTCCGCCCGTCCGTCTGTCTGTCTGTCCGCCCGCCCGCCCGCCCGTCTGTCTGTCTGTCTGTCCGCCCGCCCGTCCGTCTGTCTGTCTGTCCGCTCGCCCGTCTGTCTGTCCGTCTGTCTTGTCCGTCCGTCATTCTGTCTGTCTGTAACTGTCTGTCTGTCCGTCCGTCCGTCTGTCTGTCTGTACTGTTTTTCTATAAATTTGTTAGTTTAGAATGAATGTAAGAATGTAAGTTTATTTCATGTAGTTAAATAAATCAGAATATGGAGTGTATGGACAAGAGATAGATTATTATTTATTTTTGTAATTATTTGTTTCTTCGTGCTTATTCTGCTCATTAACAAATGCTGAATGACTGTGACTGAGTGAAAGCTGTATGATGAAGGGCAGAATGTTAGACGGGCCTGCGTGCCCAATTCTTAACCTTTTGAAAATAAAGTATGTTCGTTCGTTCGTTGTGTCTGTCTGTCTGTCTGTCCGTCCGTCTGTAACTACCTTGGATGTAACACAAAAAAAAAGATCTAGGGATGTCTGTCTCTCTGTCTGACTGTGTATGTGTGTAAAAAACTGAAGGTCTGTCCGTCGGTCTATCTATGTAACAAGTTCCCCGTCTTTGTCTGTCTGATTATAGGTTTAACAAACTGCAGGTCTGTCTGTCTGTCTGCTTGTTTGACTGTCTAAGAAACTGTAGGTCTGTCTCTCAGTGTGTCTGCTGTTTGACTACCTGTTTAATAAACTTGATGTCCGTCTGTTTGACACCATGTCTGTTTAATAACAAACTGTAGGTTTGTCTGTTTGACTGTCTACCTGTGTAACAAACTGTAGGTATGTCTGTCTCTCTTCGGTCTTTTTATTTTACTTTAGTCATTTTATTTAGTCATGACAGTTTCTCACTTTGCACCTCGCTTGATCAAATATCTGTTCTATTTATCTGTCGCTATATCTAGCTAGCTTTGTTTTTTTATTTGCTGCATTTAACCTACAGTTCCGTTTATCTGTCAGTATCTATCTCTCTGGGTATAAATTTGCATACCTTTCTCCCCGGCTCGTATTTTCTGTGAAGTGTTACCTGTCCACCTACCACCTTTCTGTTGTCTGACGGTTTAGACCAGTGATTCTTAACCTGGGGGTCTATGGAGCTCCAGTGGTGTTGGGGGGTGGGGGGTGTTCAGTCAGTCAGTCATTTGATATGTCTCTTGCGGAACTTTGCCTCCCTAATAGCTCTCCTGTAGGCCTCTCGGTTGTAAGCAAGATGTCCCTGCTGCTGATGCATCCATTTGCAGATTATCAATGATGTCTTGCAGACATCTTCGCCTTGGTCTTCCTCTCTTTCTTTTCCCCATTATGTATCCTTCCAAGACGGTCTTCTCTAAATTATCATGACGTTCAATGTGTCCAAAATATTTAAGTTTTCTCTCTTTAATCCTCTTTACTAGCCAGCCTTCTTCAGTATAAAGTTCTTGTAGTATGGATATGTTTGTTCTTTTTTGTGCCCATGATATTTGAAGAACTTTTCTGTAGCACTTACATTCAAAGGCATTTATGTGTTTCTCAGCTGTTTTGTTAAGTGTCCAGGTCTCACAGGCATATGCTGCGATGGGAAAGATGTATTTAAAAAATTTCACCAGGCACTGTCATTTTGCATTCTTTTCCCTTCTGAAATATGTATTATTGTGCCCGTGTGTTCCAGATTTCGATTTTCTGAACCGCCGGCCCCACAGTGCCTGCTCCAGGCACACGAGCAAAGGCAAAGCTGCTGCGCCCGAAGGAGCGAATTAAAAATTCTTTAATCCATTTAATATTTTACAAAAATTCATGGAGCCAGTACTTTAAATATGTAATCCATTGGTTAATTCTTCACAGTATTCTCATATTTAAAGTGCATGCATTCGATTAAAACATATCTTAGCATCAGGTGGGGGTCTGTTTATAGCTTTCGTTTTTAATAAGGGGCCCACAGCTGTTCTCGTACCAGAAAAGGGTTCTGCTGCAGCTGTTCTCAGGCCACAAAGGATGTCTGCAGCTGTTGTCAGGTCACAAAGGATGTCTGCAGCTGTTGTCAGGCCACAAAGGATGTCTGCAGCTGTTGTCAGGTCACAAAGGATGTCTGCAGCTGTTGTCAGGTCACAAAGGATGTCTGCAGCTGTTGTCAGGTCACAAAGGATGTCTGCAGCTGTTGTCAGGCCACAAAGGATGTCCGCAGCTGTTCTCAGGCCACAAAGAATGTCCGCAGCTATTCTCATGGCAGAAAGGGGATGGGGGTAATAGCTATTCTTAGGCCAGAAAGGAGGTCCACAGCTGTTCTAAGATTAGAAAGGGGCTCAAGGCTGCTCCCAGATCAGAAAGAAGGTCCGCAGCTGTTATCAGGCCACAGAGGGATCCACATTCCACAGCTACTTTCAGCCCACAAAGGGGTCCACATTCCAAAGCTGTTCTCAGGCCACAAATTGGTCCACATTGCGGAGCTGTTCTCAAGCGAGAAAGGAGGCCCACCGCTGTTCTCAGACTTGGAAGGTGGTCTACGGCTGTTCTCAGGTCACCGAGAAAGGGGGGGGGGAGGGGAGAGGAGGTCTGCAGTTGTTCTCAGATCCAAAATAAGATCCACAACTACTCTCATGCCAGAAAGGGGACCCATAGCTGTTACTCAAACCGAAAAAAGTGGTGGTCCACGGCCAACATAGTTTGAGAAATCACTGGTTTAGATCCCCAACTCGAGTCCCACAAAACCCCACAGTGGGATGTTATCAGTGACTCGAACAGTCTTAAAAGTTCAGTTCGCCACGTTCAGCGCTTTTTTTAGTTTAGGCGAATTAAAACGCAAACAGTCTTTGAACAAGAAAAGAAAAGAAAAAAAACAACACACAAAGAAAAGAAGAGAAGTTTCGGCACGTTAAGTCTGACGAACCAGCTATTTAAGGTAACAAGTCATGCTCTGTTTGACACAGCAGTTTTCGCCTTGTTATACCCCCACAACCGATCATCGTTCTAGATTTGAGCCAGTCACAAGTTTTAAAGTAGAAAAGCAAGCCAACACGAGCAACAAGCAAGGCAAGCAGGTGCCAGCGGTATTGATTCCACGCTGGAGTTGACAGTCAAGCTCTTCTCTGCGTGTGTGCACTGGTCTGTGTATCCGCTTGGTTTTTTTTTCCCTCTTATCTCATCAGTGTTTGTTACATGGAGGTAGATTTTTGTTTGTTTTCTTTTACAGTTGTTAATAAAGCTGGTTTACGCGGTTCTGTTAATAAAAGGCAGGCTGATTTAAGTGTTATCGTTAAATATGGCAATACTAATTACTGTTAAGAGGCAGACGCTTATGAATGTGTAATACTGTTTTATATTGAGTTGTTATTACGTCGAAAATTTTGATTCAGACTAGCTCACCCAGTGTCCTATAACACGCGTAGTTTGTTACCTTTTTTTTTTGGTTTAGCTTAACGGTGTTAAAAATTACTTATTCCATACAATCGTAATTTCACTTTTACTGCTGCTGTAGGTCTAAAGTTAACAGTAAGTGCCGAGAGGTTAACAGTAACTTTGTTAAGTGTGTTGTGTGGTGGTAGTTTTACAGTTTCCCGCGCTCGTTATTTTTAGTTTAACTGAGTTGAAAATGTGTTAAATTTATAACAAGGCGATGGATTGAAAATATGTTAAATTAACACAGCGACGAACGCTACATGTGTTAAATTAACATGGAGATGGACTGGGAATATGTTAAATTAACACAGGGATGAAGTGAAATGTGTTAAATTAGCACGATGATTTGCTTGAAATGTGTTTAAAACAGCGATGAATTGAAATGTGTTAAATTAACACATCCAGCGAAGATTATGAGATGTTGGGGTAATAAAAATATATGAACATGTTATTCACCCCGTCGATCTAGTGACGTGACGCGAGTTTCGAGTCGTGTGACTCAGTTCTGAGAGGTGGGACTGACTGTTTATTAAAAAGAGGGTAAATGTGTGTGCAGGTACGATGTAAGACGTCAGTCATATTCCGGATGTTCCATGGATTGTGGCATTATTTTCCTAGCGTTCATTCAACAAAAAAAAAAGTGATTTGTAGGTTTTTTTCCCTTCTTTTTTTCATTGACCGGAAGAAGGGTGTGTTTATTTGAGTACTCTCTGTGTGGCTTGTTTTAATCACGTGCTGACAATGATTGATAACGATGTGGTACCCGAAGCTGTTGCCACTACGGGCGACCTACAGGACAGTGTCGATGCCGTAAGTATTATTGCTGTGACTGTTTATCTGTCTGTCTGTCTGTCACCCTGACAGGTCTGTCAGTCTAATTGTGAAGGGCGTGATGGTAGACGGACCTGCGTGCCCAATTCTTAACTCCCTTTGGAAATAAGAGTTTGGCTATTTCGCTCTGTAAGACACGAGTTTTCCCTTTCTCATTATCATATTGTACCAGGGCCTCGTTTCTCTTTTTCGAAAAAGAAAGAACTGGGCAACTGCTCCTTATTTATCATGTTGACAGAGGCGATTACATGTAGTTTATCTCCTGCTATTGTTGAAATATGAAATCGGCTGAACTATGGCTCCTAAGAAGAAAGAGAGAAAACTTAAATATTTTGGACACTTTAAACGTCATGATAATTTAGAGAAGACCGTATTGGAAGGATACATAATGGGAAAAAAAAAGAGGAAGACCAAAGCGAAGATGGCTGCAAGACATCGTTGACGATCTGCATATGGATGCAGTAGCAGCAGGCCATCTTGCTCACAATCGAGAGGCCTACAGGAGTGCTGTTTGGGAGGCAAAGTTCCGCCAGGGACATGCAAATGAATGAGTGAATGAATGAATGAAGAAAGCTGAAGGTACCATGGAAAAATTGAGCTAGGGAGTTCTGAAATAGACCCAAGAAACAAGGAAAATTATAATAACAAAGATCAGAAAACGACAATCCACATTTGTGGAGAGGGAGGGGGCATACCTGGATGAGAGACGGGCTAGAGGAACTAATGGCAACAGGGAAGATCGAAGGTGGAAGAGACAGAGGTAGACAGAGAGAAAAGATAGTTTGATGGTTTAGCATCCTGGCTCGGGAAATGCTCAGTGACAAGCCCTTTGAGGTGCACAAGGGATCGAGGGTTATCGAAGGACATGATATCCTACGTCTGTCAGCGGGGGGGGGGGGACCTTTAGAGAGAGATTGCTGTGAATGTACTGAAGACCCAAGCCTGGAGAAATCGATCCAACTTAGGCTAGCATAGGACTGAGTGACCTTTATTTCAGCGGATTATTATGAAAGACATGGCACGTAAAAATAGAACATATAACACACCAGATTCAAATATAGCAGTGGTTCTCAAATTAGAGGCGGGCGGGGGCTCTCCAGGGCGGAATTTCAAATCTTAAAGGGGAAATTTTATCACCGTAAAAGAACGTGTAACAGTGAAAATCCTTTCTGTGTGATGATACATGGGAGAAATCGGGACCCAGCCTAGATTGGAAAAGAAGGATTTGGGACCTGAGACTTTGAGAACCACTGAGCTATAAATAATACCAGGTCCTTACCACTGGCAACAATAGAATATGTATATTTGCAAATCGGTTTTAAGCAGTGATGTTGGCTATAGAGAATTCTCTCTCTCTCCCTCCCCCCCCCCTCTCTCTGTGTCCTGTTTTGTGCGTTCTAATGTGTGTGAGAGTAAGCAGAGCTGATAAGTGACATACACCAGTTAGGTACGTGAGGTTTCAGCTTTTACTCCATCTATACTTATTAGCTGATACAAAGCTCTAGCGATGTATGGAACGATGGACTGGCCATTTTCTAACAAAGCTCTAGCGATGTATGGAACGATGGACTGACCATTTTCTATTTAAAAAATGATGGAAACCGTAAAACAAAACAAACAAACAAACTGTAACAGAAATGAAAATTTGACTTTTCTAAAAACTTCGATCAGTTTTCTTTTCTCCAGATAAATTTTTTGTCATCCCTGAAGAGCAACCTCAAAAGATCTAGGATTTTTCTGCTTTAAATGGGAAAAAAGTCACCTGGGTGATTACTACTACAGATAAATATCATGATACTTCAAAAAGTCTCTTCTCACGTCTAATAATAATAATAATAGGCTTGTCAGTCACTTGATAATAATAATAAGCTTGTCAGTCAGTCAGTCACTTGCATGTCCTTTGCGGAAGTTTGCCTCCCTAACAGCTCTCCCGTAGGTCTCTCGGTTGTAAGCAAGATGGCCTGCTGCTGATACGTCCTTTCGCAGATCATCAACGATGTCTTGCAACCATCTTCGCTTTAGTCTTCCTCTTTCTTCTTCCTCTTTCTTTTTCCCATTATGTATCCTTCCGAGACAATCTTCTCTAAAATATCATGACGTTTAATGTGTCTAAAATATTTAAGTTTTCTCTCTTTAATCCTCTTTACTAGCCAACCTTCTTCAGTATTAAGTTCTTGTAGTATGGATATACTTGTTCTTTTTGTGTCCATGATATTTGGAGAACTCTTCTGTAGCATTTACATTCAGCTGTTTTATTAAGTATCCAGGTCTCACAGGCATATGTTGCGATAGGAAAGGTGCATGCACTTAAAAATCTTATTTTTGTAGTTCTGTCTGTTCCTCTCCACAGATTCTTTAGTTGTTTTACGTGCTAAAGAGAGATAGATGTCCTCCTTTTAATTTTCCTCACTGTATCTCCATTATTAGTTAGTAATGATCCAAGATATTCTAAACTCTCCACTTCTTCCAATTTTTCCTCATTGATACATATTTCAGCTGCTTTGTTTGTTTTGTCAGTTGTCATCAATTTAGTTTTCTTTGCATTAAGATAGAGTTTCTGCTCTTCGCTGTTCTTACGGACTGACATAATTTTTCCGTTCCTTTTTGTGTTCTGGACAGTAATACTTTGTCATCAGCATATCTAATCTCTGGTATTTCATAACCTCCAGTTGTTATAGCATGGTAATATTCTATGTCTACATCTTGTCTAATATTCCTCATTATATTTTCAGTATACAAGTTAAATAAGTTAAAGCGACAATATGCACCCCTGAAGGACCCTTTGTTTTATGTCAAACCAAGTTGTTGTTTCACCATTTATTCTCACTGCTGCCTGTTGGTGTAGATACAGCAGTGATATTAACTGTATCAAATGTATTGGAAATCCAGGTTTTTTTTCCCATTATTTCCCAAAGTTTCTGATGATGCACACAATCAAATGCCTTTGAATAGTCTATAAAAGATAAATATAGATTCACATTAAACTCTCTGCATTTCTCTATTATTAATCTTATATTGAATATATGATCTCTTGATCCTCTTCCTTGTCTAAAACCAGCTTGGGCCATATTGACTACTACTTCTATTTTCGTCCAAAGTCTACTCATTATGATTTTTAATAGTATTTTACTGGCTTGACAAATCAGGGCAACGGTTCTGTAGTTCGTGCATAGTTTCAAGTTAGCCTTTTGTGGCAGTGGTACGAATATAGATTATGATTAAGCTTTTGCAATGCACATTCTTCCACACCGTCATCTTTTCCCCTCACACCCACACTCATTCATACACCGATACACACACATCCTCTCGCCTCCAACTACCACCCTGTGATGTAATGCGGTGTTTCCCAACATTTGAACATCCAATGACCATTGTTGCAATTAAATGCATGTTTCCCGGACTACCATCTTATATGCAGTATGTTAACCCTGGGGACATGGAGACATGCGATGCCGGAGACAAGACATGGTCTGGGGTATCTCCCCGACTTGCTCAAGACAGGACTGGCTGGAGAACCTTTGTTGATGTCTTATGCTCCATTGGGAGTACAGAGCACTGGTGATGATGATGATGATTAACCCTTGTTTTTGCTCAGTAGATCGTGCTTAATGCCAGATTTAATAACGCAGCATGATAAAAACCTACAGGAAGCCACAAACACCACCACATGATGACTATCACATGCTAAACAGAAAGGAACAAGTCACCATCTTCCGTCTCCGAACAGGACACAGCCGACTCCGAAGTCATATGTATACAAAGTTTAAGGTTGGTACTACTAATCTATGTACATGTGCCCAGGTGCCCCAAACTGTGGAACATATCCTCCAGAACTGCATCAACTATGAGACACTGAGAAATAATTACTGGCCCAGTGAAACCACTAAAGAAGATAAGCTCTATGGTTCCATACATGAATTACAAAAAACAGTGAAATTTATCCAAGAGACAGGACTGCAGATATAGACAGACAATGCGAACGAAGAAGAAGAAGAAGAATAACGCAGCCGTGGATCACTTTTCAGTGCTCTTAGGAATTACTACATGTGGGGTCCGAGAATGACAGGTTGGGAACCGCTGTCATACTTGACAAAAGTGTCCCCCACACACTTATAAATCTCTTGTCCCTCGGCATTATTTTACTATGTAACTCTTGCCTCGTCTTTGTATACCGCCTGTCATATTTTTGCTTCTGCGTGTGTGCAGAAGGCTCTTGTCTTCTCTCATGACTCAGGTATCTTAATAACTGCCAGGACACACCTCTCTCCTCTTTGTAGTGCTGTAGGGGAGAAAGACTCATCGTGTCACGACCAATCGCATTCATAATTAAGTCAGTAGCGGGGCTGGCCCTCATAAATTTCCTCTCCCCCCTCCCTTGCCTTCGTAGCCACAAATTTCCAGCCCAAAGGCGGATGTGAACAAGATTTAGTGACACTATACAAGCTTCACCTTGCGTGCACCAAAATGTGCACATTCAGAGAGGGATCCATGTTGTTGTCTCTCTTCCCTCTTTCTCTCCCTCCCCCCTCCCCCCACCCAACCCCAAACTTAATGATATCGCCCAAGCGCGGAATAATTTGCTTACACGAAATAGGCCTCCGCGGAGGGAGAATTGGTGAACCGTGCGTGGTCCAGCTCAAAAAAAAAAGCTGAAAGTGACAAATGACACGTGTCTCCGGCGACAACAGGAAGGCGTGTTATGTCATACCCTATCCCCCTCCCCCACCCCACCCCGATTATTATTATTATTATTATTTGCACATAAAGTTTTCCAGCGCTCCGTGAGACTTCTGCTTCCTTTTCTATCTCTATGGAACCGCGAGATGGTGTTCTTTGCAGCCGATGTTGAAGCACAGCATCGTCCCGGGTTGGGAGCGGATTATGACAGCTTTTTTTTTTTATTCTAGACCCTGAGTGCAACTAACAAAAAAAAAAAGCAGGGGGTTGGCTGTACTGCTTTAGTAGACTCCACCACCGTGGGGACTGTGGCAATCCCTGCCCCGTTAGCTTAGCCAGGCCAGGCCTGTTTATGAGGGTGCCAACTCGGAGATGGGACAGGGTCTTTGTCAGCTGTGAAGCCAGCATGTCAGCTATGGGTCACTGATTGTTGGCAAAAAAAACCCAAAAAAAAAACACCGGGACAGTGTCTTTTATGTGAGGTTTATTATGAAAGTTATAAATCTGGTTTAAGTTAGTGATGCCCTGAGATCATTCTGAAACGTCTTTGTTAAGCGAACACTGACCCCAATAGCGCTGGATAACTCTGAGACGAAATAAAACCCCTGTTATTTTGGGTACTTCCATGTTATTTTGTGAAAATCCGTGTTATTTTGGGTAAACCCGTGTTATTTTGGGTAGCAGACTAAATGTTTACGAAGAATTAGAAAAATATTTTGGCCAAACACCATAAGAAATAACATCTTATTAGCAGAAATGCAGATGAAGCCACTGACAACAATAATTGAGGAAAGACGCTGGCGATGGTTGGGACATGTGCTTCGAATGACTGACAACTCACTACCAAAAACAGCACTAAGATGGACACCACAGGGGAACAGAAGTAAGGGTAGACCAGAAGAGACATGGAGAAGAACAACAGAGAGGATGTTGAGCAATAAATGGCTCACCTGGGCAAGAGCAGAAAAAAGGCGAAAGACAGGCATTTGTGGAAAACCCTTGCGGAAGCCCCATGTGCCCTGGGCACTTAAGGTTCAGAGAGAGAGAGAGAGATGTTATTTTGTGAAAATCCGTGTTATTTTGGGAAAACCCGTGTTATTTTGGGTAGCAAGGTTTCCGCCCCTGTTGTTGAGTTTTAGTCACAGCACAGCAATGTTCTGTCAGGGGGTTGTTCTTTTGTGTTACAGCCAGCTTTGCTTCTGTTACAGTGTGCTGGGTTCTTTTGTCATGGCACTGCTCTGCTGCTGTGTCATAGCTCGGTGTGCTCTTTCATCATCATCGTCATCGTCATCATCTTCATCATGTGCCGTCTTCAGTACGAAAGTTGGCGGTAATGAATCTCCAGTGTCGCTTCTCCTCAGCTTTGGTGGTGCACCCAGCCTGGCTGCGTCATGTCCACCCTTGTATGTTATTTTCCCATCTACATCTCTGTCTAAATATAACTTTTTTTTTTTTTTTACTTTCACCTTTCCTTACGGTCTTCGGTAGGTTCTGTATTTTGGTAGGGCATGTATTGTTCTGTATTTTGGTAGGGGCTATATTTTTATGTATTTTGTTAGGGGCTGTATTGTTGTGTATTTTGGTAGGGGTTATATTGTTGTGTATTTTGGTAGGGGCTATATTGTTGTATATTTTGGTAGGGGCTATATTGTTGTATATTTTGGTAGGGGCTATATTGTTGTATATTTTGGTAGGGGCTATATTGTTGTGTATTTTAGTAGGGGCTATATTGTTATTCATTTTGGAATGGGCTGTATTGTTATATATTTTGCGCCATGAAGTATTTTGTTTTCTTGATCATAATTTTTTTAAAACGTTCTCTTTTGTCGCAGCACGTTTTTTTCTGTGTCACAACACGATTCTCTTTTATCACAACATGATTTTCTTCTGCCGCAATATTTTCTATCTTGCCACAACATCTTCTCTCTTGCCACAACATCTTCTCTCTTGCCACAACATCTTCTCTCTTGCCACAACACTTTATCTCTTGCCACAACACTTTATCTCTTGCTACAACACTTTATCTCTTGCCACAACACTTTCTCTCTTGCCACAACACCTTCTCTCTTGCCACAACATCTTCTCTCTTGCCACAACATCTTCTCTCTTGCCACAACATCTTCTCTCTTGCCACAACACTTTCTCTCTCGCCACAACATCTTCTCTCTTGCCACAACACTTTCTCTCTTTCCACAACATCTTCTCTCTTGCCACAACACTTTCTCTCTTGCCACAACACTTTCTCTCTTTCCACAACATCTTCTCTCTTGCCACAACATCTTCTCTCTTGCCACAACACTTTCTCTCTCGCCACAACATCTTCTCTCTCGCCACAACATCTTCTCTCTTGCCACAACATCTTCTCTCTTGCCACAACACTTTCTCTCTCGCCACAACATCTTCTCTCTCGCCACAACATCTTCTCTCTTGCCACAACATCTTCTCTCTTGCCACAACACTTTCTCTCTTGCCACTACACTTTCTCTTTCCACAACACGATTCTCCTTCTGCCACAACAAAGTTCTCATCTATCACAAATTCAGATTAAACTTCCACATCTTCTTCTTCTTCTTGAACGTGTTAGTTCGCAGAGTTCATCGCCTCGTCTTCATCTCTCTCTCTCTCTCTCTGAACCTTAAGTGCCCAGAGCACATGGAGCTTCCGCAAAGGTTTTCCACAAATGCCTGTCATTTGCCTTTTTTCTGCTCTTGCCCAGGTGAGCCATTTATTGCTCAACATCCTCTCTGTTGTTCTTCTCCATGTCTCTTTTGGTCTACCCTTACTTCTGCTCCCCTGTGGTGTCCATCTTAGTGCTATTTTTGGTAGAGAATTGTCAGTCATTCGGAGCACATGTCCCAACCATCGCCAGGGTCTATCCTCAATAATTGCTGTTAGTGACTTCATCTGCATTTCTGTCGAGATGTTATTTCTTATGGTGTTTGGCCAAAATCTTCTAATTCTTCGTAAAAATTTAGTCTGGAAAGAATTCAGCTTGTTTTCTATGGTTTTGGTGATTTTCTAGCATTCACTTCCATAGAGTAGCACACTTAGCGCATTACTTTTAAATATCCTGATTTTCGTATTCATGCTTAGTTTTTTTTATTTTTATTTCCATATACCCTGCAGCACTGCAAAAGCCTGGTTTGCTCTAATAAGTCTACTGTTGATGTCCTCTGTGCTGTCTCCATTTTCTACTACTCTACTGCCAAGATATACAAATTCGTTGACCTCCTCCACTAACTTGCTATCTACTCTGAGTACATTTCTGTTGTTCACATTTTGCTTCGTTAACTTTGTCTTTCCTATGTTGATCTTTAGTCCTATGTTGTTTGCATTCTGAGTTAGCTTGTTTATTTTATCTTGCATATCTTTGTGACTGCTTGATAGTAGACAAATGTCGTCCGCAAAGTCAAGGTCCTCCAGCATTGTGTCAGGGGTCCATTGCAATCCTCTGCGTTTGTCTGATGTTGCCTCCTTCAATAACCAGTCTACTGCCAAGATAAATAATGTTGGTGATAGTACACATCCCTGTTTCACTCCTGTTTGTACCCTAAAGCTGCTGGAGGTATGTTCTCCACAGATCACTTTGCACTGAAAACCCTCGCACATCTTGTAGTGACCGTTTCAATTTGTTGTTTATTAGTATGTGATCGATTTGGTTTTCTGTCGTTTTATCTGGTGACCTCCAGGTCACTTTATGGATGTTTTTATGTTGGAAAATTGGCTTTCCGATGGTCATCATGTTTTCTTCACAGAAACTGCACAGTCTTTGTCCATTTTCATTTATTTCTCCGATTCCTTCTCTTCCCATGATTATTCTTCTATCTTCATTTCCCTCACCTACATTTGCACTGAAGTCGCCCAAGATGAGTAGCATATCATGCTTGGGTATTGCTTCTACTGTGGCTTGGAGGCTGTTGTAAAGATTTTCTTTTAATTCCTCTTCAGCTGCTTCTGTTGGTGCATAACAAACTATAATAGACAGCTTCGTGAATCTTGAGTTGAAGCGAGCGTGCATATAATAATCTCTCATTTATAGGGGTCCATTTCAGCAATTTCAGAAAATGTCAGAAAATGTTTATGAAGAATGAAAAAAAATATTTTGGCCAAACACCATAAGAAATAACATCTTGTTGGCAGAAATGCAGATGAAGTCACTAACAGCAATTATTGAGGAAAGACGCTAGCGATGGTTGGGACATGTGCTCCGAATGACTGACAATTCTCTACCAAAAATAGCACTAAGATAGACACCACAGGGAAACAGAAGTAAGGGTAGACCAGAAGAGACATGGAGAAGAACAACAGAGAGGATGTTGAGCAATAAATGGCTCACCTGGGCAAGAGCAGAAAAAAAGGCAAATGACAGGCATTTGTGGAAAACCCTTGCGGAAGCCCCATTTGCCCTGGGCACTTAAGATCCAGAGAGAGAGAGAGAGAGAGAGAGAGAGAGAGAGATTTCAGCAATAATCTTGAAGCTTCTTTTGTTATAATCAATGCTACTCCTCCTTCATGATGATCTTCTTTACCTGACCATATTATTGTATCTTCTGTGTGCTGTGTTGTTAATTTCCTTCTGCCTTGTCCTTTCCATCTTTCTTCTTGTATTCCTGGTATGTCTAGTTTGTATCTGTGCATTTCCTTGATGGTTTGTGCTAGTTTTCCAGTCTGGTTAAGTGTTCTTACATTCCAGCTGCCTATTTGCATCTTGTGTTTAGATTCCAGGAGGTCTGCAGTCGGGCTGGGGACTTCCAGTGGCTGGCTTTCATCCACAACCTTCATGGGCTCACTTTCCTGATAAGTATTTCTCCTTCCACCTGCATTTGTTTTTTTTTTCCCTTGCTTCTGTTTCTATAGCTGTCTGATAGTTTTTTTTTACCAGATAGGGTTGCTGGCCCTATGCCGAACCCTCCTTAGTCGCCTTTTACGATCATGCGTGGTAGGGTACAGTGGTCCTATTCTTTGGAGATTCCGGGTACCACACGGGGGGGGGGGGGGTCTCGTCTTCATAGTTCGCAGTTAGTTCTTCAAATGTTCTTTCTATCAAGAACCGAGTTTTCAAGAGAAAAATATTCACGGTATCTGCCATTGTCAGAACAAGATGTACTGTATCAGTAAATAATCTCTGTCTCTATGTCTCTCTCTCTCTATGTCTCTCTGTCTGTCTCTCTCAGATAAAGATCAATCAATAAATAAAGATCAATCAATCAATCAATCTCTCTGTTCACATACACATGCATCATTCATTGAATTACACACAGCACAGTGACAAATATTTTATCGACTGAGAACAAGAGTTTTTTTTTTTTTTTTGCGTACAGAGTAAAAGAAAACAAAGATTACATTAAAACTGAAAAACAAAACACGCTCGCGTGAGAAGTGGAATAGATCAGTGATTTCTAGGCTGTTGTCCTGGGTGAGTTATCAGGCGGTCTGCGACAGCGTTATCGATCTAAGTTTTTTTATCTGCTGTATAAAAAACAGTTAAGGTTTTATGGAATTAGGACATTACGTGTAAAAGGTTGGTCCACAAATTTAGATGTAGTTGAATATGTGGGTCCCTGCTTGTAAAAAAAAAAAAAAAAGGTTGGGAAGCGTTGGAATATAAAAGTTTCCAGTGGTGACAGACACTTGTTGTAATCTGTGATGTTATTAATCAGTTCAAGCGTTTTTGTTTTTTTTTTCCCTTAACCCAAAGTAGATGTGCCAGTCAGGATAATCTTCACTAAGCTTTAGACAGATCTACAAGTGTTGTCTGATCGCCTCCTCAGACAGATCTACAAGTGTTGTCTGATGGCCTCCTCAGACAGATCTACAAGTGTTGTCTGATCGCCTCCTCAGAGTAACTGTCGATGGAGCGCTGAATGGCAACAGTTCTGTGTTCATTTATGGTTTTAAACAGACCATCTCCTGCCGTCTCCCCAGGGAAGGTTGGCTGCACTGAATCTCCACTCTGCTCTGTTTCTTTGCCTTCCTAGTGCACTCGCATCAGGCTGGACCCTGTCCATCTCTTGATGTTGTCCACCCGTCTCTTGGTGCTGTCCACACATCTCTTGATGTTGTCCACCCATCTCTTGATGTTGTCCGCCCATCTCCTGATGTTGTCCATCCATCTCTTGATGTTGTCCTCGTGTTCTCTTCCCTTCGACCTTGACCTCAGGAAGGGTTTTCAGTATAGTATTATGACTCTCGACGTGCCCAAAGCATCTTACTTGTCCTGCTTTTTAAAAAAAAATATTCAGTATTTTTCTTTTCACTTTTACCTGGTTTAAGATTTTACTTGTCCTATTAACTTGACGCTCTCGCTTGACCTTCCAGCTGTTTTTTTCATTAGCAGAAATGTGAGGCTGTACTAGAAGTTCTGTCCGACCATTGGCCAGGACGTTAACCGTGTCTTTTCCTGTCCAGTATCTGGTCAGCGTGTACCTACACGCAGGCTAGCCCTGCCAACTCTTCTCTGCTTTTTCTTGACCCAAAGTTATTTGCAGGCAAAGACAGGCCAGGCATATGATATTGTTAAGAGAAGCAGGAAGAATGAAAGAGTCTATGACATTTTGCTTCCAAACATTTGTTTGATAATTTCGCCCAGACTGCTTGTGATCAATGCGGTTATATGTCATAACACATAATACCAGGGAGACGCAGTCTGTAGCGTATCATATTGTATACATGTCTGTCAATATTTAACCAAAGGGGTAAGGATCTGGAGAGCAAATCTTCCAGTAATTTGTTTGAAATATTTGCTTTCTTTATTTCGCTGTGTTCTGCGTTCGCTGGATTCCACACAGCTCGGCGAGTTTGATCAATGAAGTTTGTGTTTCCCCGAGTCTGATTTGAAATACTCAGGGACTGAGTTCCTGTTTACGTGCCGTGTGCCTGGATGCCTGCTGTAAATACGTATAAATGCGGCTTTGACATTTATGATTGTCAATGTCTTCGTCTGCTTAGACATATGTTTTACTGCATGGCTGTTATTGCTGGATTTTATATAGAAAGTATGTTTTTAGAACAGAAATGCTGATTTATATGGTCGCATATCGAAGCCGGTTAGCCTGACATTCAGCCAATGAAAGTCAGGCTATTACCTAAATATACAACAGGTAGCGTTGTGCGGAAAGGACGGCTGGCAGTGTGTCCTTAGAGGCGAGGAGCGCTGTAAGCAAAGTCTTCACTTCGTGAGCCAGAAGAACCAGTAGCATTAAAGTTGTGTGCGAAATAGTAACAAATTTCCTCGTTTTATATCGCCGTGCTTATGCGCTGAGCCAAAAAACTATCCGGTAAGAGAGCTAGAATTTTGTGCGCCAGCGCACTCTCGCGCAGCTTAGAAGGAACATTGATGACTCGACTCCACAAGTACACAAACGTTTGACAGGACTTTGATCGTATGGGCTGGGAGAACTGTGGCGCCAGCAGTTTCGAGCAGAAAATCAAACAAATTATGAATGATGAAGGGGAAGAGCTGTATTTAGACAGGACAGATGGGAGAAAAGAAAGGAAGATGTGGAAGAACGCACATGAAAGGCTTGGCGCTGCTTTCAGGGCGCGTTACTTCCTGGTCAGACAAAGCTACCAAGATCAGAGCAGCAGCCAGTTTGTTGTTGCTGCTGCTTCTCCTCCTCCTTCTTCTTCTTCTCCTTCTTCGTCTTTATCCTCCTCCTCTTCTTCTTCTTCTGCTTCTTTATCCTCCTCTCCCCTCCTCCCCTTCTCCTCCCCCTACTTCTCTTCACCATCCTCCTCTCCCTCTTCTCAAAATTCTTTCTCCTTCTCGTCCTCCCTCTTTTAAAATATAACGAGATGTGTAATGGATGCTCAGTTTTAAGTATTCGCTCGAATACGAATTTTTCGTGTGTTAGACCGTCGAATACGAATAGTAAAAATGTAAGAAAACTTATATCCTACAAGTATTAATATGAAATGTATGTTTTTGAAATTTGACTCCATTGTTAAAATGTTTCTTCAGTTTTTTTCCCCTTTTAAAATTCTGTCATTAAAAAAAAGCTAAAAGATTAAACTCATTGATACCATCCAGTGTTCACTGTGCTAACTCACTGATACCATCCAGTGTTCACTGTGCTAACTCACTGATACCATCCAGTGTTCACTGTGCTAACTCACTGATACCATCCAGTGTTCACTGTGCTAACTCACTGATACCATCCAGTGTTCACTGTTCTAACTCACTGATACCATCCAGTGTTCACTGTTCTAACTCACTGATACCATCCAGTGTTCACTGTTCTAACTCACTGATACCATCCAGTGTTCACTGTGCTAACTCACTGATACCATCCACTGTTCACTGTTCTAACTCACTGATACCATCCAGTGTTCACTGTGCTAACTCACTGATACCATCCAGTGTTCACTGTGCTAACTCACTGATACCATCCAGTGTTCACTGTGCTAACTCACTGATACCATCCAGTGTTCACTGTGCTAACTCACTGATACCATCCAGTGTTCACTGTGCTAACTCACTGATACCATCCAGTGTTCACTGTGCTAACTCACTGATACCATCCAGTGTTCACTGTTCTAACTCACTGATACCATCCAGTGTTTACTGTGCTAACTCACTGATACCATCCAGTGTTCACTGTGCTAACTCACTGATACCATCCACTGTTCACTGTTCTAACTCACTGATACCATCCAGTGTTTACTGTGCTAACTCACTGATACCATCCAGTGTTTACTGTGCTAACTCACTGATACCATCCAGTGTTCACTGTGCTAACTCACTGATACCATCCACTGTTCACTGTTCTAACTCACTGATACCATCCACTGTTCACTGTTCTAACTCACTGATACCATCCAATGTTTACTGTTCTAACTCACTGATACCATCCAGTGTTTACTGTGCTTAGTACAACTCTTAAACAAGCAGGTCTTTATGCACATTCCTTATCGGTTTGATGATTTTCTGTTTTGGACTGGATTACAAGTTTGACTAATTATGCTCTTTTTGCTGTGATCTAAGTTTCATCTCGCGGATATCCCTTTAGTGTATGATTTTGTAACAAGACCTTATGAACAGTCTCCATCACAAACACATAAACATTGTGATATGAAAATTAACATGGCCAAAACAGAGACCATGAAAGTGAGCAGATACATTGAGTATCTTTCATCGAAGATAACAGAACCCAGGCCAAAGAATTCAACTATCTTGGTTGTTTGCTTACAGAAGATGGGAGGGTTGATAGAGAAATTGAAGTTAGAATACGAAGAACAAAAGCCGTTACATACCAGCTGTCCCCGCTACTTTCTCATCCTAACATACCACTCGAAACCGAGAGACAAAACTAGTCTGTAGTATAAATATACCGGCGCTCTGTTATTAGTCCCAAATATGGGCACTAAGCAAGATATAGCACAGTAGTATATCTACACGTGAAACGAGATGCCTAAGAAAAGCGACAAATGTTACCAGGAGAGACAGGATAAGAAATGACGACATAAGACAGTTAGCACACCCTGCCTACTATACACAGAGAAACAAAGAATGAAATGCTTTGGCAACTTCATGAGAATGTCACGTATACAGCCAGCCACAGCGGGAGGCCCTTCAACCGAAGAACTACAGGACACAGATCAAGAAGAAGACCTTGATAGTTGATGTTATAAAAACACTCTCGAATTCAGGCATCAGCATCACTGAAGCCACTCATATGGTCCAAAAGACGCCATCTGCACCCCCCCCCCCCCCCGACATAAAAGCAAAGTAAGTAAGGCTATCCTTTAATAAATGCACGATGGATGTCTTAGAAACGTCAAAGGGAAAGAAAATGATTGGCAGAGAGCGAAAAAAACGACACGGAGTTAGTAAGCATAATATAAATGGGGGAAACAATGATTTGCGCTTTAAAAACTCCAGCAAGACTTTCTGGCGCTGGAAGAGATTTTTCTCATGTTTTCTAGAGGAGTTTTTCTGATGTTTTCTATAGGAGTTTCCCACATGTTTTCTAGTTGAGATTTTTTTTTCCTTGTTCTGGTGCGGTATTCAAGATATTTCAGTTTCTAATTTGGGCGTCAGTCGCGCGCTCGATGTTGTCTCGAATGGAGGAAGAGCGTCTAATCTTTACAACAACAGACCGCACCGGAGTGTCTTGTTTATTCCAGCCTGGAGTGTCAGAGGACATCAATCAAAAACCGTCTCTTTCTCTTCCAAAGCGCATGCGCAAACAGAGAGGTTAAGCCTTGGGCGCTTCTTGTTTTCTGATTTTTTTTTTTTTAGTGCAGCGGTTTTCAAATTGTTAGAGGAAATACTTCTTTGTAAAATTCATGGAAGCGATACACTCATGCTCAGATAACTGAAATGCGAGTACGCATTTTTTTGTTTTTGTTTCTGTTATCAGTTATTCTTCTTCTCCTCCTTCTTCTTATTCTCTTCCTCCTCCTCCTCTTCTCCTATTCCTTCTTCTTCTCTTTCTTTTCGTCCTCCTATTCCCCTCTTTCTTCTTCTCCTCTTTCTTCTTTTCCTCCTCCTCTTCTCCTATTCTTTCTTCTCCCCTTTCTTCTTTTCCTCCTCCTCTTCTCCTATTCCTTCTTCTCCTCTTTCTTCTTTTCTTCCTCCTCTTCTCCTATTCCTTCTTCTCCTCTTTCTTCATTTCATCCTCCTCTTCTCCTGTTCATTCTTCTCCTCTTTCTTCTTTTTCTCCTCTTCTCCTATTCCTTCTTCTCCTCTTTCTTCTTTTCCTCCTCCTATTCCTTCTTCTCCTCCTCTTCTCCTATTCCTTCTCCTCCTCCTCTTCTCCTATTCCTTCTCCTCCTCCTCTTCTCCTATTCCTTCTTCTCCTCCTCCTCCTCTTCTCCTATTCCTTATTCTTCTCCTTCTTTTCCTCCTCCTCTTCTCCTCTCTAAACTTGAGCGTTTTGTACCCGACGTGAAACGGGAAGCTCAAGCACAAATATGGAGTCGTAAAGGGAGTGGGTTACAGTGTCTTGGTCTGAAGTCTTGTAAAGGGAGTTGGTTACAGAGTCTTGATCTGAAGTCTTGTAAAGGGAGTTGGTTACAGTGTCTTGATCTGAAGTCTTGTAAAGGGAGTTGGTTACAGTGTCTTGATCTGAAGTCTTGTAAAGGGAGTGGGTTACAGAGTCTTGATCTGAAGTCTTGTAAAGGGAGTTGGTTACAGAGTCTTGATCTGAAGTCTTGTAAAGGGAGTGGGTTACAGAGTCTTGATCTGAAGTCTTGTAAAGGGAGTGGGTTACAGAGTCTTGATCTGAAGTCTTGTAAAGGGAGTTGGTTACAGAGTCTTGATCTGAAGTCTTGTAAAGGGAGTTGGTTACAGAGTCTTGATCTGAAGTCTTGTAAAGGGAGTGGGTTACGAGTCTTGATCTGAAGTCTTGTAAAGGGAGTTGGTTACAGAGTCTTGATCTGAAGTCTTGTAAAGGGAGTTGGTTACAGTGTCTTGATCTGAAGTCTTGTAAAGGGAGTGGGTTACAGAGTCTTGATCTGAAGTCTTGTAAAGGGAGTTGGTTACAGAGTCTTGATCTGAAGTCTTGTAAAGGGAGTTGGTTACAGTGTCTTGATCTGAAGTCTTGTAAAGGGAGTTGGTTACAGAGTCTTGATCTGAAGTCTTGTAAAGGGAGTGGGTTACAGAGTCTTGATCTGAAGTCTTGTAAAGGGAGTGGGTTACAGAGTCTTGATCTGAAGTCTTGTAAAGGGAGTTGGTTACAGAGTCTTGATCTGAAGTCTTGTAAAGGGAGTTGGTTACAGAGTCTTGATCTGAAGTCTTGTAAAGGGAGTGGGTTACAGAGTCTTGATCTGAAGTCTTGTAAAGGGAGTTGGTTACAGAGTCTTGATCTGAAGTCTTGTAAAGGGAGTTGGTTACAGAGTCTTGATCTGAAGTCTTGTAAAGGGGTTGGTTACAGAGTCTTGATCTGAAGTCTTGTAAAGGGAGTTGGTTACAGAGTCTTGATCTGAAGTCTTGTAAAGGGAGTGGGTTACAGAGTCTTGATCTGAAGTCTTGTAAAGGGAGTTGGTTACAGAGTCTTGATCTGAAGTCTTGTAAAGGGAGTTGGTTACAGAGTCTTGATCTGAAGTCTTGTAAAGGGAGTGGGTTACAGAGTCTTGATCTGAAGTCTTGTAAAGGGAGTTGGTTACAGAGTCTTGATCTGAAGTCTTGTAAAGGGAGTTGGTTACAGTGTCTTGATCTGAAGTCTTGTAAAGGGAGTTGGTTACAGAGTCTTGATCTGAAGTCTTGTAAAGGGAGTTGGTTACAGTGTCTTGGTCTGAAGTCCTGAAGTGGACCCATGAAGCTAAGCATCTTACCAGGCTCCATCACCTGGGTCTGCAGTCACAACATTATTACTTTCTGCCTGATTGTTTGGCCTGGAAACATGGTCTGCCACTGAATCTGTCGGGCAGTATGCGCGCGCATCGTGCGCGTAGATATATAATGCAAGGCGAGACAAAACTGCACATGAACCTAGATCTTGATCGACAAAGCGGTCACCGATCGCAACGCCCTTGTGGCGTCTTGCAGGACAGCAGCAAACTCTCTCCACTTCTCACAGTCTCCAGCAAGGCTTCGTATGACGCACACGAGTTGTACACTCAGGAGATACATCCAGGGGTGAGCACTGATGGCCCATTTGCTGCTTTCTTACCATCTTTTTTTTTTGTAATCTAGGATTGTGGGATGCCATTGTTGACTCTTTATCCGGATTCCCAGTCATACACAACGTTGCTATGATATCTTTTGAGAGCTTCTGCCGTGAATTCAATATTTAATAACGTTTCGTTTATAGACCCTCATCGCCTGTTATTGATCGCTTGTTACAGCGATTACAGACAAGCGGTTAACAAGAATGCAGGAGCTCACATGCTTGTACATGCTTAAAGTACAGAAAGGAAATGTATAGACAGCCTAGGGAAATGCTGTTCCTGAGTTTCGTTTCGTTTTCTTTTCATTCTGCGATTCAAATCGATAAATTCACATAATTAAATTTCATTGTTGTTGTTATTGCTGCAGAACATTTGAATTCAGTTGATTTCTTTGTATCCCAGTGGATGTGTTTTTTTGGAGGAGGGAGAGGGGGGGGGGGTTATCTTATCAATGAGATACATAAATAACAGATAATCCCTGCTTTACGAGGTCTCGTTTTGCGACGATTCGGTGTTTTTGTTTTTTTTTTGTTTTTCCCTTTTCCGACCAGTTTATTTATTTATTTATTTATTTTTTTGGTAAACTAACAAATATTCTTTGTTAGAGTATACTGTACCTGTTTAATATAGAACAGTTTATTTTAAAATGTGTACAGAAATGATAAGGTCGCTGTAGTTTTATTTTTCTGCTCTAAAACACGCCTGTCAGTCGTCAGTAAACTGTTGGATTATCGCCCCCTGTGAAATTCCCTCTACCATGCGTTCCGCTCTCCGACTTTGACCGTCAGAACAGAACCAGGCCGGACAGCCAGGACAGGCTGTATTTTAGTTCTGCGTCCACCCCGTTTACGTCTTGTTTAATTGCATTTTTTACAGAATGTAAGCATCTACTGAGATATTAATGATTACCCCCCCCCCCCATTTTCAAATACCTCTTTTCATCCTCCCCTTTACTCCCCCCCCCCACCTGAAAGATAGGCATCATCGTGTGCATGTCGAGTGGTATGGATAATCATATATATGAACCTGTTTATGTATGTATATATGTTAGAGCTTCACGCTGGAACGCCTGGAGCAGTTTCAACCAAACTTGAGACACTTATGACTTACAATCTGGACAGTGCACCATATGGGTTAGATCACCCCTAGGACCTCTGGGCGGTGGGGGCTTCGATCGATGCAAACAATACCCCAGTGAACGACGGGAAGTAACTCTCGTTACATTTATGCGTGCTTTGGATTGTCGGTCGTGACGGATAAAGGTCAGTCCACACCAGTCGATGACGTTATATTTGCTGAGATATACTTGTTATAGGTACTGCTGCTGTTGTTACTTCTGTCGTAGCTGCTGTTCTTACTTCTGTTGTAGCTACTTCTCCTGCTATTCTTACTTGTGTTGTAGCTACTGCTGCTGCTGCTGCTGTTACTTCTGTTGTAGCTACTGCTTCTGCTGTTACTTCTGTTGTAGCTACATCTGCTGATGTTGTTATTTCTCTGCTGTACCTACTGCTGCTGCTGTTGTTACTTCTCTGTTGTAGCTACTGCTGCTGGTGTTGTTACTTCCGTTGTACCTACTACTGCTGCTGTTGTTACTTCTTTTGTAGCTACTGGTGCTGTTAATACTTCTGTTATAGCTACTGCTGTTGTTTTTTTACTTCTGTTGTAGCTACTGCCGCTGTTATTACTTCTGTTGTAGCTGCTGGTGCTGTTTTTGTTATTTCTGTTGTGCCTACTGCTGTTGTTGTTATTTTTGTTGTAGCTACTGCTGTTGTTGTTACTTCTGTTGTAGCTACTAGTGCTGTTGTTGTTACTTCTGTTGCACATATTGCTGTTGCTACTTCTGTTGTAGCTACTAGTGCTGTTGTTGTTACTTCTGTTGCACATACTGCTGTTGTTGTTACTTCTGTTGCAGCTACTGGTGCTGTTGTTGTTGCTACTGCTGTTGTTGTTACTATGTTTTACCTACTGCTGTTGTTGTTATTTCGGTTGTAGCTACTGCTGCTGTTATTACTTCTGTTATAGCTGCTGCTGCTGCTGTTGCTACTGCTGTTGGTGTTACTTCTGTTGTAGCTACTGCTGCTGTTATTACTTATGTTATAGCTACTGCTGTTTTTGTTGCTCTTACTGTTGTTGTTGCTACTGCTGTTGTTGTTGCTACTGCTGTTGTAGCTGTTGTTGTTGTAGCTGCTCTTACTGTTGTTGTTGCTATATGGCATGATCATCTAGATCTGGACCATAATGATAAGTCTCTGTTTGTCTTGATGTGACGGCTGCTAGTGTATCCTTGGTTTTGTCAGTTCATTTACAGTAAACTTTTACTTGTTTTCTTAAATTTGTTAACTTTTAGTCTTTCTGATTTTTTTTTTTTTACGGGAGCGACAGAGGGACACGCCATTCATGTTTTCTGTTATTTATCTTAGCTGTCCATGATATCATATGTGTGTTGTAGCGAGATGAAGGAGATAAGATAAGACAAGACATGTATCTTGCTCTGTTCTCCTGACAGTATTTCTTGTCTGTTGTCTCAGTCTATACAAAGCTGAGTGGGTATGAACATTCTGTGACGCGCTGGACTTTGAGCCCGCTCCTCCTCCTCCTCCTCCTCCTCCTCCTCCTCTCTCTCTCTTTCTGTGCGTGTGTGTGTGTCTTTCTTTGTCTGTCTGCTCACTTGCTGTCTCTTTGTCTGGTTTTCTTTTCTTTCTCTCTCTCTCGTTTGTCTGCTGTCTCACTCTCTATCTTTATCTGTCTGTCTGCTCTTTCTGACTCCCTGCTCTCCCACCGTCTGTTCTCTCTCTCTCTCTGTATGTCTGCTCTCTATATGCCTGCTCTGTCTCTATCTGCTCTCTGCCTGTTTGGTCTTTCTCTGTCCGTCTCTCTCTCCCTCTCTCTGTCTCAGTCTGTCTCCACTCTCTCTCTCTCTCTGTGGCTGCTGTCCCAGTCTGTCCTCTCTCTGTCTGTCTGTCTCAGTCTGTCTTCTCTCTCTGTCTGCTGTCTCAATCTGTCTTCTCTGTCTGTCTGCTATCTCAGTCTGTCTGTCTCTGTCTGTCCTCTCTCTCTCTCTCTCTCTGTCTTTTTTTCTCTTATCTGTATGGAGAATGCTTACCACTCTGCACCAGATAACATCATCTTCTTCTTCCTCCACAGAGCACCGGCTCCGACATGACAAGAGAGCAGCTTCAACAGCGCCTACAAGAGCAGCATGACACGGTGACCCGCCTCCAAGCTCTCGCGCATGCGCAGCAGGTCAGGGCAAACTTACTGACAACGTCTCTGCGGGCCAAACTCCGCCGAAGAGAACAGGAATTAAAAATGATCAAATCTGATCACGAGCAGCAGATATCTGCTGTACTGTCCCATCTTCTGTACTTGGAAGGCCATATGCAGAAAGAACAGAATGAGATCCTTGAGGTGCTTCAAGACAAAGACGATATCATCAGGCGGCAGAAGGCTGCTATACAAGACTTAACTGTCAAAAATGATCGATATCTCCAGGCGTTGAAAGAAAGCCACGGATACTCCACCGACAACGGCCTGGTGAAGCCATTGAACTACATTTTGCAAGAGAACGGAAATGTCTCCATACAGGACCACGGGAACAAGGTCATCCTCCGAAGCAACAAAACCAGGAATGGTGAGAAAGTGCAAGGAAGCGGGCATAAGGTCAGATTCAGCGCCATGAAGGACAAGCTGCGCCGACACCAGAGCAGCCTGGAACTTTATCAGCACGAGTCGCTGGAGACCCTGGTGGAGGGCACGCTGAGGTACGGCAGCGAGGAGAATCTGGTCGGAGATAGGTCCAGGTCCTCCAGGCTGCTTGAACGGAAGGAAAAGTCTCGCAGTCTGATCGATTACCCGGTCAGCCTCTTCGATGTTGACGAAGGACACAGCGAAAGCCCGGACAGCTGTTTTGATGATGGCTTTCCCACTCCAACCATCTCCAGGAACGACTCGACAACCTCGCTCGTGATTCCTGGTGAGAAGTCCGGCAGAGCAAGCTTCTCGTCCGCTTTTGGTTTTAACGAACTTTCCAAATCTAGGTCCGTACCTCATGCTCTGCCAACCGTGTCCGAGAACGACGCGAGTCCAACGAATCTCAAAGGTCGACCGCACTCCCTGCCAAGCGTGGAAATGTTGGCCAAGGATCTCGTGCAAACATCAACCTCCGCTACCACCACCACCACCGCTGCTGCATCCACTCCAACATCTAAAGTCAGCACGCCTCCAAACACAGCAAGCTCTTCTCCTCCGTCAGAATCGAATCCTTTCAAGAGCATCAAAAATGTTTTTAAACGAAAGGGGAGCAAGAAAAAGCGAGCAGCAGCCGTGGCTTCTGGCAAAGAACAGTCAGATGCGCTCAAACAACACTTCAAGAAGTACGACATGACATAAATCAATACCCAGCTTCTTGTGTGCTTCACTCAATTCAGATACAAGACTTTTTTTTTCTTCTCTACTTTTTGTTTGTTCAGATCCCAGCTTGTTACGAAGTTACACACGTTTTTCGCAAACCACATGTCGGGTTCAACGCTTTTAACTTTCAGAATTTGTTTTTCAGTTTAACTGAAAATTTTCACAGAACGGAGTTCGTGCGCAGATAAATTTGTGCTGAACATTTGGGCCGTATTTGCCTGGTGTTTCATGAAATCAGGTCACGATTCTGAGAGTCATCAACGGAGTCTACAAGGGGACCAGTTAAAACAAATATTTCTTTGTTCTTGTAGAAGATTAGAAGGCGAAGAAGAGCCACAGTGTCACCTGCCTTAGATGCAACTGGAAAATATACAGCGCAGCGGAACATTTTCTTTTATAAGAATTCTTATTTCTTAAGTTTATAGAAAACTCATTACATTATCATTCCTTGATTCGACATACATCAGTCTGGTTCTTCATGAATGTGTTTGTGAAATGCAAAGAGTACGCTAAAAATATTTGTTTATTCTCGTTAGAGCAACATAAAACTTAGGACCCCCCCCCCCCCCCCCCCCGATAAAATAGTCCAGTAATGAAGTTGTTATTGTATTTTATGCACACCACACGCTCATACGCCATTTGTCCCCCTTCTGTTACATTTCATTTTTTGTAAATTATAGTTTGAAGATCTCACCTTAACAATAGCTGCTCCCGTTGCTAGGCACCCCAAGTCAGGAGTTATCGTTGAAAGAAGAAACGTACACAGACTGTACTGACATTGTTGCCTGAGACAAGTTGTCAGAGTTGGTCAAGTTCGTTCTGTTGCAGACTGGTGTAAGCAGTTATTCTTCTCTTAACATCAGACAGCTGTTCAACGTTTTGCTTTGTTCATACACTCACTACATGCAGGGCCAATGAGAAGGAGGGGCTTAGAGTACGAGGTGGGGGGCCTAGAAAGTAAAGGGTGCCAGAAGATAAAGCGGCCCAGAGGGCCCGAGGACTCCAGAGGCAAAAGGGTTTGGGGCCCGAAAATAGTTTTGCATCACACTTACAGAATTCCACCACAGAGTCACTGCCTGCAGGCATCTACCTTTTCCCAGCAATTGATTAGTTCTTGATTTCAGGTCACATCCTTATGTGCTCCAGTCTTCTCCTTAACGTATCCGTCACAGTGTACGGTGACCAGTACCGGCTGTTTGCTGGTTTACTGTTTGTTTTTTTTTTGGTCCCCTTTGCCCAAGGTCTCCTAACCACTTTCAGCAGAAGGGAAAATGTCCCCATGGCTGGTTTGTTGCTGTAACGATTTCAGTTTATTTTATTATTAAAAACAAACACACACACCCACACATACACAAATAGCTTTTAAAATATTTATTTTTACATGACACAAAATATCAAATGATTTCTAATAATCACCCCGATATTGAATACAGTGAGGGGTTAATCACGACCTTGACCCCCAAGGCTAAACATAGCAAGGTGTCCTCCGGCTTCATGCCCGGATACGTTCATAAAATAATATTTGCGGGTTTTATTTTCCAGTGCAGCTAAAAAGCAGGTGGTGTGTAATACTTCTTTAACAGTCTCCACCACCATGGGGACTATTAGCCAGGCCAGGGTTATTACTGGGGGGGGGGGTTGCTAATGGATAGATGGGACAGGGTCTTGTTCAGCCATGGGTCGCCGGTCCTGACACTGTCATGCCACTTGTGGATCGCCACATCCAGCCCCCTGGCCCCCCCCCCAAGTGCTAAAGTTTTTTAGGGAAAAATTACTCTAAAATCATTACAAATAAATTTCACACATGCAAATCTCTTTATCTTCAAACACACACACACGGAGCCTGCAGTGTACCAGAAAACGACAAGAACATTTCGTTTGTATTTTACCAGTAATTTGTTATAGATAGCACTGCCTTTTTTTTTCTTTTTTCAGTTATAGCCATTTTATTTGTTTTTCCGTATTTAGAAATCTTGATATAATTTATCATGTACTTCGCTGAGAAACACTGTCAGATTATCTTTCATAGATAGTTCAGTCGTGTTAAATAACTAAATAAATCTGATCCCAGTCATTTTATTTCTTCCTACCAAAGTCAAGTTAATATGACCCACATAAAGTTAATGTGACCCCTGCAAAAAATTCTATTATTGTACATGGAAATTCGCTTTCGATACCGTTTTATTTTCAAATGTAGCCCGCTGTCGCGAATGAATTTGAAACTTTGTCGTGTTTGAAGAGTGAAATAAGATGAAGAGGAGTTTATTTAGAATGAAAGAGCCGTTCATATTTGATAAAAACTGTCAAGGAGAATGAGACAGATGACTTTAAGTAGAGTTATCTTTCAGATCTGTCGATTGTTTGATTCATGTTACAATCCACGAAACCTGACAAACAGTTGTCAGATCTGGCGATTGTTTGAGTCATATTTGTACAGGCCCTAAAACCCGACGAACAGCTGCTTTTTTTTTTCCAGTTTCTGTTAGCGAAACATCAGTTTGTTGAAAACAGTCGCTTCGTTACGCCTAACAGACAGTAGCGCGTCGCTAAATCCTAACAAAACAACAGTTTTAGGCCCACGGAACAGGACAGACCAGTGGCTGTGAAGAAACACGGCATGACTAGGGTTAATGATCTGTATGTGTGTTCTAGTTGTTTTTCTTGGGGGAAAGTCGCGTTTTACGGCAAGAAAAAGGGTAACAGTGTTTTTTTTTAATGCTGTTATGTAGTTTATATAAAACTCTTTTGTGCTAAACAAATCTGAGGAGTTTCATGACGCATACAGTCACGCCATGTTTATATATAGAAGTTTCTTGACCTGAAGACACAGCTTTAGATGACGCAGTTGATGAGGACAATTACACAGTTTTTTTGACTCTGGTTTTGTTAACGATATAAATACGAATGGCTCTGGGTTTTTACGATATAAATATGGATGACTTAGGGTTTTTACGATATAAATATGGATGACTTAGGGTTTTTACGATATAAATGTGGACGACTCTTGGTTTTTACGATATAAATATACATGACTTAGGGTTTTTACGATATAAATATGAGTGCCGGACATGGAGCAAACAACTTCATGGACTCCATGATCATCTCTGGTAGCCCCGACATAAGACTGCTTGTGGCACTGTTAGACTGAAACAAGCTGAGAGAAGCTTTGTTCTAGCCATTTAAAAATTGCTAAACATTCCATATGTAGTATGTAATATATAAACACTACATGATTGTTGGACTGACTTAAAATGTAGAAATACATAATATTTGCTTTTTTTCACAGCTTTTGTAAATATGAACCTGGGTACGTCTTAAATCTGTAATGTGTAGCGGGTAGAACATACTTTTTTTTGTGGCTGGAGTTTCATCTTTGAAGTTTTGATTTTGGCGACACGTCAAAGTCAGATATATTGACTACATGTAGCAGTGACGTATAAATGCAATGCATGCTTATGCCAAGTTATTCCAGAGTCACAGATTAAAAAAAAAAAAGTCACTTAATACAGTTGTAGTTCTAGCATTCTTTTCTTTACAAGTATGAACTTCGTCACAATTATATTTTTATCATCTTATTGCTGTTATTCACTCTGAATCATACGAAGCTCACATATTCCTCCCCCTCCCTTTCTTCTGCTGCTAGACTGGCCACATATCAAACCACATAAGCTGGCCACATGTAGTGAACTGTGTGTGAAATTCTTGATATGTTTTTTTTTTTTTTCAGCTGTGTATTGTTTGCTTTCTGGCCTTGCCATTATCATTGAGGAGCCAGTGTAGAAGGAACTAGTTTAGCCAGTTTTTCTTCATTAATCGTCTCAGAGAGATCCTGTAACACAATAGTGGAAGATGTCATGAAGAAACTTACACACTGTTTAGCTCAACACTTACGACAGCTATTATGGAAGAAAAAAGGCAGACTGAGGTGGCTTGTGCATTTAGAGAGAATGAAGGAGGACAGACAGAGGTGGCCTATACAAAAATGATGAAAGGGGATAGAGCGAGACCAAGACAACGATGGCGAGACAACCTTGAGGAAGAAAAACGCGCTTTTCGAATCGACAAGTGGCAAGAAAAGATCACGAACAGAGAGGAATGGAGACGTGTTTTGTCAGTGACAATGAGCCTCAAAGGCATGGAAAACTGCTGAATTCAGTAGCTGCTCGAAGAAGAAGAAGTTTGGTGAAACACATTAGCCCCTAGACTACCAGATCAGTAACTCGAAGATAAATAAACAAATTGACAACAAACTACACTGGCCATGTTTTTTTTTTAAAACTGGGAATTGACGCTTACAATCCGAAACAAAACAAAAAAGAAGCAAAAGCAGATGAAAATTTTGAAAATAATGTGGAGAAAAATGTTGGGAGTGATCAAATACGCAGGTTATCAGAGTATGGTTAGGATGCTTGAGAATATGCATTAGAATATAAAGCAGTCAAATATTTGTTCAGAACAGCATCATCTAAAACTGGCGGGACAACATTTTGTTTTTTTTTTCTTCGGCGGGCCAGAAAAAACTTTTTCTCATGAACCACATGCTTTAAAAAAAATCAATTTACAAAGCAAACGCAGGTACTTAAATGTAATGCATTATATTCTCAAGCCATGATATTGTAATGCTGCAACATAAAATCAATATTGTTTATGTTTCCAGCGTGTTACATGTTATTTTTAAAAAGAAACAATCTAGATTAACTGGGACCACAAAATATCGTCGTGGGCCAAATGTGAGTTTATTTTGTTACAGAAGAGCAGAAATAAGGCAAGAAAGACAACCCAGTCTCCATCCTCCCATCCCCACCCCTACTTGTTAAATTCTGTGACATGACAGTTTTTCGCAGGTTTATTTTAACACTTCAGACATACACGATGACATCTGTTTTAAGAGATTATTTTTAGCCATAGTAACCTCAGACATGGTCCACCCAGCCTCTAAAAATGGGTACCAGAGAAATCTGAGAAGGTAAACGCGGCCAGGAATGATACTGACCACATCAGACTTCCTTGTGGTGAAGGTCTTAGAAATACGGGCCTGATACCAACCCCCAAACCCCCTCCACCCACGTGTGCCTTAATGACATGGAAATAGGGATTTTACCCTTACCTTATCTTACTTAACCTAACCTCAGACATGTACAGCGCCACCTATTGTAATGGGTGGTTTTAGTCCAGGTAACATCAGATGGTCTTGTGGCTACTATTTTAAGAATGACATCTTCATGGGTAACTTTTCAACCTTGGCAACTTCAGCATCATCATCTAACTTCTTATTTCATTCTTTTCTGAAACCACATTTTAAAAACTAACACGATAGTAACAGCTTTTTTTTATGTTTTTTTTTCTTTTTTTTGTTCCACATTTCATAAATCTCTTAGTGATTGTATTACTAGATCATTTTTAAAAAATATTTTCTATGGCTTGTATTTTTTTATATCTGACAAAGTGGGAGCATTCAGGACAAACTTTGCTGCATGTAAATAATATTTGTGGTTATCTGAGCTATACCGGTGATATAAGAAAGGCAAAAACTTATCTGTCGTCACAAAGATACTTAGCATCCTTTCTGTAAAACAGGGAATATGATATGTGAACTTTTTGTCTCTTTTGTGTGTCCTTTCTTATGAAACGTAGTTCCTGAACTAATATTGCTGGTTTTGTTGTTGTTGTTAGTTTTATTAAAGAACTAGTTTGTAACAAAGAAATGAACTACAATGCCATTAGTTTAGTGAGCTATGTTTGAAATTATTTCTTCTGTAAATTTCATGAAAAGGTTAAGGGATAAAAGAAAAGGCTAAAACAAATGAAAAAACTGATTTACTGATACATTTGGTTATGTGCACTTCACATACATACAACAAAATGCCGGAATTAAGAAGTTGCTTGTTTGTTTGTTGTAATTTTAACATCATAAACAGATTTATGCTTTGATGACTGATGTATTTTAGCTGTAACAGTGTGTGTCGTATTACAACTGTGGCAGTGTGTGTTGTGTTGTATTACAATGATGACAGCATGTGTCATATTACAACAATGGCAGTGTGTGTTGTGTTGTATTACAACAATGGCAGTGTGTGTGTTGTGTTGTATTACAGCAATGGCAGTGTGTGTTATATTGCAACAGTGGCATTGTAATGCCCGAGCCTTGTAACCCAATTCAAGTTTGTGAATAGTGCCATAACTTCTGTATGTTATCAACTATATGTATATGTTTGTTGATTGTCAGATACTCAGTAACCTCTTGTGTGACATTCAAAACTTACACATACAACATAAGCTAACAGACTAACCTAACCCACATTTAGATTAGGATCACTTGGACTCATTTGTCCTATGGGAGGTACAAGTTGTGAAAGGTTTAACTTGAAGAAAGTGCTTTTTTTTGTTTTGTTCAGCAAAGGCTGGCTATAGAAAACAAAAGAAATTGTACAATAAAGGGATAGCAGAGCTGGCCAAGACCCTGTGTAGATGCCTCTTGGTGCTGCTGGAAATAATCTCATTTGTTCCTGTATACCTGATCAGTGTTTTAGACATTGGTATGCTTCCATTGGCGCTGGATTCTGCTTTGAAGCCTCTTCTTTTAGCCAATCCTGTAGATCCATACAAGCCTTTGTGAACCATTCCCTAGAGCCTGTATTTTTGTGTGGCTTTTGCTGGCTACAAACAGATTTCAAGTTCCAAAAGAATTTTGTTTTTAGGGAAATAAAACAAGGAATTTAACTGCAGGGAGGAGTGGTAGAGGGGAATAGAACTTGGGAGTTGAGATGTGCTTCATGGAATTTAACAGGAGTGCTTCACAAGAGGAAAAGAGATTGTACTTTACTTTTTTTTGGTCTTTGGGAACATCTTCCATAAGGGACCGAAGACAACAAGCTTGAGATTGTGGTAGTTGTTTTTTTTTTTTTCAGGTGTGGGACTAGCTTCGTTATCCGGTTCAGAATTCTATTTATAGTTATATTCAGTCTGCACTGCACAAATTTAACAAATTTTTGAGCAGGTAAAGTTATAAAGATGAGAAAGAAAAGTGTTTGGTATCATTGAACTTTTTAGCGAGGAGATGTATCAACTTTCTAGCAAGATGTATCATTAAACTTTGTAACAAGGATATATCACTAAACTTTGTAGCAAGAAGATGTATCACTAAACCTTGTAGCAAGAAGATATCACTAAACTTTGTAGCAAGAAGATATATCACTAAACTTTGTAGCAAGAAGATGTATCACTAAACTTTGTAGCAAGAAGATGTATCATTAAACTTTGTAGCAAGAAGATGTATCATTAAACTTTGTAGCAAGAAGATGTATCACTAAACTTTGTAGCAAGAAGACGTATCACTAAACTGTGTAGCAAGAAGACGTATCACTAAACTGTGTAGCAAGAAGACGTATCACTAAACTTTGTAGCAAGAAGATGTATCATTAAACTTCACAGCGAGGAGACAACACTAAACCATTTATTTGGGCTCATATCGTTACAAGGATCAGGTGTCTTCAGGATATAGAGAGCTATTTTTAGAGTTTGTGTGTGTGTATGCATGGAGGGAACAAATAAACTTTGTAAAGATTGATCAATAGAAGTATTTGTATATCCGGGAGTGAGGGGAAAAAAGAGGATGTGGAGATGGGTTGGGGTTGGGGGGTTTAAAGGAGGATTGCCTTGATTTAGAGGTGATTTGAGGGGGGAGGGGGTGTAGGAGAGGCTGTGTGTGGACAGAGAAGAAATTAAGGAAAAAAAAAAATGAGGAAGGATTGTTTTAAGTGCACGAAATGGAAATATTGTTAGTGACAAATAAATAATGGCAGACTGAGGTGAGTAGATGGGGAAAGATTATAAAAGACTTGTAACTTCCACATGATGATGATGATTATTTATGTTGATTGGCTGCTGCAGTGATTGTGGGAGAAATACAAAGTTTATTTACAGCAAGTTGCATGTGTGTGTGTGAGGCTCCAGTGAAGACTGTATTTGGATGTGTGTGTGTGTGTATATGTGAGATGTTAAGAAGCACCTTATGTAATCAAAGAAAAATGGCAGTTTTTTTATTTGTTGTCTGAGAGAGAGAGAACTAGATACCACCAATTATAAGCACAGAAATGTTGGTTTCAGTGACAGGATTTCATTTATACCTGAACCACATCAGCACACCATTTATACCTGAACCACATCAGCGCACCATTTATACCTGAACCACATCAGCACACCATTTATACCTGAACCACATCAGCGCACCATTTATACCTGAACCACATCAGCACACCATTTATACCTGAACCACATCAGCGCACCATTTATACCTGAACCACATCAGCACACCATTTATACCTGAACCACATCAGCGCACCATTTATACCTGAACCACATCAGCGCACCATTTATACCTGAACCACATCAGAGCACCATTTATATGTGAACCACATCAGTGCACAGAGGATCAGGGTAAGATAAATGTGTATGTGCTTGTATGTATGTTCTCTGGAGGATTAGACATGGCTGGCCAGAAATACGAGGTTCAGTGACAACCAGATTTTTTTGTTCTGAATTCTGGCCAGGTTTGTGGATGTGTGTGTGGACATGACCAAAGTCTGGAGTGAGATGGTTTTTTTGACAGTGCCTGCTAGAACTGATGAAATTTTAAAAATTCAAATCTTCCTTTTGCATGCAACTAAGAATGTTACAAAGTACTTTGATGTGTGAAATGTTTGGCTTTCTTGTGCTACTTTTGGCACGTGTGCCTTGTGTTCAGCACTCATAGTTTAGTATGCTCTGGAGTGATGATCCGTTTCTTTGTTATGACACCGACTCTGAGATGGGATTTCTTAAACTTGTGCTGGAAACTGAGACTTGTAAAATTCATGATAAAAGACTTTTGACATTTAGAAGTGGCTGAAGGATTGACCGAGGGTTATCAGATTAGATTAATAGTAGACATACATCAGACGAGGAAAAAACAAAACATCAGGTCCATCAGAAGTAATGTCATTTCAATACCCACAGATTTACACATAACTGGTTGAATATTTGACAAAGAAAAATGTGTTATTTGTTGCATGTAACAAAGCTTGGAGTTGAGAAGTGCTTCATGGGACACATCTTGCCTACATTGTAGAAGACAGATGTCTGGGTGGCACAGCGGTTAGTGTACTTATGTCAACGCAGACATCAGTGGTTCAAGTCCAGCCAGAAGTGTCCCAGTTACACAAGTGGGTTCACTGTTCCTTCTAGAGCTGGGGATGGAGGGGCAGCTAGACATGATGCTGACCACATCATCTTCTAGTGCCATCTGATCAAGGAGATAAAAACCTACAGGAAGCCACAAACACCACCACATGATGACTATCACATGCTAAACAGAAAGGAACAAGTCACCATCTTCCGTCTCCGAACAGGACACAGCCGACTCCGAAGTCATACGTATACAAAGTTCAAGATTGGTACTACTAATCTATGTACATGTGCCCAGGTGCCCCAAACTGTGGAACATATCCTCCAGAACTGCATCAACTATGAGACGTTGAGAAATAATTACTGGCCCAGTGAAACCACTAAAGAAGATGAGCTCTGCAGTTCCATACATGAGTTACAAAAAACTGTGAAATTTATCCAAGAGACAGGACTGCAGATATAGACAGACAATGCAAACGAAGAAGAAGAAGATCAAGGAGGATATAGACACTAACACCGTGCTGTGCCCCCCCCCCCCTCCAATAGAACCAGGGTATATGTAAATTTTGAACAAAATTCTTCAGGAAAGAAACAGACTGGGAGATGTACATGAATATAACAGAGCACTGTAAGAATAACTAACATCAGCACTAACTGGTTGGTCATTTGCATGTCCTTTGCAGAATTTTGCCTCCCTAACAGCTCTCCTGTAGGCCTTTCGGTTTTTAAAAAAAAATGGAAGCCACAGACCTGAAGCCCAAATTTTGCAGTGCTAGTTGAAAACCAGGGTTTTTTTTAAGCATGTCCAAATGAAGTTTTGGTTCGGCTACCTTTAATGAATACTTTCTTTTGGTGTCTATGCACATGTAACACAAACCAGGTTACGCTTTTTTGTTATGCATTTTGTTCATGTTACATTATCTCTGCCATGTTATATCTAGCAGCCTAGATTTGGGATCTTTCGAGCTGTAGTTTTGTCTATAGCAGCCTGAACATACTGAAAGTGATCTGAATGTTCATTTTTTTCAAAATAAAATTCTTATACTATGTGGCTTCATAATATGTAAACAAATGAATAAAATAAAGGAATATTTCTCCTGCAGACATGTTACCATTACTTTTTTGTCATTTAACCCAAGACTCAGAACAAAAGTAATATATAACATAATCTGTTTTATTCTGTATGTTGTTGTTAGCTTACTTTTGTTATGTTACATAATCACCATCAGCCTTAATCTAATGATGAAACAGTCTTCCTTATTATTCTGTTTGAGAGGCAGCGCTGGATTATCTATGAGGCTGAAATAGGCTTTAGCATAAGGGGCCAGTATTAAGACATTAAAAAAAAAAACATTGGAAATGCAGAATTTTTTTTAATCATAAGATGATAAAGATGACCGAGTGGTCAGACATGTGGTCTACTAATCTGGTAGTACCAGGTTCAAGTCCCAGCAGTGGGGATTTTTCTTCTGGTGCCACCACATCAAAAAAGGCCCCGGGGTCCACTCAAGCTGAAAAAAACGGGTACCAGCGAAATCTGGGAAGGTAAATGCGGCCATGCGTGATACTGACTGCATCACACTTTCATGTGCCAAAGGTCTTGGAAATACGGGCCAAAAACTGTACCCCCAAGATGAATGGTATAGATCTGAGGGGCAGGACCATTTCTAAGTGTAGCCTAGAGGCTCAGGTGGCAGTTAATCTGCCACTGCTAAGGTAGAATGTGCATGTCACAAGGCACAGTCAACGACACTTTTACTCCAAAGTTCAGTCTGACGAATTTAACTTACGGGCGACTCAGAACTTATGCTGGTGACTTCACAGTCAACAGAGTACCAGATTTAGCCTCTCAATGAATACGGTACCAGATTTTCACCTCTCTCATGTTGTGTGCCTGCTGCTCAATTCAGTGGCTAATCTGATCATTCTGGTTGTAGGTTAAGTGATGTGAAGCTAATACGATAAATCTGGCTGCAGGTTAAGTGATGTGAAGCTAATACGATAAATCTGGCTGCAGGTTAAGTGATGTGTGGCTGATATGATAATTTTGGTTGTTGATTAAGTGATGTGAAGCTAGCCACCAACTAGCCAGATAATGCCAGAATGGTAGCATTCAAAAACAGAGGACACCCTAGAATAAGATGATAGCTGAAGTAAACAAGATATCCTAATGCTATCAAATATGATGACCGGCCAGGTAACACACTTTTTATCGGACCACGGACCATATCAGCAGTCTACAAAACAAAGAAGTGGTTGAACAAAGTGAAGATCCACTGGCGCAGTCAATCTTCACTGGGAGGACCTCTCAGGATGATGATAGCAGTGACCTACTTGGGTAAAAACTGACCTTGAGATAATTATTCCCAGAATTCCTTGTCAGTGGCATATAAGGCCATAATAATCAGTTCTCCCAAGATATTTGCTTCACAAGAGTTCACTTTATCACCAGAATTTGCTTCACATGAGTTCACTTTATCGCCAGATATTCACTTCACTTGAGTTCACCTATACAATGTGAGAGAGAGAGAGAGAATGAGACTAAATGACATATTGACATTGTCCCCAACAGCAGTTTACAGTGAGAGACAGGAAGAGGAACACAAACAACATGGCAGCAGTTGCTGTAGTTTTATTCTTTGCCCCATCTGCTGGCAAATATACACAAAATACAAGTCAGAAGAAACAGAAAACATGAATGAAGTCACACTGATATGCTAGCACAAGTGAACATCTTTTTTGAGTATATATATTCTGATGACAAAATGAGATTAGAAAAAGTATGAAAATGAAAAGTTTTTTTTTTTGTTTTTGTCAAATTGTAACAATCAAGCTACTATATCGTGACCCTAAGGAGTTATTTTCCATAACAAAAACTTAACAGTTGAACTCTGACCTACAGGAACTGAATTGATGTGAATCTATGATTGAGGACTCAACCAATTAAATCTCCTCTTCTACTGTCTTCCTGTCCTTTATTAAAACAGTCCAGGACTCTTTAAAAAAAAACCAAAAACACACACACACACACGCACGCACGCGAGGTGATAAGACTATAATCCACATATAAAATGATGATCCATGATAAATTCTGAGAAACAGCCATGTACATGCTAAAAGTCTCCACTATTTATGAGCACAGATCACTGACATGAATCCAATTCCTGTCTCTTTATCTGTTCATTTCTCTGTCAAACTAATTATCAACATTTTAATCGTGCCTCAAAGTTTACCTCTACCTGCGGCTTATAAAACAACCACATGGTTGTTACTATCTACAGGGGCAACAAATGTTATTATTTCACTTATGAAATCATCTGTTACAGTTTATCCTATGAAAACAGACTAAATGTAAAACAACAACGTACAAAAACCTGTTCAACTGGCAAATCAAGCTGTAATTCAACACCACCATCTCATTTTATAATAACAATAATTCAAGAGACAAAGTTACCCATTACTAGTTAGACATTATCTGATGCAAGTATATATATTCCCCCCCCCCCCCCCCCATTACACTGAGCTGTTTTATACATTACAAGAGAATACCGTGTAATGCTATTACCACTCTATATCAACTGTCTATTCTTTGATAGTCATCACTTTCTCATTAGTTTGTGAACGATATTCATCAATGATGAATATATATATATAATGTGGTAAGACGAGTGTGTGCTTGATGTGAGAGATTAAAGTGTGGAATACAAAGACAATTCATGTACAAATTTACATATACACAAGTATTACACCTAACAAAATAATATGTAAGACAGGGCACATACATCACTGTTATCTGAACAAAAAAAAAATGCTGAACATGTACAGACATGTCATTTGTAGGATAGTATATACCAGACATCATTAGGAGGACTATACACTAGACATCATTAGAAGGACAGTATGCACTAGATATCATTAGGACAGTATACACTAGATGTCATTAGTAGGACTACACAACAGATGTCATTAGAAGGACAGTATGTAACAAATGTCATTAGGAGGACAGTCTGTATCCCCACACACATTTCACCTAAGAAAATCTACAAGCAGAATGTCCAACATAAAATGTGGTACCTCACTAAAATGACAAGAAAATGGAAGGCCGACTTTTGCTATCTCTTTCATTCAACTGTCCCAGAGCTGACAAACAATAAAGCATGAGCTTTCACACTGTAACAAGCTGATTGTAACAAACTGATGACAGAACTAAATGACATAACAACCACAACACCACCCTGACATGTAGAGTTACATATCTGTGTCCAAGTTCACATTTCACCACCAAAAAAAAACACTGTACACTATGTACATGTATTACTATCACATTAATGAAGCATATATTTACTCTTCACCACATACCATCATCCTCTATACAACAGGCTAAGCTGATTTTAAAATAATATCTCTTAAAAAAAAACTCTAAAACACTATTAGATTTAGAGCACTAGGTTCTCAACCCCCTCCCCTCCATAAATATTTATCTACTTCCTATCTATAACTCCTCCATAAATGTTTATCTACTAATTATCTATAACTCCTCCATAAATGTTTATCTACTTCCTATCTATAACTCCATAAATATTTACCTACTTACTATCTGGAATAACAATGGAATATACTCAAAGACTCTATTCAGCAAACATCTATTGAAATCCTACCTCCAAATAAAAGACACGCTAAACAGGGTTGGATGATAGAAGAAATTTTGGCAACTAATGGATCGGAGATGAAGTCTTAAGGAAGATAAAGATGAATATGACAAAATAAATAAAGAAATAAGACACAAATGCAATAAAGCTAACAAACAGTGGCTAAATAAGAAATGTATTGAAACAGAGAGACACCATTATGGAAACACAAGAGGTATGTACAAACAAACGAGTTAACAAACAAAAGGGCATACCACAAGACTGGTTGCCTGAAGTCAAAGGACAATAATATACAGAGATGAAATAATGGCACGATGGTGCGAATACATTAGAGAACTCTATGACGACAAAAGAAGTGAAATAGATATATGAAATAATAATGAAAGGCCTCATATATTAAAAGCAGAAGTGGAAGAAGCCATCAAACACATGAAGAACAACAAAGCACCAGGACCAGATAAAATCACCAAGGAAGAATTGGAAGCATTAGGAGATCTTGGCATAGAAATAATTACCAGATTGCTGAATGATATCTGTAACAGTAACTATGCTTTTGCAATCAGTTTTCATTGCCTTATCAAAGAAAAAATGTGCAGTTGAATGTGAAGACCATCGAACCATTAGTCTTATGAGCCATGTTACCAAAATCCTGCTTTGTATTGTCATGAGAAGAGTCAGGGGCAAAATGAAACCATATATCGCTGAAGAACAGTGTGGTTTCGTTGCAGGAGAAGGCACAAGTAATGCCAAATATATAATGAGAACATTGATGGAAAGATCAATAGAAGTAAAGACGGACCTATACTTATGCTACACAGACTACTGTAAAGCATTCCACAAAGTGAAACACACAGAAACTATAAGAATGCTGGAAGACATCAACACAGATGGGAAAGATCTGAAACTCACCAAAAACATACTGGCAGCAATCAGCAGCAATGAAGGTTGAGAACCAAACAGGAACATTCCAAGACATAAAACTGGGAGTGAGACAAGGATGTGTTCTATCTCTTGACCTCTTCTCATTGTACAGCGAAAACATAATGAGAAATTTAGAGAACATGCCAGGAATATCAATTGGCAGGTACAACCTAAACAACTTAAGATATGCAGACGACACAGTTCTGACTGCTAAAAGTGAAAGGGAGTACAGGCTCTTCTGGAAGTTGTAGTTCGTGAAAGTAAAAGTAAAGGTCTCAGCCTGAATAAAAAGAAGATTGAAGTGATGGTCATCTCAAAGAAAAGAATACCACCAAAATGTAGCATAGATGTGCTCAGGCCAAGTCAGCATTCCAGACAATATCTTGTGCAACAGATCTATATCAATGGAAACAAGATTCTGAGTACTTAAATGTTACATCGAGCCAATTTTGTTTTATGGATGTGAAGCATGGTTCATAAATAAGAGAGTACAGCAAGAAATGGATGCCATGGAAATGTGGTTCATAAGAAGGATGTTGAAGCATGGACAGTTAAGAAAATCAATGAAGAAGTCTTAAGAGAGGCTGGGGTTGAAAGGTAAGTGAGATTTGTAGGACATTTTCTGAGAATAGGAAAACTGGAACACATTGTGGCAACTGGAAAAACTGAGGGAAGAGACAGCGGAAGACAGAGAGAGAAGTTACTGGATGGGCTGTCAGTGTGGCTAGGAAGAAAGTCACCAGCATATCTCATAATCAAGTCTAAAGACAGGGAATTGTGGAGATAAATGATAGCCTATGCCACATGGCATGGCACTTGATTGATTGATTATCTACTGCCCATCCATAATTCCTCTATAAATGTTTATTTACTGCCTATCTATAACTCCTCCATAAATGTTTATTTACTGCCTATCTATAACTCCTCCATAAATGTTTATTTACTGCCTATCTATAACTCCTCCATAAATGTTTATTTACTGCCTATCCATAACTCCTCCATAAGTGTTTATTTACTGCCTATCTATAACTCCTCCATAAATGTTTATTTACTGCCTATCTATAACTCCTCCATAAATGTTTATTTACTGCCTATCCATAACTCCTCCATAAGTGTTTGCTTACTGCCCATCCATAACTCTTCCATAAATGTTTATTTACTGCCTATCTATAACTCTTCTGTAAATGTTACAGTTCCACCAACTTGACTCCACTAATAAAGCAACTTCTGACCTAGCTCCAGATGCCTGCTAGATATAAAACTTACCAATGTGTTATAGAACACATACTCCCTAGCGCAGGAACATGTTGTTACGTAACTGCTGTGAAATGTTGGGAAAACATTAAACATATTCAAATTTCAAAGACTTCTGAAGACAGAACAGAGTCAACCACAAGAAATTATTGTTGGTTAATCTTGATTTCATGACCAAAGGATGACCATTTTCAAATAAATGTCTGCTTCTGGTTTGAACCAGAAAAAGGGTAAAAAAAAAAAAACAACAACAAATAACCTCAGATCATCCTAGCCTCATTCTTTCTTGAAAGGAATTTTTAATTTTTCAAAGTGCATGCATGAGTTATTGATTTTTTTTCATGTCACTGTAACATCACTGTTAGTGTCACAAACTGTACAGACAGTACATGACAATTTATACTACACATGTGCACATGGTGAAACTGCCAAAGGGTTAACTCAAAAATGTTTGATCACGCCCAATCTGGCAAAACTGTTTTCGAAGCTTGTATCAATATACTACACAATTCCGATGAAATATAAAAGTGTAGCCCTGACAAGTGATGGAAAGGGTTCACTTCTGCTACTGAAAAAAAAAAAACCCTCTACCCAACCCGCCCCACCTCCCCCCCAAAAAAACCTGTAACAGTACTATAAGAAAAATTATCCATAATATACATATAACAGTGTTACAACTATACTGTGGCTACAGGTGTAGCTTTGTGGGTGAAAACCTGGATCAAATGTAGTATATCCACAGTCCATCTTCTATCATATCAGCTTAGCTGTGGGTCAAGGCTGTATCAGTGAATATATTTACACAACTGACTTCAAAAATATAAAAAAAAAAGAAAGGCAAACTATGCTAGCTCCGCTGAAGAAATGCAGCGGCTGCGGCAGCCATGCTCTCTAATGCTCACACCAAAAACACAGAAAACTTACTTACACAGCATTTGTTAATATATTGCACAATTTTTTTTTTGTTTTGATATTGTTACATCTTGTGTCGGCCTGGCTATTCATTATATACAAAACCGTGCACACATCCACAGCCTAAACATGGTTTTATGCAGCATCTAACAAGAGAACACAAACATTTCATGTGATTAAAAAAGTAATGAAAACTTGGTACATATAGGTTTACTCTTCTATGCAAGAGAGATAAGCCACTTATGTTCAAACTTCTACCATAACCCAAAAAAGATTTACAATTCTGTTTCATGAAAAAAAGATTGCACAAATTTGACCAATCTTGTTATAAGATCTATGAAAATAAAGTTATACCCTTTCTCTCCTCCTTGCTTCTAGCTTGTTCTCTCCTCTCCTCCTTGCTGCTAGCTTGTTCTAAGCACATAAAAGAACATCATCATGTGGCTTTCTTTCCTAGAACGCTTTTTTTTTGTTTTGTTTTAGATGGGCAGTATCAAAATATCTAATTGTCTCACTTGATGCAGTGTTTAATCCAGGGTCCATCATCTCCCTGCCTGTTCCCCCACCCCATCTTTCTCATTTTCCACAAAATGTACCCTCCACTGTACCTATTATACTGTTTGATTTCTTCTGCAGAACTGTCTTGAGAAGTGGATAAATATCTGTAGAACCGTCTTGAGAAGTGGATAAATATCTGCAGAAATGTCTTGAGAAGAGAATAACTATCTGCAGAACTGTCTTGAGAAGAGGATAAATATCTGCATAAGTGTCTTGAGAAGTGGGTACCTATATCTGACCCCATCCTGACATCCTAGTCATCTAGAACAGGGGTGTCCAGCTTGGCATGGCTGAGGGCCACAGCTGCATCTAAATCAAGCAGTTTTTACACAGTGACATAACATGTTTGAGGACACACTTGACTGTATAATCAGTCAGAGAAGACTTACTTCTTTCACAGCACACAACTGAAAATGGTTTATTGCTTAAAAACAGCAAATTTTAATCAGATAAATGACACTTTCATAATAGCCTCATGGGCTGCAACAGATAGGCTACATAAAGCCCATGTACTGCCATCTGGACACCCCCGATCTACACAGATCTCACCTACTGCCATCTGGACACCCCCAATCTACACAGATCTCACCTACTGCCATCTGGACACCCCCGATCTACACAGATCTCACCTACTGCCATCTGGACAACCCCGATCTACACAGATCTCACCTACTGCCATCTGGACACCCCCGATCTACACAGATCTCACCTAATGGATGGAGGGAGGGGGAGGTTTTTACTGACTCACTTTTTCCTTGCTCTTGGCCACACAGATGGCTTCATGTAAATAACTTTACACATAAAATAACCACGACGGCATGGTTTTAGCCTGGTTCCTGGAGGCTCAAACTTAAACTATTATATAAGCTAAAATTCAGACACTGTGTCATTTCCTGATTAAAAACAAAGTGGGTGTGTTTATTATAAAGTTTGTTGTGTTGTCATGGAAATTTTTTATTTGAAAGTCTAGAAGTTAACCAGGTTCTGCCTAAGATATTCCTCTGAAGTTTTTATTATCTATGTTAGCTGATGATCAGCTAAGCAATCACCAGTCGGCCCTGTGGTGTCTTGTTGCAGGACAGCAACAGAATTCTCTCCACCTCTCATAGTCTGCGTCCAGTCTTTGTATTGTGCCCCAGCTGCGCTGCATGCTACTCATTTCTGCTTCTACAGTTCTCCGCCAGGTAGCCTTTGGTTGGCCTCTCCTTCTTTTCCCCCTCAGATGCCCATCGTATGGCTGTTTTAGCGATGCTGTTAGGGTCCCGTCGGAGCAAACGATGAATTGGTCATGGATTTTATTAGTGTACTGTGACTACGTGATGCAACACTGCTAAGTGATCAAATTTCAGAGTAGAAAGTATTTTGCTAATCTGATGCAGCACTATTTTGATCAAGCTTTGGATTACAGTGAAGTTCTGAACCTTGTACTAGCAGCACTGCTCACATAAGCAAAGATCAGAACACTGACACATGGCTGTTGTACTACTGTAGTACTATTCAAGGGCCAGATCATGACAATCTTGCTCTCTCAAGGTCTCTGTTGACTAGTGTAGGATGCCATGTCCTTCTATAGCCCCCCATCCCTTGTGCATCTCAAAAGGCTTCTCACACTGAGCATTTCTTGTGCCAGGACGCCAAACCATACCTACTTTTGATCCTCCCTGTTGTCATTAGCTGCTCTAGCCTACCTCTCCTCAAAACATGCCTTTCAAATCTGGATTGTCCGTTTCTGATCTTTATGACAACACAACACAATCTCAAAAACTCTGCTGCACAAACACAGCACTCTATGTCATAGTTTTCTCAGTTAAAGAAACAAAAAAGAAGAGCAGCAAATTAAGTGAACTAGTCATTTACCCAGAAAAAAAAAAAAATCACATATCAGTGCATCATACACTACTGTTCAAGGGTCTAAAGCAATTCAGATTCATAACTTCCTACAAATTCACATGAAAATCATTAGAATTCCGACATTCACCCTAAATATGGTCTTCGTTGGTGTGAGAGGTTAAGTGAAGAATACACATACACAAAAAAAAAACATATTCTCTCCTTGTATTTATTTACAAATATTTCTCTTCACAAACAAAAAAAAAGGAAACCATTATCTTGTTTGTTTCTGAGCACATCTCCACAGTGTTTAGATGCTTGGACTCTTGATATAGCTGGACTATGGACATTCTATTTATGTGTGACCAAATCAAAATTCTGTGTGCACAACTTCTCTGCCAGTGTCTGTATACACAGGATCCTGTCTACTACAGCATGCTCTGTTTGAGGGCTTTGTTAAAAATCTTGTAACATCTGAAACAACTTAATTAATTTCTACCTCAGGACAAACAAAACACTCGGCAGATGACACAAGCTGAAGCCAGTTTTACATCTCCTCCTCACTAATAAAATTACAAGAACACTCACAACAATCTCGGACACATGCGAGTCTAAAGGGCAACTCACATCATCTATTTTTTCAACAAGATCAATCTAGATCACTTCAAGCAAAAGCAAGCTAAAGTCATTATAAAAAACCAACAAATGTGCATCTTCTCATGATGGCATAGCTCTCTGTGCTAGTCAATAATTCTACTCAAAAGCGCTGGGAACTTGTCACTTTTTAAGTTTCACGAACAAAAATAACCAAAACAGCAACATAACTCTATGAAATCTAACTGTATCTCATCTACAGGTGGCCTGTTTGGCTGAGTGGTTAGGGACTCTGGTGGTACCCAGTTCAAGTCCCAGCAGTGGGTTTTTTTTTCCTAGTACCACCACATCTGTAAAGCCCCAGGGTCCACCCAGCCTCTAAAAATGGGTAGCAGAGAAATCTGGGAAGGTAAATGAGGCCAGGTGTGATACAGACCACATCACACTTTCACGTGCAGAAACTCTTGGAAACTCGAGCCTGACGCCGTATCCCGAATATCCTTTAGTGGCATGGAAACAGGGATTTGACCTTTTATCTGATTTCTACGAATGTTCACCTCTGCAGCTAAAACACTGCTATTTCACTTGATCTTTCCACATTTATGTGAATCAAAACACACTCATAATCACTTACACTGATGTATGCAAGAGAGTTAAAGGTAGTTTTGTAAAGAGTGGAATTACCAAATATATAGTAAGAAACAGTGAGTACACAACATTCTGAACTGTGTTTCATAGGACAAATGGTGACCTTGAAAGTAATCTATTTTCACACTAAAAAACAAGTCTGTCAAAGTCAACAGTACATCTTCATTTTTTTCTATAAACACAGCCTCATCACAAATTTTTCTTTGTAAATAATGATTACTTTTGAACAAAAAAGGTCTGAAATTTTGTAATTCTGTAAATATTTCTGAATATGAAGGAAAAAAAAATCTCAATATCTTTAGGAATCAATACATACATATGCTGACATGTATCTCATTTAGTGGTGTGGTGTCACATGTCTTGACTATGATCTACTAGAGATCTGATGGGTCATGATTGTTCATTACAGGTGTCATGCATGAATAAATTAACACAGGCCAGGTCTGTCATGATTTGGTCTTTCTGGAAGCAAGGGAGGCAGTCATGTCAGGATTGTTTCAACAGACACATGTTTTAAACAAAAGAAATGTAAATGTAAGTGATAGTCTTATCAAGAACTATCAACCTTGTAACATGATTACAAATATCAGAGAACACTGCTCATTTTTGTTAACAATGTTCACCAAGGACAACAAGAAATCAACAAGATTCTACATCCAACACAGGAATGATTATTTCCAGATGCTGCTGTCTGAGATTCACCCTTGATGTCTTACCTTATAAATAAATCTATTCTGCTATTATATCTGATGCCACACATTCACACACAACTGTCTTAATATGTTTTTGATAAGTTATCTCCCCTCTGATGTCATATAAAGCACTGACTCTATTATTCTGTCTCCACTCTGTGTATGTGATAAAAGTACAGATTTGATGATTTCTGTCTCCACTCCACTGTATTTGATAATGCAAAGACTTGATGATTTCTGTCTCCACTCTGGTGTACCTGATGAAGTACCGACTTGATTATTTTTGTCTCAACTCTGGCGTCCTAGATAAAGCACTGACTTGGATTTCTATCTCCGCTCCGGTATTCTTGATAAAGTACTGACCTGATTTCTAAGAATACCTAATTAAAACTAACAAAAGCTAGTATATAGTCTTCATTTATTTATATGTTACACAAGTATATTATATGATTATAATATTATTATATTATATATGAATTCAAGAACAACAGAAATGAGCAAACAACAACATGTCTCATGGGTGATCAGAGAAAGAAGATGGACATATGTTGGCCATGTGATGAAAAGAAACAGAATCCCAAAGCAAGCTATCAAGTGGAACATAACAGGCAGAAGAAAAGGAAACTCTAAAGAGGACATTGTTAAGAGAGGCCAGTTTAGCGGACGTAACTTCCTTGATGAGGTTGAAAAGCTCGCCGAAAACAGGAAAACTTGGCAAACTACCATGCGAGCCCTATGCAATGTTTAATGGCACAGGAAGGATATAAGATTATATATAAGCATGTTATATTTTCTTTTCTTTTCAAAATCATCTATTTCCAATTTTCCTAAAGATCTTTTACCTTTTAGTCTTAAATAATTTCTCCTGTTTACACTCTTACACAGTCTTCAGTCACAACCAACAAAGGATACCCTATCTCTGTACAAGTCTTACATAAATCTCTCCCTTCATTATCTCAGTAGCAAAGAAAGACTGAGCTATTTCATCCCTTAATTTTGCATCTCATGTTCATTCATAACAAAATATCAAACTTAGAACAAAAAAATATCAATGGTGTTCATTATTTTTGCAATATTAACAAGTGCACTCAATTAAGTGTACATTAAACTCATCTTTACACATTGGGGGAAAAAAAACACAAAAAAAACCATAGCAATACATAGTCTCTTGTCCAGCAAACAAAGCTAAGAGAAAGACCTCTTGGTTCTTGATTGTACACATTTTCTGACACAAAATTTCCTGCAGCAAAAGGACATTCACAAGAGACTGGAGTAAACGCAGCAGCAAAATGAACTGTATTTATATGAATATGATGTTAAAACTCTCTGTTCTAGAACTTAATACATGTTCCAGTAGTTGTATCTTAATATATGCTCCACTAGTCTAACGAGACAAATTAGACTGTCTGTCAATGTTGCTTCAGATAAGTCACTCGGAACTGGCTTGCTATGTGTCACTGAAAGCCCAAATGATTTAAACTGAGAACTCTTTCATTGTGACCTAAATCTGTAGAGAATTTGTAGATTTTCAGAACAAAATAGAAGTTACACCAATTCTCTTTTCCTTGTGTTCCAGAACTGTAGAGAGTTTGTAGATTTTCATAACAATATAAAAATGGATACTAAATCCCTTTAACAGCTGCTCAAACTTACAGAGAATATGCATATTGTGAGACTGATGTTAAAAGAAAATGGGCAGGAAAAGGTTGATGTGCAAGTTTCTTTAGTTAACTCATCTATGAACATATCTCCTACTTCACGATTTACACTACAGGATAGTAGTAAAGACTGTAGGAAATTTACAGACTCTGAAACTGACCTGTATAAGGACTGAGATGACATGTAACTGATGTAGATAACTCATCTAACAACACAGACCTGTTGTTTCACAATTTACTCTAACAAACGGTACACTGCGGACCTTCAACGTGGCTTTCCACATTCTCATTATTCCTCTGTTGCTGAATGGATGATTTACAAAATGAGATAGGCTGGTGAAACGGCAACTACAGGGCATCTTTAGCAATGAAATTTTTATTCACTGCAGTCGCACACATAAGACAGGAAAAAAAAAACAAACCCAAATCTAAAGCACAACATTATGCCACATGTTACAGTCATATACCCTGAGTCAGTCATATATATCAGCAGGAACTTGTTTTAAATCCTGCGATTTCAGCATTTCCCAGAATTCCATTGCACGTGGAAGAATTACTGTTTTCATCTGCTGCTGCTCTGGCTGCTCTCCCCTTGAGGTCTGCTAAAGCCTGCAGGAGTTTGTTGTTGGCCTGGTCAAGCTTTCGGATCCTCTGTTCTTGAACCTCAATAACCTGCTGCTTGTGCTCTACAGCGCTGGCCATTTCAGCTTGTTCCTTCTTCAGTTCCTCTTCTATTGTCTGAAGCCTTCACCACAGAGAAATTAAAAATAAGTAGTTAAAAAAACAAACAGGGACAAAAAAAAAGTTAAAAACAGTGGGAAATGGAAATAATATAAGTTCAAAGTTACATGTTGGAATTTACAAATACTGGGTCAGTGATTATATACAAGTGTACAAAGTCAGAAATGAAAGCAACGAATGGTCAAAAAAAATAAACACAAAGCAAATCCCAACAAGGAATCATACCTTCTATAAAGATGGCAAAACTATAATTTATTGGACTCTTTAAAATATCTGCTTGCAGGCTAATATTTATTATTTATTTACTTTCAATGTCAAAAACTGTTTTGAGTCCTGTAAACCAAGTCTGTCTGTATCATCTCTGGGAAACTGGTCTCACCAAAGTGATAAATGATAAGTGAACAAACCAACAGACTTGCTTTTGGTGAGTGCATTTAAGAAATGACCATCATGTGAGAGACATGAACAAGTGACTCAAGTATGATAACTGTTTCTCTAAATAGATTTATCCTGTGCCAATATGGCACTGAAGCTTGATTCTTCTTGGTCCTCACTCCAGCATGTGATCTTGATGGTACAGCTTGAGTAAGGTGCCTCAAGTTTCTTGATGATGTCTACCAATCTTTGTCAAGGAAGAGTTTTTAACTCTTTTTTTTTTTTTTTCTCCTCCAAGTCTGACTAGATTTTCTCAATCTTTTTAATGTTTATGACCAGGTTTTTATAATCTTCTTGATGCTCATGACCAAGTTTTCTCAATCCTTTTAATAATTATCATGGTGGATGTCCATGCTTTGAACATCATCACAGCATCAAGTGGCAGCTTCAAGGAGACCTGAAAAGCATACGATAATTACAAAACTCCACTCTCACAATCTGTTAAATTACAAAGTTCCCCTCTCTCACAATCTGTTAAATTACAAAACTCCATTCTCACAAACTGTTAAATTACAAAACTCCCCTCTTACAATCTGTTACAATACAAAATTCCCTTCTCACAAACTGTTAAATTACAAAACTCCCCTCTCACACTCTGTTCATCTTTAAAACCACTTCAGCACATTCTCACAAAGAAACGTCACTCATTCACATCATTTCTATACCTGGAAATGATAGTTTTCATCTGCTCATCTTTCTCTGCCTGCTGTCTCCTCATCTTCTCTTCAGACTCCACCAGCCTGTACTGCCACTCGTCCATCAGCTTGTGAGTGTCCACCTCATGGTCAAGCAGCCTCAGCTCAGCCTGTTGCAGCCTCTCTTGAGCCTCAAGCAACTGCTGCCGAAGCACATGTACTTCTTGCTCATACTGGCAAAGATTAAAGAATTCTTTAAGTATAGAAAATATTTAAATATACAGAATATATACTCTGAATATTCCGAATTTATAGAACGCAAACTTGCAATTCGAGACCAACGCAGAAATAAGGAAGATGAGCACATGATATCGGCTATGTGATAAAAAAGAAACAATCAGAAGATTCCACAACAAACTATCAAATGGGAAACAACAGTACAAAGAAAACGAGGTCGACCACATGAAACATTGCCGAGAAAGGCTAAATTAGCGGACTTAAGAACATTTGGTGAGGCTGGAAAACTTGAAGACAACAGAAAAACATGGTGGTCTACAATGTGAGCCCTATGTGGTGCTTAGCAGCATGGGAAGGATGTATGATACTATGAATTTACAGAATGTATATTATACTCCGAATTTATGGGATGCATACTTTGAATCTACAAAATATATACTTTGAATTTATATTCAAAATATAAAACCATGTGTTTCATACTGTTCTGATAACATCTTATACATAAATAGGATATAGTGTTTAGTGTTTATTTTCCTAACATGTCAGTGCACAAACAACTTACTGTGCTCAGTATTACAAGTGGCTGTGTTTCTCACCTTTATTCTTTTACCAATTTTTTTTTTCTATCTGGGTTTGTTGGATAGTCTCAGAATGAGACTGAATCTATGACCACTGCCATGAGAGATTAGTGCACAAATCATCATCATCATCATCATCTGTCTCCCCACAGAAGGTTGGCAGCAATGAATCTCCTTTGTAGTGCACTCAGCCAAACTGGTTCCTGTCCATCTCTTGGTGCTGTCATCTCTGTTGCTGTCATCCTGCTGTTCTCTTCCCTTTGATCTTGCCCTCAAGAAGGGTCTTCAATACAGAGTTATGCCTCTTGACATGCCCAAAGTATCTTAGCCGTCTTGTTTTTATGATGTTCAATATTTCTCTTTTCATTTCTAGCTGGTTTAGCACTTCTTTGTTTTCTTTTCTGTTCATGGATTACATTCCACTCTTCTTTATATCCACATTTCTTTTCTGTTTGTCTTATTCAAGGTCCAAGCTTCTACACCATAAAGTAAATATTGAGTATATGTAGCGTTTTATGATGTGTAATCTCATTAGCTGTGATACTTGTTCTGATATAAGGATTTTCCTCATTCTGTTGAAGGTGTTTTTTCTCACTCCCATTGGTCTGTTAATACAAACAAAAAAAATACTAAATTAACAACAGATGACTGCACACACCACTTTGCCTATTACAAGACAAGAGATGTAAAAGAAAGTGATATGAAAGACAACTCACTTCTTGTTTTGTTCTTTCCTGCTCTTGTAGCTTTCTCTGAACTGAGCTAATCCCCATATGGACAGTGGACTGTGGAGACAACCTTCGATTGGCTGTACTATTTGCGGCAGATGAACCTGATTGGATATTTTCATCGCGGGCCATGGGCCACATTGGACCGGATCCCGTAGGTGAGAGGCCATCATTTGATTGGTTCAGAGTCGAATCGGTGCTAGCCCGTTTGATGGTGTCGTCTTTCTGTTTGCTGAGGTATCCAAGATCCATGCTGCGGGAGGCCGTGTAGGAGCGAGAAATGTTTGACCCAGGTTTGGCAGATTCTGGATTTGAGTGGTAGGAAGTGGCTCGCTCGACGCGGGGACTCCCAACAGGGTTAGCCTGATGTGGGTGGACAACAGCATACTTTGATGTTAGGAAGGATGGGGGCTGTGGTAGAGGATTGGTCTGCAGAGATATTGTGTTTATCTGGCTGTCACTAATGCTGGACAGCCTTGCATTGAAAGCTGTTGGATTGGGGTGATTGTGGAAGAGACCTCTGTTGTCCAGCTGGCTTGAAGTTAAGAACCCACTGCTATTGTTATTGTTATTGCCACTGCCAACTGAGCTGTTTGAATCACTTGGAGTCTGTGATATCCTCGAAACATTAACCCCACCTATTGAGCCACTGGAGTCACTGTGGGCTGGCACCCTTTGGTGCATCTTGGTCAGGCTGTTGACGGAGCTGTTAGAGTCACTGTGAGAGGGTGTATAACCCCAGGGCTGTGAAGGTGATGGGGAGGGGGCAGAGCTTATGCTGTGAGCGCTGCTGGACTCGTGCATGCTGGACGTGCTGTGCTGAGTTGAGCGTACCAAGCTCTGTGGAGACGAGTCGCTGCTACTACTTGTTTCCTGTGAAGAACTAGACCTTTCCATGTGATGAGCAATCTGCCATCCTGCGGATCCCGTGCTGGCTGCAGTAGGGGGTTTATGGGTCACGCCCTTGTAGCTCACTGATGTTGTGGTTGTGGTTGTATTTGCGGTGCTGCTGTTCTTCATTCTGAAGCTAGCTGGACTGCCCAGCTGGCTGCTGCCCTCCAATCTATGCTGACTGGCAGGGCTGGAGTAACTGGACGACGTGGCACTGCTGCTGGTAGAGGAGCTGTACCCCCTTGATGCAGGAGCTAAACTTACAGAACCAAGTTGAAAGTTGCTGTTGGTCTGATGCTGAGTACTGTTCTCCACTTCAGCTGGCAAAAATCCTGAAGAGCTTTTCAACCCCTGAAAATTCCTCTGCTGGACATGACCAGACTGATTGGTTGTTATCCCAACTCTTTTGGGGAACGGTCGTGGCGGCTGGTGGGTGTTCACTATGTTACCACGGCCAGGATTTGACATTTGTCTATGGAAACCAGCACCTCGATGTGACACGGGTGTTGAAGTTCCAACACTCACTGAGGGCTTTCCTCCGGATTCCTGGAGTGGCACCGACTGACCAGCATCGGTGCTGTTTGTCTGTTCTTGTTGACCTCGATGGCGACGAGGGAATGTGCTGCAGCCATTCATTGCACTGTTACCCAGTAAAGACATCACAGCTGAGGCTCTGGTGGAAGACGACGGAGAAATAAAACTGGCTGAAGTTGAATGGACAAAGTTTGATGAGTAAGAACTACACGAAGAACCACTAACACTGGACACCGACTGCTCATTTATGCTGTCATCACTGCTGGAGCTGCTCAGCTGTGACAACTTCTTCAGCGGAGCAATTGTTGACTGGTAGTCAGATGAGCCCGCTGCAGCCAAGGAGGATGCCACTTTTGTGAAGTGAGATTTCTGTGGCTTTGATGTAGGATCTGTAGTTTTCCCTCCTCCTTCACTGCTGAGTGATGAGTCGCTTGACACTCTTTGAACTGCCTCTGGGGGATTTGCAGGCACACCCTGATGGCTTCCGGAACTTTCTGTTCTAACCCCACCTAGTCTTGACTGTTGCTGGTGTTGAAACAGAGGGTTGGAAAATGCAAGAGGTTGTGTTGGCTGCAAGTTTAAAAAGAAAGAAAAAAAATAAAAAAAAAAATCCATTAAATATCTTACATCTTACATTCTTACCATGCCATTAAACATCACACAGCACATAGTAGTTCACAAAGTTTTGCTACTTTCGGCGAGCTTTCAACCTCATCAAGAGATTTTATGCCCACTAATTTGACCTCTCTTAATAATGTATCTTTAGAGTTTCACGTGGTCAACCTTTTTTTTTTCTTTGGCCTGTTGTGTTCCACTTGATAGGTTGTTTTGGGATTCTCTGAATGTTTATTCTCATCACGTGACTGACAAATGTCCATCTCCTTTTTCTGATCACCCATGAGACAGGTTGCTGTCTGCTTATCTGCCTTATCTCTGTGTTGTTCTTGAATTCATTCCACTTTATACCAAGTGTTTTCCTTAGGCATTTGTTTTCAAAAGAGTATAATTTGTTGTCCATTTCTTTAGCTGTTTTCCAGCTTTCGCATGCATCAATGAGGGTGGATATTACATTTGAATTGAATAATCTTAACCTGGTTTTTGTGCTTATAACTTTTGAATGCCGTATGTTCTCAAGATTCTTGAAGGTCAATGCTGCTTTTTGTAGCTGCTGAGGTATGCAGACTGATGTATGACTTCAAAAGCTATTCCTTCTATGAATATTTTTCCTTCTTGATTACTGGGAAGATTCATTATTTTTGTTTTTTTCCTTGTTAATTTCAAGTCCTGTTTTGCTAGCCAGTGAAGACAGGGTATATGTTTTTTCTTGCATCGAACTCATATCGCCACTGATAAGAGTTATGTCACCTGCAAAATCAAGATCTTCTAGTTGGGTCCCTGTACCCAATACATGCGTTTTACCTGTGCAACATTTTTTCATTATGAAGTCTATGGCAATTCCAAAAAAAAGCAAAGGGAAATATTCGTAGTATACATCCTTGTTTCACACCTGTTTCAATCTGGAACCATTCACTCATCCCTTCTTCTGTATTGACTGCACAAACATATCTGTTGTAGAGATCCTTCATGATGTTGACAATTTTAGATGGTATTATTATAGTCTTAAGATTCTCCACAATGAATCTCTGTGTATGCTATCAAATGCCTTTTTAAAGTCTATGAAGTTCATTAAATATAAAGGGGAAAAACAACCCTCTTGTTAAAAAGAAATGAAAAATAAGAAAGAAAACTTGGCCTCCAATTATGAATATATACAAATATTTTCTATTAAAAGCCCTTACATTCTTATATGTAGCACTGCGAAACTCACATTTTTACTGTTGTGAACAAATAACAGATACCATCAACACAAACAACGGTGGCAGCCAGACTCTGTGGAAAAGGTCAGTGACAAAATGCTGCGAACAAAGCCCAAACACTGCATCACAATATGTAGTTTCAGGTATTGCCATGCTGTGAGGGGAGGGTGTACTTAGTGGGTTATGGCATCACACACAACGGGCACAAGCAACAATATTCCTGCTATTTGGGTTTGTTAATCGCACAGAAATTATATTTAAAAAACATTTTTTTAGTTTCATTTCTGATTTCATGATATTCAAACTTTTCTATTACAATCTGCTCTCTCTCTCTCTCTCAAGGTCCCTGTTGACAGGTGTAGGATAACATGTCCTTCCATAACCCTCAATCCCTTGTGTATCCCAACAGGCTTGTGCATTTCCCATGCCAGGATGCTAAACCATCAAACATCTTTTCTCTCTGTCTACCTCTGTCCCTTCTACCTTCCACCTTCTCTGTTGCCATTAGCTGCTCTAGCCCACCTTTCCTACAAACATGCCATACAAATTTGGAATGCAGCTTTCTGAACTTTGTTATAATTTTACATTCTGCTACCCATTCCCCCACCCCACACTTGTATGTCTTCAACTATCTCAAACACTCACAGGCTGATGGTAATGAATGACCGGGGAGCGAGTGATCTCTCGAGTCAGTTCCTGAACATGCTGCGGGTGAACGCTTGTGTCAACCGGGGAATCTGACTGTGACTGATTGCGAGTAAGTGACTGATAGCCAGAAGATGCAACAGTGGACACCTGCCCAATGGAGACCTGTGTGGAGAGTATGCGATGACACCTAAGCTGTGAATGAGTTTCTGGTGATTATGAATGACATTTTGCTGATGTTAAAAAAAAAAATGTACTCATTCTGGGATCAGCTACTACATGAATTGTTACTGCTATTGTATGTGTGCATGAGACTGCATATGCACTATGTGACTGTGTCTTTTTTTTTGTCTTGCGCTGCATTTAGTACATCTCCAGTGTGCATGACCTCATCAACATTCATGGTGGAGTTGAGGTAAATTGTAGTAAAAAACAGAATATAATGAAAACATTTCACTGCTTCATTTAATTTGTTTCTAAAAGTCAGCTTTGATACGTGAAGCTTAAATACAGCCCACAATCTCTGTAAGCAGAGAAACATTCAATGCTGTCATACACTGCCCAAGTCAATAAACCAGCCGAGATGTCATTAACTTATTTGCAGATGAAATATTGTGGTTTTTCTACGGCTGTTAAACTGATCTGCATATATGCATACAAAAAAACATACAACAAAAATGTGATATGAATAAATGTTTTTCTTTTGTTCATTTCTAAATAGTAATCACAAGCTGTTTTCTTGTTTTTGTTCTAATTTAACAATAAAATTTAACATCAATAAATGATATTTTAAAAGATTTATAAACAGAAACTGTTTATATTAGCCCCTCTTACAAGGCAACATCTGGTAAACTTTTTTTACTTTTAATGTGTAAAATCATTCATTTTTTTGAAGTGGAACAATCCTGATAAACTTATTTGCAGATGAAATATTGCAATTTTTCTAAGGATGTTAAACTGATCTGCATATACGCACACAAAAAAGTATGCATCTTACGCATGTAAGACGTTTATGAGGTCACATGTCTGTATATTATCACTCATTTAAATTACTTAATTTATGCTCAAGTCTTTACACTCATTACGACTGCCATGCAAATGATACAACACAAATGAAAGCTCCCTCTGCATAGAATACATCTGTAACACGCAATGGCAAAACAAAAAAACATTCAGTGTTAGTGCAGTTTCTCATGCATGGCTTATATAAATAACAAAGTGGAAGAGCTGGTCAATGTCTTCATTAGCTGTTGTTAAGTTTCTGTTCGGATCAAGTTAAGACCAGCTTTCATTAAAAGGTTCGGATCAAGTTAAGACCAGCTTTCATTAAGAGGTTCGGTTCAAGTTAAGACAAGCTTTCATTAAGAGGTTTGGATCAAGTTAAGATGAGCTTTCATTAAGAGGTTTGGATCAAGTTAAGATGAGCTTTCATTAAGAGGTTTGGATCAAGTTAAGACGAGCTTACATTAAGCACAGGCTTTAACATCACATTTCAGCTCATAATACTTATTTTAACTTTAGAATATCATTTTAACTTCAATTTGCCATTTTAAAAAAAAATAATTGTTATTAACCTTTAACTAACCATTAGCTCGTTAAATGACTTTAAAAAAAAAAAACTGAAAATAAAATAACCGCAGTCATGTGGTTTTGTTCCACCTTTGTGAACTCTATATTGCCACAAATGCCCAAAAGGCATCACATTATTTCCCAGCAAAATATGACAATATTTATTTGATTAGAAATAAACTTGCATGTTACAAATGTTGTTTGATAGGTTGTCAGTTCCCCCCTTCCAACCTCGTAATTTTCTACCAGACTATTAAATGCTGAAAATCATGCAACGTGTTGCTGACCTCTGCTTACTCACAACATATTTTCTAACATAAAGCCTGAGAAATGAAATGATCTACCAACCTCCCACCTGATCTCTGTCAGTGTTGCACAAGTAGGAGGGCAGACAAACTTAGGAGATGGTAATAGTTTCGAGTCTTTTCACTCAACAAAATCTCCTACTATTATGCACTTGCTTTTGGTGATGACAAAGCTCAATCCACTTGAAGTTGGAATTCTTCCAGGGGACTCATAATCATTCGCTGACGTAGCTGCTCTGTCATCTTTGGGTCTTCATAAGACATACTGAGACCTCTTAGCTCCTCTGTCATCTTTGGGTCTTCATAAGACGTACTGAGACCTCTTAGCTCCTCTGTCATCTTTGGGTCTTCATAAGATGTACTGAGACCTCTTATGTCATCTTTGGGTCTTCATAAGACGTACTGAGACCTCTTAGCTAGCTGCAGCACTACATTTTCTACATCACATCCACAAGAGCAGTTTCACATATCAATCCCTACTTCCATTTGTGAGACTGCAGGTAAGACAGCTTGTATTCAAAAGTACCACAGTGACACTAAACAGCTCTGACAACTACACCACCTCTGCTACCGTTTGAAATGAGTGATGGGTAAAGTGAGGAACTGTGCTTATGACCATCACAACTACCACTGTTGTTTGTAACTTTCCTCGTATTTTTTATTTGCTTCAGAACTAATTATATATGAATGAATTATATAAGAAAGTGCCTGTGACAAAATATTCTGTTCTGTTGTGTTGATACTTCTTTTCTCAAACCAACAAAATCTTCACAACAGAACGATTCAATCCAAGCAAATCATTCGTCATAACAATCTGCAGACTCCAAATGCCTTACATCATGCATATGTAATACTGTCAGCGACATCAAGGCAAAAAACAAAGCAGTTTTTAGGTACTAACATCCATAGTTGCAACAAAACAGAACACAGCCACAGGAAAGCTCGGAGAATTTAAACACGCTGATGCAGCTGTCTCAAGTTGAATGTCATCTGAGCTGTGATATTCTTAACCATATGTAGATAAGGAAATTATGAATAAAAAGGCCAAAAGCATTCTAAAAGAGTTTTTTTTTAAAAACTTACTTTACACTTTGGGCTTTATACTGTATACAGACAGTTTTATCATATCAGCAAAGGGCCGAAGACATTGTTCTGGCGATCAGTTAACCACAGCTGACATGCTGGGCATCAGGGATGGACAACCACAGCTGACCAAGATCCTGTTCCACCTCTCTGTTGGTACTCCCAGTAAAAGGGAGCACTAATGGGGCAGAGATTTCCACAGCCCCCATGGCATTGGAGTCTGCTAAAGAAATACTGTAGACCCCTTGATTTTTAACTGCACCCAAGGACTGAAACAAAAATTTGGATGCTGTGCCTCAGAATCACTGCACTGGCTGCAGAGAACACAAGCTTGCAGTTCCAGGGAGACTGAAGAAGGAGGTCATTGAAGTAAGACCATCCTTGAAGCCTATCACAGATCACTGAATGCTTACAACACTCAAGGCTGGAAAGCTAATGAGCTTCATGTCTATCAGGTCTCCAACAATAACAAGATATGACAGAGCAGAAGAAGAACATGCATCCTGGTGAGACAAGATATAGTGGAGTCGAAGGTTCTTTCTAAGTCTCAGATAATTTGCTAACATGTGTCTCCCATGCTTATTTTATAGCAAGATGCAATTATGTTTAGTGCATCACAACTCTGTCAACACACAAGTACATTAAAAAAAAACCCAAAACAACACAGCTCCACTACCTGGCTACCAGTCTTGTTGCCATCCAACTCTAGCGATGAGTTATGAGCATCATCATCCATGAACGGAATCAGATCGACGTAGTCCCCATTCACTTTGTCTGTTGTTGACACCATCTGTGTCCAGGATTCATTTACTGTTCGCTCATTATAAACCTGACGTGGTCCAACGACAGATATGCTCCTGACTTCTCTCACCCCTTTAGCTTTGTTCGTGGACGAGGAACTACTGGTCGGCTGAGAGGAGCTGGAGCCAGTCTTCTCCCCCTGGGAATTATCTGAAGACCTGCCCCTGTTTGCCAGAGCGGGAAGATCATCAGTTGACTCCCCGCAGTGACGCAGCATGTCAATCAGGACTTCTGTTGGTGAAGATGCGGTCAAACTCTTTGGCTTTGCTGGACTGTAGCCTACTTTACTCAATGCCTGCTGTCCTTTACTCAGTGGCTGCTGTCCTTCTTTTGCCTGGAGGGAGATGGGAACTAAATTATCATAGATCTGAGACTTTCTGTTTGGCTTCTTCTGTCCAACTGTTGGATCATCAAAAGCATTTGTGAGAGAAACCAGGATCTTGGCCAGGTTTTCAAACTGCTTTCCTGAAGTCTGCAGACAAAAAAAACAAAAAAACGTAAAATAAAAAATTATTTTAAAACTGTGATTAAATTTATGAAACAATGAGCACATCAAGACAAAAAGATGGCAATAAACTGAAACGTACAGCAATACAACCTGTAGAAATACTCTATTTACCCAAAAGTTTTATGGGTCATGTTGTTATTCTAAAAGGGCTATGTAAAGAATCAATGCAACCCCCATCATTCTGCAGCTCACAGCCTACAGAATTATGGGAGACTTCCTCAACAACTTCTGACCCTGTACACACACAGAACATTCTCAGCTTATTATTGTCACTAGTGAAAATCCTGATGTGGGATGTGTCACATCAACTGGCTGTTGGCACATTAAAGTGCATGGTGATCTCTCAAACTTTCAGAAGATGTAAATATTTCTCAGAGCTATATGAACTACTGCGAAGATGTAAATGTTTTCTCTGAGAACGTGGGATTCTAAATCTCTAAATTCTAATTTTTTTTTTTTTTTCTGAAGGATGCAGATGTAGGTCTCTAACTTCCATGAAAATATCATCTAACTGTAGTAAATGTTTCTCTGGCACCATAGGTCTCTGGCTCCACATGAAGGAGGCGAGAGAAAGGGCTTCATAAAAACAAAAAGCAATTAAGAAATGACCTTGAAGCTGATACTGGTAACCACATACCAAGATAACTGGAATGGACTACAAGCCATTTTGTATTTGTCCATATACTTCATAGATAACATGACCTTAAACACAACCCTCCCCCCCCAAAAAAAAAAAAACCCACCTCTGAGTATTTCTCTGTGGACTCTAGCAGCAGACCATGTAAGACTGAAAGCTCCTTGCCAACATCAATGTACCCATCAAACTCCAAGAACTGGTTTCCTGCATCGCGACTCTGCCAACACACGAGTAAAACAAACAAAACATTAACTCTTATCTCACCATTCTAATTCGTATGAAACTTTGGAAGAAAGAAAAAAATATCAATCATCAATCTTTTTCAGAATTTGTTATTTTAACTCTTAACCCAACAATGTGTTTGGATTTCTGACATGTCCTTTCCAGAATGTTGTCCCTCTCACTGCCTCCCTGAATGGATTGCTGCCTTGAGCCAGTTGAGCAACATCATGCAATGAGATATTCAGACTTTCTGCGATGTCACAAGTCCGTCTGCGGTGAAGTCGTCCCCTTCTCTTATGACTTGGCACTATACCTTCTGCTATCAACCTTTTCAAAACTATTATGTCTCTTGATGTGGCCAAAGTATCTTATCTTTCTAACTCTGAAGGTGTTTACATGCCAGTTTTCTACAACACTTAATCCTGTCAATATCTCTTTATTTGATTTTCTTTCTACCCATGACATTCTATAACCTAACAAACAAGAAGTAAAGATGGACCTATACTTATGCTTCATAGACTACTGTAAACCATTCGATAAAGTGAGACACACAGAAACTATAAGAATGCTGGAAGACATCAAAATAGACAGGAAAGATCTGAAACTCATCAAAAACATGTACAGGCAGCAATCAGCAGCAATGAAAGTTGAGAACAAAACAGGAGCACTCCAAGACATAAAACTGGGAGTGAGACAAGGATGTGTTCTATCTCCTGACCTCTTCTCCTTGACAGCGAAAACATAATGAGAAATATAGAGAACATGCCAGGAATATAAGTTGACCGGTACAACCGTAACAACTTAAGATGTGTAGATGACACAGTCCTGATTGCTAAAAATGAAGGGGAGCTACAGGCGCTTCCGGGCATCGTGGTTCGTGAAAGTAAAAATAAAGGTCTCAGCCTGAACAAAATGAAGACTGAAGTGATGGTCATCTCAAAGAAAAGAATACCACCAAAATGTAGCATTACCATCGATGGCACAAATCTGAAACAAGTTGATAGATTCAAGTACTTAGAAATGATTATAACAATTGATGGGAAATGTCACAACAAAATAAAAAGCAGACGTGCTCAGTCAGCATTCCAGACAATAAGACCATCTTGTGCAATAGATCCGTATAAATGGAAACAAGATTCCGAGTACTTAAATGTTACACTGAGCCAATTTTGTTTTATGGATGTGAAGCATGGTCTATGAATAAGAGAGTACAGCGAGAAATGGAGGCTATGGAGATGTAGTTTATAAGAAGGATGATTAAGGTACCATGGACAGCCAAGAAAACCAATGAAGAAGTCTTAAGAGAGGCCGGAGTTAAAAGGTAAATTATAGCAAAGATCAGAGGCAGACAAGCGAGATTTATACGGCATTTCCTGAGAAGAGGAAAACTGGAACGCACTGTGGTCACTGGGAAAACTGAAGGAAGAAGAGACAGAGGAAGACAGAGAGAAAAGTTACTGGATGGGCTGTCAGTGTGGTTAGGAAGAAAGTCACCGGCAGATCTCATAATCAAGTCTAAAGACAAGGAATTGTGGAGAGAAATGATCGCCTACGTCACGTGGCATGGCACTTGAATTAAACTGAAGAAACAACATCCAAATAACCCACTGTCAGGAGTTCATAACTATAAACTTCCACAAAGTCTAAAAATAAGCATCACATAATTTCCTGCTACAACAATGTGGTCGAGATTCATTCACTCATTCAGCTTTCCGAGCCACTGCAGCTCACTGTGGCGGACAAGACTCGTCTCCATTCCTTTCAGTTCTTTGTTTTCTCCTGCCAAATGTCCACTCTGAGGGCTCATGTCTTCTCAGTCTGCCTCTTGGTCTGTCTCCATTAATCACTTCTGCATAAGCCTTTTTTTGTCTGTCTATTCCTGTCCATCCTCTTCAAGTGCCCGAGCCATTTATTTATTACAAAAAATGTTTGTGTGTCATGGATGCTGTTTTGCAGGTTTAAGAGTTCACTAACAATCTGTGGCTAACTAAAAAAACCAAGCATTCCTCTTATTCTTAAACAGCACTGTATGAACTTACAGAAATCTTGTGCAAGAAGGACTTCATATTACCAGCCTCCCTTTCAATAAACGAGTTCATGAATATCATAAACTCTTCTTTGCCTCCAAACCTGTGAAAAACAATCAGTTACATGAGAACTATGAAAAACAAGTGGTTACATGTGAACTATGAAAAACAATCACTTCTATAAGATGCATAAAGATATGGTTTATGAGCCTTCTTCTTCTTCGTTTGCTTCTACCACCAAGACCGCCCTGTGATCCTACTGAATTTACGCTTGTGGTCCTCGATAGGTCCCGTGCTCCCCAAAAGGACCACACAAGATCCCCCAGAGGACCACAGGAGGTTCAGAGTATCGCAGGGCTTGAGCTTGCATTCTTGGTGGGTTTCGGAAGCGGGACTGCGTGACACCGTGGTTTTTGTTGCACCAGTTTAATCTAGAGTTGGACATTCTCACCGGAAAACCTCGACGTGTTTTGGATATCAGTATATCCCCACTGGGTGAGAGGTGGTAGAACACCTGGGATAGAGTTGGACTTTCTCACCAAAAAACCTCGACGTGTTTTGAGATACCCGTGTATCACCGCCGGGTGAGAGGTGGTTGCTTATCCAGTCCAGCGTTGGATTTTCTCACCGGAAAGCCTCAGCGTGATTAGGATACGCATACATCCCTGCTGGGTGAGAGGTGGTTGCCCATCTAGACTGCCCTGGTCCAGTGTCTCTGACTTCGGCATTTGTGGTCGTGGCCGCTACCCTTCCTAGTTGTAACCATGATGGAGCTTTTGTCCAGCAGGACGAATCCTTGCCACTAGTGACTTCCACTCCTGGGTTGAGCCGGTTTAGGCATATTATCCCAGTATGGGTATGTTTAGGATGTAACCGACCTCAAGAGCAGAGGTACCGTGACATGCATAGCCATCAAGTTTCATGGTTTATGAGTAATGCAGGGCACTTAAAGAAGTATGCACATACACATTTATTCATGAGCTTTAATACTGAATGATGAGGTAGGCATAATTCATCACACTCGGTGCTGTCTTTCTAGGCAGTCACTTCTCATGCCTTGGAGTCAGTCTATGAATGGAGCCCCTGCTGTGCTATATCTTGGAAATATCACATCAAGATTTATTATTTGCATAAAAAAGCTAATCTAAACCAAATGTAGACAGGGCCAAGTCTAGTTCTTCAAGTAATCCTCTCAGAATTGCACAAAATGAAGTAACAGTTCTTTCCTAAGTGAACGAATGATGAAATGATACAGTTTCTATACGCAGTTAATAATGTTTATTTCACACAAGATGTATGTGTATGAAGAAATGATGTGCAGTTGATACTGTGGATGTTTCTTGAACTACAAGTAGCAATTTCTACATTCTCTCCCTGCACCCATCAGAGCTCACACTGGTGATGTTTGTGCACTGAGTTAAGAAACTCTAAGAGATTTGAGTCTTTCTTTCTTTTTTTAAAAAAAATTTTATTGTTAGAAATCAACACAAAATATGGTTTCAAAATTAAAAGGAGGACATCTATTGCTATTCAAAAAATAACACAACTAAAGAAACTGTGGAGAAGAATAGATAGAACTATACAAATACAGTTTTTAAGGGCATACATCTTTCCCATTGCAACATATGCCTGTGAGACCTGGATACGTAACAAAACAGCTGAGAAACACATATATGTCTTTGAATGTAAATGAGAAGAGTCTATCAAATATCATGGATACAAAAAACAACAAATATATCCATACTACAAGAACATAATATTGAAGAAGGTTGGCTAGTAAAGAAGTTTAAACAGAGAAAACTTAAATATTTTGGACATATTAAACATCGTAAGAATTTAGAAGACAGTCTTGGAAGAGTACACAATGGGAAAAATGAAGAGAGGAAGACGAAGGTGAAGATGGCTGCAAGATTGTTGATGATCTGTGAATGGATGCATCAGCAGCAGGGAATCTTGCTTACAATCGTGAGGCCTACAGGAGAGCTGTTAGGGAGGCAAAAGCTCCACAAGGGACGTGCAAATGACTGACTGACATGATTTCAAATCACTTATGCTCAAAAACTTGTCATGATGGTTGAGGTGATTTCCAATGAGTTTAACAACGCCATGACAGGAGGCATATTGGCGGAAGGAAGTTTTAATTCCACTGTGTCTAACTTGTAATTAACTATGGGACTGTTTGTGCAGGCAGGGGCTTACTGTAGCCAAAGGTTGCAGGTCAAAGTGGCTGCCACTCCTGCTACCCAGACACATCTGTGTCGCTGCTGAAAGCTAAAGTGAAATAGGTGTGAAAGCTGTGCTTCTGTTCTAAGTGACAGGATTAGCAAAGTGGATATAGCAAAATACTGATCCAAGTGTGATGGAGATACAAAGATGGCTTGTACAGAAGTTATGAAGGGGACAGACCAAGATGTAGACATATACAATGATGGTGAGACAACCTAGAAAATTTACACACTCTTGGAAATGAAAACTGGCAAGAAAAGATCAAGAACAGAGAGGAATGGAGACATGTCTTGTCTGCAGCAATAAGCCTCAGTGGCTTGGAATGCTGCTAAATTCAGCAGCTGCTCAAAGAAGAAGAAGAAGAGTGTGAAAGATTATCCAGAAAGGGAGTTTACTCAGATTGGAAAATATGAAGCACAGGAAGTAACCATAATACAGTATCATGCTGTGAACACAGCGTTACATCAGAACAAGGAGTCTATAGCATCTATGGAATTAACTGTCTGGAGCGGAAACATGGCACTCCATTTATCTTTTTTTATTTTTTTAAAACAAAATCACGAAAAAAAAAAAATACAGCCTGGGCATAATCATTAATTACAAAAATAAACAACAGAAGTGAGAAAGACATGCTTTGAGGTATCTCAATTTGCTCAAGACAAGATAGGCTGGAGAACCTTTACTGATGCCTTATGCTCGCTCCACTGGGGAGTACAGAGGACTGATGATGATCACCAAGTCGGGAAAACAATGTCTAAAATAGGAACACATAAGAAGCAGCTGCACAGAATCTGCACAAATAAAGAGAACAACAGCTGCTTGCAGCAGTCCCAGCAACTCACCTTGGGTCAGGTTGAACAGACTTGGGTACAGAATGGCTGGACAGAGAAATCGCAGGAAAATACAACCACTGATAAGATTGTCACTATAGTCTCCCTTGCCTTGCTCGATGCAGCGGGTACGAAAGCTTGCAAAGACTTCCCTCAGCTCACTGTAAACAGAGGGAAAAAAAAAAATGAAGTTGGTCAGAAACACTTTCCATACACAATATATGAAATAAACCATGCATATTAATTATTATAAGTTATTACATATTACAATATATTAACATATACTGTTACAAGCTTCAAGAAATGGGGTTAAAAAAGACATAACAAAATGAATGCCAAGTTATAGCATGTTAATGGGGGCTGGTTTTTTTTTTTCTCTTTAACTTTACAGAATGAAATTTTACGTTACATCTCTTTCTTTCTTCATCTTCATTAAGTTCATTCAGATGACAAGACAGGTGACTTACTTTGGGACAGATGACAAGACAGGTGACTTACTTTGGGAAGTAGCAGAACGAGTTGATGACTTTGACCCAGGCCATGTTTGAATACATGTCAAGGTTCTTCTGCTGACAACTTAACAACTGTGGGTTTGTCACCTTCGTAGGGTCAACTTCACAATCATCTGGTAACTGTAACAGCTGACGGATAAACTCACCCAGAGTATCTTGAAGATACTGTTAAAAAAAACAAAACAAAACAAAAAACTACAAGTTATGTTGCCCAGTGTATCTTGGAGATACTGTAAAAAAAAAAAACCAAACAAACTACAAGTTATGTCATCCAGAGTATCATGAAGATACTGTTAAAATAAAAATAACAAGTTATGTCATCCTAAGTATCATGACGATACTGTTAACATAAAAATAACAACAAGTTATGCCATCCAGAGTATCATGACTGATTGACTGATTGATCTTTATTTCAAAAGGGTTAAGAATTGGGCACGCAGGCCCGTCTGACATTCTGCCCTTTATCATACATCTTTCACTCTATTCCAGACATTCTACAAATATGCTGTTCATATAACAAACATAACTAACATTGAAGCTGAGAGACATAAAATCAAATATTTACGTTTCGCTCTTAAACATTCACTCAGTACAGAAGTAACTACATACATTATAAATGACTATCTACTAAACAAAATTTTCGGGACTATTCAGAAAACAATTAATTGTATTCGGTGTCTGTAAGAGCAGCTTAAGATAACTTTTAAGTTTTATAATTCATGGAGGCATGTAGTCGACATCAAATAGATATTGGGAAAGCTTGTAGTTATAGGAAGGATTATAATTTATATTTTTTATATAGGATGGGAGGGTATTCCAAAGATGAGCAGCAGAATAACTAATGCTTTTCTTGTAAAGATCAAGTCTAGGTTTTGGAAGACATATGTTGTTCAAGCGTTGGCTGCACTTTGGGCTAAATTTAAACAGGTTCCATAGATAAGGCGGGGCATGCTGTGAAAGAATTTGATGTACTAACTTGGCTTTGTTGAAGAGGAACCTGTTCTTAAGAGGTAGTATTTTGATACGTTTGTGATGATTAGTTGTTTGTGCTTGATCTTTGTCATTAATAAGCTTTACTGCTCGCTTTTGGAGAGAGCAAAGCCTCTTTGTATTTGACACTGAGCAACCATCCCAAACTGTTGAGCAGTAGTCTAAATGTGTTTGTATATGAGCTATGTAGTATGTCTTCCTAGTGTCTTGATCTATGAAGTGCTTAATTTTAGCTAATTGGTATACTTTTTGTGCGATGAGTTTTGTTAGACATTGCACATGAGAGTTCCAGGTCAGATGTTGGTCAATAATAAGACCTAGTGTTTTGTGCTCACTAACGTTTTCTATCTGTGATGTTTCTGTACAGAGCCGAAGTGTTGTTTTTGTTGCGTTTTGTAGTTTCTGTCTTGTTGTTATGAGCACTGATTTTGTTTTATCAGTGTTTATAATCATGCCATTATTTTTGCTCCATCCAATTAAATTGTATAACTCGACCTGAAGAGTTGATTCTAGATTAACACAATCGTAGTCACTGGTGTAGACTGTGCAATCATCGGCAAAAAGGTCACAAAAAGAGTGTTTAAGATTAAGTGGAAGATCACTGATATAGATAGCAAAGAGCAACGGGCTTAGAATAGAATGAAGATACTGTTAAAATAAAAATAACAAAAAGTTATGTCATCCTGAGTATCATGAAGATACTGTTAAAAAATAACTTCAAGTTATGTCACCCAGAGTATCATGAAGATACTGTTTAAAAAAAAAAACAACTACAAGTTATGTCACCCAGATCATCTTGAAAACGCTTTAAAAAAAAAAACCACGTTATATCACCCACAATATCTTGGAAATACTCGCACGCATACACACTCAAAAAAGTTATGTCCTATGGGAAAAGAATCGTAAGAGATTCTCTACTTGTCATAACTAAAATCTGGAGCATGATACACTTAAGATCTATTTAACACAGCGCAGAACTAATTCTACTCTTCCTCGAAGCTCCTTCAAACAAAGACAAATAACACAGATTAAACCGATATGTTTACTATCTAAAACAAAGACACCAGAATAATATTGTCATTTAAAGGGCAGGTTCTCAATCAGTGAGATCAAATTCTGGCAGTTATGATAACAAGATGTTTTGTCTGTAGCAATGCTGTGAGCAGTGGCCCTCTGAGAAACATTTATGCTAAAAAAGAGGAGAAAAAGCAAGCCATGAGCTGCAAAAAAAAGGTAGAGACAACCTGATTTAATGTCAGCTTTACAAAATTAGTATTCTGTTGCTGCTGTATATAACCTGCAATCTGCTATTAAAATATACAGGGTGGCCCTACAGGCAAACCCTGAGGTAACAATATCCTCACTTCATGCTTCTATGCTTAATTTTTAGTATCCTACCCAGCTGTCACAGATTTACTTTTAGTCTTTTTCAGTTCATGGGCAATGCAAACTGGTGCTTGCTTCATGATACCTCTTGTTTTTTTGTACATGTTACACACATCTTATACCCTCTAGTCCACAGAAGTTCTATTTCTGTTTCTGAAGGTTTTCACTTTAGCCGTCTATTACGAGAGTCATACCAAAAGTCGTGAGCAAACATTTTTTTAAAATCCGAATTTATAGACTGAGAAAATATAAATGTATCACCTTAATTTGCATCCTTTTCACTTCATGTAGAGGTCACGTGACAAAATGGCAGAAAAAAAAAAAAGCAGAAACAAAACGGTGGGTGCTGAAGTTACATTTTGTCAACATGCTGTTATCGAGTTCCTCGTTACACTGCCGAAATTCACCGAAGACTTCAACTTGCTTATGGTGATGTGTGTATGGGTACTAGCAGTGTTAGGAGGTGGGTGAAACATTTCAAAGACTGAAACATGAGCATATAAGATATGCCTCACTGTGGTCACCTTCGAACTGCCTCCACTGAATGCAATGTGGAAAGGATTGACAATATCATTAAACAAGATAGACGTGTCACAGTATCTGAAATTGCTGTAAATCTTGGAACAGGACACAATGCAGCAGAGGAAATGATCGAAACCCTAGGTCGTAGAAAACTTTGTGCCCACTGGGTCCCACGTTTGTTGACTGAAGATCACAAAGCTGTAAGAAAAACTCTGCTCGCTGGACAGCTGAGGAAATTCAGAAAATATGTTGGGAAATTCTTCCACACCCTGCCTATAGCCCCGACCTGGCACCCAGTGATTACCATCTTTTCAGTTTTGTGAAACAACAAATGCAAGGCTATCACTACAACAACAGGAGAGAATGTCCAGAAAGCAGTGCGTCTGTACCTTCTGTCAGCTGGAACGGAATTCTACCGGGAGGGTATTTTCAAACTTGCAGAGCAGAGAAATGGAGATTATGTTGAAAAGTGACGAAAAGGATGCAGTCTAAAGTGATACATTTATATTTTCTCTATCTATACATTCTGACTTTTAAAAAATTTTTGCTAATGACATTTGGTATGGCCCTCGTACTTAAACAATGTATAAACAAAAGCACAGAATATCATAAACAATAGCGGCACTCTTCTACCTTTATAATACTAGTATAGGCAACTTATGGGACAAACCTGTCCTCTGGAAAACCTTGTTTTCTCTCTATAACACTACAAAATAAATAAAAAATACTGACTAACAAATCTCTCACCTTCTCTCCAACAAGTTTCATGTAAGCCTCCATAGCTTTTGTTGCTATGCTGTTCCCTCTAAATGTTAAATGCTCATCATCTATACAAAATATAGGCAAGAAAACATCTAGTATATATTAAATGCTCATTATCTATACAAAATCACCAACGAAGCTGATGTAAAATATCAAGGAACAATATCTATGGAGAAAAATGATTGTAGGCCATCTGTTGATGATGATGTTTCACAATACATACTTTCTATGATGGGAAGACAGCCAAGAAGATAGGAAAGGACCAACAAAAATAGAAACCTCTTGTTACAAACAGCCCTAGTGTGTTGTCTTGGCCAATGACAGACAGAGACTAAACATTTAAAAGTGGTCTTGGGTATCGATTAGTACAATTAGTAGTTTTAAAAAAAAACAACAAAACACCAAAGAAGACCCTGTACACAACATAAGGAACAGTAAGGCTGCTCTGTGGCTTCTTATTATGGTCAGTGACCCACCTAACTGTGAGATCTCCTCCATGACAATGTCCGAGAGGAACTCACAAGCCTTTCTCTGCTTCTGAAGCACGTGGACCAGACAAGTGGCAAAGTCTTCTTTCTCCCTCACGGTCAGCAACGGCTCCAGGCTATGACAGAGCTCTTTGTAGTCCGAGCATAAATACTGCAAAAGAAAAGAAAACATTCACCACCTGGAAGAGTAATATAATACTATCTGAAAGAATATAAAAACATTTTCAGAAAAACCACAAAGGAATAAAAATGAAAAGAAAAACGAAAGTGGGACATATGTGGTGGTGTAGTAGTTCACTAACTCACCTGCCAGTTTTAACATCCCTGGTTCAATTCTGTACTTGGGTGACAATTTTAGGCACTGACCAGCATCATGGTCAACTTAACCTCAAGAAATGAGCACCTGGTGCCTCTATAGGAAAACGAGGGCAATGAGGACAGGTGCCGGCATCTCTATTTAAAACGTTGCGGTATATCTCTCAGCACAAAGTTAATGACGATGCCAGTTTTGTAGCGATTTACAGTTCCTGTTGAGCCCTTAATATGACATTTATGACAGGTATCACTACATTCTAAGTAAAGCTAACCTGTCACAATGTGAACAGAAAATATTTGTCCTGCAAGTATCTATTCAGATCAGATCAGACCATGTCATACCAAAAGGCATAGGTGGACATCACCTTCCACACAGCTCAAACCTCCATGTCTTGAATCAAGCCAATTGCTGTTTTCCTGCCAAACCATGTGGTCAGGACATCCAGGTACTTCTGTCTTCCTTTCCCTCTTTGTCTTTTGCCATTTATCTTTACAGTCATGATCAATTTTTTGAGACCTTCACTTTTGCTGATGTGTCAAAAAAACTTTCAATGTCTTTTTTTCTCATGTATGACACTAGTTTTAAGCCTCTATTAGGAAGTTAATAACGAACAACATCAGAATAAAGATTCAATGGCTTTAGAAACCAAATAAAAAAACAGAGAAATAAAAACAGGAGCTGAATCGTAGTGATACTAAATTCGTCAAGTGATACAGATGTAACAGACAAAAGAGGTTCTGAAACTAACCTTAATGAAAGACTGATACGAATCTAGAGGTAGAATATCCACTATCTGTCTCCGAGCCTTCAAACGTATAATGGGCAGCTCACTCTTGGTCTCCTTGCCTGCCTTACCAACTGTCCCTGAATTGCATGTCACCCTTTGAAGTGAAAACAAACGTTCCTGTTGGAATGCTCAAGCAAAAACTATTTCAAAGAGAAATCCATTACTGTCAAACAGGTATCTTCTCGAGTTAATATGATAAAAAAGTTATTAAAAAAAAAAATAGCAGTTACAATATCATAAAAGGAAAGTCTGAAGGTCAGTAACAATATCATAAAAAGAAAAGTCTGAAAGTTAATAACAATGTCACAGAAAGGAAAGTTAAAAAGGCCAAAAACATCACAAAAAAAAAGAAAGTCTGATGGTCAATAGCAACATAAAAAGAAAACTACAAAGGTCAAAGCAATATCATAAAAAGTAAAATCTGAAGGTCAATAACAATATTATAAAAAGGAAAGTCCGAAGGTTAATAACAACATCATAAAATGGAAAATCTGAAGATCAATATCATACAAACGAAAAACGACCAAAAACATTACTAAAAGGAAAGTTCAAAGCACAATAACAACATAACAGAGGAAAGTCCAAGGGTCAATAACAATATCATAAACAAGGAAAGTCTGAAGGTCAATAACAATATCACAAAAGGTGAGCACATGGACAATAACAATATCACAAAAGGGATGCACATGGACAATAACAACATCACAAAAGGGATGCACATGGACAATAACAACATTATAGAAACAAGTCCTATTGGCAGCTTAATAAAGATGGTTGTATTCATAGTGAACAACAGATGATTGTATTCATAGTGAACAACAATCTACCCAAAAGGGTTTGGACATGCCCTAGAGAAACACACAAAAGAATGCTGACAGCAACACAAGTTTCTCAGAGCAAAATCAATGGACTCTAGTCCTGCTGCCAAGCCTTCCAGTTGATCCATCTGTAAAATTGGGTGCTTGGCATGCAGTGTTCAGGAAAGCTGTCTCTGTAAACAGAGTATATTTGCATTCATGGTGAGGCATACTGGCTTATATTGCAGACACAGCTGTCAGTGGATGAAGTGAAATTATGAAATCACATGCAACTCAGCTTTACAAAGCCTGGGGGAAAGAAAGAAAAAAAAACCAGCTCAACAGCTGTATTGACACTTCCAAGCATATAGGAAGAATGAGAGCAGACATGGCCATCACTTGTAGCCCTGTGCTTAATGTCTTACACAGCCACAGCTTCTGTCCGAATTCTTCAAGAATACAAAAGACAGCATTCAAATTTACTTGCAGAAGAAAGGAAGAAAAGGAAAGAACATAAGAACATTCACTTGAGAAGAGAAAGTTTTTTGTTTTGTGTGTTTTTTTTTTCCTGACAATGAAGGAAATGTGAAAGAAATAAAGGCCACACAACAGAGCATTCTGTACCATACATCTCAGCACATAAAGCAGATCTTACCATCTCTCAACCACATGTCTGTTCTCAAAATCTGCCAGGAGCAGGTTAACATAACCTGGAACATGGTAAGAAAGCACAATAAATTCTCTGAAATAATTAACAACTAGGCTGGCAAAAGGACACACATCATTAATTCAAACTATAGTACTTTAACACTAAGGCAACAGTGAGAATTTTCTTCCAATAGAAGCAAAATTAAACAAGCTGAATAAGGGAAACAGCTTTATTCCCACGGCCAAGACACATCACAGTCCAAAACTGTCTATACTAACAAGAAAAGGCGGCAGCCAAGCTCTTCAATACTAGCACTTCTTCTTCATTCATTCAGACACTGGCACCAATCTCTCTCTCACAAATATGGCAGTTTGTCTCGTGTTTTCAGCATCACACAAGAGCTTCTCTTGTGTGTGTTATGTTGGGGGGGGGGGGGGCGGCCTGGGATCTGGCCAGGTCCTTTTCCTGAGTTCTTGAACACATCAGCTGTCAAGATCATTTAGATCACAGCCGCATTGGGCTGCTCCACCTCCATCACAGTCTTCATAGAAAAATTACACATCCGCTGTAAGCTGCAGCTGGTTCTTCGCAACCAAAGCTTATATCAATAGGACAAAAGCATGGACGCCCATGACCATCATCTGTGTCTTCCATTATACAGATTATGGCATAAAAATCTATTTTTTATGTCTTGCTTGACAGAACAATTATTTTAGGTTAAAAAAAAAAAAACAAGTTTGGAGGTGCTGTTTTCATTTTTATTTCTGCTGATAGCACTATGACCACACAGCTTTACTCTGTAGTCCACATGCACTGTACTTCGACTTTTGCATATAAGAGTCCCAGAATTAGAGCAGATACTGCTTATACAGATAACTAATCCAAATGAAGCGCTTCAAAGTATAGTATGAGAAGAATGGATTTTTTTTTTTAATATAAGGAGGGTGTAGTATTATTTTAATAAAATCAGAAAACACTGACAGCTCAGTGCAGGATATGAACTTCGTATCTCTCCCTATATTAGTGGCCTGGCTGACTGAGTGGTTAGGAGTTCAGTATACTAATCCAGTGGTAATGGGTTCAAGTCCCAGCATTGGGGATTTTTTTTTTCTACTGCCATCACACCGAAAAGGCCCCTGGGTCTACCCAGCCAGGTACCAGAAAAATCTAGTACAGATTGATACTGACCACATCACACTTTCATGTGCCAATGGTCTTGGAAAATGGGCCTAACATCACATCCCCAACATGTCTTAATGGCACCGAAAATTCTATCTGTTCTGGCTGACCTTTCCTATCATATTTTATGAATATCAGCTGGTTCACTAAAACCATTACAGTCAGGGCTTCTGAGGTGAATTTTGTAAGGTAAACTATTTCTTTCTCCTTTCATTTTCTAATGGCTATTCTGTTTTCATCCACTATGGGCCTCTCTTTAAACCAGAGGAAACCCTGAAGGTCCTGGACCAATGCACCAGCTGGACCCAAACTGACTTAAATCATGTACCTGTAACCTGCAGATCTTATTGGCAATATAAACCTGTCTGTGTATCCTACAGTAAACCTCAGATAAATCTTTACCAACTAGTCTCAAATCAATCAATGACAACATTTCACTGCTCTCTAACAATTCATCCAGCACTAAACCACTCCTGAACTACATCTGCCAACACATCCAGCACTAAACCACTCCTGAACTACATCTGCCAACACATCCAGCACTAAACCACTCCTGAACTACATCTGCCAACACATCCAGCACTAAACCACTCCTGAACTACATCTGCCAACACATCCAGCACTAAACCACATCTGAACTACATATGCCAACACATCTAACACTAAACCACTCCTGAACTACATATGCCAACACATCCAGCACTAAACCACTCCTGAACTACACCTGCCAACACATCTAACACTAAACCACTTCTGAACTACACCTGCTAACACATCCAGTACTAAACCACTCCTGAACTACATCTGCCAACACATCCAGCACTAAACCACTCCTGAACTACATATGCCAACACATCCAGTACTAAACCACTCCTGAACTACATATGCCAACACATCCAGCACTAAACCACTCCTGAACTACATCTGCCAACACATCCAGCACTAAACCACTCCTGAACTACATATGCCAACACATCCAGCACTAAACCACATCTGAACTACATCTGCCAACACATCCAGCACTAAACCACTCCTGAACTACATATGCCAACACATCCAGCACTAAACCACTCCTGAACTACATCTGCCAACACATCCAGCACTAAACCACTCCTGAACTACATATGCCAACACATCCAGCACTAAACCACTCCTGAACTACATCTGTCAACACATCCAGCACTAAACCACATCTGAACTACATATGCCAACACATCCAGCACTAAACCACTCCTGAACTACATATGCCAACACATCCAGCACTAAACCACTCTACACCTGTCAACACATCTAACACTAAACCACTCCTGAAATACACCTGCCAACACATCTAACACTAAACCACTCCTGAACCACTCCTGCCAACACATCCAACACTGAACCACTCCTGAGCTATACCTGCCAACACATCCAGCACTAAACCACTCCTGAACTACACCTGCCAACACATCTAACACTGAACCACTCCTGAACTACACCTGCCAACACATCCAACACTGAACCACTCCTGAGCTATACCTGCCAACACATCCAGCACTAAACCACTCCTGAACAAACACATACAACCAACTCACCAACTAAAGTATTCTTATCCTTCTTCTTCTTCTTGTCAGCTTCTCTGTACAAATTGACAGTGATCACCTCCACGACTGGCAGGTTTCTGCAGACAGAAACAAACAGTCTATATATATTCAATGCCAGACAGCTGTAGCACAATCACTACGAAATGTTCCAGGTCCCAATCCTCTCTTTTTTTCAACCCAAGCTGTCCCCTGAATTCTCCCCTATATATTAAACCATTATCTAAAAAAGGATTTTCACAGTTATATATTCTTTCTTATTAGAAAAATATTTTAGCCAAACACTGTAACAAATAATATCTTGTTGGCAGAAATGCAGATGAAGCCACTGACAGTAATTATTGAGGAAAGACACTGGCGATGGTTGGGACATGTGCTCCGAATGACTGAAGACTCACTACCAAAAATAGCACTAAGATGGACACCAGAGGGGAACAGAAGTAAGGGTAGACCAAAAGAGACATGGAGAAGAACAACAGAAAGGATGTTGAGCAATAGAGGGCCCACCTGGGCAAGAGCAGAAAAAAAGGCAAAGGACAGGATTTATGGAAAACCCTTGTGGATGCCCCATGTGCCCTGGGCACTTAAGGTTCAGAGAGAGAGAGAGAGAGAGAGATATTCTTTTTTTATTATTTGTGTGTGTGTGTGGCAATTCCTCTCCTTAGATTTGAAATTACTCCCTTAGGGAGTAACCTGCCTCCCAGTTGAGAAACACTGCTCTAGAGGCAAATATTAAACAATGTGGCTCCTCATCTCCACATGTAAGGTTGCTGCAATGCATTTCTAGCTTGCTATTCTCACAAACTTTTTGGACCAGTACACAAAATCTACTGCAAAATGCTGCCCATAATTGACGGACTATTTAAAAAAAAAAATACAGCTAAACTCAAGCCAACTTAAAATCAGTTGGGGGCAGCCTGGTTTGAAAAGGGAGGGCTAGAACCTGGCCCACTGAGAAAACCGCTGCCTCTAGCAGCATTTCAGAAATGTAGTTAACATTGCAACTTTTGGTAGTGGTTGCTATAGTTTAGCACAAAGTACTTCATTCATTCATTTGCATGTCCCTTGCGGAACTTTGCCTCCCAAACAGCACTCCTGTAGGCCTCTCGATTGTGAGCAAGATGGCCTGCTGCTGCTGCATCCATTTGCAGATCACCAACGATGTCTTGCAGCCATCTTCGTTTTGGTCTTCCTCTTTTTCTTTTTCCCATTATGTATCCTTCCAAGACGGTCTTCTCTAAATTATCATGATGTTTAATGTGTCCAAAATATTTAAGTTTTCTCTCTTTAATCCTCTTTACTAGCCAGCCTTCTTCAATATTAAGCTCTTGTAGTATAGATATATTTGTTCTTTTTTGTGTCCACAATATTTGGAGAACTCTTCTGTAGCATTTACATTCAAAGGCATTTATGTGTTTCTCAGCTGTTTTGTTAAGTGTCCAGGTCTCACAGGCATATGTTGCGATGGGAAAGATGCATGCCCTTAAAAATCTTATTTTTGTAGTTCTGTCTGCTCCTCTCCACAGATTATTTATTTGTTTTACTTTCTGAAGAGTGATAGATGTCCTCCTTTTAATTTCCCCTCATTGTATCTCCATTATTAGTTAGGAGTGATCCAAGATATTCAAAACTCTTCACTCTTCAAAGTACTATGATATCTAATATATATATTTGGGTACAGTCCTGTTAATTAGCCAGACTACCATCTGTATCATATGTTATCTGTGCTCACTCTCATATGAACTTCCACACACAAATACAAATCTAAACTTAAAAAAAAAAACATTTTGTTTGACAAATCAATGTTTGTCAGTCAATTAAACTAAATCAACACTGCCTAGTTTCAGCACCTCCTACCTCCCCTCCCCCTCCCCTCCCCCTCCCCTCCCTGTTTTTCATTGCTTTGCCCAAGTTTAAGCCCACTCTTATCCAAATAATGCCTCCACTCTCAAGCTGACACTTCTCAGAACTCACTTGAATTCAAAATGCTCTCCCCAGAACAACATATCTGTCATTGTTTTGACAGAAGTCTGTGCATACAAGGTCCTGTCTAGGAGAATATCACAGAAATACCTGCCGATGATAATAGATACTCAGTTATAATAAGAATAATATGAAAACACCTGGCACTGATAATAAGATATTCAGTTAAAATAAGAATATATCACAGAATTATCTGATGAGTATAATAACGCATTCAGATTTAATAAAAATAATATACCAATGAAATATGTGAATATAATAGTAAGACATTCATTTGTAATGAATATATCACAAAACCATCTGGCAATGATATAATGATAGTAAGATATTAATTATAATGAGAAGAATATATTGAAGAAATATCTGTCAATGATAATATCATAGTTAAAACAAACAAACAAACAAAAACACACACATGCACACACACACATACTCTCTCTCTGATGCTTAACAGAAATACTTCATACTGTAATTAGGATCGTCTGTTGCGTCTTGTTAAAAAAATACATACAAAAGAAGCATGCATTTAAACATTCACATGTGAGCAATTCATTTCATGTCTTCATGCGTTTTACCATCCCAGAAACTGTGAAAGGCCCCCCCCCCCTAAAAAAAACACAAAAAAACAATCAAACATTACATTTATTCCCACTTGAGATAATATTTCCTATCCATTTGTCTGGTTCCCATATTCCTCAAAAACAGCCTGTCTCATTTACAGTGGAATGTAAGATAAAGTACAGTGGAATGTAAGGTAAAGTACAGTGGAATGTAAGGTAAAGTATAGAGAGAATACCACATGCTGGCAGGCAAGCTTAACAAACAATAGCAGAAGGAGCCATCTTTAGAAGACCTACTTTCATTCACTGGGTATTACAGCTAAACCATCTCTAGTTTACAGGCTCATTAGTGTCTCTAATCATGTCTGTTTATCTTTTTTTTCCTATACCCAAGATGACCCTTATAAATATTTTTAAAAAACCAAAACTTCCGCCTTCCCATGACATGGTCAATGTTTATTAATTTCCTCACCGGCTAAGCCATTTTCCTATTTCCTAATAATTCACAACCTCAATCTATGGGAGCTTCAGCATTTGTTCTCTATTCTGTGCTGGGTATATATAACAGGCAAGTGAAAGGAATTTCTTGTGTATACCGACTCATTTTAACACATATTTCATTCCCCCCCCCCCACTGTAATACAAGTGCTGGCTGCAATGATGTACAAGAGTTTTTTTTTTTTTGGTTATCATTAAAGGAAATAAACTTTCCCTTCAACAGGGAGATAATAACAGACAGGTGGCACCTGGACATGTATGTGCAATATCTAGTGTTAATTACATGACAGGATGTGATGTTTACATGTTCCGATTTTCCACATTCTCACATCCATTATTTCCTGTGTTATGCCCAATTATCTGGAGGCCTGACTGGCTTAGTGGCTAGGCGTTCAGTCTATTAATCCTGGGTTCAAGTCCCAGTTGTGGAGATATTTTTCTGGTACCACCGCACCAAAAAAAAAAAAACACGGGATCCGCCCAGCCTCTAAAACTGGGCACCAGAGAAACCTTGAAAGGTAAATGCAGCCAGTCATGATACTCATCACATCTCACTTTCATGTGCCGAAGGTCTTGGAAATACGGGCCCCAATATGCCTTAATGGCATGAAAACAGGGATCTTTACCTTTTTTATGCCCATTTATTACTATCATGACTTAAAAAAGAGAAAAAAAAACTGTTCTTCAATATTAATTTCCAGTTCATATTTATGAATTTTGTTTGCTTTATACCTGGCACATAGAAGACATGGAGTTTGGTTTTTTTTTTGCATTATTTCTGCCACAAGCACTGTCTTATCTGATAACTACTTTTTAATTCCAAGATTTGTCCATGCACACCCTTGAATATCTTCTAGAAATGTTGTTGTTTTTTTTTAAATTCTCCCTTTGCACTGTTAACCATCATCCAGGCCCCTAAGCAAACTTTGTAAAGGTTCCCTTCGACTTAGTTGTAAACTGTTCATCATCCTGGGGTGCAAGATAGCAAAGTTTATTAGTGCGCTATACTCTTGTGGCCGAACTCCATGGTTCAAATCCCAGACAATTCTCTTGTCATTTTTCTTTCTCTCACATCTAAAAGTGCTTCGTTTATGGTTCTCCCCCCACCATACAACACTGTGCTCTATTACTTCACTGTACAAAAGCTGCTTCTTTGTTTCCAATTTGTACACATTTTTACATCCTTATTTAAGATACATGAAGCACAGCCAGGCCCCCTCCCTCAAATTTGTTCTTCTTGGTGCCTTGGTTTTTTTAGGCATATTTCTTGGGCGCTGATTCAGAAAATTGCACTGGATAGACCGCACCAGCTCTAGTTTCTTAGATATAATTGAATTTATAAAATTTTAGTCCACTATTTAAAAAAATCTTTTCTCCAGAATAGGATGTCTAACAAGCTGTCTTATTTGAATGGGAAATTTATGTATTTAATTTACCTACATTTCATGACACTGGAAACCTTGTGAAGAAAATTGGCCTTTCCGAATATAACCCAAGTGGCATCTTTTCATCAACAGTTCAAAAGGTAGTTTGAAATGGTTGAAAATAATGGCAACAAATATAGTTCTATTCTAATCGGTCATTCCACCAGGATGAAAGAAGAGCACAAGGTCATCTCTTTAGTCTTGGAAAAGATAAATTACCACGAACATCAATGGGTGATTTGTGTAGACCTGAAGATGGTTATTTTCTTCTTGGTCAACAAAGTGGCCACACAAATTATTCTTTCTTTTTATATGCCTTTGGGATAGCCAAACATGAACACTGGGCAAGAAAGGATTAGCCTCCAAGGGAATATATAATGGTTGGAGGACAAAATGTAATCAATGAACCTTTGGTAGCAAGAGATATAATCATACTGCCACAACTATGTATAAATCTAGGTCTGATGAAACAATTTGTAAAGGATTTTCGAATACACAGTGAATAAGTTATATGGACTTACCATGGAAAAAAACTGAAGGTAGGAATTTTCAATGGTCCACAAATCAGGCAACTTATAAATGACCAACATTTCATAGCATCAATGAATGAAATGGAGTCATATGCCTGGTCTTCATTTGTTCTTGTTGTGAAAGGCTTTCTTGGCAAAAAGAAGGCAGACAGCTACACACAATTAACAGAGGATATGATGCTCTTTCATTTCAACAGGATTGGCTGTTACATGAGTGTTAAAATCCATTATCTGCACAGTCATGTAGATTTTCCAGAGAACCTTGGTGACTTAAGCGAAGAGCAAGGTGAAAGATTTCACCAAGACATAAAAACAATGGAGGCCAGATACCAAGGAAGATGGGATGCATACAAGGTGGCAGACTATTGTTGGAATCTTATGTGGGACTGTCCTGGCAGATCTCACTCTCAGAAGTCTTAGAGAAGCTTCTTGTGTGTCGATTGAGTGGAAAGTTTGTATCATAAACTTGTGGTTTTGGTATGAAATGAGGAGATTTTCATGTAGTACACTTTTCTTTAATTTGTAATATGTTTCCTTCATGCTTAAAAGATAACACTACATTAAAATATCCTGATTTGTTATGAGTGAAGAGTGGTATATGGCATATATTCTGTATCTCAAAAACTAGCTGATCAGCTTTTTGGCTAAGATCAATTTTAATCCAAAGGCACCACCGCGAGGTGGTACATTTGTCTAGCAGGCAGCCTTGTGGTGTATTAACTTTAATAATAATAAAAAAAGAGCCGATAGCAGAAAACTTGTGCCATTTTTTTTAAGACAACGAAAACAACAGGCCATGGACCCGGTTGTACTGCAAACCTGGCCTACTCGTAACCATAACAAGATGTGGACCATACACCCGGCATCGAATGTTTGGTTTAAAAACTTATTAGCCAAAAGGACGAGAAGCGATCTTTTTTTTTTTTTTGAGACAACGAAAACAACAGGCCGTGACCCGGTGGTACTGCAAACCGGGCCCACCCGTAACGAGATGCGGACCTTACCCCTGGCAGTCAATGTGCGGGGCAGGCCTCAAACACCTCGTTGGTTCCAAAATAACAAAGTGTACATTCTACAGAGCGCAGAACTACACTTTGATCTTAGCCAAAAGGCCGAGAAGCGATCTTTTTTTTTTTTTTAAGACAACGAAAACAACAGGCCGTGACCCGGTGGTACTGCAAACCGGGTCCACCCGTAACGAGATGTGGACCATACCCCCGGCATTCAATGTGCAGGGCAGGCCTCGGGCATCTCGTTTAGTTAAAAAAATAACGACGCTTTTGTTAACCAAAGGGCATGTTGATCAGGGTACCTGCTAAGAGGACACTTTGACCTCAGCCACTTTGATCTTAGCCAAAAGGCCGTTGATCTTAGCGAGAAGCGATCTTTGCCATGTTTGGAATCAGGTGGTCAAATATACCCAGAAACTGGTCTAAGATTTGAGGCACCAAAATGTGTGTTGGCCAGTGTAACGTGTATTTGCTGAATTACTCTTGACGCTAGGGGCCCTACCCTGCTCAACCTAATGGATAACAACGTAAAAAACAAAACAAAAATGTAAAAAAACCGACATTAGCTAAATTGTTACATTTGGTAGCACCCTCCACATCGATGCTCACAGAGACCCTTGTTTTATATTTGACTGGTGAAAACTGATCGCTTTGTTCTCTCCCCTGACTGGAGTAAGAGTTAAGGAACTTCCAATAACAGCATGCCCCAGGGAACACAGCACGTGACAGGCAAGAGCAAACAGAAAAGTCTCCTAAATTGGTCGTGCTTTCCTAAATTAAGCGCTGAAGGTATGAGGGTAGGCGCTTTAAAACCGGGGGGGGGGGGGGGAATGGAAAACAATGAGAGAGGGAGAGAGAGACTGCAGTTTTTCACATACTAACAAGAAGAAAACGAGGAATAATATATACACAGACTGACTGCGGTAAACAGAGCTGCTTAAATTTTACATAAATTTATTGGAACACTGGAAATAAACCATGTAAATACAAACACAATGTGTAACATGAACACGGAGTACTACTAAACAAAATGAAAACATCTGAGAACAGAATCTTGAGAAGAATGTGTGGGACGCTAAGAGATCCTGTAACACAACAGCGGAAATAAGAACTAACAAAGAACTCTACACAAAGTTTAGCTCAACGCTTACACAACAGCCTTTATGACTGAGGTGGGTCATGCATTTAGAGAGAATGGACAAACAAAGACGACTTAAGCAGAAGTTATGAAAAGGAATAGACCAAGAGGCAGACCTTGACATTGGTGGCTAGACAACCTTAGAAGTACTGTAGACATACGCGAACTTGGAATCTTTAAGTGAAAAAAAAAAACATCAAGAAGAGGGAGGAAATGAGACGTGTCTTGTCTGCAAGCAATATCCTCAATGTCTCGGAAAGCTGCAGAATTCAACAGCTGCTCGGAGAACAACGTGTAACATCCAGTTTATTAAGATTTATATTTGAAGACAGCTACAGATCCGCGGAACACATCCACAATTCACTTCACCCCCCCCCCCCTTCAGTGCTCACGAAACATGGGGCTGCTGGTTGCACTTTAGGCAGTCCTTCGCTATCTTCGCGGCTGTCTCCCATGCCAGCCCTTTGTTTACCAGCAACCTCTCTGCTATACTCTTCCTGCCTCTTTATGTCGCCCCATACTTCTTTTTCTCTGTGACCTCCACTACAAAGCTATTCCTGGTAAGGACCCACCATGTCTGCCAAATAAAATCACAGACATTCCAGTGAACATAAAAATCGCAACAAGACACTTAATTACAAAAAAAAACCACAGCTTATGATTACATCATACAGCATCATTTTATCAGCTTTTGCCACCTGTACACAGAAGTTTGATGCTTTAAAAAAAACGCGTACCAAATATCCAGTAAGTCTCTTATTTATCTATAAAGACAGCCTCGCTCATGTATTTAGTATACTTTACCTGATCCGGTCAGTTGAATATTTGTATTCTCACAGAAATAGGTAAAAACAACAACACAAAGACAAGCAGATTCTTGCACAAGGCAATTTAGTTACAGCCTTGTTTTCTTGAGTACACTTTGGCGGTGGGGGAAAGGGTCGTAGCTGAGAAAATGTTTTAACAGTAAAGAAGAAAAAAAATCATATACTTCAGGAACATCACAGAACAATGAGGCAAGGACGTGATACCATCTGAACTCCGCTGTCCATGTGTTGATAAATGAGACCCCTCCCTCCCACCCAAAAAAAATCTCTCCAAACACAGCAGCTATTTTATGAGAATTCCATAAAAAGGCGAAAGCTAAGTGATCCACTAGGATATCAATACGACGATTCTGATATCACCCACTAGGATACCAAGTACCACGACTTAAACTCTGATATCACCCACTAGGATACCAAGTACCACGACTTAAACTCTGATATCACCCACTAGGATACCAAGTACCACGACTTAAACTCTGATATCACCCACTAGGATACCAAGTACCACGACTTAAACTCTGATATCACCCACTAGGATACCAAGTACCACGGCTTAAACTCTGATATCACCCACTAGGATACCAAGTACCACGACTTAAACTCTGATATCACCCACTAGGAAAACCAAGTACCACGGCTTAAACTCTGATATCACCCACTATGATACCAAGTACCACGACTTAAAACTGACCAGCACAAGTACAGGACATTCTACGTCATATTATAAAGCTCCTCTTGCTGGCCGAGATAAGAGATAAATGACTTCCAAACACCACCTGCACTAGCCAACAAACCCACCATCAGTCAGACCGTACTCCGACTGTGAGAGAGAGAGGGGGGGGGGGTGTGTGTGTGATAATAATACCATCCGTCTAGACCCTACAATCAGCACAAGGGATGACCTCCACTTACCCTCCCTTCTCTTATTTCTTTATCTGTCTTCGCTGACAAACCGCTCCAGGTTGTATCTAGCTCATTTTTCATGCTCTACCAACGGCTCTTTTTCGATAACGCCTCAACAGCCCCTCCCCTAAACAAGTCACGAGTTATAGTCTCCCCTTACACTTTTCTTTTTTTTTTTTTCTTCATTTACCTCAAGCACTTGCCTCCAGTTTTATACTCTTATCTGATTTTATCAGCTTTTATCTTTTATCCTTCTGTTTTCAATTATATCATTTAATGAAATTCCTCGTGTTTTCTGTTATCGCCTTTGTTGTTGTTGTTGTTGTACAGACAAGTTACATCTTTGTTATCACAGACTCTTCCCTTGCCCGCTAGAGCGTCTTCCTTTACAAATCTTTCACTCTGTAATCTTTGGAAAATCTTTGAGCGGTTCTCAAACAGGTAAGCAGTGTGCATTCTCTTCATTTATCGCCTGTTCCATATTGTTACTATCTCCAAAGACATATAAATAGCACACTCGTTTCTCTCGTATGTATGTAACATGTTATAATATCTTGTCTTCTGTTATTTTACGTCATACTCCTTATCTTATGTAAGATTCTTGTCTTTCCATCGAATGTTATGTTATTTAGTCTTTCATTCCATCTGTGACAAACTTCCGCACTGTGTCCGATTGGGGGGCCCCTAGGGCCCTTCTCATGCGACACCCTGAAGTTTATTATGAAAACGTCATTTATTTGATTACAAGTACTACTATCAGACAAGGAAAGACCAGTCTTAGTTTCTGCCCGCGGCAAGAAAGACATCACAGCTCTAACTGGTCTGGCAATCAGTAGTAGAACTTCAAGAAATAAGATTTCTAAAACATGCTTCATGTTATAGATTCTTAAGATGTACACAGTCTGCACGTACATACAATTATTTCTTAAAGTGTACACAGTCTGCACGTACATAAAATAATTTCTTAAGATTTACAGAGTCTGCGTGTGCATAAAACTCTTTAAGATGTACATTCTGCACATATATAAAATTCTTTCTTAAGATGTACACAGTCTGTGCGTACATAAAATTCTTTCTTAAGATGTACAGTTTGCAATTATATAAAATTCTTTTTTTTAAATGATGTACAGTCTGCACGTACATACAATTCTCTCGGATGATGTACAGTCCGCAAGTCCATAAAATTATATCGTATAATGTACATCCCACAAGTCCATAAAATTCTATCGTATGATGTACATTCCGCAAGTTCATACACATTTGTATGATGTACAATCCGCAGGTACATAAAAATTCTTATTCTTCAGAACTTATAAAGAATATAAAAGCTAACTAAAAACTGCCCACTGGCCTAATTTTTCTTCCTTTATTTTCTTCTTTGATTTTCATGTAATTCGCGGGCGGAGAAAAAAAAAACACCCGGTTGATATATATGCGGCCCGCCACTCTTTTCAAGAATACTGGCGTTACCTGTGGACTCCTTGACGTCGGGTGGTATATAGAATAAAGCCCTGTATTATGCATGTCTCGGATGCTCTGTAATTGTGGGCATCTTTCCATCTAGTCCTTACTGCCTGCCTTCTTTGATCTCTTCTACAGGCTCTGTGTCCAATCTGGCAATCAGCGACCCATACCTGACAAGCCGGCGTCTGGGTTGGCGAAACATAGCCGAGCAAGACCCCCCCCCCCAACCACCACCAACAGTTATAGGCCCAGCCTGGCTAACACCATGGAGGTGGAGTCTGCTAAAGAAGCACTGCACAATCCTTGGTTTATTTTTTTTATTACAATCGGGGATTGAATAACAATAACCGCTATAACCCGCTCCCAAGACGACACGATGCTGTGTCTCAACATCCTCAGCACACCGGCTCGCAGTTCCAGTGAGGAAGAGGAGGAAGAAGAGGAGGAAGAGGAAGAAGAAGAGGAGGAAGACGAAGAAGAGGAAGAAGAAGAGGAGGAAGACGAAGAAGAGGAAGACGAAAAAGAGGAAGAAGAAGAAGAGGAGGACGAAAAAGAGGAGGAAGACGAAAAAGAGGAAGACGAAGAAGAGGAAGAAGAAGAGGAGGAAGACGAAGAAGAGGAAGAAGAAGAGATCCTGCAACTTGTTTGTTCTACTACAGAACCTATATTGTACATGCACACCTTCTCTCTCTCTCTCTCTCTCTCTGCCCCTCTCTCTAATCAAACAAACCCTTGACTGCTCAGATATACAATTCCTCAAATTCTCCCCCTCTATTCGCTTACTTTGTATTACTTTGGGGGAAAACAAAAATCCTTCGACACAATGAAAGTCAGGACAACATAGATTAAGCACGTCTCGACCATCACACAAAGAATAGCAACGATCCAAGCCAGAGAGGAACAATATCCCCAGATTGGATTTCGGTCAGACTTCTGGGCACCAATCAAGTGATCCTGAAGTCAGCTGCTGCTCCCTGACTCCTTTATCTGAGCAGATATTTGCAAGCAAGTCAGCGATGGAGATCTCTCCAGCAAATTTCCCAAGCTAGTCCCGGGGACATTCACGTGAATTACACTTTGCCATATCTCTAAGATCTCTATTTAAAAATTTTTTATGTTCATAGGCCAAGTCCTACTGCAAACAAGTTCAGTTTCCCCCCACACAAAATATCCGCTTTCAGAATGTAACACACAAAAATCTGCAGCTGTCGCTTATGAACTACAAATTTCCTACAGCTGCTGTTTGCTACAATAGGAATTTGAATCGATGGCTGTTCCACTCAACCCAGAGCGTACATATGCCCGCATCGTAATGAGGGAAATACCGAACAATATATTCTAAAGCAGGAGATTACTGTCTGAAACTAATACAGGAATATTACATTTTATATTAATATGGCGAAGAAGAAAAAAAAAGAAAAGAAAACAAATGATTAGGTTTTTCTGTAGATAGCAATGAAGGCCCTCATTGGAGACAGAAACTCATTACGCCTTTATGAGAGAATCTTAAAACTAATGATATGTGCCTTATTTCTTGTGTTATATGCAGAGCATCGATTCTTTTCAAATCAAATCCCTTTTATTGATTCTCTCTCTCTCTCTCTCCCTCTCTTTCTCACTCACACACACACGCGCGCGGGCGCGCGCGCACGCACACAAAATAGTCTACTTTTAAAGAGACCTTATCCGCTCAATTAAAAAGAGAAGAAAAAAGAAATTGGTATCCTCAAAACAACACGAAAGACACGCCCATCCCTGGTCGGGAAGATGAAAGACAAACCCGCCGTGGTTGCGTCGATAGAACAGAAATTGAACACTAATGAGATTCTGGGATCAATCCGCCCCCAGTCTGTGGCGGTTTCATCCACAACATCACAGCGTCTACTTGATACAGGATGATTTAAGTGTGGGCCTGACCTGGGGAGACAGGACAGTTTGTGAACAAAGAAATCCTGAATAACTGAGGGGGGAAAAAAGTCAACATACAGGGAACAGACAACATACAGGGAACAGACAACACGATCTGTGACTGTTGGGGGTAAAACTGTGCCGGAGTCCTGTATCAGTCGTGATATATGGATGAAGAGACTGAAGAAATAGGCTGGTCGGTTTTGGCCAAGGAGGGGAGAGAAGATGATGATGATGATGATAGACTGGAATCAAATCCAGCCTCCAAAGCACACTTTCACGATGTATTTTAATGTGTTTTATTTTGGTCACGTATGTCAAAGACTCAACGCAGGCCAACCAGGGAAATGAAATAGCTGATAGACTGACCGGCTCTGCCATCATCAGATGGACAACCACTGTATCCAGCTAATATTGTTAACGCGCTCAGAGAGAGAGAGAGAGAGAGGCAGAGTGAAGGATTTCAAGAGCAGTTGACTGAGAGAGCTGGAAGAGTAGACTAACACCGCCAGAAACGAGTGACATACTGGACGCACGAGTGGACTTATCAACCAACACAGGACGGGCACTATCGGCTGCAGGACGATGATGGATATGTGTGTGGGGGAGGGGGGAAGAGAGAGAATTTGAGCACCTACGGGCATGTTGGAGTGCAATGATGATGATCCAGACTATAAACCACAAGTCTTGTCTCCTTCCTCACATACCTTTCGGTGCTGAGAGGACAAACAGCATTACCTTTCATTCACATCTACGCGCTCAATACAGAAAGTGACTCATACTATTACATGGCTACCAAACTACTGCTCAGGAAAAATGAAATAAAATGGTCAATTAATCGCACAACTTTCTCTCTGTTCCAGACATTCTAGAAAGAATATGGGGCGAGGGGGTGCATACCTCCGGATTATAGATGGCCTTCTCTGTTTTGGGAATGAAATGAGAATGATCAATCAATAGGCTATGCGGGGAGAGGAGAGGAGTGAAACAGTTTTGCATCATCTTACAAACTTACTCTCTTTTGTACTACAGAGTACTGTCTGGAGGACCAGAGAGAAGAACTTACACATATATTCAGTCTGAAGCAGCAGGTTTTGAGCACAACAGGGAGACAAGAGTAAAGTTCTCTGCTAGTTCAGGAAAACCCGGCTGTCACTCTAGAACTGCTCCCTTTCACAAACGCATACAACAGCTTTTAAAGCTGGACAGTACTGTCACTAAGCTGAAAAGCTGTCTTTTTTTTTCCCATGCCACAGAAGCAGCTAAGGGTTACAGAGTTCAGTGTCCACGTTTTCTTTTGCTCTATGTGGTCAGCATCACGCCTGGACGCCTTGCCTTCCCCAGCTTCAGAAAGAGCTAGGTATCTGCTTCTACAGCTGGGCGACTGGCGTGTCTTTGGTCGGAACGGAACCATCGGTCTCTTGTGTGGTAGATAAGCGCACCTACCAATATGTCTCTCCAGCGCCTACACCACTCGCCCACCACAGAAAACATCGCTGACACACCAAACTTAACTACCTGCCCCCTGATTGAAAGGAAGAGCCACAACAAAACAAAACAAAACAAAACAAAAACGAGACAGATAAACACAGTCGGGTAACGTTTGCGAAAGATTGATTGATTGATCTTTATTTCAAAAGGGTTAAGAAGTGGGCAAACAATGAAACAGAAAGACAGGAAGAGACGGTGACTATGTTTCTCCTTGTCTGTATGACAGCATTGTCTAGTTGTGGGCTGGTAGAATCTTACCTTTTCTTGGTGGCCACATTCTTGTAAAATCTTACCTTTTCTTGGTGACTATATTCTTGTAACATCTTACCGTTTCTTTGTGGCCACATTCTTGGCTTCCAATATCCAGAGTTTAAGAGAACTGTCTGATCGCCTCGAGTGCTCTTCCTGGGGTCTGATGGTTCGTCGCAGGCTGGAGACGATATCAAAGAATACAACAGTTAGATGTGAAGAAATAAGCAACACTCACTATCATCCGAGCTGACAATGAACACAACAGTTAGATGTGAAGAAATAAGCAACATTCACCATCAGCCGTGCTGGCAATGAACGCAACAGTTAGATGTTAAGAAATAAGCAACATTCACCATCAGCCGTGCTGACAATGAACACAACAGTTAGATGTGAAGAAATAAGCAACATTCACCATCAGCCGTGCTGGCAATGAACGCAACAGTTAGATGTGAAGAAATAAGCAACATTCACCATCAGCCGTGCTGGCAATGAACGCAACAGTTAGATGTTAAGAAATAAGCAACATTCACCATCAGCCGTGCTGGCAATGAACGCAACAGTTAGATGTGAAGAAATAAGCAACATTCACCATCAGCCGTGCTGGCAATGAACGCAACAGTTAGATGTTAAGAAATAAGCAACATTCACCATCAGCCGTGCTGGCAATGAACGCAACAGTTAGATGTTAAGAAATAAGCAACATTCACCATCAGCCGTGCTGGCAATGAACGCAACAGTTAGATGTGAAGAAATAAGCAACATTCACCATCAGCCGTGCTGGCAATGAACGCAACAGTTAGATGTGAAGAAATAAGCAACATTCACCATCAGCCGTGCTGGCAATGAACGCAACAGTTAGATGTGAAGAAATAAGCAACATTCACCATCAGCCGTGCTGGCAATGAACAAAATACAACAAATAATAATCTGGGACAGCACAGAAGTGAAAGAGCTCTGCACTATCTTACAAACTTCCTCTCGACGGTTTGGAGGACCAGAGACAACTCACACATGTATCCAGTCTGATGTCTGACTCTTAAAGAAGACCATCACACAGAAGCAGGGTAGGGCCCCGGATAGATCAGGCGAGAGAGAGAGAGAGAGAGAAAGAAAGAGAGAAAGAGAGAGAGAGAGAGAGAGAGAAAGAGAAAGAAATAGAAATAGAAAGAGAGAAAGAGAAAGACACACATACACACAGATTTGAAGGACGGCCACAGGGAAGAAAACGTTTTATAAAAAAAGGGCACACCGACGCGCGCCACCCCCTCCCCCTCAAAGCTGGCAGACATATGAACTCTTCTGATTCATTGCTTATTATACAAAATGAAGATTATGATAGTGCACTTTACATTCCGTGCTTTTGTTTGTGTGTTGTTTGGGGGGGGGGCAGGGGAGGAAGATATGCACCTGCTAAAAATTTCTCCCTTATTTTATTTCGTATCTAGCTGCCAATTAATACTAATAACAATACGCGGGGATGTTCCCTCCAAAGACTGCCCATAAATCATGTCTGAAACACTAAGAGTATGAAAACTTGTTTTCCTTCAAAGACTGGAGTAGGTGCGAGGACGACCCAGATATTTTTTATATACATTTTTTATTCATATACCAGTTTGGCTAAGACTAGCCTAATATAAACTATTTCAAACTGGCATGTGTTCGTCTTAGCGCAGAATTTAGACTGGCAACTGGAACAGCTGGAAGCAATTAGGAAAACAGAGGGAATGTTTATTAGAGAGGGGGGAGGGAGAGAGAGAGGGGGGCGGTTGGGGCACAGTGCTCAACAGCAACACAAGAAAATATGCGATGATGAATATAAGAGAAATTTAGAGACACATCTGCGCTGGAATAAACGCGGGGAGAATCATAACAAGGAATTCGTGCACGGACGAGAAAGATGTTTAAAGGAGTAAACTAAATGTGGCCAACACAGGGCGTCAGGTTGGCCACAAGACACTACGTTGTCTGGCATTCAAAGATCTGGCCGGCCCCGCATGATATGGCAGACACGTTTCAACCCTTTCATTCCCAAGTGACCCGAAGTGGGGTACTTCACTAGAATAACGAATTGTAATTACTCTTGTAAACAACTTCTTATAACTTCGTGGCAGACGCAGGTGTAAAGTTATGTTTGACTGAATATCTCTGTATATATTAGCAGCATACCAACACAAACGATATTTATCTCAAATAAAGCAAGAAAATTAAAGATGGATGAGGAGAGGGAAGGGAAAGTTAAAAAAGGCACCAAAGAGTTGAACTTTCATAAACTTCACTGAAAGCTTTAAAAGAATGAAAAAAAAAATATATACCCTTCATCGATAATCTGAAAAGAAAAATTAAAGGGCAACAAAAGAACTTCGTGTGATAAAATATTTCATCCACCTCCCCTTTTTAGGGCTCTGCAACACTAATGTAGTGGATCTGTCAGCTACGTTGTTTTGTACACGCATGCAGAAATGCCAAAGAGGCAACCATCATTGTGTGTACTACGGCCAAAAAGCCCTGCATAATTTAACTCTTTCACTCCGGAGTTATTTTCCACGCTTTGCCATAAGAAATTTTTGGTAGAAAGAAACTAGAAGGAAGTCGCTCTATAATTTAAAAGCATGGTGTGCGTTAGAAATGTGCTACTTTTACTTGTATTTGGACCTTGTGCAAGAATAACTCCAAGCATTGACTTACAAAGCTGTGGAAGATCTACCAACCCTGCCAGTGCTGTTTTTACAGCAAGAGTTTATTACAAAACAAAACAAAAAAGCCTGTAAATACGTAAAACCCTTGAAAGACAGTATGACACAGCCAATCAAAGAATGACAACTGCTGTAATGGAACGGGGCAATAAACAGACAGGACAGCTGTGGAAAGCTTTAATAATAAAATGTGCACACTAAAGTACGTTTATTCAGAGAGTAAGTATGTGTACAAGTATATACACACGCAGGTCCAAACATAGCTGCCACATACGTAGGTCCCAACTTAGGCAAGCAATTCGCAACGCGCGCAAATAACCTACGGAATTTTATACAACAATTTACAGTGTAAAAGTACCGTGTACAGTATATAAGGCATACAGAGGTGTATGGTTCAGTTTTACAAAACCACAGAGGAATTGAGGAAAATGAGCAGAAACGCAAATGGTAGAAAGTAAGATGAGAACGTATAAATCTTTCGTCTTGTAAAACTGAAACCATACAGCGCTATCTACCTTCATTACTAGAACCAGCTTTACTGCAGCCGTCATCTCATCTATAAGGTATATAGCAAAACACGGCTCCAAGTTACAACAGACTTACGTGTAGCGTTGCTAAATGATATTCTATACTGCTACACTTGAGGCAATTCGGGGAAAAGAGGCCGGACTTCACTCCTTCACTCGCAAGTACGGACGCACCCAACAGCTATTCTCATAATCACAATGCGAGGAAGATCAGTGTCATGACCGTAGCGAGAGAAGAAATCCCAACAAAAATCTTCCCGAACAACCAGCCTTTTTAAACAAGTAAAGCGTTTCATATACTTAGGTAGCACAAAATCATCTCGAGGGAAAACTCACGCTAAGACCGAGAACAGACGCCATAAAAGTAATCAGATCATTGGACAAATGACACCCATACTGAAAAAAAAACCCACCACAAATGAAACAAAAAGAGCACTGTACAACACAGTTTTCCTCCCAACTGTGCTGTCAGTGCGCAACATAAACACTAACAGCCAAAAACAAAAGAACAATCACCACATGAGAAATGAGATGCTTAAAGATAATGCGGTAAAATGTGACAAGAAGAGATCAAATGAGAAATGATTGCATCAGGACAAAGGTTAGAGTAACACCAATACTACACTATATCCAGAAACAAGTCCAATAGTCTGGCCACATTAAACAGCTACCGCTAGACAGCACATCACAGAAAACATTCCTCTAAGAACTGAGAGAGAGAGAGAGAGAGAGAGAGAGAGAGAGACAGACAGACAGAGAGAGAGAGAGAGCTCGAGCTCGCAAAAGATGGAAGTAGGAAACTACAGAAACCTTTAATATCATTTACATGAAGCAAATCACGGAGTCTATCTAGACGGCTGTTTCTCCCGTCATTACTGAGTGGTACATGAGGAAAGCGACAAGAAAGATAAGACAATGCGAGGGCTGTATATGAATATGAATGTCTATATATTCTCTTACGTTCCTATACTTAACAAGTTTTATAAGCCTCAAGCACAATGAGAAATACAGAGAACATGCCAGGAATATCAATTGGCGGGTACAACCTTAACTTAAGATATGCAAACGAGAAAGTCCTGATTGCTAAAAGCGAAGGGGAGCTACAGGCTCTTCCGGACGTCGTGGTTCGTGAAAGTAAAAATAAAGATCTCAGCCTGGACAAAAAGAAGACTGAAGTGATGGTCATCTCAAAGAAAAGAATACTGCCGAGCTTGGACTTAAACGGCATCGGGAGTGTCACTATTCATCTCAGCGACCCCAAAAACTATGGATTCGACACTAATATCAGTCGCTTTACATTATTTGTACATGTCACCCCTAGGCCCCCCTCCCACATGCCGTTGGGAGCTGAACTTGGACTTAAACGGCATCGGGAGTGTCACTATTCATCTCAGCGACCACAAAAAACTATGGATTTGACACCAATATCGTTTATTTTCGATTATTTTTACATGTCACCCCGACTCTTAGGAGCCATAGGGGTATCCTAGGGATGATCTACCCCCCCCCCTCCCCGGTGCTCTGTCCAGATTGTAAGTAATATGTGTGCCAATTTTGGTTGAAATTGCTCCAGGCGTTCCAGCGTGATGCTCTAACGTACACACACACACACACACACATATATATATCCCGAGAAGAGGAAAATTGGAACACATTGCGGCAAATGGAAAAATTGAGTGAAGAAGAGATAGAGGAGGACAGAGAGAGAAGTTACTGCATGGTCTGTCAGCGTGGCTAGGAAGAAAGTCACCGGCGGACCTCATAATCAACGCAAAAGACAGGGAACTGTGGTGAGAAATGATCGCCTACGCAACGCGGCAGACAGACAGACATACGCCTCAAGCTGGTAAGAATAACTGGCATGGATATCAGAACACTCACCTGGACAACCATTTGTCTCTCTCCTCAGACGTGGTACAGGAGATGTACTTGCTTCCCTGGGAAGTTGCCACATGGAAGCAGTGACCCTGGCCGAGCACACTGCTGTGGAGCGGTTTGACCTCCACGTCCGGGGCGCTGAGGTCAATGGAGTGCATGCTGGGAGGACTAGCTAGCAATGATTCATGGGAACGAGAGCTTCGGATTCTAGCATTGATAAGCGACCTGTGAAGTAGACACACAGAAAAGGGAGGTAACATTACTACTCAATCCCTTATCAAAGCTTTATACGCTGGTAAGCGAAAACATGAACTAATGATAATCAAGCATTTGCTGACTACTTTTCTGCTTTCTGTTGTCTCCAAGAGACTGAAAATCTGTCAACTGGGAGAAATAAAAACACAAGAAGTTGACAAAAAATGTGATGTGAACTATTAACAGGTGATGATACAAGTTTTCACATGTAAAACACAGGATGATAGTAACTACCCATTTATATATTTGTCCATGCCTTAAATGGCGGATAAAATATGAGTATTGGCCATTCATAAATGGCGTTAAAAATACATTCCCTTGAATAGACGCCCCCGGCGTTTATTTTGAAAATTTCAGTTACGGTTCTGCAGTACCGATCGTAGCATATACCTCACGTCCTTCCATGGAAAGACAAAGATGATGTACTGACCCGGCGTTTATTTGATGCATACGTTTATACGAAACATAACTCCGTACCCACCCTCCTCCCCGGTTTAAAAGAGGTAGGTGGCTATTTCAAACGCGGAGTTAAATCTAGGAAATACATTGTACACGAGAGCCAGAGAGCCATGTAGCATTTATCTGCACCCATACCCCCCACCCCCCACGTGAGCTCAAGGACACAAATAATAGTATGATATTAATGTACACTCATTTTAATAATATATATATATATATATTATTATTAAAATAAAGTTGCCGGTTAAAGTTAATTACTACGAGGATCTATTTGCTTATCTTGGCTGTCTGGCTTACATATACAAACAAACAAAAAAGAGATTATACGTTTCTTCCCTATCTGGCTCTCGTGTACAAAAGATTATACATGTTTCTTTCCTCTCTGGCTCTCGTGTACACACGATTATACAAGTTTCTTTCCTACACTTCTGTAGAATGAGGCTTCCTCCAATCCCTTAACGTAAAATTTAAGTCAGAAGAACCAAGTCCATCACATCTTCCTACCCAAAAAGACACACACAAAATTCGCCCGTATGTCACTGCAGTGAGTACTGTCAGTGGTGCATTCTTATATTACTTGCCCATAAGAGTTGAGACTCTGAAATGAAAACATTCAGTTCTGCTGACATATTACATTGCGTGAGGTTGGACAGGCCGAGAGTTACATACTAAATAGATACTGACAACAGAAGGCCAGCACATTGTGAGACTGATTCCAGAGGACCAGCACATTGTGAGACTGATTCCAGAGGACCAGCACATTGTGAGACTGATTCCAACGGGCCAGCACATTGTGAGACTGATTCCAACGGGCCAGCACACTGTGAGACTGATTCCAGCGGGCCAGCACACTGTGAGACTGATTCCAACGGGCCAGTACATTGTGAGACTGATCACACCGGACCAGCACACTGTCAACGGGCAAGCACATTGTGAGACTAATCCCAGCGGGCCAGCACATTGTGAGATATTAGACAAGGGCAGACGGGGACAATCTGATATAGTCATTATATAGATTTAGATGGATACAAACAGATGGACATATGCACAAACAGACAGACTGTCAGAAAATACAGACAGATAAATGGATATGGGTACAGGCAGACAGACACAAACTGTCAGAAAGATATTGACAAACAGACGGATATGGGTACAGGCAGACAGACAGACTATCAGAAAGATATAGACAGAAAGACGGATGTGGGTATTATCAGAAAGATACAGAAAGACTGATATGGGTACAAGCAGACAGACAAAAAAAACTATCAGAAAGATATGGAGACGGATATGGGCATAGGCAGGCAGACACAAACTGTCAGAAAGATACTGACAGACAGATGGATATGGGTACAGGCAGACAGACAAAAACTATCAGAAAGATATGGAGACGGATATGGGCATAGGCAGACAGACACAAACTGTCAGAAAGATATTGACAGACAGATGGATATGGGTACAGGCAGACAGACAAAAAAACTATCAGAAAGATATGGAGACGGATATGGGTATAGGCAGACAGACACAAACTGTCAGAAAGATATTGACAGACAGATGGATATGGGTACAGGCAGACAGACAAAAACTATCAGAAAGATATAGAGACGGATATGGCCATAGGCAGGCAGACACAAACTGTCAGAAAGATTTAAACAGACAGACGGATATGGGTACAGACAGGCAGACACAGACAAAGAGATACCCTCAGAGACACACTCACATAAGCAAGAACACTGGACATCTATTCTTGTCCTGGCGAAAACAACCCGATAAAATGAATATTTACACCCATCAGTATCCTGGCCCGTATTCCATACACACCGCGCCCCCAGAATATGAAACAACAGCTGAAATAACTGACTTAGCAGTGACCCCGAGGTCGGCAAATCCAGCGCCCGCCCATGCGCTCTATAAAATGTAGACCGATCAATGCCAGTAACCCGGACTTAACGTTATCTAGATCACAAAGAAGAATTCTCTATACGAGGGCACATGGTGGAGGACGATCACAGTAAGACTGACAGATAAGGGAACCATGTGACAGGGACATTCTGGAGTCGCCCGTTTAGAAGAGAGAACAAAGAATATTATCTGCTTAAACATGAAAGATTTATGTGTGGGTGGGGGCGCCAGGGAAAATACATTTACAAGAAAATAAAGCAGAAAATGAATACTTTACACGAAAGTAAGACAGAAGAACGCAAACATGCATGAAAATAAAGCAGACATTCTATACAGACGAGATTGCTTGTAAACTGGACATAAAGACAAATATGCTCAAGCACCTCACAAACTCTTACATTTCTAAATTTCGTTTAAATTTCTAAATTTCAGAGCACCTACAGCACGAAACAGTCATGAATATCCATTAGTTACAGCAGTAACGTTTCCAAGTAATCCTACACAGACGCGGCGAACATCCAAAACGGCCCTAAACTGAATCATATGTAATCATAACCCATCCCTTGGGAAAAAAAAATGATTAACAACGCACGATTTCTTTACTCTCTTCAATAACGCTTAGCCGTAACCACATAGACGATCAAGCTTCTAGTTCAACGTGTGGATTTTCAAGTTATAACCCCACACACCACAGGTCGTGAGAATACGACTTTTGTAAACGTAGTTCGTGATGTCTAGACGTAACCGCCGTTTAGCAGGTCAACATTTCAAAGGACGCGATAGACCGTGACGGTAAACCTCCACCTTGTGGTTACCTGCATGGTCCTTTTTGGCGGGGTTCTCTGTACAGATGGTGCCTTTCGGTCGGGTTGAACTCAATCACCATGACCCGTTGTATGACACGTAGCCTGACGGTGGTATGAATGTCCGAAACAGTGTCCAACCATGAGGATCCATAACTGACCAAACATCACAGATGTATGACAACACGCAATCTTAAAAGTGGCATAAATATCCAAAAAGTTGTCAACCGTGAGGACTGAAAGCATCACAGACGTATGACAATGCACAACCTCAAGGTGGAATGAATGTCTAAAATGTTACGAATCAAGTAGATCGTTGTGACCGCGCAAAGATTTGTTGAAACCGGTAGTTCTACCCGCCTCTCACCTTGCCTGAAGTACCTCCTGATATACCGATGTTCTCAATACAACCTTCGGGTACCTCAGTATTTTCTCTTATATGTAAAATTAAACGTACTGTTATATGTAAAATTAAACGTACTGTTATATGTAAAATTAAACGTACTGTTATATGTAAAATTAAACGTACTGTTATATGTAAAATTAAACGTACTGTTATATGTAAAATTAAACGTACTGTTATATGTAAAATTAAACGTACTGTTATACGTAAAAGTAAACGTACTGTTATATGTAAAATTAAACGTACTGTTATATGTAAAATTAAACGTACTGTACTTTACAGATATCAGCGGAGGCCAATGTTCGTGTGATTTTTTGTTTCTTTGTGGCGAAGTTTCACAAAACGCTCACTTGCTGAACTAAAAGGGATGGCGACTGCAGTAAAACTGGTTTAAATAAAAAAGGTAGATAGAGATGTATGGTGCAGTTTTACAAAGTGAGGGAGGGAGTGAGTAAGGTGAGAAAAAAAACGAATAGAAATTTGTGATTTCACTCATTTCTGTTTTCTATTTTTGGAGAAAGCCATATTCAGATAAGTTCTTCGTTTTTTTATTTTTATTTTTGTCTCGTGTGTGCATGTAATCCTCGAAAAAGGCTCACGCCGAAATATCGGATGCTGTATGTTTTTCATTTATACATTCTCATACGTTCTATTCGTTTTTTTTCCTCAACTTACTCACTCCCCCCCCCTCACCTTGTAAAACTGCACTATACACCTCTATCTACTTGCTGAACTAAAGTCAAAACTGGCCGATTCTCCTCCATGGAAAATCATCATCATCATCATCGGTTCCATTTATCATCTTCCAACCGATTTCGCTGGTTGCTTCTTACTAAGTTTTTTTTTTTTATGGTTACAAGAACAAACGGCCTCCAAAAGCTCCGGTTTTTTTGGTGGTGGTGGTGGTGGTGGTTGGGGGGGGGGGGGGGGGTTCCCATCCGTAATTTACTGGTAACTGCCAATAACACGATCACTGGATGCTAACATTTGTTGGCAGCATGGCATACACCAAAACTGAGGGGTCTTGATCTCCACATTCTTATCAATTATTAGCCAACAGTTCACGATGACACACAACTAAAAAAGAAACAATCACCCAGCACAGAAAAGGCACAGAGTGAATAGAAAGGCATATCCAACAGGTTAACTATGGACGCAGTCTTCACAAAACAACGTATAACTTATAACGAGAAATGTGACTTTTAAACATCTGACAAATACACCGACTCAGAAGTTGCAGATCATGTAACAGCACATATCAATACACCGACTCAGAAGTTGCAGATCATGTAACAGCACATATCAATACACCGACTCAGAAGTTGCAGATCATGTAACAGCACATATCAATACACCGACTCAGAAGTTGCAGATCATGTAACAGCACATATCAATACACCGACTCAGAAGTTGCAGATCATGTAACAGCACATATCAATACACCGACTCAGAAGTTGCAGATCATGTAACAGCACATATCAATACACCGACTCAGACGTCGTAGATCATGTAACAGCACATATCAATACACCGACTCAGACGTCGCAGATCATGTAACAGCACATATCAATACACCGACTCAGAAGTTGCAGATCATGTAACAGCACATATCAATACACCGACTCAGACGTCGCAGATCATGTAACAGCACATATCAATACACCGACTCAGAAGTTGCAGATCATGTAACAGCACATATCAATACACCGACTCAGAAGTTGCAGATCATGTAACAGCACATATCAATACACCGACTCAGGAGTTGCAGATCATGTAACAGCACATATCAATACACCGACTCAGAAGTTGCAGATCATGTAACAGCACATATCAATACACCGACTCAGAAGTTGCAGATCATGTAACAGCACATATCAATACACCGACTCAGACGTCGCAGATCATGTAACAGCACATATCAATGTGTGGACTCTGGGAAACGTGAATGTTTGAACTGGCAACACCTGCACCTACGCTGAGACAGCGCCATGTGTCTGGGGTATTGCGTAGCTGAGCATGCGAACTTTTCTGGACAAATAACACAGTGCGACTCATTCCAAATAATTGTGGCCTGGCTAGGACAGTGGTACATAAATAATGCTGACGTCTAAGGTCAGCGCGAATTAAACGATGTAGTATGAATGCATGTCTGTAGCCACTCGCCAAGTCTGTTCTGACATTTCCATACAACTAATACTGTACAACTGGCCAGGCAGTTTTCTGTTGTGCACACGGTATTTCTGTGACTTCAAGTTTCCCCTGATGAAAGCACCCATATACTAACTGTGCTAGGTGGTGCCACATGTTACGGTCAATAACAAAACTTGCCTGGTTACATCTTCATGACATCTCCTTAACTTGTGTAGCATTGTTGTCTATATTCAAACACAGTTTTGTATCTTTTATATGTAATAAAGCAATCATTCTTGTTACTTGCAAAATAAGTCGCATAATCTTTATATGATGCACGAGTCTAATAAAGAAAAAGAAAATAAACAATGTCTATAAAGACTTCGCCATAAGAGTACTGTATCACGCTGTCTTACGAGACACACATACACAGGCACGCACGCTCTCTCTCTCTCTCTCTCTCTCTTACTTACTTACTTTAGCTTTTCAAATATTATGGACACAAAAAAGAATAAATATATTCATACTACAGGAACTTAATATTGAAGAAGGCTAGCTAGTAAAGAGGATTAAATAAAGAAAACTTAAATATTTTGGGCACATTAAACGTCATGATAATCTAGAGAAGACCATCTTGGAAGGGTACATAATGGGAAAGAGAGGAAGACCAAGGTGAAGATGGCTGCAAGATATCGTTGATGATCTGCAAATGGATGCATCAGCAGTAGGCTATCTTGCTCACAACCGAGAGGCCAACAGCAGTGTTGTTAGGGACGCAAAGTTCCAGAAGGGGCATGCAAATGAATGATGATGATGATGATAATTTAGCTTAGGACTACTGCACTACAGTTTATGGCGATAAATCAAAATGACATACATCAATATATCGACCATGATTGGGAGACTTCTAGTTGGTCCACCACCAGGCTAGCACCTATAATAAAGCAGTCCACTTCTGGTAATGAACGAGGCACTCGGATCCCAGAAATCCCTCGCACAGCGCTCACTCGCTGCTGCACAGAAATGCAACGATGTTATTTACAACAGCTCCCTCCAGCTGTTGTTTTAACAAAGTGGTCAGCACGGACTACTCGCCTCCTGCTCTAGACACCTGCTGGTACATCACCTACGTTTGCTTTACTGAACCTTAGCGTATTCAAGCCTCCTGTGATTTCTATAAATAGAAGCATATATAAACAGTATCACATCGCCAACACCCTTGATTCTGATTGGTCCTGGCTTCGTTCACGTGTTCACACAATGGTTAGACAACCTGGACTGGAGATTAAATGCTGATGATACTTAAGAGTTCGGGGGGGGGGGGGGCAGGGTGCAGCTGCTCTCTTTAGTGGACACAAAAAACCAGTGCTTTGGTTATTTAAATAAATAGCAGGACCACATGCTATCAAATCTACCATCAGCACAATCCTTCCATCAATGCCCGCAGCCCTTCCTCTGGAGCAAAAGTCACAGACAAAAGCTTCCTAGTGAGCTCTATCTTTGGTCAAGTTCTCAAAGTCACTCCATGTTCCTCCATCTGCTTTCAGAATCTCCAAGGTTTCTCTTCCCCTTAAATTATTTGGTCTTCCCTGTTTTTCAGTTCCCCTGAGGATTTCGCATTTCAAGCTTTCATGCTCGATCTTGCATGGCATCTTCTATACGTAACTGTTTGCTGAAAACAAAGTAGCGTTTCTTAGCGTTTCCTGTTGCAAGGGATCTAATATAAAATCTTATATAATGTATCAGATCATTTTTTCCATATTCAAAACAACAATCTACAAAACTATAATAGGACCAGCCGTCACGTATGGATCAGAAACGTGGAGTATAACAAAGAAAGATGAACAACAATTGCAGATCTTTGAGAACAAGATCCTAAGAAGAATCTCTGGGCCGATAAAGGATACCGACAGTGGAGAATGGAGAGCTAGAAAGAACACTGAACTGAACAGCTTATTTAAATCCCAAAGAAATACGTACAAATGTTTTGAAATGAACAGACTACGCTGGCTGGGGCACATAGAAAGAATGAAAGAGAACAGACAAACGAAAATGAAGACCAAAGGGTAGACCAAGACAGATAGAAAGACAACATAGTAGAGGATATAAAGGAAACTGGCATCACCAACTGGAAAGAGAAGATGACTAGAGAGGAATGGAGGCGAACTTTATATGCAGCAATGAGCCTTAATGGCTCGGAAAGCTGAAGAAGAAGATGAAGAAGAAGAAAAAGAAGAAGAAGAAGACCCCGCAAAGTCTTTATATAATGCACGCCAACAGTGCTACTCCGACGGTAAAAAACCGCTAGAAACAGAGCGTCGCTCCATCCCCCAAGTTTTAAACATGGCAGATAGCAGTGACTGTCTGGATGTCCTGAAACACTGTCCTCTATTATGAGGAATACGGTCCATTACTACAGTGTTTGCCAAACATTTTTCACACATCTGGTGTGCTTAATGCTGGACTCTCGTGCTGCTAACCACATATATTTAGCATCTTCAAAGTTTACACACTAAATGTGAAATGTAAGCTCGCTTGGTGGCACAGATATCTCTGGCCATTTCAGCTCGCGCATGACTGGAACTAATAACTAAACTGCATGTCACCTGTACCTGGCCCCGGCTAGTTTTCATATAAATATAAGCGAAAATTCGGTGTAATCTGATCAAAAATATTTTTACCGCAAAAACTGGGCAGCACATCCTTTTGAAAAGAAAAACAAAACTATGCTCTGTTGTGAAATACGGTTCGCTATTATAAATGCCACGTCTACATGTACTCAGCAAAAAAAAAGGCCTATAGCAACGTAACAGAAAGTCTGTTACTAGGAGCAATAGCTGAATGAAGGAAATTAGGACTTGATCAACTCTGTGTTGTTCGCTTTTTACCGGACACGAAATAATCTCATCTATGTTTTTTTTATATCAACATTCATTGTGAGAATGGGAGTGACTTGAAAAAATCAAAATAACAGAGAGGATAAGAAAAGAGAGACAGAGGAAGATCACTTGAGAAGATCATAGAGTAATAGGATGACATTCAGAGAAAGTCACAAACTGAGCTTACAGAAAATATCCAGTTCTGTGGAAAATATGTGCTACTGCTTGTTGGCATGGCACCTGATGATGATGTTTATTACTTCAAGTTTTCAGAAGTCTAGTCAAGAAATCTTCATTTTCACGTGTAGCACATTGTATAAAAAAAACTAATTATCTTCGGCACTATATAACACAGAGAGAGAGAGAGAGAGAGAGAGAGAGAGAGAGAGAGACTTGTATCGCTGAAATTCCTCTTGTCTTAACTAAGCTGATCTATCTACAAGACGTAACAACAGAACTTAACATACCTACTCCGCGCAACAACAGAACTTAACATGGTTAAACGAGGTAACAACAGAACTTAACATACCTACTCCGCGCAACAACAGAACATACCTACTCCGCGCAACAACAGAACTTAACATGGTTAATCGAGGTAACAACAGAACTTCACGTGCCAAATCGTCGTAACAACAGAACGTAACATGTCTAATCTTCGGAACAACAGTAGATTAACATACCTACTCCTCGCAGCAACAGTAACTTAACCGATGTTTCAAAAATTCCATGAACTAAGCGCAGCGAGCTACCAAGTTATTTATCTAATTGTTTTCTATTACGGTCTTTTGAACAAGATCTTCTGTGTAGAGGAGATTATTTTGGGGAGGGATGTACGTACGTCCAGAAAACTGATAGCCTTGTCAGTAATGCCTGTTGTTTCTCGAAGTCCTGTGCAAGGATAGACCTGACCGCAGGCACCGTCATGACCTGGGATTTAAATGAATGTTGCCATGATACAGACTGAACTGATCTCCACCCTCTGATCTTCGCACCACCTTATTTTCTGCCTGTGTCCAACAAGACAGCTGGTCTCACAGCCCCGACAGAGCGCAGTATTGTAGGAAGAAAGAGAGGTTCAGTCCACTTGTAGAGCACGAATTTCATCAAGATCGGGGAAGTTAGCTGGCCGCGTTAGAACGCTGAGCCATCCAGACCTTCTGGCGTCATGAAAGCAGTTGTTGCATTAACAATCATCACGGAACAACAATTACCAGGCTGGTGAGTGCCTCTCATAAATATATATGAAGCAATTACAAGCAGTAGCTAGTAAAAACCTGAACATGTAATCGGAGAAAAGCCCACCACTAGCAATGAATATATAAATCTTACGTGAGCAAAGGGGAGGTTTTAAAACAGCGAAGAAGACTAACAAGTGCGAGGCCCCCAAAGGCCACAAATGTCTAAGACGCAAAATGAAAATAATTTTTAACACCCCTAACAAAGTACTAACAAAAACACTACACACATAAATCGAAATTCCCAAACAATTACGAATGCACAGTAAAATACCTGATCACGCTATCAAGAAACGCTAATGCCAATAAAGACATCCCATGTAGAAGCTCAAGAATATGTTATCTGTCACAGTAGCTTTCCCAACAGTAGTATCTCTATTCTCCTTGTTCATCCTCGCACATGCTACAAAACACAGGCATATGAACGCATTCTGTTCACAGCTCAACTGCATCATGTGTGCTGTATAATAACAGTCCAGCGCAGGTACCCGTCTTAACACCCGACGTTCTAATTTTGCTTGCCGTCTCGGCGTGACACACTCCTACGTCAGGCGAGAGTACAGGCAGTATAATGGCAAGGCGCAAGGGTGCCGGGGTCCCAGACGGCAGATAACTAAATTACAAGCGTCGGCTATGCACAATGATTCATGAGTGGGACGAACAGAGCTTCTACGGACAAAGCTAGATATTTCAATTTTCAGGAACCTCTTTGTAAAAAAAACAACAACAGACAAATGGACGGAGGGGCTGCAAGAAATCTGATAGCTATTCAATATTTAATTAGACACGGATTGTTTTTGTCTCCGGGTCTGATGCGCAGAGACCAAAGGGTCAATTCAGCGTTCTTGTATTTTCATTTAAAACAAAACACAAAAAATGGTACTCCAGCATCATCAGCTGTAGCACTTCCCTGGATATGAGGATCAGACTGCATAATATGGCTGTAACTAGTACTGGCCCAGACCAAAATGAATGGCGATGTGGACAACCCGAGATAGGCTGCTGCATTCTTCAAAGATATCCTACCTGACGTCTGTTTGGAGAAGTATCTCTCAGATGTAGAAACTGCCAGATATCCACGCCAGTCTCCCCGTATTCATATTTTCAACAATCACACGGTTAAAAACGTTACATAACTTGTTATCTCTCTAGCAATAGAACAGATACGGTGTTCTGACAATACTTCAGGCGTCACATGTTCGGGCGTCTTAAAGTTGAGCTAGACACCGCCCAACAACCAGCCATCTGTTTTGCTTCAATCATACAGAAACAAACTCAGCCTTGAACAAAATGGTCTGTATTTTGAAGCTTCAGAATGTTAACATTTTGCTCTGTTTTTATAAGCAAACTATACCATATGATTTGTATATCTTTCTAACTGATTATTAAGTTAATATTCTCTGTCTATGAGATCCCGATAATAAAAGAAACATATAGTTGCAGGCAACATATATGTAGTCTGGAGAAGAGAGCAACATATATGTAGTCTGGAGAAGACAGCAACATACATGTAGTCTGGGGAAGAGAGCAATATATATGTCATGGGCAGCAAAGAAAACAAATAAAGCATTCAGAAAAAGACAAAACATGACAACTAATTAAAATTGTATGGAAAGGACAATCACAATTCTTCGGACATGTCTTCGGAAGACAGAAATTAGAGAACAAGACAATAGCATGAAAAAAAAGAAATGAATTGTGGGCATGTCTGAGAGACAATATTGCTTTTACTTACCCGCATGGCACCCTACAAGTAAACTTTACAATTAGGTTTTGTAATTTAAAAGCAATCATTCTTCGCGCTACTTAAAATGATACGGAGAAGGTATAGGTATATATATATATATATATATATATATATATATATATATATATATATATATAATATATATATATATATATTATATATATATATATATATATATATATATATATATACCATCTCCGTATAGACTAAAGTGAAAATTGGAGGGTTTTGGCCAGTATAGGAGGTGCTACATAGACACCCAGCCAGCAGTGCACAGGACCGTCCACAAGAAGTATGCAAGATGGGAAGCTATAAAGTGACATGATCGCCTACATCATTGGGTTACTTTGTGTGAAGCGAAACACAAGACAGCTATAATAAAGAACCGAGTGAAACCAAAAAAAACATGTATTATAACAAGGATCTGAATGAAACAAAAGACAGAGGTAATTGCACAATGAAAAAAAGAGCGTTTTAAAAACATCAAGCGCTGTATTAGTACACCCAGCAAAGCGTTTCCCTTTACGCCAAAGGATAGTTGCTGGACAGGGCGGCCGTGTACTACGCTATCGCGACATCAAACGAATTTCACAAGCCTCTAATGTTAAGAAGAATAATACTTCCTTGCCTGCCACTGTTGATATAAACCAGTACTAGAAGTTAGCTTGCACAACCAGAATGACACTAACAACAATCAGAATGATACTAACAATCAGAATGATACTAACAACAATCAGTATCTCCCATCAGTCACTTTCACGTTTTTTTCTTTTGTTCTTTTTTTTCCCCAAAATTATGAAATAACAAGGCGGATAACACAGAGAGAAGACAACTTACGAAATAACAGAAAGCAGGGAACACACAAGAGAAATAACAGAAGGCGGAGAACACACAGAGAAGACAACTTTCAAATAACGTCAGCAGTCTCATTTATATCACTATCGAAGCTTCCCATAAACACAGCTTTCCCCACTTTTATCTCTGCCCTTCGCTCTAATCTCACAATAAAAGCCACCGTGGTTTTAAAATCATGAGCTTAAAGAGCTCCTCCCATTTAAGCTCCGTATCCTACCTTCATTTTTTCCCCCTTCCTATCTTGAGACAAGCTTGTCTTAACAACCTGACAAACATTTCGGGCGAATTCATTACAGACTTCAAAGCAAACTGTGAAAATGCTGGATTGCACGAACCCGTCCCGGCACCTGAAAGCTGTAATATTACGCCAGGATGGTTTCCTACCTCCACTGCACACGCCAGAGCTGCACTGACCACTTAGCAACACTGATAAGATTTAAAACTCGCTTAGACAGAATGTGAAAAGCAAAATGAAGCACTCGATTATCGCTTAGATGCTCTGTAACAGGAGGCGAAGCCCCTCATTTGTGACACTGCATTTCACGTGAACTCATTCCTACTTCCTCTTCATTCAATGGCAACCGCGAGCGCAGCTTAGGTTAGTAACCTCCGTATTCAGAATCTGTTTTCCTAAACACTCGTGTGTCGAGTATCTATGTTACCAGTCCGTATATGGTCCCAAATCCACAACTCTCTGGATAAAAAGGCAGGTCACTAGTTAATAGTCTACTCCCACCAATATGGTTATGAAAGGCATTATATTTCTCTATGGCCCTACTGTTCTGAACCATCTCTGGCGGATCAGAGACCTGAGAAACCTGAACTAAATTTCTCAGCCTAAAGAGACTGCTAAGACATATATCAGCAATACTAAAACTTCAGTTCTGTGGCCGAATTTAACGACTAATGAAAGAGCAGTGACCGAAGAAAAACGACTAATGAAAGAGCTGTGACCGAAGAAAAACGATTAATGAAAGAACTGTGACCGAAGGAAAACGACTAATGAAAGAACTGTGACCCAAGGAAAACGACTAATGAAAGAATTGTGGTTCAACCAAACGACTTATCAAAGAACTATAGCTAAAAAAAAAAACAAAAGAAACAAGAATGATTTGACAGTTTAAATGAACATAGCTCAAGGAGAGGAGAGGATATGTGTGTGAGAGAGAGAGAGAGTGAGTGAGTGAGTGAGAATGAGGGAGTATAAACGTTTGGATACAACAACGGGGCTTTGACGAATGCTGAAAAAAAAGGGAGCATCAACTTCGTGATGTTCGTACTACTAAGTCAACATACTGATGATAATGACGACGGCTGATGCTGGTAGCTCACAGTAAAAGCACAACCTATAAAAAAGACCACGCTCTACACAAACTACAGCCTAAAAACATTTCACCTACTCACACCCTGGTTCTATTAAAAAGAAAAACTTGCACACACGTCCTTGTCCGATGGCAACCAAGTTTGAAATAATTACTCTTTATCTCGTACCCGCAGGAGATCGGAACCTTGCCTTATCATATCCCTGGCCAACTTTAACGTATCACACTCCATCACACACAGTGGCATCCGGAAATAAAAATCATTTGTATCTTCACTCATTAAATAATTGAGGAAGTTAAAACCCCCAAAAGATTTAAACATCACAGGTTTTATTTTAGGAAAGGCTTACTTCCCTTTATCACCCTACAATTCTCCCAAAGTTCATGTTTTGTTTCGACGAGCTTTATACAAGGTTAGAGGCGAAGAAGAATGTAGCAAAAAAAGTTAAACACAGACCTAGCCAGACACAGCGCTATCCCTACTGCGTTAAACTGGAGATCTGCTTTATGATCTTGTTTAAAGAGATCTACTTTAAGCTCTATTTTATAGTCCTTTTGTAACAAAGTAATCTTTCATTGTGGGGGGGGGACGACGACACACTTTTATCCTGCACAAACACATCTCATACTCTTCTACCATGAATCCTCTAAGGCATTTAGTGCTCCTTCTTACTAAGAGGAGACCCCCCCCCCCCAAAAAAAAAAAAGCAGTCTATATTTTTCATCTATTTTTGTGGGTTTTTTTTATCTGTTGTGTTGTTTTTGTATGTGATCCCTGAAAAAGGCTTTTGGCGAAATATTGGACTGTTGCACGTTCTTCATTTGTATGTGCTCGTCTTGATTTCTGCCCACTTTCCTCAATTTTTCTATCTTTTTTTCTTTTTTTAACTGAAGCACACACTCTCAGTCTACTCTCACTACCGTTAACCCCACAAGCGCCTTCAAGTTCTCAAAGCTCTATCTACAGCTCCTGTTTATTTCACAAAGAATATCCTCTTTTTTCCTCTGTCGTTCCATCTTTCTCTAACTTAACATTTCGGAAAAAGAAAATTGAAAAAAAAAAAAAGGACACACTTGATATTCCGGAGGTATATTTAACTCTTGGCTCAATCAATGCCAGGTGCTGGCGGCTGTCGCTACAAGATCTAACAGCCGGCGTTCAAGTTTAGAGGAACAGTAAACTCAGGTGAACTTTCTGCCTTCTAAAAACTGCTCACCTACCCTTTCGCTTCCTCTCTTCTCCTCTTATCTTTGTGTCTGTCTATCTAGCATAGCACTGAAAAAAAAAGTGATCTTTTCTCTCCTAACATTCCCCCCCCCCCCGATCATCATCATCATGTGCCTTCTCAAGAACGAAGGGATGTTGGCGGTAATGAATCTCTTCCCCCTGCTAATTTCACACAAAAATGTGACCATCCATAAAACCTAGAGAAGATTTTCATTCTCTCTTACCATCTTATCTCATCTTCTAAACAAAATGACTTCCACGTATCTAAGGAGAACAAGCCTTTATGTCTCTACTCTTATTTGATCTCCCCGGAATCACCAGCAACATTCTCTTGGCTGCCAAAGACGCAAAGATCTTGGCAGCGCAGAATCATGGCCGAACTGTGCCTCGATTAAGCTGGCTTGAAGAGAAAGAGCTTCCCTAGAGTCAACTATCACAAGGACCACGACGGGTTGTTCCCTGTTTAGCCAGCCTCAGCCTGGTACTATGTGCACCGAGGGAGAAGAGACAGAATTAGGTCTAGAAATTATCAACCCTGACACTTGTACCACCATTTCCTACCTTCTCTCTTCCCAATCCGTCCACACTTTGTACCATGCAGGCCACCAGCTCTCACAAACCATCCACACTTTGTACCATGCAGGCCAGCATCTCTCACAAACCATCCACACTTTGTACCATGCAGGCCAGCATCTCTCACAAACCATCCACACTTTGTACCATGCAGGCCAGCATCTCTCACAAACCATCCACACTTTGTACCATGCAGGCCAGCATCTCTCACAAACCATCCACACTTGTACCATGCAGGCCACCAGCTCTCACAAACCATCCACACTTTGTACCATGCAGGCCAGCATCTCTCACAAACCATCCACACTTTGTACCATGCAGGCCACCAGCTCTCACAAACCATCCACACTTTGTACCATGCAGGCCAGCATCTCTCACAAACCATCCACACTTTGTACCATGCAGGCCACCAGCTCTCACAAACCATCCACACTTTGTACCATGCAGGCCAGCATCTCTCACAAACCATCCACACTTTGTACCATGCAGGCCAGCATCTCTCACAAACCATCCACACTTTGTACCATGCAGGCCACCAGCTCTCACAAACCATCCACACTTTGTACCATGCAGGCCAGCATCTCTCACAAACCATCCACACTTTGTACTATGCAGGCCAGCAGCTCTCACAAACCATCCACACTTTGTACCATGCAGGCCAGCATCTCTCACAAACCATCCACACTTTGTACCATGCAGGCCAGCAGCTGTCAGCACCCCACGTTCCAATCCTCCCATTTCAACCCAGGCTACCTCTGAATGCTCCCCTGTATATTAAACAATCATCCAGAAGGGATTCACATCCTAAATTCCTTCCCTCAGACTTGAAATACCTTCCTTGGGGAGACACAAGCCCCCATTATTAGAATCACTGATATAGCAATTAAGAAATGGGAGGGGTGAGTGGGCAGGCAGATAAAAAAAAAAAGAGAAAGACAAAGAAAAAAAAAGGGGGCGGGGAAGAAACAGAAATAAAGTAAAGAGACAGTAAGAAAGGAAAAAATGCGACAAAGAAAATGAGAAAAAAGAGGAAAAGACAGGCAAAGGAAAAAAAAATATACAAACTTAAGTTGCTTGTGCAAAGCATTTCTCTACAACAATTTTAAAAGAAATTTTCTTTTTCCTGTAACGTAAGGCAGTTCCGCTAGATACATACACTACGTACATGTACATTCATTATTGATCCTGCCGGAGCCGTAAACCAGCAGACAGTCGCAGCAGACAGCGTACCTTAATTTGACACTAAATCGGTATGAAAGCAGGAAATAACGTCTATATCAAGAGGAGGCTGTGACAGAAATAACGTCGCGAAATGCAGTGTGAAGAGCACACGAGAGCACATGAGATGACGTTTCCATCCTGTACATGCAACATGTTAAACTACAACTATTCGATAAACTATTTGTTGTATGTGTGTGTGTGTAATCAAACGAAAGCTCGCACTAAGCATTATCTGTACACAATCTATAGCACTAAGCATTATCTCTACACAATCTATCGTACTAAGCATTATCTGCATACAAGCTATCGCACTAAGCATTATCTGTACACAATCTATAGCAGTAAGCATTATCTGTACACAATCTATCGTACTAAGCATTATCTGCATACAATCTATCGCACTAAGCATTATCTGTACACAATCTATAGCACTAAGCATTATCTGCACACAGTTTATCGTACTAAGCAACATCTATACACAATCTATCGCATTAAACATCATCTGTACACAATCTATCGCACTAAGCATCATCTGTACACAATCTATAGCACTAAGCATTATCTGTACACAATCTATCGCACTAAACATCATCTGTACACAATCTATCGCACTAAGCATTATCTGCACACAGTCTATCGCACTAAGCATTATCTGCACACAATCTAACACACTAAGCATTATCTGCACACAATCTATCGCACTAAGCATTATCTGCACACAATCTATCGCACTAAGCATTAGCTGCACATAGTCTATACAACAGTGGTTTCCAACCCGTGCGCCACAAGTGCCGTCTACTATATAAAAGTCATCAAGATATAAATACAGCTGTAGTCCGCTACTTATATGGAGTTTGGAAAATTGGAAACGAGATTCTTGGAAGTTAAAAAGTTCGGCAAGCACTGCCTATAATGTAAGAAAGCACGGTGTTCAAGCTTCACACAGGAAAACTACAGGCCTTATCTAGGCAAAGGTAAAATCCCAGTTTCCATATCATTAAGCTATATTGGGTATGCAAAGTTATCTGTGGAGAACATACCTCCAGCAGCTTTAGGGTACAAACAGGAGTGAAACAGGGATGTGTACTATCACCAACATTATTTATCTTGGCAGTAGACTGGTTAATGAAGGAGGCAACATTAGACAAACGCAGAGGATTACAATGGACCCTTGACACAGTGCTGGAGGACCTTGACTTTGCGGACGACATTTGTCTATTATCAAGCAGTCACAAAGATATGCAAGATAAAATAAACAAGCTAACTCAGAATGCAAAACAACATAGGACTAAAGATCAACGTAGGAAAGACAAAGTTAATGAAGCAAAATGTGAACAACAGAAATGTACTCAGAGTAGATAGCAAGTTAGTGGAGGAGGTCAGCGAATTTGTATACCTTGGCAGCAGAGTAGTAGAAAATGGAGACAGCACAGAGGACATCAACAGTAGACTTACTAGAGCAAACCAGGCTTTTGCAGCGCTACAGACTATATGGAAATAAAAAAAAACTAAGCATAAATATGAAAATCAGGATATTTAAGAGTAATGTTCTAAGTGTACTACTCTATGGAAGTGAATGCTGGAAAATCACCAAAACCATAGAAAACAAGTTGAATTCTTTCCAGACTAAATGTTTACGAAGAATTAGAAAAATATTTTGGCCAAACACCATAAGAAATAACATCTTATTGGCAGAAATGCAGATGAAGCCACTGACAACAATTATTGAGGAAAGACGCTGGCGATGGTTGGGACATGTGCTCCGAATGACTGACAACTCACTACCAAAAACAGCACTAAGATGGACACCACAGGGGAACAGAAGTAAGGGTAGACCAAAAGAGACATGGAGAAGAACAACAGAAAGGATGTTGAGCAATAGAGGGCTCACCTGGGCAAGAGCAGAAAAAAAAGGCGAAGGACAGGCATTTGTGGAAAACCCTTGCGGAAGCCCCATGTGCCCTGGGCACTTAAGGTTCAGAGAGAGAGAGAGAGATGTGTAAAACTGCTTTATTTATTCTGCATTACTGTACTGAGCTTGGGCTCTTAAACAAACAAACAAACAAAACGAGACAGCAGTATTAATGCAGCAAAAAATGTGGCTCTACGGAAAATTAGGTCATATATCATGGAGAATGAAAATAACAAATGCACAAGTCTCAGAACAGCTCAAAGTGCAATGTGAATTTCTCAAAGAAATGACGAATCAAGACTGTGGCCATATCAATATACTGAAGACCATACTAGAAGGAAAGATGGAAGGCGAAAAAAAAAAAAAAGCGAGTGGCAGACAAAGATGCAGATAGGAAGATAACATACGACAATGTGTAGGATACAGCCTGGTTGAGTGCAACATCAAGGCTAGGGAGAGAAGGAGCTGGAGATTCATTACAGCCATTCTTCGTTCTGGAGATGGCACATGACGATGATGACTAACTAGAATGCACCTTTTGAGTCAGACATTCAAGGAAAGGGGGGTGTGGGAATGAAAAGAAAATGACATTCTGACATACAGTGAAAAAGGGTGCATGGAGCAAAAGGGGGGAAAAAAAGGTCTGAGAACCACTGTTCTAGACACTTCTTACAAAGCTCAAACCTGGGTACAGGAAAACTGAGGCACGGGTGATGACGCTGATGCGACTCACTGAAAGAAGCTGTATACCTGTGTCTATGCGGCTGAGGTTATGCCACAGAAGTACTGCAGAGCTTTTTCAATCTCCGGCGTCTGTTGAGATGAGACAGCGGACCTCAATGAGCAATGTGGAAAAGTCGCTCCGATAAGATAGTCTCTCCAGAAAGTGTATGTTCGCGTGATGTAAAGACGACAAAATTGTGTCCCTCATGGGCTTTCTTAGACATAAAAAAATATCCGTACGCTGCCTGGTGGGGTGCCAATGAGATGTCTCAGTCTCGTCAGACGACTTCACCGATATAAATTTCTTCCAAGTTTCAGACAGCGGAGGAACGTGGACGGGGGCGGAGATAGGAAGAACTTTATATCTTATGTTACCTTCAGGTGAAAGGATGGAGGAATTTCACGCTGTTCCAAGAATGCGGCTGTGAACCAAAGTCACCTGGAGAGCACAGAGATGTATGCTGAAAACCTATAGGAAAAGAAAAGCGACTACCGGCTGTCCGAGTTTAACTCTTTACATATGAAAAGCAACATGGAGTCTCGGGCGCTGTGGTTAAAGCCTCCCCCCCCCCCTTCTGTCAAACTTGGAAATTTACGCAATATTTCTCAATGACCCGCAACGTTTAACAATTATCTCGTCCACACTTCAATCATTAACATTTTTTTTTCAAACACGTTTCTCATACAAATTCTTGGAAAGTGTTCAATTATAAATTCATTGCCTTTAGAAGACATCTTTTTTTTTCCCCTCAAACTGGGGGCGTAGAAGATTTAAAAAATAAGAAGAAAAAAACCATGAAGTTCGCACATTCCAAAACACACAAAAAAGGAACTAAAAAAAGCATCCATTAAATTCTCCTATCGGAAAAGATTTTTTTAAAGCAAATTCAGTGCGCGGAACACACTGAGCAGCAAAATGGTTAAAGTTACGAGACTCGGCAGCGAAAGCAGGATGGACATGCCAGTATCTACAAACACAGCTGTTCTCTAGTAAACAACGTATTAGAGAGTGCTAGAAGATAAATACAGCTACATGGAAACATCTAGGATTTTTTAAGCACTGCATTTCGCTTTAAAAAAACAAAAAACTACACAATATGAGTCCAGCGTACTCGTTCTTTATTTCTCCACTTACTTTTCGCAACATAAAAAATGTTATCTTGGTTTGTGCGACAAACAAGATCTATGTTGATAAAATGGTCCTAGTATGCTAAAAGATGGAACTCAACATAAATCTGCACCTGAATGCCATTTTTATTACAAACCGCTTACACCAGCAGTTAAAATGTCTTAATTTCGTGAACGTCTCACAGGGTAGTCGGAGAAAACCAAAAGATCTGGCTATTTTCGAACTTGCCTGTGGTAGTACTTATCGTCAAGTAAGTTTATCCTGTAATTAATCTGACAAATCATGCCACACCATCTCTCTCTCTCTCTCTCTCTCTCTCTCTGGACCTTTAGGTGCCCAAGGCACATGAGGTTCCTGCAATGGTTTTCTACAAACGCCTGCCCTTCACATTTTTTGTTCTGCTCTCGCCCAGCGATGCCTTATCATACACGTGCTGAATATGCAGCTGAAGGAATTGGTCATGAAGATTTGAAGGCAGGAGTGAGAATAAACGAAGATGTTCGCAGCCGTTTTGGTGAAGCCCCTTGTTTTCTTGAGTTTGCATCGCCAGTTTCCTTTCCTGTGGTGGAAAGCAGGCATATCACAACATAACGCACCTGAAGGCATCGCAAAATCATCACGGAGAGCGGAGGAAAGAGGCAGATAAAGCGTCCTACTTTCACGATAATTTGGGAGGCGTTAAGTCTATCGTGACACTGCATCTATAACCCATAAACTTCGCTGAACCTGCCAGACAGTCGTTTCTAAGCCAAATATATGTGTGTGTGTGTGTATTATATATATAGATTAACACTCTAGTCGTTTGTGAACATTTCAATGCTCCCACCGCTCTAAATTTACACCAACTGATCTAAAGCAGGGAATGTCTGTTAGACAGTTGCTCACGTACGTGAACTTTTTGTAAGATTCAGATACTAAAGAAGACAGGCTAGTGTGAACTGTGATCTTTTCGGTTATTTTTACCTCTGTGTGTGTGTATGTATGTATATATATATATAAATTTCAAAATGGGCAATGGAAAAAAAAATGTCGGGTGGCCGCGAGAGAAATGTATTAAGATGCATTAAGGCGTAGACATTTCAGCTCAGCGAACAACAGCAAAGAAAGTGTATGGGGTGGGAGGGCTACACAACGGATGCATGTAGTTTAGACGATGTGGCTATGTCTGGACGTCTCAGATCTTGTCAGGGTCCAGCTACAAGTCGTGGAATGGTCTACACATAATAAATGGCGGCACCATGTAAAACAATGGAGGAAGAGGGTGGGGGGGGGGGGGGGGAAAGGAGAGGAAAATTGGAGGTTGTAACTGCCTGAGAGAAAGTAACGATGTTTGGGTGTGACTGAAATCAATCTTAGTCAGCCATAAACCCTGGGTGTCTAATAGAAGGAAAGAATAAAGTAGGAAGGATTAACCGAAATCCTACAACGGTGCCGGAGCACCATCGATAAATACCACTGGGAGAGGTGCTTCTAGTAACAAAGTTATGACCGGCTAAAGTAAGAGTACCCGTGGTAGTTCCAACATGGGTGGTGAAGTCTACTCAGAAACATGTGTTTCTGGGCTGAGTGAGGGTCTTGAAGCTAGACATCATAATCCATCCCCAATCCGACATGGCGTATGCTGAACAGAACCTAAAGAACAGCGGTTCGCGGCTCAAAGGATATAATAAAAAGAACGACCGCAGGGGAAAAGAACAGAAAAGAAAGCAAACGAAACAAACAAAGAAAAATAGGTTGTGTGTGCGGTTTTTTTTTCCTATACAATTCTAACAACTGGCAGTCTCCGATCTAAGCGCCAGACACACCCAAGATACCTGAGATAAGTCACGAAGTTAACCTTCCAAAGTACGGCAACCTTTCCTGGGCCGTACCATTAATCTCAGTCCATAAAGCCTGTCTGGCTTCAACTGCAGCAAACAGGGAGAAGGACAGGAGTAGTTTTTCTTGTTCTTTCTACAACTGCTTTGCCCTAAAATACAACAGCCTTCAGCTGAACGAAATAAAACTGGGCCCCTGAGAACAAACGCTTCTACTGTTTTTCTACAGCAAAAGCACAAAGCGACATGGCTTCAGCAAAACGCCTTGGATGAGGTCTCATGTTACTACCTAAACGTCACTTGCCTCTGTGATGCCCGAGGGTGGTACTAGACTCCGAGAGACTGCAGAAAAGCCCCTCTGGGAGAGTTCTGTCAGTGTATATAATGATGCTGTCATGTGCTGGAATTCTGCGTAGCTGAGTAAACTCATGGGCCTCTCGTGTGTGTTCGGCTGCTATGTACATGATTACGTGCGGTGTCCATTAATAAACGAACCTGCAAGTTCTTTCAAAGTCGATGCCGTAACCATGAGCAATGAGTTGTCCTACTTACCTCTGCAGGACACGGAAGTGATATTAACTCTCTTGAAGCCACGTTTAAACCATTACGATGACATACAAACAACGACTACATCTGAGCTTCTCAGTGTTCTTGGCAGTGGACCCCCCCCCCTCCTCTTTTCCCCTTTGAAAACAGCGTGAGCCACGCATTGTTAAAAATAAAGCAATAAACACAACCCAGATGACTTCTTCTTTCCAAGCCATTAAGGCTCATTTCTGCAGATAAAGTTCGTCTCCATTCCTCTCTATTCCTAAATCTTCTCTCTCCAGTTGGTGACACCAATTTCTTTTATATCCTCTTCTATGCTACCTTTCTATCTCTGTCTTGGTCTACCAACTGGTCTTGTTTCCCTCATCTCTTGTGCATACATCATTTTCACTTTGTCTGTTCTCTTCCATTCTTTCTACATGAAAGAACCTAGATGACGCCAATATTTTTTTTTTAAATCGAGCCAATCCATTTACTGGTTTGTGGATCACCAGAAATCCTTATGTGGACCCATAGGGAGTCCATGGACCCTAGTTAAGATCCACCAGACTACATCCTGTTAAAATTTCAGAACAGTCACATATTTGCCTCTCAGGTTGACTGAGCGGTTAGGCCTCGATCTACTAATATGGTGGTACTAGGTTCGAGTCCCAGAAGTGGGGGATTTTTTTCTGGTACACACCAAAAAAAAGCCCGGGGTCCATCCAGCCTATAAAAATAGGTACCAGAGAAATCTGGGAAGGTAAACGTGGCCAGGCGTGATAGTGACCACATCAAACTTTCATGTGCTGAAGGTCTTGGAAATGCAGGTCTAACACCGTATGCTCAACGTGCCTTAATGTATGTAAAACAAAACAAAACAAAACAAAACGGGGATTTATTTTACCTTAATATATCACACTATTTGAAATTTCTGACGTTAAAGACTAACACATTTTAGGACGAACAATAATAATCGCTAACTGAATTACTTCAGCATCGTATTAAAAACATCGCTTCCAGTCTGTTCTGGGGTCAGTTTTATTTGAACACTGTTGGTACCAATGGATGAACAAAGAGATGGCTAGGCTGCTGCTACAAATCTCTTCGATGAAGGAACACAATCTGTGGGTGACGCAGAAAAACGGAAGCATAATTCTGTGCAGGAAATTAATTACAAATGTCATTGGTCCCTCATATGCCGTGGCTACCTCGCTTCAACATCACCGCGTGGTTCTTGCTGCTTCTTACTACATTTGTAGCCTTCAAGTTCCTTTGTCACTTGGCTGTACATTAGAAAAATCACTTGATAACTCAATTACTGACGCGACAGTGTAACTCATTTTGGGTAGGCCATTAGCTCTGTGATGTAGCTAGCGCTGAAGACGTTCTTGTTTGGGTTAATGATACCAGAACACGACGGTTTACGACTTTACTCGTGTTATGGAACACTTCAAAGTCGGGCAAGGAAGAAATTACCAACTAATGTATTCTGTCTGTCGACACGGGGATTGTGGGCTCTAGAATACAAGAAAATAAATACTAGTGAGAGAGAGAGAGAGAGAGAGAGAGAGCAACGTATTCTTGGATGAACAGCTAGATCTTATGAAAGCGACTGGTGAGATTAACAGAAGTGTCTTTAGAAAAAAACACTCGGGACGCCCCGCTATGCCACGCTATGTAGAAGCAAGTGTATCAATTGAGAGCACCTAAAAAAAAGCATCACTGCCGAAATAACTGCCTAAATAGGACGGTACGGGGGTAAAGATCGATGGCGTGGAAGCCGTCGTCAAGAAATTCAATGCCGCTACGTCAACTCGTTCTGACGAGTAGATTTGAAATCATCGACAACAACTATCTGACACTTCGAACACGAGTTTCACTAAGTGTCAGGGACGAAACTATACACAGGCGGATTCAATGATGAGCAATGGAGACAGAATGACTGACACAGTTTCCGATGTTCAAGGACATATATAGACACACAGACAGTCTCTTGACAGTGATGAGGAATAATAAGAATCACTCATATGAAATAATGGAAACAGGGTAAACAAGTCAACCAAAAATGCATATATTATAGAAGAGGGACATGGTAAAGGCCAAATCCCCGTTTCCATGCTATTAAGCTACATTGGGGATAGTGTTAAGTCTTATTTCCAAGACCTTCGGCACATGAAAGCGTCGTGTTGTCAATATCACCGCCTGGCCACATTTACCTTCCCAGATCTCTCTGGTACCCATTTTTAGCTGATGTATGGACTCCGCCGAGACCTTTCCATGTGTACCAGGAAAAACAAAAAATCCCACTGAACCCGCTAGCACCGGATTAGTAAACCAAGCGCCCAACCACTCAGCTAACCAGGCCCTGAGAAGAGATGCCCTATTCTAAACGGGACCGAAACAAATAAACAAGCTACGTCAGACAAGCCAACGAAGACTAAACAACATAAAACTAAAACCTACACTACAAGCAAAACAGCTTCAACACACTACTCTCTCTTACCCGGCTAAGCTCTGATCTCCTCCTCCTCCTCTATGATCCAGATAGACGCGCTTCGTACGCGCTAATCCATGCAGACTGATTTGAGTAGATTCACGCGCGCGCCAGCTCCTACTACACAAGCAAGCCAAACACCGACCGCACTGTCCGCTTGTATGTATATACACGGCACGAACCCAACTGGCAACAGCGCCGTACATCGGCTATAACCCTCTAGTCGTTACGATGGCTACAAGAATGTGTTTAATAAAAATCAGTAATGAAGTTTCCCAGCTTCTCACGTTAGTTGCCAGCGTGTAAAAAAATCTCAGACTTGCCACACCATGACGCACACTAAAAAAACTTGGGTCTGAATTTACTCCTGTAAATTTCACATAACTAAGAGAAGGTATGCGAAAGAAGCCAGCAGGATTCCAGTTTATTTTTAACAATGTTTTCAACGTTTCACTTTTTTTTTCTCCAAGTGCGAAACATAGAGTATTGAATTTGGAATAACTTCCTTCTTCTTCGCTCGCTTCTACCACCAAGACAGTCCCGTGATTCTCCTGAATTTACTCCTGTGGTCCTCTATAGGTCCCGTGGTCCCCGAAAGGACCACACGAGACTCACGAGAGGACCACAAGAGGTTCAGAGTGTCGCAGGGGTTGAGCCTGTATTCTTGGTGGGTCTCAGAAGCGGGAATGCGTGACACCGTGGTTTTCGTTGCACCAGTTTAATCTAGAGTTGGACTTTCTCATTGGAAAACCTCGACGTGTTTTGGATATCAGTATATAGGTGCTGGGTGAGAGGTGGTTGCCCATCCAATCCAGCGTTGGACCTTCTCACCAGAAAACCTCAGCGTGATTAGGAAACGCATACATCCCCGCCGGGTGAGAGGTGGTTGCCTATCTAGACTGCACTGGTCCAGTGTCTCCGACTTCAGCATTTTGTGGTCGTGGTCGCTACCCTTCCTAGTTGTGACCAGGACGGAGCTTTTGCCCAGGAGGACGAATCCTCGCCACTAGCAAGTTTCACCCCTGGGCTGAGCCGGTTTAGGCATATTATCCCAGTATGGACACGTTTAGGACGTGAACTACCTCTAGAGCGGAGGTACCGTGACATGAGTAGCCATCAAGTTTCACCCCTGGTTTAGCCCGGTTTAGGCATACTTCACTAGTATGGGTGGCTGGCCTCTAGAGCAGATGTGCCATGGTATGAGTAGCTCTCGCCGCGAGACCTATGGACATACTGACTAAGCTTCACTTTATCCTTTCCATCACCTTTTCACATCGGCGCCGCACGGCAACCCTAATTTCTTTTTCGCATTTTCTTCATTGACCGGGAGGAGTTTCACTCCACGAGCGGCATCCGAAGAATCTCGCTAGCAGTGTTTTAACCTCTGGGTTAAGCCATTGGGTATAACAATCTCTAAGCCATATTAACTTGCCAAAGCAGTTCTCTGAGATTTTGTGAAGTGTCGTTTTATGTAACAGAAAATTTGCAGAAGAAGAAGTAGAAGAAAATAAAAAGATTCGGCAGAATAAAATTATTTTCTTCTTTCTCATCCCCCTCCCCTGCGTTCGTCTCAAAAAGTGGCGTTGACTGAATAGAGTTTGCAGTTAAGCCGTGATATCCGCGCTCTTCGACACGACACATCAGATTTCATCTTGGTTTACAATGAAGGCCAAGCCTACCTTCCAATGCAACTCTTTCTTCACCAATACTATGGTCTGTTTTTTTAGGCCCATCTGAGAAAAATAATAGGGTCTTAGTAAGTTATAGCTCGCTAACCCTAATGCAAGCAATCAGCTGTGGGTCGCTAATCACTGCACTTTCACCTCTGTTTAACATGAAAATGTAACTACGTTAAAACTATGCAGTAATGGGTGGTGGTGGTGGTGGAGACTCGTTTTAGCAACGATGTAGTATTTTTTAAAAATGTCTCTTTTGTTCTACGTACGTCAATCTACGTGCGTCAAGCATGTATTTTTGGCGAGAGAGAAAGAAGGGGTGAGCGAGAGGCAGATTGGGGGGGGGGGGGGAGTGACAGGGAGGAGAGGGAGTGGGAAGGGGGAGAGAGAGTAACGAGAGAAAAAGATAGAAGGGGAGAGTCAGAGAAAGAGATGGGGAGAGAGAAAGGGGAAAGAGAAAGGAAGGAGAAGATAGGGACGAGAAAGAGAGAGGGGAAAGAAAGAAAGGGAGACAAATAGCAAAGAGAGGGGGAGAGTGAGACTTGAGTGTGAGAATAGACAGTGTGAGAGCAGAGAGAGAAAACAGACGGAGAAGAAGAATACAGAAAATAATATAGAAAAACATTAACTCAATGTTTATGCCAGCATTGCTTTTTCCAGAAGCATATGAGGACACAATATTGTCCGAGCTTATCAGAAATTCCCAGCTGTTCATCTCTACAAATGGAAATGAAATATCTGAACACAAACTCTAGCGATATCTCCAGAAAAGGAAATCCCTAATATTATGTATTGCTTATACGACCTCTGCATTTATTTTCCACATCTCCAATACGCTTGTGTGATTCCAAGTAAATTATGATGATCACCAACGTACCTCGCTGGATTCAGCTCAAATCATTCTTACAAAAGAGTGCTCTCCCATGCTCTTATATTCTCTGATACATCATTTGTATCACATATCAAAGTGTAAGAATTGTACAAATGTTGTGGTATATGAGATATATAGGGAGATATATAGTTGAGATACATGAGAAGACACAGGCAAAAATAGATCCAGACAGACAGCCAAACAAACATACAGCATCTCTGCCATCCAGCCAGGTAGGCAGAGAGACAGAGAGATAGACAGAAACATGTTTTGTGGGCAGCTGTTATACCAGACACATGTTTTGTGAGAGCTATCTCACTAAACTATTCAAAACGAGATTTTTACAATTTCCATCACACAAAATGTCTCTACACAGAAGCTACAACGAAACATAACTTGGACACGAGAAAATGTTCAATATGAAACATACCTTGGTATATACCGCGCCTTGTGACTGAAGCATGACAGAAGTCCCGTATCCTTTGTCATTGTCTCCAAACCTCAGGGTCCGTTTTAGAAAGCGTTAAAAAATCACCAGTTTTACAGCATGGAAATAATCCATCCGCGAGTGCTGGAATGTCATACAGGCCTAGATGGCGGCAGCGAGCGTTATACAGATGGTGTCACTCCGCTGTGCACGTTTGTGGGATACACAAAACACTTTCTTCACGACGATTCATGCTGAACTATTCACCGCAGTCACATTTCCTTTTGCTGTTCAACACGCAAAACCCAATCACTGATTAGTCTATGCCAGCTTCACTGCGAGTCGATGAAGCGAATGAATACACTGAATTATTCCCAAGGTCAAAACTGCTTCCGCCCCAACCCCCCCCCCCCAACCCTACCCAAGAAAGCTAAACTTCACATCCACCTGTCCTAAACAAAAAGCTAAAATCACACTTAACTGTCTTCTTGAAAAAGCTAAAGTCACATCTGTTCCCCACCCCCCCCCCCAAAAAAAAAGCTAAAGGCATATCTGTCCCCTAAAAAAATTAAAGAAGCTAAAGTCACACCTAGCTGTCCTCTTAAAGAAAAAAAAACCTGAAGTTACACTTTAACTGTCCTCTTAAAGAAGAAAAAAAAAGCTAAAGTCACACCTAACTGTCCTCTTAAAAAAAAAGAAAAGCTAACGTCACATCTGTCCCCTAAAAAAAAAAAAATGAAAGAAGCTAAAGTCACTCTACTATGTTACTGAATAAACTTTACCGGAAAAGACTGACAATCAGAAAGGAAACAGTATCAAAAGAAGTGACAGCCGACAAGGAAAACATGGTTGTGTGACGAGGGTACTGGGTAGGACCGGCCAACGGCAGGGCTTGGAAAGTTCCTCATTCTCACCTTCACGCGGTACACAAGGGTAGACTGGTTGAATTTACTGCGCAGTCAGGCCAAAAGTGGAATAAAACGCTGCCCGTGACAAAAGCTTCCTGGAATGTATGTCACTCTAGTATACTCGAACAGCCAACACTTCACACGCTCTGAGGAACTCATTCTTCTCTTCCATATATGAAGAACTGAAGAAAAAGCACACGTTCTCCATCTTGATACATCAGATGATAAAAGATTTAAGTTTTCAAATATACAGACATCTACCACCGACCGTTCCCAGATATGAACTGTCCTTATCAGCTAACTAACACATAGCATATATCCCTAATATATCACAGACCAAAGTGATTTAAAAGGATTTAAAATGCCAAAAAACAAAGTTTGTAAACATTCAGTATGATTTCAGTAGTATAATATTAGAAGAAAAGGAATTCAATCAAGGCTTGTAATGATCTTCTTCTCCAATCTCCCTGAAAAAAAAGCGAGCGGTGTTCTTTGCAATGGAAACGATGACGATGCTGAAGCACAGCGGGTCATGGCAGCTATTTCCCCTGTCTCTGAGTAAAGCTAAAAAGCGGGGAGGGAATACTACACTTCTTTAGCTGACCCCACCATCATAGGGACTGTGGCGGTCTCTGCCACGTGAGGCCTGTTACTGGGAGCACCAACGGAGATGTGGGACAGGGTCTTGGTCAGCTATGTTTCGCCAACCCTAACGCCAGCATATCAGCTATGGGGGCACTGCCTGTCAAATCGAGAAGCGCTCCCCCCACCCCGAGACTATTAATGACATAATTAACAAACAAGGATGAAAAAAAAAATTAAAACCACCTAGGATACATTTGATTAATCTGAATCCACTTATAGGCCTAGTTCCCTAGCGTTGCTAAAGGAATATGGCAGAATACCACGATGCAGTCGATCAACGATACACGAATTAAGACTTTCTCTAGAGAAAGTCACCACAACCTGCAAGTGAACAGTTTCTCTACTGATTTCATGGCCAGAACCACGTGGTTAAGCCCTACTGAAGATAAAGATCACGACATAACAACCATAGGCAGATATCCTAATTTATTCTAGTAAGAATTTTTCATTAAATAATTATAATAATTATTCAAAGAGGGTTAAAACATCTTGGTGTTTTTTTTTTCTTAAAGAAACCTCTGTGAGTGTAAGATAAACTTGAGCTCAATGTTAATGTTCTTGTCAAGCCCACGGTAGAAAAATAAAATATCAGGACCTAATAGCACAAAGTATAATGCTCCCAGGTATAAATACAAGAACACGATGTCCACAAGAACGCCCAGCAGTCTTTAGAAATACACAATACGGACACATTATTCCACAGCTCCAAAGATCATATTCAGGCTAATTAAGAATAGTTAATCTATGATGGGTCGTTAGAATAATAATAATCACACACACACACACACACACAAACTGTAGGAGAATACATACAGCACACAATCCGGATATAACGTTTCTTGGTCTACATACAGCACAGACTATTATTGATCAAATCTCTTCCTCTCCCAGCGGGGGTCTGTGTCGTCTGATGTATGAGGCAAACACGGACACGAAGCTCAGGCAGCTACTCTTCTGATACACTTTAAATCTACTCTTATCACAGCACAAGCACTTCCTTATGAAAGTAAGGGGAAAAGAGAGTATACAGCAGGGGAAAAGGGTGGGGGGGGGGGGCTGTTACATTTCTATACACGACGTATGAGGCCAGTGTTACTGAGAGACTTGGGACAACATACACATCCAAGAACCCGACACTGGAAGCAACAAAGATTTGATTTTCTGAAGATAGATACATCGACGGCCATAAGTTCTCACAGACGCTACATAACACTGCCATCTAGAAAATACTGTAATAAGAACAAGTTATTCTTCAGACATACATGAGAAAGGTTAAAGGTTTAGACTTTTGATGTGAACTAGAAAAATCATAGGAGAAGGCAATAAATACGAACCAAGAATCACAGCGAACCAAGAATCGCATAAGATGGACAACCTTGACTGGCATCTGTACAGCACCTAGTTAAGAGAGAGAGAGAGAGAGAGAGAGAGCAGGCCTGACTGAACAAGAACTACATGATATAAGCTACAGTTGATGATGACTGAATGTCTCTAAAAATATGCGAAGCAGAGAAGAAAAGCTTCCAACGTTCTGAAAGTCCTTCTGCACCATGAAGTCCTACCAACAAAACTGTAATAAGGAAATCATTCATTTTCTAGCTTAAGACTAATGTAACAGCTATTAGACAGCTCCTAGTAAGGACCATCATGAATCCAATCCGGACAATTCCATACGTGTTCTGATATCCTCATTAATGGATCCATCATTATACAACATCACGGGAACACCAAGTGTATGCCGAGCTGCAGTTCTTCTGGCACTCCAAATATGACCGTTCGCATCATAACATTTTAGCCTCAAACTCTTTCACCTCAACAAGATATGTCAAAGCAGATATGTCCTATAGCATCAAACTCGTCTCTTCTACCAACACTCAAAATTCTGTACCTGGTAGGGTTTTGTGAGTCAAACACACTGTCTGGGGGTTGGGGAGGGGGGCAGTGGTTCTAAAACTTTCTCGACTTGCCGCCTCCATGTCTCCCAGATAATGTCTCAAACGCGTTTAACAATTTTTTTTTCCGCTCACTTGGTTCTCATGCCCCTCCCACCCCCTACCTCCCGGCCGCTTCCATTTTCGCCATCGCCGCGTGTAAATCTCCTCATCGTTTAACTTGGGAATCACTGATATTTTTCCTCCTTTATTTTCCCAGCTATTTCTTAAAACACACTTCTATTTCTCCAATTCTATACCTCTCGCCACACACACAAAGCTTATCACGAAAGAAATAATCACGATATCTATTCATTTCATGATCGGGTTATTAAAATATGTTCCTTCATGAACTGCCGTCATAAACTTACACACCCACGATCTAAAGTGCAAACAATGTCTTGGAAACTATGGCCGACAATCGCGTTAAATAGCTAGGTCCGCTGTAAGTCTGTTTAAATACATTCTGCATAACTAACACTGTCAGCCTGGAGCACTCACTATATGATAATTCAACCAGTCTATTTACATGGAGTTTTCCATGAATATTCTTTTTAAACCACAACATTCATTCATCCTTCCATGTCCCTGCTCGGGGATCAGCTAAGCAATGACCGCCCAGTACGTTTTCTGGCATCTTTCAGGGCAGCAAAATATTCTCTCCAACTCTCACGGTCTGCGGCCAGCCCCTGTACTGTGCCCCAGCTGTGCTGTATGCTACTCATTTCTGCTTCTACAATTCTCCGCCAGCAACCCTCTGGTCGGCCCCTCTCTTTCTCTCGATGTCCATCTCATGGCTGTTTCAGTAATGTTACTGGGGGTCTCTTCGGGGCACATGGTCAATCCATTTCTAGCGTTTTGTTTTTATTTTTTGCTATTATGACATGCATGTCTTCTAGTTCACACCGGGCAAACCGGTCTCTACTTATCTGTGGCCAGTAAACATTCAATATCTTTCTCTGGCAGGTTGTGTGGAATGAAGACAATCTGCCCATTTCATTGTCAGTTGTTCTCCAGCATTCTGCTCCGCACACAGGTATAGATAACACACAACTTCTGGGACAGACCACTACAAACTACACTACAAATGAAATAACACTCCATTTAAACATTTCCTCAACAAGACTAAAAAACTACATCCAAAGTCTATGAACAATATTTATATAACCTATACCGCTGGCTTAGGAAAAGTCTCTTGTCCAGATAATTATGTTTCTTTTAACAGTTCATAAGCAGTATTTAAAAATAGTATTTATAAATAGTGATCACACTGTATGAAACGTTTCAAAGACTCATAAACTACCCACAACAATCTTTATAAACTTATCACAGCATCGCTATTGGTCCAGGAACGATAGGAAGGACTGAGATAAACCAGCTGATAAAAAGTACGGCTGATGTCAGAAACCAGTGGACTTGCATTCTAGATAAACTGAATTTTCTGCTCTTTCTTTACCAGCACTGCCACACCCGCCTAAACAGAACCACCATCTTGTAATATCGACAACCAGCAACCAACATTGATTTTCTCTATGACTGTTCAAACCCGGAAATCAGTACACGAGAAAGAGCCTGCGTGTGATTTCATCAATAAGCCATGTATAGCAGGCGTGAAGTACATAAATCACTTGTCTGTATTACTTTCCCGTAGCTAACATGGCGTAAGAGTGAGCCGCGAAACTATTTTCCAGTTAATAATAATATCATTTTCTTCTGCAGGCCACATTTACTGCATGCAGAGAAATAGGGACAAGTATTATATGTGACACTGCCATCAAGACAAGGGAACTTTATCTGTCAGTACATACAACTTCTAATATGTCCAAGATTCTGCTTGGAGAAGTTATGGGAAGGCAATAGCAGCCCCACTCCATTAACAAATGTTCTGTAATCTACAACAAGGCGGCAAGTACAAAATGTTCTCAGTAATAAAACTACCAAATAACAACACAAAGAAAACCGATGAACATCAAAGAGTGTCTTCACGCAGGGGACATGAACTAGAATCACTACACAGTCCACAAAGCTAAGTTATCCCGAGCAGTTTTATAGGGAAGCAAGACGCTGTCCATTTTGGCAGTTAGCGATCCATTGATGACATGATGGCGTCAAGACTGACGAACCACAGCTGACCAAGACCCTGTTCCATATCTCCGTTGGCACCTCCAGGAACAGGCCTAGCCTCTGGCTAACGGGGGCAAGGATTGTCACAGCCCCCAGAGTGGTGGAGTCTGCTAAAGAAGTACTCCATACACCCCTCGGGCTTTTTAGATCCAAACAGCGAAAGAAAAGGTAGCTGCTATGACCTGCTGCCACGCAGACACGATGCTGTGCCTCAACACCCTCACCGCAACGGCTGCGAAGTTTATCAGCTCGCAGTTCCAAGGAAAGTGAAGAAGAAGAAGAAAGATTTATAAATTAATTTTTCACGAACTGATTTCACTGTCTAACACAGTGCTTCCCAACCTGTTGTCTGTGGCCCATTTGTAAATGGTCCGTGGCTGCGCTACAGATCTGATATTATGTGCGGCCTGTAGTACATAAAAGATTAATGGTTTAATGTCTTACAATATAACATCACGCTACTGGTCCTCACCTTGTGGAAAAAAATGGCCCTTGGATTTAAGAAAAAAGTTTTGTAACAACCGCAAACATAGTAAACATGCCGAACACTGAACAAAACCGCAATTCAAACTCGGGGGGTTACACTCACGTCAAATTTAACACTCCCCCGGCATAGATCCCTTTCCTTAACGAGCAAAGAGGAAATCCAATTATGACACAAGCACTATCCCTTCAGCACGGACACGGAATCGCAGGTGTGTGTACCGCAGTACAGTGAACAAAGAACCGGGTTATCAACAACTTGCCCGTGGAGACTTAATTATATCCAAACACGGAAGACGATTTGCTGCAGTTCTGATATCAGCGGTCCCGGTCGCTCAACCGGTGGAAGTTGATTAAAAAAAAAAAGTTTCTAAACCTTAAAGGACAAACTAGAAGAGATCTTAGGATCACTTCCAAAATCCACTAACACGTCCGATTTGAACAAGGCAGCCAGGCAAGCACAGACACGTGATCAATCGTGCTTTACGGCTTCTAGGATGTCTTCACACAGGGGATATGACCTCTGACTTGGGCGGAATGGGGCGGAGAGAAGAGGGAGGAAATCATTATGCGGGGATTCAAGTGTTAAATGCCGGGTCATGAGAACTGCAACACAAGGCAGCTGTGGTGAATGAAGCAAAGGACGGACTACACGTACACTTAACACTGAAGATCTTGCTAAAGAGATGATCAGCTAACATGACGCCGTGAATGTTGTAAGATGATAAGTGCATTGTTTCGTTCAGCTTTATTAAAACATGCAGCATGAAAGACAAACGTCCTTGACACGCTAACGTCAAGGTTGGCGAACCACAGACGATAAAGACCTCGTCTCATCCTTCTGTTGGTACCCACAGTAACACGCCTAGTCTGGATAACGGAGCAGGTATCGCCATAATCCCCATGGTGGTGGAACCTGCTAAAGAAGCACTGCACACTTTCTGCTTTTCAGCTGTACTTAGGGACTGAAGAAAATAGTCGCTATAACCCCTTCCCAATCTGACACGATGCTATGCCTCAACATCTCTACTGTATCGGCTGCAAGGACACAGCTCGCAGTTCTAAGAAGAAGAAGAAGAAGGCTGCATGAAGAAAAAAACGACAGTTGTCACTGAGATCACAACATAACGCCTAAAGTTCTATGGTGATTTAGCTTCCTTGACTTCCATCCAATTTAACAACGACATATTCAAGTGTTCCTTAACAACGGTTACAAGTTATCTTTGCTAATCTTTTAACTAGTTATCTTTGCTAATCTTTTAACGAGTTATCTTTGCTAATCTTTTAACTAGTTATCTTTGCTAATAGTTACACTGTTTTAATCACATCAGCGTGTTCCTTTTAGACATGACTGAGAAGTCAAAGTTGAAGAAAGCATGTTCATGAGCTGGAATCGACTGAAATGCTCCACATTTAAAGGAGAAATAATAAAGTAATAATAATAACAACAGAACAGACTTAATCTGGAGACTTTTGGATGGAGTTGGACAAAAATCATCTTGTTTATGACAAGTTAAGACAGTGCAAAGCTGAAACTAAAGTTCTGGAGACTCGGCATGGTTGTGGATCTATTCACGCACGCGTTACTGGGGATGTATTTTAGAGTGTAATGAACCATAAAGACTTTCACACTCTCCTTTTCTCTCACATGCTGCCTGGACTCCAAACAACTAGCAAGAGCATAGAACGTGCTGGTTATGTGGAACAAAAGCAAGTGCCACCTGGTTCTTATGTGTTCATGTTTTTCTGTCAGGCAATATATGGTAAATGATAAACTTTGCTTAAGAACTATATTAGGAGACAAACGTTATTTGGCTTTGATTTTAAACGATAAGGTAGGTGATAAACTTTTGTTTAGCTTTGATTTCAAGCAATGAGGTAGGGATCACCCATATGGTCTGATGCTTTCATGGGTAGCAAGGCAAGGACTATAATAATGAATTTCATTACTAAACTGTAATAATCATAACATATGCTCAGTCTGACAGAGCACATGACAGTGAAATATTGTAGGTTCAAGCACACCAATTACATCAAAAACATGATCGCCTACTACAGTTGACACGAAAAAAAAATGATCACGATCCAACAAACACAAATAACTTTTTTTTGTTCGATTCTGTGGAAGATAACACCACAAATATTAACAGCTCGTGTTTAGCTCACATCAAAGGGAGCGAAGGTGCTGTACACAAAACTGGATGAAGCTACGGCCACTGACTGCTTGCAGTCATGGCTGGCGGAACCACCGCGCTATTCTACCTATGAGTGGTGTCTCCTGGAACAGACCACAATCTGACCGAATGAACAGGGGCTTTGAGGGAAAACGCTGAAGAAGACCACATTATGGGCATTTTTTTTTTTATCGTGAACGTAACACTAGAAGCACTGATCATATCTAGCAGGGACACCACGGACCTCCTGTAGAGAATTCTAACAGGTAATGGAACAAATGTCCAAATAAACATCACGCCTGGGATAGAGCTATCAAACTGAAATCGTACCCAGAACATCATGGCAACGAATGATGCCCAGAAATGCTACTGTTAGTGAGGTATAACCACACGCAGAGCCTGTACTCCAAGATCTTTATGTGTCAGTCACGGAAAACAAGATCCGCAGAAATATCCCTCGTCACATAGACCAACAGTTTAACTGCACAGAGATGGCGAGGTGCATGCCGTACATAATGAGAGAGAGAGAGAGAGAGAGAGAGTGAGTGAGTGAGTGAGGGAGTGAGTGTGAGAGAGAGAGAGAGTGAAAAAGTGAGTTAATTAAGTCTCGCAAAAAGACAACGAAGCACTTGTGAAAGTAGCGAAGCTTTGGGCACGACTGGTCCACTGTTGGGAAGTCCAATTCATATCAGCGCCATGGACCACTCATTTATGAAGTACGCTCTTCAAAGCAAAATCTCATGTAGCATACCAGCATTAACTGCCGATCTACAACCGACATGACATATTATATTATCATCTTTCCTGGTTGCCTTTAATTCCGGTTGAAGATTTTTTTGTTTAAATGTTGATAGAATCTCCCTTGGCAAATAATGAAATCCTGACCTTGATGTGTGCGCTAGCACGTATCTGAGCTTTATAAGTTGTCAATTATGCCATGAATTTATTCTTAATTCAGTTATATGTTTCTATAACTTCTACCGCAACACTTTAGTTCATATATGTGTCTCTGCAACTTTCACCGTAACACTTGCTCACTTAAATGTCTCTGCAACTTCCACCGTGACACTTTAGTTCACTTATATGTCTCTGTAACTTCCACTGTAACCCTTTTCTCTGTAACATCCAGCCCCCCTCCCCCCACCCTAACTGATTAACCATTCTGTTTTCATCCATTAAGTGCCCCCACCCCCGGAGAGATGTACTGCCCAGATCCTCGTTATCATCTGACCTGACAACATCTACGACAAATAAAGTCACTGAAACGGTGATAGCAGTCTTTTATGGAATGTGAGAAAAAGAAACAATGTTAATGACTGAGTTATGACATCCAGTACTTCAAGCAGATTCTCGTATAAAAACTCCGGGACAGCTGCCCCCTGACTGAAGTGTTAACGCGTGAAGGCGCTTAGTTCCGGTGATTTTCAGGGCGTGGTCCGCGGACAATTTTCTGGTGGTACAAACTTTTCCGCGATACGCTTCAAGCACGCACGCATCTACGCTTTCTCCATTCTGAACACCAAACAAATGAACACATGGTCGCTGAAGTACAGGTAACATTTCCGTTTCCACGGAATTAAGGCCTACTGGGGACACGGTGTTAAGCTGGCATTTCCAAGAGCTTCGGCACATGAAAGTCTGATGTGGTCATTATCAGGTCTGGCCGCATTTACCTTCCCAGACTTCTCCGGTACACATTTCCAGAGGCTGGATGGAGGCCGGTACCTTTAAACCCCACTGCTGGGACTGGACCCGGTGCCACCTAGCGCCTGCTGCCAAATGGTCAGTGCGCACGGAGAAGATGACAAAATATCAAGCAACGAACAGCTCTTATTCGCGTGATCGAGCAACGCATTTTCCCTCAGTGCTGTCTCAATGTAATAAACAGCGAAACTTCAAACAAAAACAACTAGAGATGGTTTTTTTCTTCTTCTTTGAACTACATATTTAACATAGCCGAAACATCTGTTTCCACTTTAAATTATATTTACTAAAAGAAATTATTTATTATGTCGCTGTTGCCATATGTTCTATTATATGGGGGCATTTGTTATGCAGAAAATGATACTCGCCGGGCAGGCCGACGCGTTGAAACAAAATGCCAGTCCGCCATTTCATACTGTCTGAAAACATTTCATGAACTGTGTCAATGGAAGTGTAATGAATTCATGTCAACTGACTGCGCGGTTATATATATTATGGGAAGATATATAAGAAAAATTGAACATATGTTGCTGTCACGAGCAGTATGAAGAATTCCCGTACATACGGGGAAACTGCAATACGTGCCAGTTTTAAATGACTCTTGTGATGATGAACAACGCTCCTATCATCATCTTTCATCTGTAACCTCAAGAACCGACTCAACGCTTATCAATGATTAGCACAAATATTTTCTCTTTAAGGTTCTGAATGGGAAAACCAAGTCAAGAACTAGCACAAATATTCTTTCCTTGAGGTTTTGAATGGGAAAACCAAGTCAAGAACTAGCACAAATATTCTTTCCTTGAGGTTTTGAATGGGAACACCAAGAACTAGCATAAATATTCTTTCCTTGAGGTTTTGAATGGGAACACCAAGAACTAGCACAAATATTCGGTTTTGAATAAGAATACCCCACCCACCCCCCACACACACACGCACGCACGCGCGCACACACACACACACACACACACACACACGCACGCACGCTCGCACGCACGCACGCACGCACGCACACACACACATACATACATACATACATACATACATAAAGACAGCACATGTTTAACAAACTCAAGATGTGCACAACTTGCTACAGGACTGGATTTCATTTAAGAAATGATACGACGCTTTTGGCCGTCAACTGTACCAGTCCATGACAAACGGCAGCATTCTTCAAAGATACCGCAGATGACATCTGAAAATGTTCGACGATGAAGAATAAGAATACCAATGACTAGCACACAAAAAACATCTTCTTTAAGGTTTCGAATGAGGATACAAAGACAATGAGTGGCACTATGCAACTGCCAGCAGTTAACACAACAGGAAATATTAGTGAGGGCTCGCGATACTGGAAATAAATGAGTAGGGGGAGTCAAGCTGAGACTCCAAATTCACATAATCATCTCCACATTGTATTCTCATTCATTTGACCTTACCGACAGGAGCCCCCGACCTGTATTAACACATTTAAGCAGATGGCTTAGTCTTGGGCGGTGTGCCAAGCCTCCCTGTGAACACCTGAACTAAAATACCTGATCGCTTACTCGCCTCGGCGTCACGAACTTTTATAATTTGCATCTAAAATGTCCAGCGAATACTTGACTAGTTACTCACCCAGAGTCAGTATACTATTTTCCTATATTAACTTTCCATACAGAGCCACAGACAGTACACTACTTTCTTATATTAACTTTCCATACAGCAGTCACAGACAGGACACTACTTTCCTATATTAACTTTTCATACAGCAGCCACAGACAGGACACTACTTTCCTATATTAACTTTTCATACAGCAGCCACAGACAGGACACTACTTTCCTATATTAACTTTTCATACAGCAGCCACAGACAGGACACTACTTTCCTATATTAACTTTTCATACAGCAGCCACAGACAGGACACTACGTTCTTATATTAACTTTCCATACAGCAGCCAGATTCAGTGCATATCAATGAAACTTCCTGGTCAAACATTTTCAACGGAAAATAACCACCTGGTGCGGGAACTCGACAGAATTAGCTCAGTAAAATGATCATCAGTAAGAGTCTCACAACATCTATAACATCTGCGAGCCTAAAGTCTATCCGCAGAATGAAAAGACCCATTATGGTGCCCAGAGTAACGTTACCCCTCAAATGTTTAGGAAGTTATACATTCTTTTTTTTTTTTTGGGGGGGGGGGGGGGGGGAATAATAGACGCGAGAGTACGAGAGTAATGATTGAAACAATAAACCGTCACTGAACAATTTATGAAATAAGGAACAGTGAGAACCTAAACAAGACACTGCCCGCCAAAGCGTGTTTGCTTGTTCATACCAAACTGCTACTGACCTGTACAAAACAATTTTAAATCTTTCCTAAGCGCTTTGAAACTCATGCTTTTAAACGTACTTGCCCACTTAGCAGAATCGCAAGAATTGTTGTACATCATAATGAATCTGAACACCATGCTCAAACATTTCAGTAAGAATCCACAGCCACACACGATGAATAGAATCCAACAAGGATGTCTGTCACTGCTGCGCTTGTCTTTTCACGCTCTACTGAAGGCTTTCAGCCTCTCACATGGCTACTTAACATGTATCACGGCTTGCTCTACTGCGTCGCAAACTCTGGCGGGACGTCGCCGTCAAGCTGCATTTCAAATTCCCCAGGTACAGACGGAGCCCGAACGTTAGTGGCGTACTAACATCTCTCTGGGACGCTGGCACAGGACCCTGTCCACGGCTCAAGAACACAAGCAATGATACCATTAATCAGGTGCCAACTCGCCCGTTAAGTTGATCTGCACAAATTATGTCCACGAAAGCTGGGGAATAATTTAATCAAGGATTCAGTTTGAGTTCCGCAGAATAGTGTATTGTGCTGGCAGACGTTGGAGATCATTCTGCGTGATCTTTGGTCTTTCCAGTTTGGTTGTCTTTCTTTACAGGTGCCACTTGTTAACCCTTAAGATACTTATTTTTTTAAAAATAGGCCTCTATCTCCCCCTTTTCTCCTTGGGTTTTCTAGCGATTATGTAGTATCTACAAACTACTATCTGTGGCGCAACTCACAGACGGGACGTATCACAGGTGATGTTCTTATCTAGAATCATCCATTCTCTAACGTTAATAGCTTGACTCACTTTCATATGTTTATACAGAAATCCGGAAACTTGGAAGATAATGGTAAAATTCACAATAACGAAGCTCTTAGACAACTTCGCATAAATTAAAAAAAAATTACAAACTAAATATAAAAAAAAATAAAAAGCATTTACGAGTAAACAGTTCGACCATTAGCTCCAAATGATAGCGCACGAGTAACAGATGTCTGGAAAGACTCACCAAGAAAACAACTTATTCTTCACAACTACTGCTGAAAGCTAGAGAAGAAATGAAAACGATAAACGCGCAAGTTAAGTCTGAAAACAAATATAGGACAAGATTCTGAAATGACACAAAACGCTGTTGTATATCTCCCCCCCCCCACCCCCCACTTTTCAAATCAAGGGCCAGGAACCCACTACGCAACATTACATCTTCAAGTTGTAATTTTCACAATCTATCCCGATCTGATATCTATACTACAACCAGCAGCTGCCATACGGCAAACAACAAGAATGGAACGCTGCTAGCAGGACGGCATCACATTATATTCCACATGGCCTACGCCACAACCAAATTCAGCCGCACGTTCGCCAAGGTTCACATATTCGCCCTTAAGCCTTACTTCATTCACTTAGCTCTCTGAAAAAAAAAAAAAACCGACTACAAATAAAGCGCCCTTTAATGACGGGAGACTACGGCTGACCGTAGTCAGAATCACAGACAAGGTGGAAACTATACAATTAAAAGCAGCATTCCTTGAAGTCACCTTTTGGCCAGAGTAAAAACATGGTATGGCAGACATGAAACAGGCAACCTAACATCGGTACCAACGATGTCTGGAAAGATTCCAGGCTGGCTGCTACGAACAGTGCGTCCGAGTAAGGGGAAGTAATTCTGGCTGAAGGGGAGTTAACAATCATATCTCGTGCATAGAACTGAGAAGTGAAGTATCTGTTCAGAATGACTTTCTTGCTCTCTCCCTCTCCCTCTCGTGTGTGTTCGGGGGGGGGGGGGGAAGGATAGAAAGGAGAAAGGTAGAGGGGGAGAACAGAAAGGGGCAGAAACACAGAAACACATGGGGGGGGGGGGGGGGAGAACGAGCGAAAGAAAGAACGAGATCAAAGAGATAGAAGAGGAAGTGGTAAAGATGACGGGAAAGAATAAAGAATACAGGGCGCAATGTTCCCTCTAAGCAGTTCGGCAGAGGACTCATGAAAAAAAAAATGCCACGCACGAATGCTTTATACGCCGCGAGAAGAAACACAAAACTGCTGCTTTTATTCTGAAGTTTTCTTGTGCTACTCTGTGTTTTAAAAGGGCTGAAGGAAAATATAACTGCATGAGTTTGTTTTCAATTTTTTTTCCTATGAAAACTTTAAATTGTATTTTGTCGTTTCACATTACGAAGCACATTTGCACGTAAATTGTTTTTTTTTAAAACATCTTTGAAAACGAGTTGAAAATTTTGCACACTAACCGCAAGGTGTGTGGGGGAACATTGCAGAAGAGCATATGAAGTATGCGATTAATGTAATACAACTATTTTCTTGGAAGGAGCATCTTTTTTGTAAAAATCATCTGGATACATGACGCGAGGAACACCAAGGAAAAAGTGGATAGATGGGGTGAAAGACACACTGAGGAAACATAACATGACAGGCCTCTTAGCTTGTTCTGGACAGATGTCTGAAACTCTCTGCAAAGCTAAAATAGCAAGAAGAAGAAGAAGAAGGGCACTGGGGATTATCTAACATCCTTTGTGAAGTACTTTAGTATTTAAGGGACCTTATAGGTAAACAAAAACTAAAGAAATAGACAAGAAATTAGACTCTTTTGAAAACAAATGCCTAAGGAAAATACTCGGCATCAGGTGGAACGAATTCAAGAACAATGCAGAGATAAGACAGATGACTGAACAACAACCTGTCTCATGGGTGATCAGGAGAAGGAGGATGGCATATGTTGGCCACTTGATGAGAAGAAATGATCAGAGAATTCTAAAACAAGCTATCAAGTGGAACACAACAGGCCAAAGAAAAAGAGGCAGACGGCGTGAAACTCTGAAGAGGACATTATTAAGAGAGGCCAAATTAACAGGCATAAAATCCTTTGATGAAGTTGAAAACTCGCCGAAGACAGGAAAAATTGGCGAACTACTTTGCGAACCTTATGTCACGTTTAACGGCACGGGAAGGATATAAGATATAAGACAGGTAAACAAAGATTATTATTTTAAATCTGAGTTAAATTTCTGATACTTAAATTCTCAAGTCATCCTATTACAGGTCAAAGGCTTCATCTTCTATTGAAGTCGAAGCAGAAACTCGACCACACGTTTCCCATTTGGTCGCACTGGAGTACCCTCTAGCACTGACCCATGAATTCCGCGAGGGTCAACACTGGGACTGCCGGGCCCAGCACATGAACCGTGTTAGTGGAGCCGGCGTTGACAAGAGGGTAAGATAACAATCAGGTCCATGAATGCCATTCTTAGAGAAATAGAGAGATAGACACAGACAGAGGGAGGGAGAGAGAGAGAGAGAGAGAGAGAGAGAGCGTGTGTGTGTGTGTGTGGGGGGGCGGCTAAATAATAAGCATGCTACAGCTGCGATATGTCAGGGGTGGGCAAACCGCGGCTCGAGAACCAAATGTAGCTTTCTGAATATAATATGCGGCTCGGAGAAATATTTTGTCTGAGTTTGTTTTTACATTACATGCAATAATAAAAGATAAATAATATTGTGAAGCTCTATGATTATTTTCCATATTTAAATTGAGATTTTGCCAGACTAAAACTAAGTCGGTGATATATATATATATATATATATATATATATATATATATATATACTAATATAACTGCTAGATTTAATTCAGCGATTCAACGAATACATATTATTGCTCACATGCATTGCATATTTATATACAATTTGTGTGTAACCAAATGCGCGTATGCGTAAAATCTGTTCCAAGTCCTGCTGTTCTCTAACATCTCAAGCTTAAACCGCTCGTAAGTGGCTCTCACACAAAGCAAATCTGGCCACCCCTGAAATATGACAAGCTCTTTACTCACGCGTGGAGATATACAAGTCTACCTAAGAGTACATGTCTGGCCTGATAGCTGAGAATGACTGGCAGGCTGTAGATAACAGTGCAGACTAAAGCCCGTTGTGCTGTAATAGTAAGAAAACAAAAACAAGGCGAGGTCTGACAGGAGTACCAAAAGCTCCAGGTCTTGATAACAAATTGCTGCCTTCACTAAACACATTTTAATATTATTATCTCACAAAAACTACTTTTAAAAGCCTACGACACTTGACCATCGTTAATCCGGCAACACAGGAGCCCGTTGGTTGCAGCATGAGTGATTTTGCCGGACTAATGATGGTTAGAGTACACTTAACAACAGCTAACCACTTCATCCTACCTTAAGATAACACCAGCTAGCGTCATCAAATGGCCGAGGTAGGTCATTGCGGCGACCAGGGAAACCTGGAATGTCTCTCGTGGAAATTAGTGCCGGGCTGAACCGGATAACTGATTGCCGGATTTATGACGGTCAAGTGTAATGTCAAGACTGTATTTTCTGTACTGATTTCTACCCTTTTAAGAAAGAAATGCTCTTTGTTGCTGGACTGGTGCCTTTTTTTTTTGGTTGTTTTGCCGGACTTCTGTTACTTTTCTTTCTGGCAACACAGCGCCGCTACCTAACAGCTTTTATCAGGTTCGCATAACACTCTTGTATATCGGAACCCGGGCATGATCTTATATACCTGGTTCTTCTTTAAATGTGCAGCTCACGAAACAAACAAGCCTTCATTCCCACAATCCAAATCAAGACATACTGTAAAAAAAAAAAATACTTTACTGTTTTCCTTATCACCCATCACAAATATCTGAGAATGAGATCATCACTGGAGCTAGAGAGTCGATACGCCAAACCTTCCCACTTCTAGATTTCTTATACTGTCTGATCCAATTTCACTTCTGTCATAAATACTGCTCCGATTACGACTCCACCCAAAATTACTTCCAACTCCCTGATTCCTCTATTTATTTTGTACCTGTCAGGTTCCGACTCTATCATAAATGATACATTTTAATCACCCCTCCTACCCCCCCCCCCCAAAAAAAAAAGAAAACTGCACTGGACTCCACAGATCTATAAACAACAACAAGAACAACAACAGGTAACACAGAAATGCGCCCAGGAATATTAAACTTCTGCTGGACGTATGCCCTCATACAACAAACACCAACAAAAGAAAATAATACACAATAAAAAGAACCAGAAAGACACTGGCATTTTGCAGCAATAATGTCACAGGATACAACCCTGCAGGGAACAAACAAACAAAAACATATCCCGGAACCGGCTGTTACTCCATGCAGACCTCCAGCAGGTAAGGCAACAGAATTCGGTGCCAAAAGAAAATCTGCCAACATCAGTCAACGGTTGCGCAATGAAACAGGCAACAGAAACAACATAAGTCAGACACAAAGGATAGATAATCAAAATCTGATAACAGGTGAGATATATAGTTGACTTAACGCATTGATTACTCTTTTGGCAAAGGTATACTCAGTACATCTAAACATAAACCTCAGTAACTGTAATAAACTGATAATGGATAATCTACATAACTATTTTTTTTTGTTTCTATAAAATCTGGCAAACTGTAATAAACTGATAATGAATGATCTACAGAACTATTTTTTTTTGTTTCTATAAAATCTGGCAAACTGTAATAAACTGATAATGAATGATCTACAGAACTATTTTTTTTGTTTCTATAAAATCTGGCAAACTGTAATAAACTGATAATGAATGATCTGCAGAACTATTTTTTTTTTGTTTCTATAAACTCTAACAAATTGTAATAAACTGGTAATGAATGATCTGCCAAATCACTTTTACTTTGGTCTCTCCAGAGTACAACAGACTTTCTCTATACAAAGTTCTCTATACAAAGTTTGTACTCTATTATAAAGTAATTATTACTTCTAACTCGTTACACAACGGGCGGTAAATCTGCAAGAAATACTTAAAATCTGTTGCCATAATGTACTCACTCCTTCTCAAACCGTACGCCATCAACCATTTTAACTTAAAATCTGACCGTCATCATGATGACTGCTCAGCACATCTCTCGCTTAACACCACAGCGCAACTTTTTTTCAAGATCCACCGTTTGCGAAAGTTCCTGGCGGTCCGAAAAAGTCCATAAGTGCACCCACTAATCTCCTCAATAAACTCCACCAGAGTGCAACGACCGGAATCTCCCTCGTTCTGCATTGACTGATCGTCCTTGTGGAAGATAACACTCAAACAAATCCACTGTTCTACACTCCACTAATACACACCCACTGTTCTACACAAGAAAAGACCGACCGACGACATCCGAGAAGTGCAAACAGAAATGGTTTTTGTACAGGCATTAGCGATAAGACCTTCTCATGGTTCTCTCCCGGGACGGTGAATGCCTCTCGGCAGAGATAGAAAATCTACAGCGAGTAAACCTGTCACATCTGTTTACAGCGAAACCCGGAAGACCTAGCTTGGGCAGGATGTGAGCTTAGCTGTGGAGTGAAAGTGGGTGCCACAGGTTGAAGAAGTGAGAGAGGATAAATGTTCCAAAGCGAGGTCATGATGCCCAAGCTGACTGATGGTTGACTTGAAGGTACACTCACGACAGTTGTATGAATGAATGACTGCGTTAGAATCAAAGCTGTGTGATATGTGGCAGAATGCCAGGTGAGGCTGAATGCCCAACTCTTCATCACCTGAAAATAAACCTGGCTCACGCATTAAGAGAACGAAATCACAGAAGAAATGGAGAAAATGTAATAGTGTCTAAAGTAAGAATACCCTGACAGACAACTACACAAGAACCACATACAGATTCTACATCGCGAGATGTGTGCTGTAAGATATCACAAAGCAACAAGCGGCCAGTTACTAATAATGGTGAACCACGCAACAGAAGGAAAACAGATGAAGATGCACAAGTAGCACGGCACGCGTAAGACACAAGTACCAGGTAGCAAGGCTCGCGTAATACACATGAACAGGTGGTTGTAAGTTGCACGGATCGCGTAATACACATATACCAGCGGTTATAAATAGCACGGCTCGTGAAATATACCAGCGGTTATAAATAGCACGGCTCGTGAAATATACCAGCGGTTATAAATAGCACGGCTCGCGAAATACACATATAAAAGCGGTTATAAATAGCACGGCTGGAGTAATATCATGTACCAGTGGTTATAAATAGCACGGCTCGCGAAATACACATATACCAGCGGTTATAAATAGCACGGCTCGCGTAATACTCACGTATCAGTGGTTATATGTAGCACGGCTCGCGAAATACACATATACCAGTGGTTATAAATAGCATGGCTCGTGAAATATACCAGCGGTTATAAATAGCACGGCTCGCGAAATACACATATAAAAGCGGTTATAAATAGCACGGCTGGCGTAATATCATGTACCAGTGGTTATATGTAGCACGGCTCGCGAAATATACTAGCGGTTATAAATAGCACGGCTCGCGTAATACTCATGTAACAGTGGTTATATGTAGCACGGCTCGCGAAATATACTAGCGGTTATAAATAGCACGGCTCGCGTAATACTCATGTAACAGTGGTTATATGTAGCACGGCTCGCGAAATATACTAGCGGTTATAAATAGCACGGCTCGCGTAATACTCATGTAACAGTGGTTATATGTAGCACGGCTCGCGAAATATACTAGCGGTTATAAATAGCACGGCTCGCGTAATACTCATGTAACAGTGGTTATATGTAGCACGGCTCGCGAAATATACTAGCGGTTATAAATAGCACGGCTCGCGTAATACTCATGTAACAGTGGTTATATGTAGCACGGCTCGCGAAATATACTAGCGGTTATAAATAGCACGGCTCGCGTAATACTCATGTAACAGTGGTTAAACCCCCTTTTCTTTTGCCGTGGACTCCTTTCAGAACTGAGAATAACTGTTGACCCCTTTCTGTCTTGGGAATAGATGTGAGCCCCTAATATAATAATAATAATAATAATAATAATACAACCAACAAACAGAATCCAGATAACGCTAAGATGTTTTTTTTTACATCGAGCCCAATCCATCTGATGGCCCACTGACCATTCTGTGGACTTCCCTGTGGTCCGTGGAACCCATGTTAAGTACACTGACATAGACACAATCATTCTGGAACGGCACTGGCTCTTCAGGTTGTCAGGTATAGGTGAACTGAATTCTCCTCACTGTTTTTTTTTTTTTTTAATGTCTGGTTTAATGTCTCTTAGCATAAAAATGTTAACCAGAAACTTTGTTCATGACTTTCAGCCCCTGATGTATTTTATATATTTAAATATAAACGCAGTGCTGAAGTATTCAGTTTCATGGCTGAACACTTCACTGCTTCATATGTTTGAAAATAATGCTCAGCTACTTCCTGATTTACCCAAACCCCCTCGTTATAGTCTCGGCTTGCAGCACAGGAATGACCAAGAGTCGGTGAACCCTGTGCAGGCGACACATGCCTAATGTTACACTTGAACAAATGCCAATGTGGCGTGGAAGAAAACACAGCAAAGATGTTGCCTAAACTAACAGCCTCGGTGAAGGAGGAGGAGGAGGGAAGAGAAAAAAAAACAACAACCGGTCTAACGCGAGGCGCTGTTACTGAAGTGGAAGAAGGAAGTTTATAGCCAGACAGACAGTTGGTATTCTGCTTCTTCTGTTAATACCGGAAACATGTCTACTACATGAAATGGTGACTCATTATGATTCTCGTGTGCTGCAGCCATTAGACTTTGCCTGCAATCTGTGTAAACTACATGGTGTATCTGTTGGGCGATCTGTTACAAGATAGAATCTACAAGAAAACTAGAAACGAAGTCCATACCCCTGTGTTATGCGGACAATTCTAGCTATCAAGTGTCCGTGCCTATTGGCGTTGGTGGTCAATAACTCTCCGCAACTCTCTGTTTTATGTTGCCTGTATGAGCTGCTCTGGTGTCCTCTTTCCATGCCATCCTGCTAACCCATCCAGAATTTTCTCTCTTGGTCTACCTCGGTCTCTTTTCCCCTCTAACTTTCCTGTTGCTACGATGTGTTCTAGTATGCCTTTTCTCATGACATATCCTATAAATTTAGGTTATCTTTTCCTGATTAGGTTTCTCTCAAAATTTCTTTATCTGATTTTCTTGCAGTCTACAGTGTCTTTAACATTCTTCTAAGAAACCACATTTTCGTGGCTTCCAGTCGTTTCTGTAGCTCTTTGTCCAGGCTTCACGTCCGTAGGTCAGAACTGACTCTACGTAGCATTGTGACAACTCTGATGACTGCTATCTGATTCTATCTGCAAAACTTTGGAAAATCTCATGAGCACCAGATCTAACATTTAGTGAAAAAAAAGAACCTTTATAAGGAGCCACTGTGGAACGACGGTGAAGTGCCAGAAGAGCATAGATTTAGGCGTAGCTACTTTCTCCAACCCTAGAAACACAAGCTGAAGGAGTCTTGATGCAAAGATAAAAAAAAAGATGGACAGAAGAAACAGCCTAGAACAGAAATAAACGAAGAGCCCTTGTTGATGGCCTGTGTCCCAGAGAGGGGTAAATATGGCGAGGAAGGAATGAAGGAAGGAAGGAAGGACTTTCCTATGCACAAACATAGACGCTCAGGGTTTAGTGTTCACACAATAGTACAAACAAACAAAAAAGTACGTTCCTTCAGCCGCTACTGAATATGGAACGTGGCATGGTGAATCTTTTCTCAAGCTCAACATACAACATTTAGTTTTAGTACAATTCTCAAGCTCAACATACAACATTTAGTTTTAGTACAATTCTCAAGCTCAACATACAACATTTAGTTTTAGTACAATTCTCAAGCTCAACATACAACATTTAGTTTTAGTACAATTCTCAAGCTCAACATACAACATTTAGTTTTAGTACAATTCTCAAGCTCAACATACAACATTTAGTTGTAGTGCAATATTTCATCCTCCAATTCAATTAAAAGCGTTCCGACAATGAAAGCAGACTGGGGGTGGGGGGGGGGGGGGGGGAAAGAGGGTGAGTTTTGTGTACTGCAGACAGCTAACCCTATCCAGGTCTTGTAATGTGGTAGCAACATCCATCCCCTCACAATATAACTTGTTTATTTTTCCATGGGTTTATGGAGTACATGGCCCTTCAGATCCGTTGCTCTTATTATCCTGGCCCCCATCAACAGATAATCAATGTCTACTGGCGCTGGTTCTTATTTTCACATCTATCAGCATTCTGGCCAGGCTATCACAACAATATGGGACACGCGTAGAGGTCAGAATGCGGTCAGAACACTAACAGTAGATAAGTGAATCCACTCCTCGCTCACCTCAAAGGTGGATTTGGGTTTTATAGCAAAAAACAACCACATAAATATATAAATATTTTTAGAGAACTGTAGTGATCTCAAAACACCATCACTGTCATTATCATCACCATCATCATCATTATCGACGCGCCCTTGGATACAGGAAGCAGAGACATGAAAAAAAAAAAAGGAAAACTTCACCGACAGGTCATGGTAACCCTTATCTACCATCTGGTCTTTTCTACATGTCTGACAGATTCGTTTTCACACACATTTTTTTTTCTTTTCTGTGATTTGACTACAGGTGGAACAGACTTTGTCCGGGTCGTCATGCCGGTAGAACCTGTGGAGGAACTCTATTTTGTTCTGCTCCGGGCGTTTCAAATTTCACGGCAAAACCAGCTTGTACTTCCAACATCATCAAAACACAAGGCGGTAAAGATAGCAGCCCTACACAATGCTTGTACTTCCAACATCATCAAATTAAAAGGCGGTAAAGATAGCAGCCCTACACAATGCTTGTACTTCCAACATCATCAAAACACAAGGCTTTAAATATAGCAGCCCTACACAATGCTTGTACTTCCAACATCATCAAAATATAAGGCTTTAAAGATAGCAGCCCTACACAATGCTTGTACTTCCAACATCATCAAAACACAAGGCTTTAAAGATAGCAGCCCTACACAATGCTTGTACTTCCAACATCATCAAAACACAAGGCTTTAAAGATAGCAGCCCTACACAATGCTTGTACTTCCAACATCATCAAAATAAAAGGCTGTAAAGATAGCAGCCCTACACAATGCTTGTACTTCCAACATCATCAAAACACAAGGCGGTAAAAATAGCAGCCCTACACAATGCTTGTACTTCCAACATCATCAAAACACAAGGCTGTAAAGATAGCAGCCCTACACAATGCTTGCACTTTCAACATCATCAAAACACAAGGCTGTAAAGATAACAGCCCTACACAATGCTTGCACTTCCAACATCATCAAAACACAAGGCTGTAAAGATAGCAGCCCTATACATTGCTTGCACTTCCAACATCATCAAAACACAAGGCTGTAAAGATAGCAGCCCTACACATTGCTTGCACTTCCAACATCATCAAAACACAAGGCTGTAAAGATAGCAGCCCTACACAATGCTTGCACTTACAACATCATCAAAACACAAGGCTGTAAAAAGAAGATATTTTGTCCCGTAGAGACTTTGATTCCAACAAATATTTATTTTGAAACAATCCTGCACTCAATCAAGCAATTCCAAAACTTTTTTTTTTCCTGGCTCCTGTCCCCATCTGCCTCCAAAACAACATTCCTAGTCTCTCTATTTTTTGAACTTGTGAACCTCTCTCTCTCTCTCTCTCTCTCTCTCTCTAATGTTAGACGGGCCTGCGTGCCCAATTATTAACCCTTTGAAAATAAAGTCTATTCGTTCGTTCGTTCTCTCCCCTCTCGGAACCGCCTACTGAAATGTTTATGTTCAGAAATGTAGCTATGCCGGGGCTGGCTTACGTGAGTACTATGCAGGTCAAAAGTCAGGACTGGTTTAGCTTCTCAAGGCACTTAGCCTGAATGGAAATAAAGCAATGATGGGCTGCCCAGTTACAGCCTCTTCTCAAAGTGCCAGCTGCCTATTAAATAAGCGCCCCCCCCCTCTCTTAGATGCCAGGTTAAGAAGTATGAAATTATGTAAATGTGACCCGTTAGTTACAACATGAGCCACATGGAGGAAGTGACGAGTGCTAATGGTAAATGAGGGATAAAATATTCGCTCAAGTATATGAACAAACCTAGACATAACTGAACATAATTTTTGAAAAAAAAACCCCAATTTATAAAAGCAAGTGAGCCATGTAATGGTAAATGAATATGTTTTGTGTGAAAATAAATCAAATAAAAAAGTTTCTCATGGTCTTGTACTGTTAAAACAAATGTCTGACAAGACACACGACGTACACGCAGCAACAGAATTTCACTGGAGACCACGGACCTCACCGTCTCCCCGTTTAGAGCAAGTATTATCGATAGAAGCAGTTCAAACAGTGGTGCTCAACCTTTTCACACACAAAGACCACTTTTCCAACTTCTTACAAGTTGCGGACCACCATTTTATATGTAATGTCGTAATGGCATAACCTTTAATACTTGTTCATTCAATAGATGGCGTTCAGATCAATTCGACAGCGCATCCGCGTCCTCGCAACACAGGCTGGGAACCACTGGTTCAGAATACTCGGGGTACCTCCAAAGTGGAGCTCAGCACGCTTGCAATAAAAAGGTGTCTAAAGCAAGAAGTATCCGTTAGAAGGAACAGCTTTCAAGTGTACTCCACAGAGTAAAAGAAACATAGGACTACCCAACAGACACTGAGACGATGCTGGTAAACAAAGGACCGACATGGGACACAGCTAAGAAGATAGCGAAGGACTGACAATGTGAAAATCTCTTGCGAAAAGAATATAAAAAAACCCGTGTGTCTTGGTTACTGAAAAAGCAGAAAGAGAGAGAAGACCGTGTTAAAAAAAAAATAAATTGGTAAAGATTTCACGCGAAACAGTCTGAACAAGTGAAAACTTACAAGCTCCAACGAGTTTATAAGACTCAGCAAAGCAGGTAAAGGAAAAATGACAATGTAAGCTAAACTTCAGAAGCAGCAACGAAAACCACCAGCGATAGTAAAAACGTTGATGGTATACGGAAACCCGCTGGAACTCGCGGAATAAATGAAGTTAGCAATGACAACACTAACAAACAGTTAGGTACACACTGATGGCATTTGAGGCATGACACCGTAATCATATGTACGGACGGTTAAAAAGTAAAACAGATGGCATATTTGCAATGTGACAAAGCAAATACTCGGCGAGCGGACAAACTGAGAAACACATTCTTGAAGGTTCAGAATCTCGCAAGATGGCGCTGAAACCTTGGGAGGTCTTGGTTCACGAGGACCGTGTGGTACGTGACTGATGATATTAGATGGCCTTAGATTTTCTGGCTAAAAAAAAATATATCCTAGATATGCGTCTCTCTCTCTCTCTCTCTCTCTCTCTCTCGGGAGTACCGCAACGTAAACGATCTCACGGTCCATATCACAGAGCAGCAACAACAACAGGCTAGGGGGATGTCTGTGAGTCTTGTCACATCACAGAGCAACAACAACAACAACAGGTTGGGGGGATGTCTGTGAGTCTTGTCACATCACAGAGCAACAACAACAACAACAGGCTGGGGGGATGTATGTGAGTCTTGTCACATCACAGAACAACAACAACAACAGGCTGGGGGGATGTATGTGAGTCTTGTCACATCACAGAACAACAACAACAACAGGCTGGGGGGATGTCTGTGAGTCTTGTCACATCACAGAGCAGCAACAACAGGCTGGGGGGATGTCTGTGTCTTGTCTTTCCTGGAGAATCTGGCCACATGAGTTCTGGTAGCAGACCTTTCTGCGTGAAAATCACTGAAACCAGTGTCTGCTTCTCTGGTAACAGAACAAACAGAAGAAAGGTGGTAGTTTACTACACAAGTACTACTAGTAACACTCGCAGAACCGTGGCTAGTTCCTTTCTTTCTTTCTGCATTTTTTCATGATCTCTGCCTGACGCACATATAAGCGTCACACGCACATCTGTCTTGCTAAAAGCGTTGAGGATCCGAATAAGCTGGAAAGAATGTAAGCTGATACCGATAATAAAAAAAACACTTTAGCTCTGGTAGTGTAAGTGACGATCACATGACACTGCCATGAGATAAGCACAGAGTCATTGTCAGAAGGCAGATCAGGAAGCAAAGCTCCAAGACACTGGGGCTATAATTTTCAGTCAGCTGTGATCCACAGCATCAATTGTAGGTACGACTGGCGCAGTGGCACAGGTAAGTAAATGCCAGATTCTGTATGTCTATACTACATACATACATACACATAATTATACTGATGATAAGTACCAACACATATATGGACGCGTCTATCGCACTAGAAATACAAATGACATCCGAACAAACAGACACAAATGTCAAGCAAACTCCTAATAATATTTAGGGTTGTCCCTATAATATAATAATACTGTTCCTATTCATAACATACACTCGATTGTTACTTCTAACATTTCTCTAACAGATAACTATAGGAAATGTAGCCATGTTTCACCCTCCAAGAGCTTTGCAACAATGGTTCCCAACCTATTTAAATCCAAGGGCCACTTTTCCAACTATATATATGTTGCCAACCATCGGCTTATATGCAATATAGTAACAGCAGGAACCATAAAGTGTTTTTAGCCAATAAATGACACTTTAATACCAATTAAATAAGGCAGCAAACTGCAGGACCCGCTGCTCTACACAAAACTGTCGGGCTTTTCAAAAATGATTTATTAAGAACGTTGTTTCTATTACACGCTCAGGCCTAACATTCCTCACCCCGGAATCCATGCTCTCGCCCTCAAGCTATTCATTAAACTGAAGACACACTATTTACATCAGCTGGGAGGAGACACACTATTTACATCAGCTGGGAGGAGACACACTATTTACATCAGCTGGGAGGAGACATATTATTTACATCAGTTAGGGGGAGACACACTATTTACATCAGCTGGGAGGAGACGCACTATTTACATCAGCTGGGAGGAGACGCACTATTTACATCAGCTGGGAGGAGACATACTATTTACATCAGCTGGGAGGAGACACTATTTACATCAGCTGAGAGGAGACACATTATTTACATCAGCTGGGGGAGACACTATTTACATCAGCTGGGGGAGACACTATTTACATCAGCTGGGAGGAGACCTATTATTTACATCAGCTGAGAGGAGACACATTATTTACATCAGCTGGAGGAGACATATTATTTACATCAGCTGAGAGGAGACACATTATTTACATCAGCTGAGAGGAGAAACATTATTTACATCAGCTGGGGGAGACACTATTTACATCAGCTGGGGGAGACACTATTTACATCAGCTGAGAGGAGACATATTATTTACATCAGCTGAGAGGAGACACACTATTTACATCAGCTGAGAGGAGACACATTATTTACATCAGCTGGGAGGAGACCTATTATTTACATCAGCTGGGAGGAGACCTATTATTTACATCAGCTGAGAGGAGACACACTATTTACATCAGCTGAGTGGAGACACATTATTTACATCAGCTGGGAGGAGACCTATTATTTACATCAGCTGGGAGGAGACACATTATTTACATCAGCTGAGAGGAGACACACTATTTACATCAGCTGGGAGGAGACGCACTATTTACATCAGCTGGGAGGAGACGCACTATTTACATCAGCTGGGAGGAGACATACTATTTACATCAGCTGGGAGGAGACACTATTTACATCAGCTGAGAGGAGACACATTATTTACATCAGCTGGGGGAGACACTATTTACATCAGCTGGGGGAGACACTATTTACATCAGCTGGGAGGAGACCTATTATTTACATCAGCTGAGAGGAGACACATTATTTACATCAGCTGGAGGAGACATATTATTTACATCAGCTGAGAGGAGACACATTATTTACATCAGCTGAGAGGAGAAACATTATTTACATCAGCTGGGGGAGACACTATTTACATCAGCTGGGGGAGACACTATTTACATCAGCTGAGAGGAGACATATTATTTACATCAGCTGAGAGGAGACACACTATTTACATCAGCTGAGAGGAGACACATTATTTACATCAGCTGGGAGGAGACCTATTATTTACATCAGCTGGGAGGAGACCTATTATTTACATCAGCTGAGAGGAGACACACTATTTACATCAGCTGAGTGGAGACACATTATTTACATCAGCTGGGAGGAGACCTATTATTTACATCAGCTGGGAGGAGACACATTATTTACATCAGCTGAGAGGAGACACATTATTTACATCAGCTGAGAGGAGACACATTATTTACATCAGCTGAGAGGAGACACATTATTTACATCAGCTGAGAGGAGACACATTATTTACATCAGCTGAGAGGAGACACATTATTTACATCAGCTGAGAGGAGACACATTATTTACATCAGCTGGGAGGAGACACACTATTTACATCAGCTGAGAGGAGACACATTATTTACATCAGCTGAGAGGAGACACACTATTTACATCAGCTGAGAGGAGACACACTATTTACATCAGCTGAGAGGAGACACACTATTTATATCAGCTGAGAGGAGACACACTATTTACATCAGCTGAGAGGAGACATATTATTTACATCAGCTGGGAGGAGACATATTATTTACATCAGCTGGGGGGGGGAGACATATTATTTACATCAGCTGGGAGGAGACATATTATTTACATCAGCTGGGGGGGGGAGACATATTATTTACATCAGCTGGGGGGGGGAGACATATTATTTACATCAGCTGGGAGGAGACATATTATTTACATCAGCTGGGGGGGGGGGAGACATATTATTTACATCAGCTGGGGGGGGGGGGAGATTCCAACTAAGCTCTGCTAACTTGTAGGAATAGAAAAACTGCAGCAGACTTTATCCATGACTGCTTCTGGCTAGGATGAGCCGGGATTTTATATATAGTTTCGCTTTAATCTCTTTAAACAACAGAATTAATCACCCTCATACGACATACTAATGGTATTTTCTAGGAGAAACAATCTCCTCCCCCCCCCCTCACACACACACACACATAGATCCTAATCTATAATGTTTCCACGCACTTAAATAAAGATGCAGGCGTGTACAACAATCCAACAACAAACCATGTGTAGAATGTTCTTGTGATTTTATTACTGCATCATGTTGCTAAGACCACCTTGCGCAATCATTCTTCTTCTTCTTCTTTGTTTCTATGGTTCTAGTCTCAGGCATCTCTATATTTATTGTTCATGTAAATCGTGGAGTCTTCTGGAGATCATGCTTTGTACCCCCCAAAGTTTGTCTTCCAATGTAACTCAGCGTCCAGAGCTTGGTTCGGGCTTCTTGTCAGAAATCAACATAACATAGTTATAACATAACATAACATAACATTAGAAAAATGCTTGGCCTAAGCTCCATTTTTCACATGAAGAAGGACCTTATTCTGCATCTAGTAGAACTGATATAAACAAAACAAAATCTATGCGGTAAACAGGGGATGATAAAGATCTTAGACGGATTCTCAGTTACTAATATTTCTATACAGCATTCATGAACATTTTCTCCACCATCTTTAAGGACTGGAACAAACTGGGTAAAAACTGTCCAGTATGGTCAGCAACTCTGCAGGGACCAGCAGTAAGGACTGGAATAAACTGGATAAAGACTGCTCAATATGGGCAGCTCGTTTTTTTTTAACTCTATCAATCAATTTGCTGGCCCGCGACCCGACTCCCTCTCCCCCAATCCTTCAGTGGATCCCCTTGGGGTACATCAATTCCAATTTAAGAACCACAGAGCTGGTATATCTTACTATCCCTGTACTGACACAATCCGTAACACATCAATCTCGATACCTGCGTCAGCACAGGGGTTGTCTAGACTTATAGTAAGCAGAGCTCTCCCAGGGACATCCAGATACAGAATCTATTATAGGGTTATACAGGAGAGATGAATACATTACCCCATATCAAACTCTTATCGTCTCAATAATGAAGTGTCAGAAACTGGTTTTCTAGTGGGAATGACGTCTTTTTTCTAACGCTTTTATAGGCGTGATCTAACAGAAACACATGGCAGAGTTTGCTGGTTATACGATCCAAAACATGCTCTCTCACTAGACGCTGTATCTCCTGTCATGAGTCATGTAGAGCAATGGAAGGCGTCATCGAGAAAATCTCTGTACGAGACCAAGAGTTACGAGAAGAAAAATGGCCCAGAAAACGCAGTCTAAATCCCGCCAAATGTTTTCATGCTCGTTGTTGCAGCGTTTCGACTGAAAACACTAAATCTAAACAGTTGAAATATGGTACATGAAAAACATTTAACATTAACTAGCAGAATTTATTTTACTGAAAACATTATATATATATACACACACACACAACTTAAAGAAATCTACGTATAAGGATAGTCAAGGGACTAAAATAGAGAAGAGTTTTTTTTTTTTGTTTGTTGTTCTACAAAGAGGAAAGTTTAAATGCTTACAAATTATACACGGGTTTCAACAAAAGAGTTGCAAATAACTCATAATTTCAAGCATAAAGCAACGAACAATCCAATACTTTTATGCTAAACTACAACAGACAGAACACGCTGGCACACACTAAGACAATGCACAGTCAAATTAAATATCATTACAATAACACGTAATAAAACATATGTTTTCCACTAGCCACTTTTCCCAGTAATTATTATCACAATGTGACACAATGCACTAATGATTATCAGGAAGTGACATAACACACTATCAGCACAAATGTAATGTGACAAAATTCGGATACGCTTCCAGACATAACTGCGAGAACAACAACAGAAAGCTATTGTGCCTGTATCCGACAAGTGAATGTTGAGGTGCGATTAGCCAAGGTAAAAAAAAATATTATCGGGTGCAATAGCTCTACCTTTTCCGTAGCACCGTTGTTTTTTTTTTTCCTGGAGCTTCCGTTATCTTGCTTACCGAAGAATTACGTGTGACGTTTCCTAGATTCTTTTTTTTTTATATATAAAATATTCGGAGCTTCCGTTATCTTGCTTACCGAGGAATTACGTGTGACGTTTCCTAGATTCTTTTTTTTTATATATAAAATATTCGGAGCTTCCTTATCTTGCTTATACAACATGACGTTTCCTAGAACCTTTCTAGAAAAAGAAAAAGAAAACCTACGAGGTCTGTGGCACTCTACGTTAACGAAGCTGACGTTACAACCCGATATGACATTTACCGAGCGAAAGGTCGAGTCGTGGAGTCTTAGAGAAAGGTGGAAGACGAGGTAAAGTGGTAGAGACTACCAGAAAGAAGTGGCCAGCGGCCAGTTTGATCAATTTCATGATGAGAAATGTCTACAACGATTCATTCTTGAGTGGAGCCAGGCAACGTGTGCAATACAATAATAGCATTCTTTTTCTCTCCCGTACAAAAAAGGGGTTTTTTTTTGTTCGAAATATTGGTTGTTCTCTGTACTTCCTGTGTTAAATTTGATCGTCTTCCACTAATTATCTTTAATCACATATCTGAACACAAAACTGTTTAACCAATAGAATTAGCCTCTGAACAGCTATAAAACACCTTTTGTACATCAATGAAACTATACAACAACAACAACAACAACAACAGAATTTACCACTTAAGGAAATGCACTAAGGAAATCTGGATGTCTTAACTCGAGGGGGAAAAAAACTCTTAGCAACATCTTGCTTCTATTTACTGCTTTATTTTTTATCGAGGGGTGGAGCTCACAGCTGTTCTCAAGCCGGAAAGTGGATCTAAAGTTTAAAAAAAAAGTTAGAACCACTGTACGAGCTGATATATATTAGCAATGAAATCAGAGGCAGAGTCGTCAGTTAATAGGAACAGCTTCTCCTTCTTTCTTGTTCCTGCACTCCACGGATGCGTTACCAGAATGGTACCATTAAAGAAAATAAGATGTTCTGTGACATATAATATATGTAACATGTCTTTGTGTTCTACATATTCTTACTGTTCACTGAAGTAACACTGGCCGCCAAAGCCTATCTTCTAAAGGTTACTTGTCATACCAAATTCTTGTTCATGATAGCCGCTGTTCTCTTATATGAAAACAAGTCCACGATGTCCCTGGTTTACAACACGACAGGTCTGCATACGAATCCAACGAAGACTTACAGTTTTATAACATCTTCCACCTGAATATTCCAAACAGAAGAGAAATGCGAAGAAGAAAAAAAAAGTCTGCTAATCTGAACAGAGAATTCTACGAAAACTTCGCACACGGGGCGTGATATACTTCCACAGCTGAAGACTACCAGCAATGACTTCGCACGTAATTACCAAACAGCAAGTGTGAAATGAGAGATAATTTGACATTTCAAGAAGGTTATTGGTTCTAGAAGAGTGTTTCCAGCAGAATGCCACTTGTTAAAAGTGTGTCTACTTGGCAAAGGTCGACAACTGGAACGACATTCCGCACGCTCTCACTTCTAGAACTACGCAGAAAAAAAAATGCCTGCTGTATCACTGAGTAACTCGCACGTTCTGAAACTCACTAAGATCACCAGAGCTAAACAGATGCTAGCTGTCAATGCGGTTACGAGATAGAATCTTACAGCCACTCAATCCCTCTGTAACTAAACGACCAAACACTGAGAACACTCCGTAGCACGAATTCATGAAGAGTTGAATGGAGGAGCACATGGCTAAACAGAATATATTTCTTCTACTAAAACACAGTACATGGATTATAGTCTTACACAAACTACAAAACACGCAAATGAAACAAATACACGAAACGCACATTCAAAATAAACCACTGAAAGAGACAAAAACTACACTACTGCATGATGAAATACTACTTTCCTACACTAATTCCATGATGGAAATTAACACTGCATTTCATATATCAACTTCAAGATCGTGTAACTTACGATACACTATATAAATAAGATATACTAAACGTAAAGGTAAAAAGGTAAAGGTAATCCTCTCATGCCTTAGAGGCACATAGTGTATCTTATTTCCTACACTAACCGCATGATGAAACTATACATATATCTAATTTCCTACACTAACCGCATGATGAAACTATACATATATCTAATTTCCTACACTAACCGCATGATGAAACTATACATATATCTAATTTCCTACACTAACCGCATGATGAAACTATACATATATCTAATTTCCTACACTAACCGCATGATGAAACTATACATATATCTAATTTCCTACACTAACCGCAGGATGAAATATTTTTTTCTACATTAACTCCATAATGAAACTACACATGTATCTTATTTCCTACGCTAACCCAATAATGAAACTACATATGTATCGTATTTCCCACGCTAACCTAATAATGAAGCTACATATGTATCTTATTTCCTAAACTCCATAGTGAAACTACACATGTATCTTATTTCCTACGCTAACCTAATAATGAAGCTACATATGTATCTTATTTCCTAAAAAACATAATGAAACTACACATGTATCTTATTTCCTACGCTAACCCAATAATGAAACTACACGTTATCTTATTTTCTACGCTAAACCCCATAATAAAACTACACATGTATCATTATCTTAGGCTAAACCCCATAACGAAACTACACATGTATCTTATTTCCTACACTAACCCCATGATGAAACTATACATATATCTTATTTCCTACGCTAACCCCACGATGAAACTATACTTGTAACATATAATTTCCTTAAACGTGATAAATAATACAGCAGGAAGAAGACACAATGAACGGTATGACCTATTTTCCGAACGCATATGATGGAAATTCTGACACAGCAGTAATTTAATATTCCATCAACATCTTTCCCACTTGAATCCCCCCGAGGACTCTTACACAAACAAATTTCGGAGAACACATGGGAGAGATGTATTTATGTGCGTGTGTGTATGTGAGGTAAGGAAAGTGAGAGAGAGAGAGTGTGAGGGAGAGAGAGAAAAGTGCACATATACACTATCTTTAAAACACAATATCGATCACTTTACCTGGCCCAAGTTCAGATGTGCTATCCTGCACGTTCAACGTCGGCTTCCAGCATGCGATACACGCAGGGCCGCCCTGGATGTTAGAAAAGTCTCCGTGCTCAGAGAGCAGCGTGCAAACACTCAACACGCTACAAAGGTCAGCCTCGCAAGCAATGTTCTGCTCTGGGCAGGGGGGAGGGGGCAGCGGGCGACAGGTCAATAAGGCCACAGCGCTAATGACCGCCACCATCAAAAATTGCTGATACTGATAACTGAGTCTAGAGCTGGAAATTCCGCAGCTTGTTCTAGCATCCGCAATGAATGTTAGAATCTGATGTAATAAAATGGTTTTCAACTGCTGGGACAAGTCCTGGAATATCGACGAAATATGATAATAGATATTTTTGGACACTGGATAAGCGTAGATATGTGGAGAGAAGAGACAATGGGACTACACATTCGGTCGGGGGATAGGCCATTATACTGATCAGGGTTCAACCTATGAGTCCCGCGCCAGTAACAGACAAACTCTACAAATATGATCATTATTTCATCTGACAACTGCTTCACCGACAACAACATGTTATACAAAGAACGGTGACATATTAGCTGTCTGTGATCTGTGTAACAAAATGTCATACTGTAATAGCACAGATCACAACTAAAGGGGAGTCTGACCAAGACATAGATGGCGCTAGCTCGAATGGAGGACGGCGAGGTCTTGCTAAACTTAGCGTAGAGTCTTAGGGTGATAGTTTAATCCGTCGAGGGACATATCTGAATATGCTTCTGGACTGTTCCCTAATCACAGAAATGTTTCTACACAAAGTTTACCATACTAAGAAGCCATGAGGTACGGCAAAGTCTTAGAACAAAGTGGACAAAATCAGAACTACACAACCGCTGACAAAGCATCTCAGACGACAGAGAACGAAAAATAGGAGAGTGATGGTGAATCGAACCCGCGACTTCGACAGGTCGGCCAACCGCCAAGCCAGGAGAGAACAGCTCATTATCAATTTCATAACGAAACACCAACGGTGTTAATCTTATGATATATGTTCTCATATAACGCTATTATTACAATAACAAAGCAAAGTATTTTTCCCACGGACAGAAAAGAAAACAAACAACAAAGTGCTAAACCAACCAGAAGTGAAAAAGGAAATATCGCAAATCATAAAAATAAGACAACTAAGTTACTTTGGGCATGCCAAGAGGCACAACACTATACTGGAGACCCTTCTTGAGGCCAAGGTCGAAGGTAAGAGAACATGAGAACGACAGCGACATAGATGGGTGGACAACAACAAGAGATGAACAGGAACCAGCTTGGCCGAGTACATTATGAAGGCAAGAAACAAAGCAGAGTGGAGATTCACTGCAGCCAACCTTCCGTGGGGAGACGGCACGAGGTAATCATGATGAGGATTGTTTGCAGCACAGGAAAGGTGAAGCAGAATACATACATTACTATTCTTCACTCCACGCCTTACGTGTTGAATTTTTTTTTTTTTGTTGTCTAAAACTTCAGGAAACTTAAAACAATGCGTCTTTTCTCTCGCGAGACTTTCCCCGACTTTGTTTGTCAAGAAGTCTATGCATAAACAACTGTATACTGACTTCATCATTACATCTGACCTCCATCGAGCACGCACGGAGTTGTGCCTCAGGAAAGTATTCTATTATTTAAGCAAACTTTTCTGATTCTTTGGCTGGCCCTAATTTAAGCTTTGGAGTTTCATACATAGCTCGCGCACTCACATCTCTCCCCCCTCCCCTAAAAAAACTATAAAAAAACTGTAACCCTAGCTGCGCTCTACGGATAAAAATGAAATGCTTTTAGCAAAATGTTCTCCAGAAGCCACACTGACTACCTGATACCTTTTACAACGTCAGCGCAGAACTACTAGACTAAAGGGATGGAAACAGTTATGCAGGTCAATTAAAAATACATATATATATATATATATATTCATTATATATAGCTGCAAATCGTCCAAAAAAGGAGAACAGAAAATATGGAACAAATAGTGCTGCTCGAATTCGTAACTTTTTCAGCGAAGTTTTGGTGTGCCTCAAAGCCCTGAAATTTACTACAAGAAACTGTTACTTCACTTTTGTAAGAAACAAATCAAATGCGATGCAGAAATTACTTTACATGTCATGAATCACGTGATATAATTCTTAGCGCTTCATTGGCAGGTCCATTTATACTGAAAGCAAATGTAAACGTACAATGCACAGACACTTCATATTACAAGAACACTTCAGCATAAACTGCGGCTCAGAGCAGCGCACACAAAGATTAAGAAAGACAGCTGCAGCAAGAACCTGAGTTCAGCTGCGGGGCTCAACGCACAGTGCTGGTCGGATGTTGGAAATTACTCTATGAGTCTTTCAACGCTACCGATTCTTTCCTTTTTGTGTCAACTTCATCTTTCAACACTTCTGATCCTTCCCTTTTGTATCAACGTTGCCATTTAATATTACTCATTCTTCCTTATTGTGTGTGTGTCAACCTCGTCTTTTAATAGTATTGATTCTTTCCTTTTTGTTTCAAACTTCCTCATTCAGAGCCCCTCCCCCTCCCCCAATCCTCAGTGGACTTGAAACAACAAGGAAGAATTACAGCGGTTCCATTCAAAGGACAAAGTCTTGCCTCCAGCTCCCCTCCCCCATTTTAGATAAGCAGCACCTGTAGGTGAACAAAATTCTTTGAAGGGTCTAAATATACAACTGTCCTTTCTTTCATATCCAAATTATATATATATATATATATATATATATATAAATATATAATGAATGAATGTTATATATATATATATATATATATATATATATATATATATATATATATATATAGGCTAGTACAGATTTAAACAGATAAAACTGAAATATTTTGGACACATTAAACGTCACGAGGATTTAGAGAAGACAATCTTGGTAGGCTACATGATGGGAAAAAGAAACAGAAGAGGACCGAGGCGATGATGGCTGGAAGACATCGTTGATGATCTGCGCATGGACGCATCAGCAGCAGGGTATCTTGTTTACAACTGAGACGCGTACAGGAGAGCTGTTAGGAAGGCAAAGTTTCGCAAGATATATGCAGATGACTGAGTGAATTTCTTAAATGATGCTCTGTAACTTTCAATGTTCCTGTCCAATCTTCCAGAACACTGTGGTAAAACAATGGAGTCTCCAGATCTAATTCACGTTAAGACTAAAGTGAAGGGGGAAGAAGAGGGACGAGAGAGAGAGAGAGAGAGGGGGGGAGGGAGGGGGATGACAGCCAATGTAAGGAGGTCTGAGCAAAGTTCATTTAAACTGACGAGCGGACATAACATCCGCCAGACATTTCTGTCCAAATACCGTGGGACGGACAGCGGGGATGCGCAAGTGTTGAACGTGCAAACAATGTCCAAATCTGATCGATTTTTTTTCTTGTGCTCTTTCCACCAACTCCAACACATTTCTTGTTTCTATAACAGGAATTATAAAACCGGATTGCTTTTTCTTTTGTTCCTTTTTTTTTCTTTTTAAGTTTAGAACTGCTGTTTTAATTATCTGGTGACAACTTTTGTTAAATCTTGGCGGTGGTTTTTATTTTGGGAAAGTGATTCTGGAGTTTGACGTGTTGGCTATTTCTGGTAACAAAAATTATTATAACTGTCTAGGTTTGCCTTCAAAGGTATGCTCTTGCGTCCTGTGGCATACTTTTGCGCCCAGTGGTATAGTCTTGCTTCCAGTGGTATGCTCTTGCTTCCAGTGATATGCTCTTGCTTCCAGTGGTATGCTCTTGATTCCAGTGATATGCTCTTGCTTCCAGTGGTATGCTCTTGCTTCCAGTGGTATGCTCTTGATTCCAGTGATATGCTTCAGATTCCAGCTGTATGCTCATGCTTCTCCGCCCAGTGGTATGCTCTTCAAGACAAGTACCTGAATGCATCATAATGCCTTTTCGAAGTGTCCCTGATAAAAAAAAAAAAAATTAGGATACGATAAAGAATCTCCCCAACATATGCGAAACTAAAAAACAAGATAAATAATAAGAGTGCAGACATCCATCATCATGGGAATGGTGGTTAATTAACAGCAGCGAAGCACAAAATCGTAAACAAGTGTCCATGAACCAGACAAACTTTCCACGCTATCCGTTCCAGCTCAATGCGAAATATCAAAGAGCTCTGTTACCGCGCTCTCTTTCCAATCTTTGCGCTACGAAAGCCAGGCACCGGCTCTACCAAGCAGAAACCTAAAGAAAAACCATCACAACGGAAATAGATGTTCGAGAAAGAATGTATAACGAGACGATTCACAACGATGTTATCAGGGAAAGAGCAGGAGTAATATATCAGAGTGTTGCACTACATCCAGAAATAGCAACTCAAATACTGTAGTTTGAACATGCAGCATGACCGGCATTCACCTTACACCACAGAGAGCACTCCAACAGTAATGCAAACAGAAGGCATGACCGACCACGAAAGAGGCCAACGGATGGATGGAACAACAGTAATGCAAACAGAAGGCATGACCGACCACGAAAGAGGCCAACGGATGGATAGAACAACAGAAACTCTGGTGGGAAGCAAACTGTCGGGACACTGCCACTGTCCCCTCGACACTGTAAAAGGCACACGAACGAGACAAAGAACGCTGGCAGTTAATTTGTCACATGACCCTGAGCTTCTCTGGACACGGGCCTGGAACGTGTTCTCTGTCCGTGAACTTATGACCTTCACCCAGAACACTGTCGACAATCTTAGTTTGTAAGAGACTGCCAATAAACATGTTTTACAGTTAAGTGCATGACCACAGGGAAACTATATACAGTCATGCGTCGACATACGGCCGACCGAATTACGGCCGTTCACACGTACGGCCACGATCACCCATTTGTACATTTATTAAAGAAATAAATAAATACAATTTTATAACAAATGTGCAGTAACGCAGTCTCGTTTCAGGACGGCATTCTTGATCGTCCTCTTCTTGTCTGCCATTGTCTTGTTACAATTTTTAATTTGTGGAGTGATAATTTTTTTAATCTTTCATTAACTACAACATTATGGCCCCTAAATACGCTCATCTCGGTTAAGGCAAAATTCTCGTCTCCATGCCAGTAAGACATATTGGGGTTACAGTGTTAGGCCCGTTATTTCCAAGACCTTCGGCACATGAAAGTGTGATGTGGCCTCATTTACCTTGCCAGATTTAACCCATTCTCTGAGGCTGTTCAGCTAAATATACAGGACCAAAATATCTACACACGTGCTCGCAAACTAAGACGTAAGCACACGCGGGGGGGGGGGGGGTGTTAGAAATAAAACCGCAGACGGGCATAAAATCTACCCTTTAAATAAAGTCGCCATGAATGAGAGACTGGCCCGGTCTAATAGAATACCCTGGCCACCCGGTTCGGGCACAGTCACGCACGACAATCGATTCCGCCTCTAGCCCAAGCTTCTGATCAGACCAGCTTGTCCTGACGTCTACAGAAGTTGTTCCTCACTCTCCGGTCGGAGGGCAGACAGAAAAGAGGATCTAATACCAGGTTTTGGAGCTATGTATGGAGGTATGCACACTGAACCTTGCTCGACATCCCGTCCATAAACACTAGCCTAAGATAAACACTAAGTAAGTTCTTAAAGAATAATAAAGTGGACGCTGGTTTCCGATTTGGCATTCAGCGACCCATAACTTACATGCTAACGTTTGGGTTGGCGAACCACAGCTGACCAAGACCCTATCCCACTTCTTCGCTGGTACCCCCAGTAACAGGTCTAGCCTGCTTAACAGGGTATGGATCGCCACAGTCCTCCCGGCGGTGTGCATGGAGTAAATAACAAAACAAACAGTGGCCCGGTTTGATTGGCAACCCCACTGGCCAGAGACGGTTTTTTACGGAAATGCGCAGTCCTGTGAGTCCGTCGCTGATCAGGTATATAAGACGAGAAGATAGAAGTTGAAGGATCGGGACTCCATAAGCTGAGCACGTTGGAGTCCAGCGATCGTGTCACTGTTCAGACGTGGACGAGAGTGGTCATTCGTTAGACGGAGATACATGTGTAGTTTAGTTGTGTGCATTTGCAATCAGGGATGAACTCATAAGGAAATGGTTTAATGAGTCAATGATGCATGTCGGCAATATATCTGACATCACGTGCATAGGATTCGTTTGATTCGTGTTGCCTTGTGGATCGGCATTTTGTAAATACAAGGATCGTGATTTTGTAAAGGATTGTTGTTTCGTGTTCTTGTTATTATACGTAAGGTGTGAACGTATGGTGTAGTCACACTTCCAACACTCAGTATGGCAGCGGCACGATAAAGTAAAAGATTGAACATCCTCCCATCAGTCCAGTATCATATATTCTTACAGGTGGAGTCTGCTAAAGAAGTACTGCATGCACACGCACACTTCCCTCTGTCTAGCTCTACTCAGGGACACGATGCTGTGCTCAATATCTTCAACCCCAAAGGCTGCAAAGAACACCAGACAGTTTCATGGAGACTGAAGAAGAAGATTTCAAGACTGCAACCCATACACGAGAGTCATCTTAGATAATTCCCCTACCCTGGGGGAAAAAAATCAAATGAACTGACTGAAATAGAAAGATACATCCAGATCCTTGAGCAAAAACTCCCTTAGGACTTGGTGGCATTTGTTGAAAAGCCTAGAATAATAAATAAAACATCCGCTTCGCCTACTTAATGGCCTTCAGGGAACTTACCCCAGACAAACTTCTCACAAGCACATCTCTCTTGGAATGATATCACAAGCTGTCTAAATCACTCAAACAAAATCCTGCACAATTGGATGCCTCTTCCCTATTTACTGTTACAGCATTGGACAACTATTCTTCTTTAACCCAAAACTTTCTGGGTCCCCCCCCCCCCACTTCCAGTATAAAATCTGTATTCATGAACGCTTCTTCTGTTTAGTAAGCTAGGGAAAGTGACGACTGCGGTACAACTGGCTCTAGTAGTGAAGGCAGGTAGACGTGTACGGTTCAGTTGTAGAAAAAGATAGAAGGAGCGAGAAGAGTGGGCTGGAACAAGAATGGCAGAGTAAGATGAGCATTCTGTGCCCGTCTCTCTTTCTAAGAGGAGACCAAACAGCCGGCTATTTAATGTTTCACCAAATTTTTTTCCTGTTTTTATCTGTTCTGCTGCTTTCTGATCCTTGGAAAAGGCTTTTGCCGAAATTCTGGACTGTTGTTGTGTTCTTCATCTTTTAACCATTCTTATTTCTACCCATTTTTCTCACTCTTTCTTCCAACGTGTTTGTAAAGCCGAACCATATACCTCTATGAGCAGCAGCAGCTCCTGTGCACAATACTAGTCTCTTAAATGTTTCAGCCAAAACGATAACAACACAACCCACCAAACATCCTGCAGGAAATCTAGCACTCCACAGTATTTCAGATTTACGAGTAAAACGCCGAATGTAAATCACACCGCGCGGCGGTTTCCATACATCCAATGTCTACATCATTAAGTTCCAACGAACACAATGCTGAATGTAAGAACGAGTCACACAAATCAGCCCAGCCCTGAGCAGGAATTTCAAGGAAGAAGTGAAACGAGCTGCGGTTGTATCAACAACCTCGAGGCATCGATCATGTGTCATCAATGTGAACTTGCCCAAGTCACCAATCCCAGACATAGTTCTGGCCGGGTAGTCACACACACGCACACACACACACACACACAAAGAGGAAAAGAAATGGCGCGATGGGTCGGAGGAGTTCCTTTTAAAAGTGGAAGGAGCAAATGAGGCCATGGCGGCAACTAAGAGCAAGGATTATCTGCTGTAGGCCGGCAGGTGTGCCAGGCAGCCGTAAAGTGGGGGGATGGGAGAGCAAACACTTTTAAGATGGAACCAATTTTAGGACTCGTGGATAACACAGTATTCGATGCCCTGTTATAGCTAGCTAGATAACACAGTATTCGATGCCCTGTTATAGCTAGCTAGATAACACAGTATTCGATGCCCTGTTATAGCTAGCTAGATAACACAGTATTCGATGCCCTGTTATAGCTAGCTAGATAACACAGTATTCGATGCCCTGTTATAGCTAGCTAGATAACACAGTATTCGATGCCCTGTTATAGCTAGCTAGATAACACAGTATTCGATGCCCTGTTATAGCTAGCTAGATAACACAGTATTCGATGCCCTGTTATAGCTAGCTAGATACGGGATTTAAACTAAGAAGGAACATGAATACGCTGAAAACCATATACAGATGAACATACTCGAACATGTACCTACTACAGAAAAGAGTATCAATCATTTCCGTGGCGGTAATAAAACTCACAGTCAGAGAGTGGGGAGGGAGGGGGGAGGAGGTGATCATTAGGTGCCCTGAATAGTTAAGGCACTAGTTTCTATCACCTAAGTTAGTGGTTCAAGTCTGGCTGTAGTAGGAGCCCCATCCGCTCATCCCAGCTGGAGACATGGGTATCTGGTGCCTCTTGGTGCTGAGAAAGTACAGACAGCCAGGCGACTTACAGACCACACATGACTCTCTAGTGTGCCGACTTGTCCAGAAAGATACAGACACTAACAGGGTAACTCCTAGATGTTGTTATGATATGACAGGGTTATTTTTGTCTTTTATTCTTCGTTTAATTCAAATGATAACTTATGTGTGTGCCTGTTTTTTAGGGGTCGGGTGGAGATAACAGAACAGAAACCATGTGTGAGAGAAAAAGAGCAAGTGAGATAGATAGAGATAGAGAGAGAGAGAGAGAGAGAGAAAAGAGAGAAAGAAATGAGAAGACTGATACACAGAAAAGAATGGGATGGTAGAGAAAAGTGAATGAGAAGACTGATAATGTAGAAAAGAATGGGATGGTAGAGAAAAGTGAATGAGAAGACTGATAATGTAGAAAAGAATGGGATGGTAGAGAAAAGTGTGGGATGAGAGAGAGAGAGAGAGAGAAGCACGGAGAGAAATGTTCCTATAACAACATTCTGATAATCTGATATGTACTGTGACTTTGACGACTGTTATTTTCTAAACAAACAAACAAACAAAGACAAAATAAAGCAACTTCTTGGGCTACACAGCCTGACCAGGGCGCCCATGGTTTCTCCCAAGTCTGATGATGGCAACTAGTTGGGAAACCCTTGCACCACAGTTCTTGCCCTACCAACAGCACGTGCTGGCCTCTTATCTAACCTACATGGCTATACCAACGTGGCAGACAGCGCGAGGGGAAGAACTATTTAAAAACAAATGACTTTTATATAATCTCCCGCCCACTTCTCATTCCTCTTTTATTTCCTTCCCCATTTTCCCGTGAACTGAAAAAATAAATGCACGGCACTAATCAGACAAGCAGATCAGCGGGGCGCAGGAAACACGATAACACCCGCCACCAAGAGAGGATCTTTCTGCCAGACCCGGGCGCTGCAGCCTGCGCTAACACACAATTTGGGAACGCGAAAACAAAACAAGATTACAGCCAGGGTGCGGTCTGGGCCGGAGAGCTGCATGGCTGAGCAAGGCTGTTCTATGGCTGGAAAGTGGAAGTATTCACCAGGGTCTTGTGCGATCTGAAGCACCCGCTTTTGATTGGTGATAGCGTTCAGCTGTATATGGGAGTGTACGAGAACTGCACGCATGTATGTCGGTGGGCACGGGTTAAAGTTTCTAAACGTGAAGAAAGCGTATAGACAGCTTCTTCTTCTTCTTCTTCTATCAGTTTTCGATATCGTCTTGCATACGTTTGAAGTAATGATACATTTAGCTGGAGTTTCTGTGCATCTTCGTAAAGCTTTTCTTAGATTGATCTAAGCGTTGTCCTCTTCTCGTACACTTGGCACTCTCGCAAGAATAATCTCGTATATCAACTGCAGACAAAACAGAATACACCAATACAACCACGTCAACCAAACCACGTATTCCAAGAACATGAATACATCACATAAAAATGCAGCCACCTTATCAAGCTTCATAATACTGGTTTCCTCACACAAAACTTCAACTTCCCCATCCAGTTCTTAAATACATGCTACTTTCTGCAATTCGTACGCAATGAATGTATCTGTTCCCTGTTATGAAGTGTACTCACAAAACAAGCATGCAGTAATTCATTTGAAACGGCAGTTTTCAATGTCCCAGATCCCAACCATCCATTTTAAACCCAGGCTGTCCCTAAATCCTTCTCGGGGAACCACCTGTCTCCCCGCTGAAAACCACTGACTTAAAACACAACACACTTAAGAACAACATGAAAACCCCTGTAACAGAAACAAAGAAATAAAAAAAACATCAGCAATGGGCAAGTACCTCGGTGCACTGCTGCTCTAAACAATTAAACGAAGTCATTTAACAAAAACTGAAAAAAAAACCCGAATATCTTATGAAATTAAACAAAATTGCAACAACAAACACTGCAACTAACAAGAACTCTTAAGTCCAGCGTTTCTCAAACCTGTGTCTGTTAACCATCGTCGCGAGACCATTGCTTAAAACTAGTGAATAAACAAGATTCTGAAACGTTTGCACATAAATAAAAGAAAAACACAAACAAAATTCAGTCTGTGTTAAATATAACTTTCTCTACACTAGAACTGACGTATTGCTCTAGGTCTGAAATGGTTCGCCAAAATACACATCACAGGCTGAGAAACACTGGAGCTGGGCATATAGTATCACCTTGTATAATTCTCACTGCGGGCGAATACACAAGGACATGAGCTGTGGAGAGGATGAAGTGATAGAAATGTGAACTCTTAGCGAAGATCTAAGTAATGACTTAAACATGATAAGAGTGCTTCGCTACTTACAGACACTGGCTTAACAGAATCAAATAAGCATATGATATATAATGGAAGCTTTCTATTGTGGGGATAGGCACACACTGTGGTAAATGAGCAAATGTGGGCGTAGAGATGACGTAAGTATGAACATGTATATAACAGCCATATTTTATTAAATACAACGAAGACTAAGAGAAAACATGAATGTCAAATTGCAAGAGAAAACATTGATTAAAAAGCAAAACAATTCAACGATATCCACGTACAGTGATTCAATATATTCCACAAACACTTCCATTTACCAATAATAACTTACAACTACAGAATCATATTTACGGTTGTGTTCTCGTGCGAGCTTGCACCCAGGTACATTATATTCTACACAGGAAATACGCTAGCAGAGTTATGCTATATATATATATATTAATACTGAAGAAGGCTAGTTAGCAATGAAGATTAAAAAAAGAAAACTAAGATTAAAGAGAGAAAACAAGTATTTTGAACATATTAAATGTCATGAGAGTTTGGAGAAGAAAGTCTTGGAATGGTACATAATGGGGATTGGGGGGGGGGGGGGTGAGTTGGAAGAGAAGAAGAGCAAGGCGAAGAAGATATTCTTATGATCAGCAACAGGGCATCTTCTTACAACCGAGATGCTTGCAGGAGAGCTGCTAAGGAGGCAAAGTTCAGCACGGGTCATGCTAACAAATGATGGACTGATATGTAAATAATTTTATGAATGACATGTATGACATGTGTTTATTGACAGATTTAAAGTAAGACATATATACAACAACTAAAGGTAAAGGTAAAATTCCAATTTCCATGGCATTAAGACGTATTGGACATTACGGTGCTAGGCCCGTATTTCCCATGACCTTCGGCACATGAAGGTGTGATGTGGTCAGTATCACACCTGGCCGATGTACCGTCTCAGATTTCTCTGGTACCCATTTTTAGAAGCTGGGTGACCCCAGGGCCTTGTTCGATGTGTACCAGAAGAAAAAATACCCCACTGCTGAGAATGAACCCGGTACCACCGGATTAGTAAATAGAGCGCCTAACCGCTCAGCCAACCAGCCCACCAAGATAACTACGTACAACATACTAAATATGAGTACATTTATAAGTACAATATATTAATACACACAACTCTACAGGTTATGAAAGCATATTTTAAAACCCCAAAAGGAAATATTACAAACAAGCATATTTATTACATAGTTAAATATTAAATATTATAAACAATTTGTATTATAAATTATAATTTATAAGCAGATGAGGTGTCACATTTTCTAATCCAGTTATTTAAGTAAAGGTTAAATATGAGTTATTCACATGACAGGTATAAAATATAAAATAAAATTATTTTTAAAAAAACCTAATCGGGAACTGAAATGAGGTCAGAAAAGAACATATAAACATATGCCATGCAATCCCACCACACAATCAACATGCCAAGTGAGCTGTTCTGCACATGTGCGTGACTTTGATTGAAAACTGTGGCATTAATTCCAAAGACAAACATAGAATTTTCCCACAAAAAAAAAATGTACTGGAAAATCCATCAAAACAAATTTTAAAAAGAAAATCTACCCAGAAACGAAAAATGAAAAAGATGAAAAGACGTGCATGCATATAAAAACTAAGTGAAAGAGGAAACGAACCGGGACTTCTGTATGACGTAAGAGGAAAAGACGTAGAGGGCATACATGCCTGCGCACTGCCAGGATCCCTGCGTGCCGACCACAAGAAATATCCAGCACCAGGTATTTTAAAAAAAAACCCAAAAACCGAATAACTTTTCAGACGATTGCAGCAATCGTCAACGACATTCAACCGTTACTGCTAGCTCCGACTTCTGTTAGAGGCTGGTACTGCTAGCTCCGACTTCTGTTAGAGGCTGGTACTGCTAGCTCCGACTTCTGTTAGAGGCTGGTACTGCTAGCTCCGACTTCTGTTAGAGGCTGGTACTGCTAGCTCCGACTTCTGTTAGAGGCTGGTACTGCTAGCTCCGACTTCTGTTACAGGCTGGTACTGCTAGTTCCGACCCCTGTTAGAGGCTGTGGTACTGCTAGTTCCGACCTCTGTTAGAGGCTGTGGTACTGCTAGTTCCGACCTCTGTTAGAGGCTGTGGTACTGCTAGCTCTAACCTCTGTTAGAGGCTGGTACCGCTCGCTCTGACTTCTGTTAGAGGCTGGTACTGGAATGTATTTACAGCTGTTTCACATTTCAAATGTTCTGAAGCCGTGTCGGGCAGCTATGAGAAGGAAATGAATAGTCAGTTCCAAATATATTTATTACACTTTTCTTTCAGGCCATATGGACCTCTGTCTTTTCATCTGATTGTAAAGATGAGCTTAATAAAAGCACCAATAGAACTGTTAAACGATGGCCTGATGGAGAACAATAATGGACTTAGTAAAGCTCCTGGGAAACGAGAAATGGGGAACCGAAGTGACGATGGACTTCGTGATATCAATGATATTCTAAACACCAAACACACTGAAGCACGCACCCTGGATACACAAGGATAAATTGTCAAACTGGCTATAAAGAGAGCTACATTCTAGTAAAGACAAGGCCACGTGTAATGTGGGGCAAGTAATGATCCACCGCTATCATACGCCTCTTCTGCATTTACATACATTTTCAAAGAAGTTCTTGGTAGTTTTGTCTGTACATTGTTGTCAATATTTCTGGTGACTGATTCCATCTAACTGCAAGTTCAACGTTGTGCACTTTCTGATTCCAGAGGGTGTCCTTCAGCACATAAAGCAGTATTCTTTTGGCTATGGGATATAATCATTATTGGTACTCAGGAAACAATTAATAGAGTACCCTTGTTTGAAAGGTATTTTGGTTGAGAGCATAAGCGGGGGTCTTGAGCGTGCAGCGTGGAAAAAACTGAGTGGGTAAGGACAGTATAAATACCACTCACGATTAGAAAGAAGGGAGCCTTACTTGTTTTGATGTAGATGGAGTCTTACGATGTGAGAGAGAGAGAGAGAGAGAGAGAGAGAGAGAGAGAGAGAGAGAGATAGTCTCAGTTAGGCAGTTTTCAGCAGTAGCAACTTTTGGCAGAGGCAAGTTAAGTTAAGACGTAGGATTTAGTTTTTTTAGATAGTTGAAGTTGTTTGGCTGGAAACGCTGTAAGTATGGTTTTCATTGTATAAGTACACTGTGAGGTTTTCTTCCATATGGCGTAGTTTTCTCACGCCGGGAATTGTCATTGTAAACGTCTTTCCAGCCTGATGGGCTACGTTTCCATCCTCATAATTTCATCCCTCATTTTTCCCATCAATAAACTTGTGTTGTCTGAATATAAAAACTACACCACTGGCTCTGTTGAAACTCTCAGTGTTTGACAAGTTTTGTTTATGCTGGGAGACTGTCAAGTTCAGTTAAGTTGTTGTATCAGTATTATTCTGTGGACTTGAAAGCCTGGGAGTCTTGTTGGATTTTCTTAGTGTGTAACAGAGAAAATTAGGTTGTCTTATAGCACCAACAACAAGAAGTAATTTCTCAGATGAAAGGAAAAATTGCACTCCACAAGAAGACTAATCACCCAGTAGAATATGGGTTCAGTTGAGTTACAGCAAAACAATATTCCTCAGTGGCATGATACTATTTTACACACACCACACAGAATAACACATTCTCCCACAAATGCGCTGATGACTTTCTATACTACACTAGCCTTCATGCCACACGACACTACAGCTGTACAAGATAATGCGTTATCACAATGGCTACTCTACTCACAATGCTGGGGAGTCATGCGGGGTGGTCTGTCTGGAGGGGGTGGAGGAAGCATAGGGACGTGTCTTGCTGCTTTTACTCTTTTTCTTGCTCAGGCGACCCAGGCTCATGGTCCGTTTCAGAGACCCCATCAGGGAGGAGCTAAATATTCAAATGAAGTGGGCGGTACGTAATACATTAATGAAAAGGGTGAGACAGTTCAACAAAATGGGATGAAGGTGTGGGAAAGGAAGAAAAAAAAAGGTAATTATTTTTTAAAAAGTAAATAGTTTTCCAATGCAGTATCTCTTAACCCGTTCCTATCCTGTAATAGACATGCCACAGAGAAATCAGTTTTGTGGCTTCAGTTGTGTGGCCTAAATTCTTCTCTTGACAGGCAACTCTTTTGATTCTTTTAGGAAGGTTATTTTTCTGTTGGTGGGGGGCGAATTATGAGAGAAAAATTTCAGACAGCGACCACATGAAATCAAAAGGGAAAAAGCAAATGTCGCAATGACATGGGGGGGGGGGGGGGGGGGAGTCAAATAAAACTGCAAATGCATATAAAAAAACTGGAAAACTTTCATTAAAAACAAAAGGATGGAAAAGGGTTAAGATAATTGTAAAACTATACATGTACAGGAATACTAGAAGTAAATGTATTTAATATTCAAACAAAAGCGTGTTGTAATGTTTAAACAAAATGAAGTAGTTGTAATACGTTTTACTGTGTCTGTTTGTTTGTTTTTTTATTTTGTCTCGCTCAACAAACACGCTAAATCTATCACAGCTTCAAGTTCTTTCATGATATAAATATATCAGACTGATGAGAACTTACTATCTATCTATGTATATACGCCCCCCCCCCCTCTTTTTTTTTGCTTTTACTTCTCTAATTTCACTTTTCTATTTCTTGTTATTTATTTATGACAGGAAAGCTACTATTACCCTACAGCACAGTGCAGAGCATGAAAACTGTCAGAAATGATAATACACGTGGATTAATGCTCATCTACTATTGGAAACGTGAGCCCTCCTCGTTACAGTTCTAACAATCACACACACTTCTATCTCATGCCAACACGCTGTCCGATCTAGCAGCATTAGCTGACATGCTGCCGTCTGGATTGGCGAACCACACGTGATCAAGACCCTATCTCACCCCTCATCTGGTGCCCTTCAGTGACAGGTCTGGCCTGGCTAACAGGACGGGGATCGTCACAGCCCCCCACGGTGGGGTACTCTGCTAAAGAAGTAAAGCCCATTCTCTGCTTTTAGGCTACACTCAGGAAACTGAAAAAAATATCTGCCAGGTCCCGCTCCCAAGCCGACACAATGCGGTGCTTCAACAACATCCTCCTCGGCTGCACGGAACACCTGCTCGCAGTTTCGGGATGACTGAAGACAAGACAAAACATCTCGTGCTATGAGGATGCTGGCTCGAAAAAGCTAGATAGAACCTGTGCTAATTAGCGTTAACGGTTTTTTCTCTCCCTTGTAATTCAATTCCCTGCTAAGACGCTTTTAGATTTTCTACTAAATTTATCACTTATTTTTAGCTTTCCAGCGTGCTACTCTAGTGCTATGAAATAAGCTGAGTGTTCAAAACTAGGAAATGGTGTAGTTTAAAATTATAAGTGTTTTTTTTTCTTTGTCCTTTTAATTAGTTATTTAGCTGAAACTGAGTGCTCTAATAAGCAAACTCTACGTATAAGTGAAGTGCGCATAAGTGGAACACGATGTTTCATATATGATGTGCTGGATTCTTGTGCATAATATGTGAGAATTTCTGTATAATTTACGAAATGTTGTGAAGATAAGAGGGCTCTTGGTAATTAATGATGTGTTAGTGGATTGTAGCTTGAGCCAATTATGACAGTTTACATTAAGATGGCTTATATATATATATATATATATACATACACCACATGTGATTACAGATGTACGAGTAAATAATTATGTTATTTTTTCAGCTGCAGAAATGGCAATGGGATAGCCACGATTAAGGATTAAAACAATGATACAAACAGTAAATTGCATAATGAAAATTTTTCTGCTATAAAATTTATAGAGATCAGCTATATCCGTTTTTATGCAACAGTTTAGGATACAAAACTGAACTTCAGAAATTGTATTACTGGACAACGTCCACCAAATAATTCTTAATAAATTTTTCCTACAGAACAATTTCAAAGAACTGATTTACTAACTAACGGCTAATTGAAAGAACTGATTTACTAACAGCTGTTTGAAAGAATTGATTTACTAACTAGCAGCTATTTGAAAGAACTGATTTACTAGCTAGCAGCTATTCGAAAGAACTTATTTACTAACAGCTATTTGAAAGAACGGATTTAGTAACTAACAGCCATTTGAAGGACTGCTTTACTAACTAGCAGCTATTTAAAAGAATTGATTTACTAACTAGCAGCTATTTAAAAGAATTGTTTTACTAACTAGCAGCTATTTGAAAGAACTGATTTACTAATAGCTATATGATGGAACTGATTTATTAACTAGCAGCTATTTTAAAGAACTGATTTACTAACTAGTAGCTATTGAAATGACTGATTTACTAACTAGCACCTATTTTAAAGAACTGATTAACTAACTAGCAGCTGTTTGAAAGAACTGATTTACTAACAGTTATTGAAAGGATTGATTTACTAGCAGGTGCTTGAAAGAAATGATTTATGAACTGGCAGCTATTTGAAGAACTGATTTACTAATTAACAACAATTTAATAGAACTTATTTACATGCTAACCATCATGCAAGGAATTTAAAAATAGGTTTGTAAGTTGTCATTTCTGGTAATGTGATGCAAGATGCACATGCAAAGTTCCTGTACTGAAGTCTCTAATGGGGTGTGAATCATAACAGCACTCGACAGTTAATGCAGAAAATTTATAAGAAATAAATGTATAACAAAATATAATAAATTTAACACAAACTAAAGGTTTACGCTAGCACTTTTGTTTCCTAATGTAAAGAAAATATGGCTCGCTGGATGCTTAAAATCATAATACAAAACGAAACAAAAATTGAATAAAAATTTAGAAAGCTTCAATTATAAAGCAGGAGGCAGGAGTTAAAGTTCTTTCCTTCGTGTAGATACCAAAAACAGTGGACCATTATTCCCTCTAATCTGCGCGCCTGCGCGGCCGCGCAGAAAAAAAAAATCATACCGTGCACAAAAATTTTGGAGCTGCGCGCAAAAAAAAAAAAAAAAGAAGAAGGAGAAAAATAGAAACTGCTACTTTTATTTTCCAGTTTCCAGATGTTACTCCGCGCTTTAATTGCAATAACGAAAAATACAACGATGGTACATGTTTTTCCTTTACTGTTTCTTTCTTGTTGAGAAATTACTTTTAGATCGGATGTTTCAGCTGGTCTTTTATAGCGTAGTTTCTGTAGTACAATAAGCAGAATCGTGACGAGGCAAGTGGGCACACAGAGAATAGAGGGTGATTAAAATAAACGAGCAGATGAATTTCCACTGCGTGGTGGAAAAGGAGAATGTCCATTGAGCTGCTCAGATATGCAAATTGATCCTGGTAACTAACACCAGACGTCGTGACCACCAAAATTTAGAGCCAAACTTTTTTTTTAAAAGTAACTGACAGCAGGTTTATCCTGTTATTAAATGTACAAGCATTATATATATATATATATAATATATATATATATATATATATATATAATATATATATATATATGCACACACAACATTTTTTCCACATGGACTGAACATTTTGCACACAGACTGCAAAATCTTAGAAGGAACACTGCTGTGGACATGTGTGTATATATTAATCATACGTATATTAATCATGTGAATCAAATGAGAATTTCGTGCAAAGTAACGGGCACAGACATTTTCCACTAGCTCAGAAAACCGATATCTCTGCACATATAAATACAGGACGGTACACTGGGGGTATATTATTTATTTAACCCCCAAAAAAAATGAACTGAAGAATATTGTTTTCTTCACGTCACGTATGAAAACACAGAGAAATGCTACACGGTATTTAGATTAAGTTTATATTTAGAGAGCGAAAAGGCAGTTTGTTGTATGTATAGTCCCTGATCTCTACTCAAAGCAGATGGTGCTACTATCTGAAGGGAAGAGCATACACTGTCCTCATGTTCACCCTGAGTTCTGCTGCTAACAGCCCCTGCCAACAGTTAAAGATCCCCGCTATTTCCTGCCATTTTTATCGCCGCACATCACAGCTCCTCACTGCCTGGTTTCTCGCCAGTTTTTTGTTTGCTGTGACCAGACTTTTGTTGACCTGACCACTTGTCAAGAGGCTGCTAGTTTAAACGAAGTCCAGACTCGGGGATCAAGACTTGCGTAGGGGGTCAGAAAAATACACCCCCCCCCCCCACACACACACCCCTGTATAAACTACTCGAAAAATCGATTGAGAGGTTTTACAAACTGTGAACAAAAGATGTAGCTAGGAAGAAAGTCACCTGCGGATCTCCTAATCAAGTCTAAAGACAGGAGATTGTGGAGAGAAATGATCGCCTACGTCACGCGGCATGGCACTTGAACTATATATATATATAGTGCCGGTGACTTTCTTCCTAGCCACATTGACAGCCCACAATAATTAGTGTATAAGTATACAACTTTACACGAAGCAGCCCCTCTTCCTCAATCATCTGTTTCAACTTCTCCCAGCTAGGTCAACATTGTATCACTGTCTCTCCCCTCCCCGGTTCCCCATCCACCACCCCCAGTTACAACCCACCAACCACATATCACAGGTCTCTATTTAAACAGTCTCCATGTTCTACTAACTCCATTCCTGACACACACCGCCGGACAAGTCACATCTTACAATTTACAGCTAAGTACTCTTTAAAAAAATTTTTTTTTTGAATAGTATTCATGTGAATCTATACTTTATCTCCTCTCTCTATTTTTTCGTCCTGTATGCTTTTGTATGATTAAGGCTCACGCCGAAACATCACAACTTTGTAATCGTTAAGTAATAAAGCTGCTCCTACTTTTTCCTATTTTACACATTGGCAGCCTGTCCAGTAACTTCTCTCTCTGTCTTCCTCTGTCTCTTCTTCCTTTAATTTTTCCAGTTGCCACAGTGTGTTCCAGTTTTCCTCTTCTCAGGAAATGTCCTATAAATCTCGCTTGTCTGCCTCTGATCTTTGCTGTAATTTGCTTTTTAACTCTAGCCTCTCTTAAGCCTTCTTCGTTGGTTTTCTTAGCTATCCATGGTAAACATCCTTCTTATAAACCACATCTCCATGGTCTCCATTTCTCGTTGTACTCTCTTATTCATAGACCATGCTTCACATCCATAAAACAGAATTGGCTCGATGTAACATCTAAGTACTCGGAATCTTGTTTCCATTGATATGTATCTGTTGCACAATGAGTCTGGAATGCTGACTCTGCAGGAGCACGTCTGCTTTTTATTTCACTGTGACATTTCCCATCAGCTGTTATAATCGTTCCTAAGTACTTGAATCTATCAACTTGTTTCAGATTTGTGCCATCGATGGTAATGCTACATTTTGGTGTTATTCTTTTCTTTGAGATGACCATCACTTCAGTCTTCTTTTTGTTCAGGCTGAGCCCTTTATTTTTACTTTCACGAACCACGATGCCCGGAAGAGCCTGTAGCCCCCCCCCCCCCTTTTCACTTTTAGCAATCAGGACTGTGTCGTCTGTATATCTTAAGTTGTTATGGTTGTACCTGCCAATTGATATTCCTGGCATGCTCTCTATATTTCTCATTATGTTTTCACTGTCAAGGAGAAGAAGTCTGGAGATAAAACACATCCTTGTCTCACTCCCAATTTTTATGTCTGGAATGCTCCTATTTGATTCTAAACCCTCATTGCTGCTGATTGCTGCCAATATATGTTTTTGATAAGTTTCAGATCTTTCCCATCTATGTTGATGTCTTCCAGCATTCTTATAATTTCTGTGTGTCTCACTTTACCAAATGCTTTACAGTAGTCTATGAAGCATAAGTATAGGTCAATCTTTACTTCTATTGATCTCTATATTAATGTTCTTATTATATAAATGGCGTTACTTGCAACTTTTCCTTCGATGAAGCCTCATTGTTCCTCAGTGATTTCTAGTTTTATTTTGCTCCTAACTCTTCTCATAACAATACAAAGCAGGATTTTGGTAACATGGCTCATAAGACTAATGGTTTGATGGTTTTCACATTCAACTGCACCTTGTTTCTTTGGTAGGGGTATGAAAATTGATTGCAAAAGTCCTGATGGGACATAGTTACTGTTATAGATGTCATTCAACAATCTGGTAATTATTTCTATGCCAACCTCTCCTAATGCTTCCAATTCTTCCTTGGTGATTTTATCTGGTCCTGGTGCTTTGTTGTTTTTCAGGTGTTTGATGGCTTCTTCCACTTCTGTTTTTAATATGTGAGGCCCTTCATTATTATTTCGTATATCTATTTCACTTCTATTGTCCTCATAGAGTTCTCTAATGTATTTGCTCCATCTTGCCATTATTTCATCTCTGTCCATTATTGTATGCCCCTCCTTTTACTTCAGGTAACCAGTCTTGTGGTATGTCCTTTTGTTTGTTAACTCCTTTATATGCTTGTACATATCTCTTCGGGTAGATGAGACTCATTAGTCTTGGTTGGCAGCTCACCTAGGAGAAGGAAAACTGATTTCAAACCCTCTGCTGCCTTGCCGGGTAGGCTCTGGCCAGAGTCAAAGGCTAGCGGAGTAAACCATAAACAAACTGGTGGAAGGCAAGGGGAAACCAACACTGTACATTCCCAAGAACAATCATGACAATCTACAATTTTCTTTGAATCATAACGATGTTAATGGGGGTTCCAGTGGAACCACCTCATCTGGTAGGGACCATCATATGTGACAAGTGATACCAGATTGTCATCCAACTACTGTATGCAAAGAAAACAAAAGCAACACCACAGTAATTGCAACATGGAACATTAGAACATTAACAGAACTTGGAAAACATCGAACAAGAAATGAAAAAAATGGAAATTAACATCCTTGGTTTATGTGAAATGATATGGACTGGAGCAGGAAGCAGAGGTCATAAAGACGTCACAATAATATATTCCGGTGGAAACCAGTGTAGAAATGGAGTTGGCATAATACTGGATAAGAAGACAGCAAGAACTGTGAAAGGCTTCTGGTGCATATCAGACAGAGTGTTAATAGTTAAATTACAGGGCCACCCAATGGACACAAATCTCATCCAAGTATACGCACCAACTTCAGAAAGCTCTGATGATGAGATAAATGAATTTTACAACAATCTGGACACGGACATGAAACAGTGCAAACCATGAGAAGTAAACTTTGTGCTGGGTGATTTAAACACAAAAGTAGGGACTGAACAGGACAATGAAGGTACTGGCAGGTATGGACTAGGTATCAGAAATACAAGAGGTGAGATGTTGATTGAGTGGGCAGAAAAGAATAAAATGATAATAGGAAATACTTGGTTTCAACAGCACCCTAGATGACTATGGACATGGAAAAGCCCAAATAATAACATACATAATCAGATAGATTACATTATGATCAACATAAGATTCAGGAACTCACTAATATCCGTGAAAACAAGACCAAGTGCAGATTGCAACAGTGACCACATCCCAGTCGTAGGAAAAGTGATAATCAGCCTAAAGAGGTTAAAAGTAGCAGCTAAAAACAAAGAACTAGATAGAGAGCTGTTACGGAAAGATAAAGCAATACAAGAACAATATAGAACATAATAGATATAATGCTACGGAGAAGAATGAAACGATTGATGAACAATGGAATATGCTCAAAGACTCTATTCAGCAAACATCTATTGAAATCTTACCTCCAAATAAAAAACACGCTAAACAAGAGTGGGTGACAGAAGAAATTTTGCAACTAATGGATCAGAGAAGAAGTCTTAAGGATTATAAAGATGAATATGACAAAATAAATAAAGAAATAAGACACAAATGCAATAAAGCTAAGGAAGAGTGGCTAAATAAGAAATATATATATTTGGGGCTTCCACAAGGGTTTTCCACAAACATCTGTACTCTGATTTTCTTTTCCGCTCTTGCCCAGGTGTATGGCTACATAATGATATATTAACTCATATACTAACATAAGAAAGACTTCACAAAAACAGCTGCATAATAAACAGAACCGTCATCTTTTTTTGAAAAGGAAAGTCTCTTTCTTTAATTAAGCTTATAGTTATATTTAGAACTCAATTTCCAAAAACTGAAATAAAGTCGATAAAAGCGATTATTGTATTTGCATTTTAAGTTGATAGTAACGGTTGGTGTTGAAAAAAAATGTAATGTACTATAAAACAATGTGAGACACTTAAAAAATAACTTGGATTAAAAACAAAATTCCCACCTTTCTTCGTTTTCCTGGAATTCCTCCACTTTCTGTTTGGTTTTCTCAGAAAGAAAGCGACTTCGCTTCATCGCTGCCTCCCTAGATCTCCTGACCTTTTCTGAAGACGACGAGAATCTGTCTCTCGAAAGACTCATTTTCTGGCGACGTGCTAAAGGATCAACTCAGCTGGCCTAAGTACCACATACATAAATCTATGGCAGTGAAATGCTTTCGCAAACGTCGAATCTGTTTCATGCAAACTTACAGACGCCGCGTGATGGCAATATCCTTTTGAAAACCAGTAACCAGAATATATGCTCTTTGATCCAGTTCTCTATTATTCATAAATTGGAGCTTCAGTATTCCCTGTCATTCGACAATATGAGCAAATTTCAACTGTTCCGCGGAAAATTTCACACATATAACAGGGCTGCCATATGAAGTTCCACTTGTCCATGACCTATTAGGGTCTACAACTCCAAACACTCTCACATCTACTTAGGAATGTATATTTCAGTGTAGCACCATCTCGTTTTTGAACATCATTCAATATTTGCCTTCCTGTATGAAGTCAATTCCCTGAACAACGAGGACGCGGTGCTCGTAACAAAGCACATGCAGTTTATAAAAATCACCTATAATAAATAACACGTAGTTTATACAATCACGTAATAATAAGTAATTACTGAAATATACTTCTCTTACTTTGTCACAGAAGATGCTTTTAAAAAAATCCATCACTCGTGGCTGTGAAAGAAGTCGGCGATCGCACGTCCTACAAGAGTCGATGGCATGTCCTACAAGAGTCGATCTCACGTCCTACAAGAGTCGATCGTACGTCCTACAAGAGTCGATCGTACGTCCTACAAGAGTCGATCGCACGTCCTACAAGAGTCGATGGCATGTCCTACAAGAGTCGATGGCATGTCCTACAAGAGTCGATCGCACGTCCTACAAGAGTCGATCGCACGTCCTACAAGAGTCGATGGCTCTTATTATTTTTCTTTCCTTCTCACGTCTAAAATGCTTTGTCTACCTTTTTTGTCGAGGCTAACAATACAACACTGTACTCTTATCACTTTACTGTGCGCAAGCTACAACATATATACATCTGGTCACCGGGCCTTTTTGTGTCATATCAACACCAGAAGCAAACGACTGCACTATGGCTTCTCTACCATCACATTCTGAAATCATATTTTAAAATATAATACACAAAAAAGGGAGGAGGGAGGCGTTCTCCGAACAAACAGCTCGCGATGAGACTCTGAAACGAGGTGAGACCATAGACCTTTTAGCTGAACTCTACGAACAAAACCACCGGGACCACGATAGTAAAGGTACTCGCAGAACGTGATAATCGCTTCTGTAAACAGCGCTGCCTAGAACAGTTCTTCCTGTGTGCCTTTCCCACGAAGAGAATCAAACCTCGCGTTCGTGGTAACTGTTAAAGGTATGTGTATTTTTCCACCAACATAAACCCTGCCTTACTGAAGTGTTTATTTTATAATGTATTATGTATAAATATGGAAAGTCTATGAAACCTTATCTTTATATTAAAATGTGTCAATATATATATATTTTTTTCAATTCAATGTTTAGTTCTCATCCACGCAGTGTCCTCATGTGATTTTCCAGATATACTCTTGCCACGTCATATACATCTTTTTTATGTTTCATTCCGACGAACACGGAAAATAACTTGGAGATGACCGATGGCGAACACGGAAAATAACTTGGAGACGACCGACGGCGAACACGGAAAATAACTTGGAAATGATCGATGATGACTAATATTTCGCGGGAATATGGAACTATAAACCGAAAGATAATACGAGGACTTGAAGATATGTAGCATGGCCTTGTAAGTAATGATTATAGTATTATTATTATTATTAATGATACGATTAGGAAGTGATTATTAATATAATTATGAATATATTGCTGGCACAATAGTAACATCAAATAGCAAGAGGGAAAAAATAGGAAATTTAGAGAAAGGCTGGAGAGGTAAAACTCCCGCGACATAATATTAGGACAAGACGCTCAGAAGAGTAGATACTTAGAAATGCAAAGCGCTAATCAAAGGTAAACTGGACACTGTGACGCAGAGAGATAGGAAATATAAAGGAAGGACGCTCGGAAGTAAATTAGTCCAGTACTAACAACGCGATCACTCGCAAACACACGAACAGCTAGCCGAGCTCGAAAATTTACACACTGACACTTGCTGGATGGAGGAAAGGTCAAGGGTCTTGGTAGCGACAGAACAGAGAACGGACTAATCCTGAAACATACGCCAGAAAAGAGATAGTGGCCTTAATTAAAATTAACAATTAGACGGACTTAACGCGACGAACACGAAGACACGGATACTAATTTTATGACGCTATTTGTTTTGAAACAAAGGAGTAGACCGACTAGGTCCGATGATCAATTAAATATTTAGATGCATAGCCTACTCGACAACTGACTTACGACATAGAAGTCAGGGAGGTCATCTTACAGGACGCAGCGAGAGAAGGAAGATGGTAGATCACCAGGTTGACAGGAAAGAATAAGACAAGAAAGAGAACGAGAAGCAGTGTTGGGCTGAAGATGTGTTTCATGTGATTTTGAAGACTTGTTACTGTGAAACTTCGAGTATCGGGATTTAGTCGAAGAATTAGTAGACCACGTATTGTAGGTCTGATATAGCACTGAGTAGGAAATGTTCTCGTATGAAATATAGAATACTGTAAAGTTGAGAACACTGCGGAAATACTGCATGTAGAATATGAGAAAGTTTGATATTGTGAACAAATGATTATGTGCTACAACGATAAATCTAACGAAGTTTATGTCATATTACCTCATATTTCAAGTGATGTTATCGACGATTCATCTTGATCTTATTTGTCAGAATAAACGAATTCAGTCAACTTTTTATCGGACTTGCTCTGATCTAGCTAATGTTGTTAGTGTTTGTGAAAACCTCCATGTGTTAATGATAACAGATTCAAAGAACATATGATATCATCAACATGAATAATTTCCAACAATATACAACAACTGAACTACGCAAACTTAAACTGTTATAGACAGCTTGATCAAATACCATGCTAACAGTGAGCAGACAAAGAAGATAAAGAACAGAAGACATAGAAGATTGCCACAACCAGAAGTATATGCAGAAGAACCTTTTAAACAGAACTCCAAACGCCAGAACAACCAAAACGGAAACACAAAGATTAAACTGAAGACTGGGATTCTCCTGAGAACAGAGTGTGACGATACATCGCGAAAGCTTTTCTCTGTTGACACTACTGCGAACGGAAACTTCAGATAGTCTAAATAAAGACAGGAGCCGTTTATCTGGCCCATATGTTTTCTCACTGCTAATATTTCCATCACACTTCACACGTAAATTAAAGGATATTTCCTCCATATTTCAAATCTGAACTACTTCACTAGACAGTTCTACGTCAGAAGACAGGAACACTGTCAGTAAACAAACACACTCGTCGCCGAGTCCAAACTTCCTCGTGAACGAAACAAGAAAGCACAAGCAAACAATGAAGAACCAGGGTGCGGTGCTGTGACATTTAAATCCAGATCAGGCCACATTACTCTCTCTGCTGTTGCTGCTGGAAAATTTTCTGCGAAACAAGCTCATAAATACTGGCTGCCAGCATGCAGCAGAACTGGCGGGTGAGGATTGTGTGTCTGCGTGTATATACAGGGGATTAAGATGCCGGCTTTTTTCATTTCCCAGACAGCATCGTGCCAGCATGTGGGAACCTTTCACATGCATCTGACGAGTTTAGGTTTAAATCTGAGATATAATTATATAAACTACGTCTGTTTTTTGCGGTTTGCTCGGCGTTTAACAATAATGGCAGTGTTCGTTTTGTCTGGAGCTGGAGATTTCAGCCGCTGTGGAACTTGATGAGCATCGTCTTACGACCGATCTTAGCAATGCGTTCACTGCAACAATAACGTTTATGTTTTGAGATCGATTCCTCTTTGTATTTGCGGCTTTTCTCGTCGGATTTGGCCCTCGCTCCCAAGTCGGTATTTCACACTGCATCAACTAAGTAGAGAGTGCAGGCACGGAGGACGTGATCTGTGAGAGACGTTGGACGGGAAACAAGAGCAGGCTGACTGTTACATCACATGAGAACAGGAGACATGTTCCAGTTCACAACAGAACTGCCACTTGGCACGGGGGTGGGGTGCGGACGTGAGGAGGCGGGAAGAGTAAGAGAGAGAAAGGGACAGAAACAACGAGAGAGAGAATGAATGAATGAATAATCTTTATTTTTCAAGGGTAAAGAACTGGGCACGCAGGCCCGTCTTACATTCTGCCCTTCATCACTCCATCTTTCATTCTTCCCACACACTTGATTTAATACAAAAATACAAATTAAATTAGGAAAAACATATCAAAAGAGTCTAAGATTTATCTACTACATTCAAGGTAAAAGAGAATAAGTCATTAACCTAATAAAATAGCACTCACGCACACATACACACGCAGACATATACATAAATAAAAATACAATGTAAATACAGAGAGAGAGATAGGGAGGGAGAGAGAGACAGAAAAGATTAAAAAAAAGAAAACCAGAGAGAGAAAAGAGAAAGAAATGAGAAGAAAAGTGAGGGGAAAAAAACAAGAGAGAGAAGAGAGACAGACAGAAAAAAAAGAGAAGAAAAGAGAGACAGAAAAAGAAAATTGAGAAAGAAAGAGAGAGGGTGAGAAAGTTGGAAAGAAAAAAAACAAGAGAGAGAGAGGCGCTCAAGTGCAGATAATTAGGATTTAGTTCAACAGTCACTCCCCCACACCCCACCCCGGCCCACCCACCCACACACACACACACCCCCCACCCCACCCCCCCCCACACACACAGAAAAAGAAAATCTGAGAATTAAAATACTTCCTAATATAAAGAGGCATAATACAATAATGAAAACCAGACTAGAGGGGAAAGCAGCAGCAAAAACAGCAAGTAGTCGACCACGCTATAGACGGGTCCTACACTTGAACAAATTTTGTTGAGAAGTTCTGGTAGATGGGAACTGGAACAAATTTACTCTGTATTTCTGAAAACATGGGCTGGATTAGAAATGAGTCATTTTTTTTATCTTACTTAGACTATGTCACGTACTGCACTGAACACTGTTTACGTTAAGTGTGCAAGATCTGCCAACATTGTTTAGCGTTAAGTGTGCAAGATCTGCCAACATTGTTTAGCGTTAAGTGTGCACAATCTGCCAACATTGTTTAGCGTTAGGTGTGCACAATCTGCAACATTGTTTAGCGTTAGGTGTGCAAAATCTGCAACATTGTTTAGCGTTAGGTGTGCAAGATCTACCAACATTGTTTAGCGTTAGGTGTGCAAGATCTACCAACATTGCCGATGTTGTTTAGAATAAAAGAGTTCAAACCTTAGCACCCTACCCAAACCTCTATTGATTTCTTTGTAACAGAGGTGCCTAAATCATTCCTACTTCATCCCCAGTAAATCCACTGGAGACAGGTCAGGGGACGCGTCGGGACTGCTCCAGCAAAAAATAAGCTCAATATTAGAGATATTTATTTAAAAACAGAAAACATTAACAATAACCGCAAACGGACGCTCCAAGAAGACTCTGTGTGTGTGTGTGGGGGGGGGGGGAGGAGAGAACCGCGCTTGAAAGAGCAACGGAAAGGTCACTCCACTTCAAGAGCACCAACTCGTAAACCTGACTCAGCACTGAGCAATGCGGATTAACGTGTGACCAGGCATGTCCTACCAACCAATTATTATATGTGAGCAATCAGCAATTCTGGGACACCTAGAAAAGCGGGACGCTACAAGATGAGGGTGAGCTGTGGGGGAGGAAGGGTGGAACTTAAGCTAAGGAGAGGCAGCACTAAATGAACTACTACAATACACATATGGGACAACAGCAATGTTCCCTATAAGCTGCGCACCTGCGCACAGAAAAAAAAAAAGAAACTGCTACTTTTATTTTCCAGTTTCCAGATGTTGCTCCGCGCTATAATTGCGATCAAGAAAACTACAACGATGGTACATGTTTTTCCTTTACTGTTTCTTTCTTATTGAGAAATTACTTTCAGATCGGATGTTTCAGCTGGTCTTTTATAGCCTAGTTTCGGTAGTACTGTAGCAGAATCATGACGAGGCAAGTAAGCACACACAGAATAGAGGGTAATTAAAATAAACGAGCAGATGAATTTCCACTGCTGAAAAGTACAGCAGATCTATTCTGTTATTAAATGTAATGCCGAGTGAGTGAGTGAAAGTGTGAGTGAGTGAGTGAGCGTTCGTGCGTGCGTGTAATCACGTTGTTACTACGCACATTTCACATGCAATATTATTTTGCACACGAGCTGAACATTTTGCACACAGACCACAAACCCCCTAGAGGGAACACTGGACAACATTACAATCTCTAGAGAGTATTCTAGAACTCCTGTCGACGCTGACGTTTGTGAAGACGATCCAAGTGTTTTGACTACAAGTCTAGCAGATGAACGCGAGAGGTGGAGGAGGATGAGGAAACCAACTAGATACAAGAGAGGAAAATATCTCCATATACTCCCCCCTCCCATGGCTGTGAAGGGTGAAGCCTGCTAAAGAAGATGTCTGCACATCCCATTATTAACTCTACTCAAGGAGAGACCATGGCTTCTGAACCTGATGTTTCAGTGCCAGTATATAAGTTGATGTTCAGTGCCAGTATATAAGTTGATGTTCAGTGCCAGTATATAAGATGATGTTCAGTGCCAGTATATAAGTTGATGTTCAGTGCCAGTATATAAGATGATGTTCAGTGCCATTATATAAGCTGATGTTCAGTGCCAGTATATAAGCTGATGTTCAGTGCCAGTATACAAGTTGATGTTCAGTGCCAGTATATAAGCTGATGTTCAGTGCCAGTATATAAGTTGATGTTCAGTGCCAGTATATAAGCTGATGTTCAGTGCCATTATATAAGCTGATGTTCAGTGCCAGTATATAAGCTGATGTTCAGTGCCAGTATACAAGTTGATGTTCAGTGCCAGTATATAAGCTGATGTTCAGTGCCAGTATATAAGCTGATGTTCAGTGCCATTATATAAGCTGATGTTCAGTGCCAGTATATAAGCTGATGTTCAGTGCCAATATACAAGTTGATGTTCAGTGCCAGTATACAAGTTGATGTTCAGTGCCAATATACAAGTTGATGTTCAGTGCCAGTATTATAACCTGATGTTCAGTGCCAGTATATAAGTTGATGTTCAGTGCCAGTATATAAGTTGATGTTCAGTGCCAGTATATAAGTTGATGTTCAGTGCCAGTATATAAGCTGATGTTCAGTGCCAGTATTATAACCTGATTTTCTGCAAGATTACGCCCAGACTGTTTCTTGCAGTTGCAGAGACATTCCTGACTGGCCATTACAGGATAAAAGGAAAGCAATAACTCTTTCTCTTTGCAAGAAAGTCTTCCCCAGGTACACAGCACGACGAGGGGTAAAAAATGGATACAGATATGAGAGAGAGAGAGAGAGAGAGAGAGAGAGAGAGACGCCACTAAAGGCATAACGTGCATATGGTGTCAGCGCTGATGTTTCTTGGCGTGCTGACACACAAGAGAGTGATGTGGTCAGCATCAATATGCCCTCTACTGCTCTGCCGTTCGTGCGCTAAATTTTCAACCGGTGTGCAAATATATTCATAAATAAACACTGAGTGCGCAATTGTGCGTCGCAACGTCAAATTAAAAGTAGAAGTTAAAGTTCTAGTAGAAAAAAAAATGGAAGAAAATCAAGAGAATGAATTCATACATAGCTATCGTATTTATCTTCAGCGCTAGCATAGCACAGATTAATATCAAGAAATTGACACATAAAACTATCAGTTTATTTATTTATTTAATTATTATTATTTTTTGTAATGAAATGTCGTCCGCGGCAGGAGCTCTCTGGGCGAGCGACTGCGCTGCCGCACAGCTTAGTGGGAACATCGCCCATAACTCCCTTCCACAATGCACTTGCTCAAACAGAGGAAAAAAAATATCATCATAATCTTTCTAGCCATATATGAAAACGTGCATGTGTGGTATGGCTAGCCTGTTACGCCAAAAATGGAACATAATCCAACAATCACATATAAGAGACTGCTTTGTGTAATGTTACTCTTGAAAATGTCAAGTGCTTTCTCTCTCCACCCCCCCACCCCACCTCTACCATAAGAATTATGTCACGATCGGGAAAGGAAACAGACACGCGCCTAACAGGAAAGTTCACGAAGTGGAAGTATAACTGATATTTGAAATGCACTTAGTGCACAATAGTATAGCCATGACGTTCACAACCAGCTGGAATGTTAAAGTTCGATGTACCAGCAAAATATATATGGTCAGACAACAGTAGGTCAGGTCAATGCAAGTGGTAATACCGTAGATAATCAGAGCGGGCGCCTAGGTGGTTAGCATGGCAAATATATTGTAGGCATAATTGCATCCAATAGCATCATAAAAAGTAAATAGGAAAATTAGAGCAAGGTAGAAAAACAAACTTCCTTGACACTGTATGACTGGACACTGTGACACGAGTAAACAGAATAGAAAAGACGAATAGAAAAGGCAGACACAATGAAAAGCGAGAACACAATAAAACCTCCGACATGAAAGAGCAAGATAAAGACTTAGGTAAATGATAATAGTGTAGACGGAACTGATGCAGACTGACACGCATGACACCTATTAGCGTTAGGACGCTATTGGACACAGTTTTTAAATAAAGAAGTGATCAACTCGGCCAGCTGACCAATTAAATATTTAGAGGCGTGGCCTATTGAACAATTGACTTATGACAAATGGGTATGTGGTTCAACGACGAAATTAACGAAGATTATGTCATATTACATCTTAGTACAAGTGATGTTGTGAATTCTAAGTCGAATACCTTATTTGTCAGAATAAATGAATTCAAGGAGCATTTTCATCGGATCTGATCTAGTGAATGTGGTAATGCGTGTGAGACCTCGATGTGCTATGATCAGAGAACCAAAGAACATTTCTACCATCAGTCATTAAAAGAAAATTCACACAATCTATCAGTATTATGCAGGCACAGCAGCCATGATCACGATTCTCGCTAGGAAAGCCCGGCTGGAGACTGCCAAGTAACCCCAGCCGTAAAACTAGGTGGCCCAGCGCCGTGTGGAGTTCGGAATGTAAAGACGGCGGCCCATGGCGCTGATACCATCATCCTCTAGTGTGTGAACGGGTCCAGGGAAATATGGGGCACGAATACCATATCCCAGATTGCCTGTATGGTATGACAGCCATACGTTCATACATCGCATATGACATGTGGATTAACAAAGTCCAGAGCGATAACATAACTGGAGACATTAAAGACAAGGCTGCCTAGCAACCTAGTGATAAAACCATTACTTCTGTACCTGATACCACATAAAACAATAATGTGGTCAAGTCTCCAGGATTATACGACCAATGCACGAGTACTTTTTTTTCTGCTGTTAAAGAAACTGTCAATCGGTGTGAATTATAAATGATGTATGTGCTGTAACCGGAGATCTTACCAGATTTACTTCAGCTAGAGTTCGTGTTACGAAACCGACAACTGTGATACTGAAGCCGCGACAGTACTGCAGCTCTATCAAGAAGATAAACAAGCAGAACTATGTGTTTTACGCTCACATTAAAATAAATATTAAGCCTTGCGCCCTAGTCACGATCAGCGATCAAAAGCTGTAAGCCTTAGCTATCACAACGTGTCCGAATATAAACCGCTCACACAAATTACCCACACGGACTACTTGGGCTATTAGTCTCATCGTTCTGTGAAAGCCCCCTCCTCACAGTTCTCCATTTTGTCAGCTGTAACTACGCTTCTGAATCCAACACTCAGCCCCTAGTTAAGAATTAAATTACTTGCCTACTCTAACACAATGAACTCTGAAACTGCCTGCATGTAGATCAAAATGAAACTATTTTTAACTGTGATTACTGAAAGGTAATTTCTTGGCTGGCTGAATAATCACAATCTGTTATGAATTCCAAACTAATTTTCCAAAAAGCTGATCTTAACGTTCTGAGAAAAGATATCATTTCCTAGTCTGTACTTTTTTTTCCTGGTAAAACTTTTATGGAACCTTTTTTTTTTAAGCACAGAGACAGACAGACAGAGAGACAGACAGACAGGAACGAGACAGAAAGAAAAAAAGCATGGAGAGAATGTGAGGGAGTTTTTTACTCTATGACTATTGATCTAGGTATCTTGTGAAGGATAAAGACAGACTCTGTGTGTGTGTGAGTGAGTGAGAGAGAGAGAGTGAGAGAGAGAGAGAGAGAGAGAGAGAGAGAGAGCGTCTACTCTATGACTAGTGATCTAGATATCTTGTAAAAGACACCACGATACTGTCTAAGTGTTTTCGGAACCCTGACCTCACCGTGTCTTCATAATGCCTCAAGATCCACTTATACACCCGCCTTGTTCATCTCCCTAGTCTCTTACCCACATTGTTTCCTACCACTGACATAGAGCAACGTATAGTGAGGAAAAGATGTTCTTCATAATTTGGATAGCAAGCTTCCTGTATTCACATCCGTACTAGCCAAGTTTTCCTCATCTCCGCTGTTTTCTCTTCTGTAACGCTTATCCAGTCTCTCCGAGTCTCCCCATATCTCTCTCTCATCTATAGTTCATTGTAATGACTCTCCCATTACACGCCTTCTCTTTTTCATCTTGATTGCGGGTAATAGCAATTTCCGTATCTTCTGCACGATGTCATATCACTGAAGTTATTAATTTCCCGTTTCCTCTGCTCAGATCGGATGCGGAGGGCTTATGTTTCGTCAGTCTGTTGCTTTGTTTTATGTTTGTCTTCTATGTTTCTGAGCCACAGAGAAACACTGTATGGACGTTAGATTTACATAAGCTGGAACTAGGCAGTGTCTTGAAACGATTCATTAGTTTAAATGTATGACAGGACAATGGTACTAGCAGCGTTATTAAAAACGCGTGTTGGTCATTTGCTATGTTTTCCCTAACTCTCCAAGTAATAATAATAATAATACATTTTTAGCACGGCTCCATTACGCATTCGAATGATAAATTTTAATCACAACTCCAAATCTCGAATGAAATCACGCAAGCAAACGCACGTGCTAGGGGAAAGGGGGGGGGGGGGTGGCGGAAAGTGTTTGGACAAAATGAATTTGTCTGAGTGAAGACAAATATAGCACGGGAAAAAAGCAAATATAATTCGGGAGAACAGCAGCTACACTGTGAGCGGTCGCCAGCTTTTTATAGAAGTTAAAACAGGCAAAGACAAAGATCTCCATAATGTTCCAGCGGAAAGCCTAGTCTATCAAGCCCTTCAGTGGAAATGCCTTCTTGTGGCTTTCCGCATTCTCAGTTCTTTAAATGTATCACACAGGTTGCTCAGCTCAGTCGCTGACCTCCTGTAACATCCCCCCCCCCCCCCCAATCAACGATGGTCACTCAAACTCCACTGAAAACTCCCAAACTCCGTTGCAAAACTCTCATGGTTACCATGACACTACGACTCATAAGGCAGTGGAACTGGCGTGGTGGCTACATCTAGTGAGGAACATGGCGCTTAGTTCCTGCTTCGACCATCAATTAGCACAGAGGTTCCCAACCTGTAGTCCCGTGAAACACAAGTGGTCCTCGGAAATACTATCAGGTGGCCCTGCTACTGCGTTATCTATTTGACATTACCTATCACCTACTGAGTACAAACAATGAGGCCTTCGTGGAATTGCGATATTACATACAAGATGGTGGTACCAAACTTACAGATAGCCCTTGGATGTAAAAAGACTGGAAACGCCTAACACATGAAAAAACTCAAAACTCAGACTATTAACTTGGTGATAAGTGCCTTCATAAAATATCGCGCCCCCATATATATATATATATATAGATCTTGGGAGGAAATAAGGACTGGGAATACATCCAGTGTCCTAACGTAGTGTCTCGGTTACTGACAGTAGCGCTTGCTTAGCCAGTCGCCTGGCAAAGACAGGAATGAATTATCTGGCTCTGTTTATTGCTTCACATTTAATGAGGGCTCTACAGCTGTTCTATGGGCGGAAACCAGAGTCGACGGCAAAGGAAAAAAAAAACCGCTGGCCTGTGCCCTTTCCCAGTAACAAAATAACACTGTTTCTCCTCCAACAATATGAATCATCTGACACCGAATTATGATTTCGAGGCCAGAAGAGGTAGCAGTAAAGTCATGGAATGCTTCGCTATGGAGTATTTTCAAAGTTTATAACCACAGCGCTGCTGGTAAGAAGAAAGCCCATGACAAAGCAAATCCAATCCCAAAAGCTGGAAATTTGAATTGCAGGGAGACCAAATGGCAAAACTGACAAATGAGGGATTAATTAGTCCAATTAAAGTGCTGCAGCAATTTCTCAAACCGGATTTCTCGTGGCTAGATGGCAAATACCAGACTAGTTACACGAGTCTGCAAATGTCATCTTACTAAGCTCCATCCACGATATACTAGGGAAAAAAAATTCTCTAACGATGTTTTCAATGTGGACTTTGCGGACAAATCTGCGGCCTAAAGTCATCTGGCCGTGGTGGTTCAGGACTCCTGGAGTTTGTCGCCCTGGCTTGCACGGGATCTGAGTAACAAGCAATATACCCTCTAATATTCGGAGATTCGCCTGGACATTTTCAGTAAAGAAAAACTGCGAAAAATTTGCGTCGTTATGTTAAATTACAAAACATAATTTGAGCATCACAGTCTGTGTGTGTGTGGCTGTGCGGGGGGGGGGGGGGGGGGGGGATTTCTTCTAAGGAAATTAGGAAAACAAACTAATGTAACGCTATCAATATTTGTTTCTTTCAGTGCAACTATAGCACGTATTAACATCCGGAAGTTGAAAACTAAAGGTAGGTTGTGTGTGTGTGCGTGCGTGTGGGATATATATAATTTCGTGCGCGGGATGATTCTCTGTGTGTGCGCGCGCGCGGCCGCGCAACTTAGAGCGAACAATGGTAACACGGGCGAGTTACTTATGACAGAGACATGGCGTTGCTACTGTGTGCTGTGAGAATGGCTGCTGAAAAGCTGTGCAAGACAAGTTCCCAGTAGAAAGAGTAGGGGTTCTATTTTTCTGCCTCAACAGTAAAAATAAATAAAACAAAAAAATAATAATAATAAACAGGAGAGCTACATAAGCCCCGTCTTATTTCAAAGAAAAGAAACTTATCATTCTGGATGGACAATCCGCTCAGACCGGCGAGTACAAGATCCCAGAAAGAGATTACTGTTCTGTTTATGAAGCCGTTTCATTTTTCATAATTAAAAAAAAAAGAGGGACACTCGCCGGGATTGAAAATAAGCCCTCCCCCCCCCACCCCCAACCCCCCACTGTTCAAAGACACGAACGCACAAACTATGATAACACGAAAACAGCTATCTAGTTTCACATTTCCTTTTCTCAAACAGTTTCACACGACCTGTCTTATCCTTCCTGCAAAAACGCTTCGTGGGAAAAAGCTGTTTCGCAAAACAAAATATTTCGAGAAAAAAATCGATATTGCATTAAATAATCTGTTAGAAGGCTATAGCAGTTTTCAAGATACAACAATAAACAGAATTGTTCTGCATGCCATCTTTAAGCAAACGAGTTTTCTAACTGGAAATAACTAGCATGTTATTATTATTCTTATTTTTTTTCTGAAAAGAAAGCTGAATTTATGGAACAGGAGAAATAAACGACATCAGAGTCTCGACTTTCTTTCTTATAGACAAAGTTGTCTGAGAGGATGACGTGTAACAGAGGGCTCACCTGGGCAAGATCGGGAAAAACAAAGAGGCGAGGAACAAGCTTTCGTGGAAAACCCTTGCGAAAGTCCCATGTGCCTTGGGCACTTAAGGTTAAGAGAGAGAGAGAGAGAGAGAGAGAGAGAGAGAGAGAGAGGAAACAGCAGTTCAATAGACGCTTATTGAAATAACTCTTTCTCTATTATTATTTTTTTAATCTCAAACGCTTTTTTGTCTCTTGCATCTTTTTTTATTCTTCAAAATGTATTCACATGTTGATGTTGTTATTGTTGTTGTTGTACGGTAACGTTTGCTCTTAACTGTAGAAGAAAAACACTGACCTGGCCTGGCCAGTCTTCTCCAGCCTGGATTCACGGAAAAGAAACAATTACTTAACTGAAGAACATCAGCTTAGAGTTACACTGGATGTTTTAACATTTACTCGATTGGGGCAGCTGGTTAGCTGTATGAGACAGAGAGGGGAAGATGGGGAGAGAGAGAGAGGAGAGGAGTGAGGACAGTGAGAGAGGGGGAGGAAAGTGAGGGCAGCGATGTGGAGGGGAAGAGGAGAGTAAGAAGAGAGAGAAAAAGAGTCAGCTCTTAAGCGAGTGAGAATGGGAAAGGGAGTGAGGGCAGAGAAAGAGAGGGAGAGAGAGATGAGTGGAAATGGAGAGGTGGGGGGGGGTGAGGGCCACGATTTGGGCTGGGAGGGGGAGGCGTGAGAGCAGGAAGGGAGTGAGAAGAGAGAGAGAGAGCCCGGCTACATCTTTATGTAAACAGTCTTAGCGGAATCTCTATTCTAAAGAGTATGCCTCCCACTTACACGAGTTAAAATCGCACTCATCAAAACAAGGAGCTCACAACATCAGAAATCAACACAACTTACTTACTGGTATGCTTAACACTGTCAGGCTATCACATCTCTCTCTATTTCTGTCAACTAAAATACTAAATGAGAGAGAGAGAGTGAGAGAGAGAGAGGGAAAACAGATGCACCTAAACTTTGAGTAAATACGCTCAATGGCAAAATCACGAATCTGTTATGTCACACGGGCTGCGAGTTGGGGGCACACAGGTATAACATACACAGTCAGCTACACCAAGCATTTCTGTCTAGTCAATAAATGCTGAATATCACAGAACACATGCTGGAAATAAAACAATAACTTATTACTATTCACTATCAGCACAAGACGGAGAGCCGTCGTTGTTTTCCTCTAGGTTAGAGCGTGTAAGAAGGCATAGTCCACGTTGAGCACACGTTCAAGTCCGATCAGTCCAGAATACGACCGTACAAAAGGGGGGTAAGTCAGCAAGCCAGCAGGAAGCTAACACTCGGAGCAGTTTCTCAGGCTTAAACGCACCTTCCCACTATCGCTGACTGTGCGACCTTTACCACTGAGCCTGCATAGAATCTCTTGTGAACTTCAGTTACAAGGCAAGAGTATGGGGGGGGGGGGCGTACTTACATTCGTTGAGGGCAGCTGGTTTAGAACATCAGTCAGAGAGAGAGAGAGAGAGGATATTTTTACCACGAAAATCAGCCTATTTTATAATAATAAAGTAGATGTAACCCATCACAAAAATGATGGGGGAAACACTGCTAACACAGGACAAATCCTCTGTTCCTACATACAGTCATATGCATCTATTTCTTGTCTTTCTTTGTTCTTTGGAGTTCTGTCCCATTATCAACGTGCCCATGGTATGCACTGTTCTCTTTCTCCTCGCGATAATCTAAATCTGTGGAACTCTTTTCGTCGTGTGTTTGTGAATATCAGTTCCTTTGTCTTAATTTATACACAATCTTCTTCTTCTTCTTCTTCTGTTCAGCTTTATAAACAGGAAGTCGGGTTGCCTCCATGAATACTGCTGTTTGCGGAAGATCTTTCTTCGGAACTCCGTGCTTCTCTGGCGAGGGTTCTGAGGTCTATGTATATGGTACAGGTCTGCTGTATGTGTTCAGGAATCTGTGGGCCTTTTTTTGGGTACATGCACTGGACTGTTGGCACAGCCTTTACCTTGTGGAATTAAGAGAGGGAAAAAAAACATAGATCATATAAAAAACCCCATAAAGGTCAAAACACTGGAACATCTGTACGCCAGAAGACACTGAACTCATATCTACAAAGACGGGCCCTTAGAGGAAGCAAAAGAAGGAGGAGGAGGAGGAGGAGTGGGGAATCCTGATCCTAACACGAAAAGGCACACACACAAAATGTTGCTACGGGAGAAATATCCAAAACTTCAGGGCGGAACTAATAGCCATCCTGAAGACTGCAAAGACTCGGGGAAACAACGACCCAAAGACACAACAAAACAGCCTTCTTATGCGACAACCAGACAGGCCTCAAGGCTATACAAGAAGAAGTAGAGAACCACCTAACAAGGAGTGTAACGGAGAAATTAAATCAGTTCTCCATAACAAACAGGACAGTGCTACAGTGGATGCCTGCAAACTGTGGCAGTGCTGGAAACGAAACGGCCGATAAGACAAGCAAAGAAAGGCACAAATAGAGAACAATTCAGGTACAGAATATCGCAAAAGGAAGTGAAAACAGTAGCCAAAAGAAAATACCTCTGCAGGTAGAAAACAAGAGCATATACCTAGAGAACCCCATACAAACACTTAAAAAACAACAACAAACCACAATCGTCTCTACGCTAATCTCCACTCAGAGATGTGGTAGTTACATTACTGCTGCTCCTAGGATTTAATTTTCCAGCCACACATAAAATATTAGACCTATAAGGTTAAATTATCCATAAAATCACGTTCAACGTTCGGACACTGAAGACCCCCCCCCCCAACCTTGAAAATGCCTGCTATTCCAAATGACAAAATAAAAACAACAACAGAAAAACTGTACAGCATATTCTATAACGAAGCATGCATTTTCACATGAGAAGCAGCCGAAGATACCAAAAGGGAGGAGTTAACCACAGTTCACCTGGTTAAAATATCCATCCATCACCACACACAACACACGCAAAAGGAAGCCAAAAGAAAAAAAAAACCCAGCTCCACCAAAATTGTAAAAGCCAAAAAGAAACGCCAGCTTTTGAACGTCCCTGAACGAGCAAGCACATACAGAGACATACATAAACGCTTGTTTTCTGAGGCAAAGCTGTCAAATCGTAACTCCCTAAACTGATGGGTTTTATGGATGAGAAAAGTGTGGGTGGGGGAGGGAGAAAAGAGAAGAGAAGGCAGTGAATAATGAACAAGAACAAACAGAAAGGGAGAATCGAGAGAAACACAGGATGCAACAGACGATATTTCTGTTGTGGCTAAACTGACGGATCCTAGAACTTGCAGATAATCTTTCATCAGAACGACCAGCGCTATCTAATACTGCCTCACCCGTCATAAGGACGATCAGCGCTATCTAATACTGCCTCACCCGTCATAAGAACGACCAGCGCTATCTAATACTGCCTCACCCGTCATAAGAACGACCAGCGCTATCTAATACTGCCTCACCCGTCATAAGAACGATCAGCGCTATCTAATACTGCCTCACCCGTCATAAGAACGACCAGCGCTATCTAATACTGCCTCACCCGTCATAAGAACGACCAGCGCTATCTAATACTGCCTCACCCGTCATAAGAACGACCAGCGCTTTGTGATACAGCCTCACCCGACCCAGCCAACGTAAAGTCAGAAATAAAACATGCACACAAAAACACATTCTGTCTGGTTTTTCCTTTTCTTCAGTAACACAGGAATCTCACCAAAGAAAATGCAGGCTGGCTACACTTTTACCGCCATACATCACGAGTACTGAATCATCAAACAGTTTAAAGATGAACTTTAACACAGTCGTGGGCCTATCAAGGTACGGCCGATTGTGCTTACGACCGAGGTCCTATGGGAATGTTTAGTGTGTTGTGATCCATTCTGTTATTCATTTATGAACATTTCCTGCTCAACATACACAGCAAATTCACCACAAGACCAGAGAAGGAGATAAACAAGAACAATGTATCATGAACAATGTATCATCATTGTGTGGAACAGAAAATGTATGCAAGCGCGTGTATGTGAGTGTTATGTACATTTTTATGTTTCACTGAAATCTTATTACAGTAATATTCTTTATAAAATGTGCTGGATTCATATTTTGTCATTAATTTCCGCACAGTCACTGCGCTAGTTTGTATTCTGTAGGTATTTTACACGAATGGCAAACATTCATCCAGTAACATGTTATGCAGTTGCAGTGTCTGATCTCCCTTTATAACGACCAACATACGACATGCATTGTACAGTCAACTCGACTTACCCCCCCCCCCCCGCGCGCACAAACACATCCCAAATATAGGACTTAACAGGCGCGTGGTTGTACATTATAAGCTGTCATGGTATTCCCACGATGACTAACACAGTTCAAACAAAAATAACAGCTGCTGCCCGGTTGTTTACATAATGTACCTAGTATGTTAGTATAAAACATCATCCTTGTTAGCTTACATTACATAACTGATCCTAGCTCTAGTTCAGTATTTCTTAACTTGGGGGGGGGGCGCTGCAAGTAGAATATATTTATTAACCTGGAAGGGGGCGGGCGCTGCAAGTAGAATATATTTATTAACCTGGGGGGCGCTGCAAGTAGAATATATTTATTAACCTGGGGGGGGCGCTGCAAGTAGAATATATTTATTAACCTGGGGGCGCTGTAAGTAGAATATATTTATTAACCTGAGGGGCGCTGCAAGTAGAATATATTTATTAACCTGGGGGGGGCGCTGCAAGTAGAATATTTATTAACCTGGGGGCGGTGCAAGAAGAATATATTTATTAACCTGGGGGCGCTGCAAGTAGAATATATTTATTAATCTGGGGGGGGGCGCTGCAAGTAGAATATATTTATTAACCTGGGGGCGCTGCAAGTAGAATATATTTATTAACCTGGGGGGCGCTGCAAGTAGAATATATTTATTAACCTGGGGCGCTGCAAGAAGAATATATTTATTAACCTGGGGGCGCTGCAAGAAGAATATATTTATTAACCTGGGGGGGGCGCTGCAAGTAGAATATATTTATTAACATGGGGGGGGGGCGCTGCAAGTAGAATATATTTATTAACCTGGGGGGCGCTGCAAGTAGAATATATTTATATTACACTTTATCAGAACTTAGTTATTATGCTGCTGCTGCGTGCGCGGGTGCCGGGGTGGTCAAAATCTTGAAGTGATGCATAATACACACACACAAAAAAGGGGTTGAGAAACACTGCGGTAGCTTGTGTGTTCGAATTTCTTTTTTTTTTCCCTAGAAGATTTCACTAGTGAGACTTATAGCAGTCGTTATCAACAAGACTTTCAATACATCCTTTGTCTGAGTCGTTGTTGGATATTTATTTCACAGTTCCACGCTTCATCATTCGGCATTTATCTGTCAGTTCCTGATCAAACATTACCGAGCAAGTGTTCCGTTAGCAGGGACCCCTATCTTGCCTGCGATCTGTGGCCCTGGTTATAGACTGATGAGCTAACAAAGTGGAGATGGCTGTGGTGCTTCCGTCCATTGTGACTGAAGCGTGCCGAGAATCTCGTGCCTTGCTGGGTCAAGCTCGAGTGTTCAAGCAAAGCTCAGTAATCGTTCTCCCCCCCCCTCCCAACTCATACAACACAGTGGCAGTGCTTCAACAAAACCCACGAGGTCTGTGGCTTGCAAAGAACAACAGCTTGCAGTTCAAGATGGCCAAGAACAAAACCAAGCAAACCTACAAACTTCCTCTGTGTGTTTGTGAAGCACCAGACCACACAGTAATGGTGCATCCTCAAACACCGCTGATTTTGGTGTTTCCAGGGTCCAACCTCTAAATACAGGTATGGCCGACTTGTCTTGATATAAATGAGCTATCCAGGTGCGTGTCTTACGTAAAGTTCACCAGGTGTTGTTCTAGAAAACTCTCAGTAAACCCAAAGCTGCACAAGGGAGAATGAAATATCTGCGTGCTACACGTAAAGTGCCGTTTTTTTTTTTTCTGGCTGGTGCAGCTACCTTGGGTGAAAGATAACAAAGGTATAAGCTGCCGTAAGTCTGACTTGCAAACAAAGGGAAAAGCAACAGCAATGTTTAAAAAAGTGATTTCTGTCTAAGTAACAGGTAAAATGTAGCGAGAGAGAGAGAGAGAGAGAGAGAGAGAGAGAGAGACTAATAGGTGTAACAGTTATTCTATGAGACATTTATCTCTCGCAGCCTCCACTAGAAGCCCGCTACAAAACATCACACACTGACATCAGTATAAAACATCAAAGAAACCAAAGCTCTTGCTCGCTCACACAAACAGGGTAAGACTAAATAAAGAACAGAAAACTGGGCGCACTCGGTACAATAGCACGATTCTAACGGTGTGCTCCGTCCTTGATCTGAGACAGGGGATCTCGCAGGAAGATAAGCGCTAGGTAAGACAGGCACGCCAGCTTGCTCGTGCCAGGTGTGAAGGGGGCCAGCGTTTTTCAAGAAAATCAAGAATTTCGGGAACTGATTTAGAAGAAAAAAAAAAAAACCAAAAACACAGCACGTTCTGGTGATGAACGACGGGAACAGAACTAAAGGCAGCAAGGAAACGAGATATGGAAGAGTCATAAAGAGGAGGAAGAGTTAAAAAAAAAATGGCAGGGCTGGAAGAGAAGCGCACATAAATACCAAACGGAAAGGAAGTGATGGAGGAGAAGGAAGATACACAATGATGGAGGTGCACTCTTAACGCGGACAAGGACGGTGGATAAAGTGTGCAAGGTGGAATGGGAAGAGAAGACATGCAAGGATGGAGAAGGGAAACCTACCAGTTGAGAAGTATGGGCGCAGTAAGGAAGGATACAGAAGTGCAGAAATGGGAACGGTAAGGAGGGAACATGGGGGAGACAATCATGAGAGGTTAACATACAAGGGGGACAAGAATCTTTACTACATTCTTCTTCAATATCACTGCAACTAGAAACTGATCTTCTGTGCTGCCTATGCTTTTGGGATGTTGTGGCACAGCATCGTGTCGGATTAGGAGCGGGTTACAGCAGCTTATATATATATATTTATTTTTTGTTGTTGTAGTTCCTGAGCGCAGGAGGTGTGCAATACTTCTTGGGCAGATTCCACAGCCATGACCCGTTAGCCGCCCAGGCCGGTGAAATAAAGTTACTAGCTAAGTGGTGGGACATGGTCTTGGTTGGCTATGCTCCACCAACCCTGACGCCAGCAATATAAGTAGCTGACTACCAAATCTGACAGTGTCATTGTCGCAGAAGAAGAAATACAAAAGGAATGAAACCAGTCTGTCGGTCGTTTGCATGTCCCCTGTGGAACTTTGCCTCTCTAACAGCTCTCCTGTAGGCTTCACGGTTGTAAGCAAGATGCCCTGCTCCTGATTATCAACGATGTCTTGCAGCCATCTTCTCCTTGGTCTTTATCTCTTTCTTTTTCCCATTATGTACCCTTTCAAGATGGTCTTCTCTAAATTATCATGACGATTAAAATATTTAAGTTTTTTACTCTGTTTAATCCTCTTTATTAGCCAGCCTACTTCAATATTAAGTTTTTGTACTATAGTTACAATTGTTCTTTTTTGTGTACATGATATTTGAAGAACTATTCTGTAGCACTTACATTCAAAGGCATTTATGTGTTTCTCAGCTGTTTTGTTAAGTGTCCACGTGTCACATGCATATGTTGCGATGAGAAAGATGCATGCCCTTAAAAATCTTATCTTTGTAGTTCTGTCTGTTTCCCTCTACAACTTCTTTAGCTGTTTTACTTTTTTAATTAACATCACTGCTGTATCTAGACCAACAGGTAGCAGTGAGAATAAATGGTGAAACGACAACTTGCTTTGACAAGGAGTCCGTCTTGGTGCATAGTGCCGCTTTACATATTTAACTTGTATACTGGAATGAAACCGTCATATAGAAATACGAAATCTATGACGACAGATTCAATGACTGACACAGATTTGGGGAGGGGGGAACTACGTTAAAACTTTAACAGGGAAACATACACAAATATCAAATCAAATATTCATAATACACTGCAGGAATAGTTTCCGAATCAAATTATAATCAACAACTTACGGACAAGAAGCAAGACGTTGAGAAATTTAACAACTTTGATTGACGAAATACATACAGAAGCAAGACCAACAAGGACAGGTCAAGAAATACAGCAGATCTAATCTAATCAGAGGAAGCAAGACCAACAAGGACAGGTCAAGAAATGCAGCAGATCTAATCTAATCAGAGGAAGCAAGACCAACATGGACAGGTCAAGAAATACAGCAGATCTAATCTAACCAGAGGAAGCAAAACCAACAAGGACAGGTCAAGAAATACAGCAGATCTAATCTAACCAGAGGAAGCAAGACCAACAAGGACAGGTCAAGAAATACAGCAGATCTAATCTAACCAGAGGAAGCAAGACCAACAAGGACAGGTCAAGAAATACAGCAGATCTAATCTAACCAGAGGAAGCAAGACCAACAAGGACAGGTCAAGAAATACAGCAGATCTAATCTAACCAGAGGAAGCAAGACCAACAAGGACAGGTCAAGAAATACAGCAGATCTAATCTAACCAGAGGAAGCAAGACCAACAAGGACAGGTCAAGAAATACAGCAGATCTAATCTAACCAGAGGAAGCAAGACCAACAAGGACAGGTCAAGAAATACAGCAGATCTAATCTAACCAGAGACAGCAAAAACCGCGGAGAAAAGTAACAGCACGATCAGTGACCTCTATTGCTACAGTTTACAATGGCAGACTTCATCATGTACAATCAGTTCTTTTACGGTCTTTCTCCAAATTTCCGTGGAGCATCTGCTGACCCGTCTAGGCCCGCTCGTTAGTAATTACTGATGTAATGAAAGGCCAACAAAAATTCACAGTTCACGGTTATATCTGGAGATCTCCCATTACGGTGAGTTTCAGCTTTGATGACCATTTTTGTTGTTGTTTTCTCCCTTTAACTGTGGACTTAATGTATTTTGAGCTGCATGTTACTACGTTGGCATCATGCTGGACCGAGAGCACTGTTGTCTTTCAAACAAACGTAGTGCTGTTAACATAAACACATCAGATCAATCCGTACTGCCACTTGCACAGGTCATTCAACAGCTCATCACACAAGACGACGAAACTAAAAGTCTATACAGGATCGACAAAAGTCTTTGGCTCTGCTGACCCCCTTAACTTGCTAGCGTTACTTTGGCACTTACCACCTCAGCTTTCTGTATTATAACGGCATACGATAAGCAAACTGAAGGATTTCTTGTGGCAGGTGGTAGTTGTAGCAAATTAAAATGTTAGGTTAAATGCTATCATCACTGCACTTCCAAACAAGTTCGCATGTGCCCCGGTCTTATCTTCTTCCGCCAAGCGCATAAGCTCCGCATCACGGACAAGAACCCTTGATTGCTGCGCCAAGCATGTAAAAGCAACCATGGATCTTAGCCCACGGCTAGAATGGGGCCACTCTTACTTTCTACGCCATCTGGAAAATACCACATGTTAAAATCAAATAGCCACTCCTGCAGGAAACTCTTCCTTATATCAGTGATTCCAAATCTGAAGAGCGCGGTTGTGAACTGCCATTCGAAGACCATAATAGTGTACGGATCTGGACGGAGAAATGCAGTTCACGTGATGCGGGGGTGGAAGACCTATATAAAGGAAAAAGCATGCCGGAAAGGTCACACACTAAGCATAGCCAGCGGGCACATGGCGGGATAAGTTCTATATCGTCTGTTGTGTTTGATATGGAAATACTTAGCCCCAGCCGCCAGAAAACATTGTGATATATATATATATATCTTTACTGGCGATTCATGATGATTAGTGTTCTCTTAAATGGCACGAGGGATGCCATCATGGTGTTAATTTCATGTGAACTTCATGAAGCTGAGAAGAGAGCAGAAAACCAGGATATGGCAGGGAGCTAATTCCGTCTCGTCTGATTAGCCTTTCGGACCTCATAATGTTTGATTCAAATGTACTGTGGATGATATGATGTGTCGTAATAATAATGAGCTGTTGAATTATCGTCACTTTCGTCGCACGTGAAGATTTCGCTGTTTCTGTTGAGTCTTGTCATGAGGGATGGGCATCGTGTTTCATCTGCATGGATGATTTACTATGTCAAGGTGTCAGGAGATACTAACCCGGCAGCTGCAGCATCAATGATGTGCATAGTACATGGTGATTCCTGGAGATGGGAGGAGAGATAGGGTGAATATGCTGGAAACTCTCTACTGTAGAGAGCGGAACAACAACACAACTCCTTCAGATCATCAGAGGAAGTACCACCCCCCCCCCCAGACAAGTGTTTCGGCCCTAATAAACTCCTGACTCTCTAAGGTGGTGGGCCCCAGAAGTCTTGTGAGTTGTTGCTTTTTTCCGTCCCGGGACTCTGAACCCGTGATCTTCCAGTTAGCACTGCACTATGTAGTGTGTCTTTAACGATTTAGCTAAGGAGGACTGGTATTGGTTGTGACAAATGAAATTATTTATGCTCTCAATGTTTGTTTCGCATACTCCACAGCCAGCATAAAGCCTTTTCTGGTGTTTCTGAAAGTCTTTTTGATGCCTTTGGTCTTGCTTGTCCCTTTATGCCCAGTTGTTTACACAGACCGTATGCTGATGTTGCTACGAATCCTCTTGCTCCCACATTTACAGCCATCACTTTTGCCCTGACTCCTGCCCCCTGTCTCAGTTGCTTGACCAGATCATTGTACTTCTCATATTTGAATAAATGCTGGTGCTCTATTCCTGTTTCATACAGGAACCGTAAGCTCAATCATTATTAGTTTCTATTTTTCTATGGAGTACACTACAATGTCCGGTCACATTCCTGTGTTCTTGATGACAGTCTGGTGTTCTCTTCCTCCTGGTAAGTCCGCTATCACATCACAGTCATTTCCACCATCTAGCAGTGACGGTAAGGGAATGTCCCTGATTTCAATTTCGGGTGAGAATTCAGTGCGTTAGCATAAATGGAGAATATGGGAGAATTCAGTGCGTTAGCACAAATGGAGATGATGTGAGAATTTATTGCATTAGCATATGGTAAAGGTAATCCTGTCGTGCCTTAGAGGCACATAGGGATATGGTGTTAGTGCCCTTATTTTCCTTGACCTGTCAGCACATTAGAAGGTGATATAGTCAGTATCACGCCTGGCCGCCTTTCCTTCCCCAACTCCAGGTGGGTGACTGGGGTGCCTCCGGCCGGATTCGAATCGCCGACTTTCGCCATAAGAGACCAGTGCACTAACCACTTCGCCACTCAGACACCCCATTAGTATATGATCTGTGTAGTATTTCAGTGCATTAGCACGTGGAGATCTGTGTAGTATGGTGAGGTGGAGTTTGTGGTAGCAGCGGCTGAAATGTGTTACTAGTGCATCGGCACAATATTGAGATAAATGTATAACTGCTTAGTAGGGCCAGAGGACCCCAGACCAATCTAGTCCACTGATTCAGTTGTTACTTAGTTATAGATAATACATTGTATTTATGTCATGCCTTGATTAGCATGATGATACATGTTGATGTCCTATGTTGTAATGTCTGTGGTGGCGTCGCTATGATATATGTAGGGAGTGTTAATAAATGGATGTAAACTGATTGCCGACCTGGTAATATGTATTTCATGTTGATGTGATGTATGAATGTGTATAAGGTGCTGAATTAACTGGCAGGCAGTATCCTTTGGGGGGGGGGGGGGGGGAATCTGGGTTGGCGGTCATGGTGGTCGCGAGATCTTGGCCACGCAGTACGGTATTACATGCCAAGGGAATGCCTCAACAGTTGGGTTGATCTGTTTCTTCCCATTTTATCCATAAAATGTAGATTTAGCGCCAGCTAAGTTTACACAGTCACAAGTGCTCCGTATTATCAGGTCACCTTGGCTAAGTTGTCATTTTTTGGTATTTATGTAACGTCTACAAAAAGCAAAAATTTAAAAAAAAATTCAAACAAACAAATACAAGAACTAATGTTTAAAAAATAAATACAAGTGTTTATAGCATTTGGATATTGCCTATAAACTCGTCGTCTGCAACATATATTGTTAGAAAAGTGATAAGTGAATACAGAAAAGCTGAGAACACTGGCATACACCGTTGCATGGTCTAATGCTGGACTGCAAGGCGCCGAATCCTAACAACAACGCCAATAACATCGACACAGTAATAACATGTGAAACATTTCAAGAAGAGAAATAAACATTCAAACAAATTTTTAAAAAAAAAGGAAACTTGACACAGTAACAGCTGGAAAGAAAGAGAGAGAGAGAGAGAGAGAGAGAGAGAGAGAGAGAGAGTGAGAGAGAAAGAGAGAGAGAGATATTATATACAGCCATGTGACTTGTCAGCTAAGTTTGACCCGAATCAGCGTGAAGCGTGACCCCCATCTGTGGTTGCTACATGTCATAACAACGCTTCACGGCCGTGTCAAACAAATCTCCGGTCACTGGACGTCCTTTAACCCTGGAGCTTTTTCTCCAACTTTCTGCAGCGTTTCTGTTATACTGAAAATATTATGTGTATTTTGTTGATTAAAAAACTTAACATAGATAAATGAAAAATCCACATACCCGAAAAAAAGCAACAGAAAATGAAATGTCATTTCTTTTACGCAATCAAGTGTATGCCTGCTGTTTCCTCTAAGGTCCTGTGGTTCGTGTGCAAAAATATCTTATGCACAGATATGAGTCATAAAGGCAAATTATAGAGGACAATTTAAAGTTATCACAAAAAACACCCACACACAAAATGCTAAAATTCAAAGAAATCATTAAAACAAACTCATGTGGCGCTATCATATTTCTCTTCAGCTATACACAATACCATAACACAGCGTAACGACCGAAAAATTAAAGTAGCAAGATCTTCTGTGTGCGGCCGCGCAGCTTAGAGGGAGCTTTGTATGCCAGTGTTTACACTGCGGAGGGGGAATGGTTAGGGGTGTTGACTGTCAAGTTACTTTCTACATACCTCGACACAAAATGGTATACTACATACAGTGGTTACTCCTCGCCTCCGTTCATTCCTCTATCCATACGACAGATGTCTTTGTTGTTAATTATACTGGCGCTGATAGATAAAACGCAGTCAGTGCTGTAGTAGTGCCCTACTTATTGTGGATTTGTCGAGCTGGAATTCTGAAAGCAGGAGGGGACAGTGTTGAAAGGTTTGGACAAGAACTAGCTAGAGAAAGCATGGGCTGGGATGAAACAAAAAGATCTATTGATCAGCCATCGGTGGAACTTTACTAAATCTTGTCCGGATAGAACAAGTCAAAATAGAACAGTTGTTCTTAGTTTGGGGTACACTGACGACACCACCCCCACCTCCCAAAGGGATCAGGGAAAGAGTTTTGGGGGCCCTCGATTAAAGAAAATCTTGGCATCCTATGTGTTTTATTTAGTGCTTTATACTTAATGAGGGGTCCTCATCTGTAGGAAAGGACTCCTCCACCACCCCCCCCCCTTTTCCTAAAAAAAAAAAGAATCACCAACTAAAAAGCCGTTTACTACTATAAAGAACACACATGAACAAAATCTAATCTCCTCACTTGCGAATGATGAGTGTAAATCAACACACATGAACAAAATCTAATCTCCTCACTTGCGAATGATGAGTGTAAATCCCCTACTCATTGCTTCTAAAACGCTGCATGATAATTCTATCGACATGTATTCTCACTGAACAAGAACCAACTCAACCGGACAAGGGAAGCAACCTGTAAAATAGATGAACCGCACTTTCTGATATGGGTTAGCTAGACCTCAGGCAATATTAGACTGGAATCAATGGCTCATATTTATTTTGTAATTCTTATCATATCGCAGACCTTTTTTTTTTTAAAATCATATTAAAGTTTTCTGTTATATTACCCGTTTTGTGACTTCACACAGAATTATCTTCACAGTTTTTTTTAAATTACCTTTGTCTTTCATCTGTATCAGGACCTTCCTTTGTAGATCATAAAACTGACGTACATTGTTATCAGACAGATACCAGTATAAGGAGATTAAGTTACTGGTACAAACAACATGGAAGAAAAAAAATGTGTGAAAACACAGTGTGGCCATAATGATGCCTTCTACCAACTCTGTACAGAAGAACAAGCCATCATTTTTTTCCCCGCTACACAACGCTCCCAACAGACTGATGTTGTCATTGTTGTGAACATGCTCAAGATTGGCCAGACACGACATGTGCTCACTCTGGACAGCAAGTTGACGAGGGGAGGACATGTTCCACCAGAGTGCCCGATATAGCAGGAAGAGATAAAACTCAGTTCAGGAAAAGCTGCATGGGGAAGAAAGAGGAGAAGAAGGAGTAGGAGGAAGAAGAAGAGACAAAACAGGCGTGGCCAACTGATATAAGTCAGTTCAAGAAATGCTGCATGGGGGAGAAGGAGAAGAAGAAGCAGGAGGAGGAGAAGGAGGAGGAGGAAGAAGAGACAAAACAGGCCTGGCCCACTGATTTAAATCAGTTCAAGAAAAGCTGTATGGGGAAGAAGAAGGAGGAGGAGAAGAAGGAGGTGGAGGAAGAAGAAGACAAAGCAGGCCTGGCCCACTGATATAAATCAGTTCAAGAAAAGCTGTATGGGGAAGAAGGAGAAGAAGAAGGAGGAGGAGGAAGAAGAGACAAAACAGACGTGGCCAACTGATATAAGTCATTTCAAGACAAGCTGCATAGGGAAGAAGGAGAAGAAGAACAAGGAGGAGGAGAAAGAAGAGACAAAACAGACGTGGCCAACTGATGTAGGTCAGTTCAAGAAATGCTGCATGGGGGAGAAGGAGAAGAAGAAGCAGGAGGAGGAGAAGGAAGAGGAAGAAGAAGAGACAAAACAGACGTTGCCAACTGATGTAAGTCAGTTCAAGAAACGCTGCATGGGGAAGAAGGAGAAGAAAGAGCAGGAGGAGGAGAAGGAAGAGGAAGAAGAAGAGACAAAACAGACGTGGCCAACTGATTTAAATCAGTTTAAGAAAAGTTGTATGGTGAAGAAGTAGAAGAAGGAGGAGGAGGAGAAGGAGGAAGAGACAAAACAGACGTGGCCAACTGATATAAGTCAGTTCAAGACAAGCTGCATAGGGAAGAAGGAAAAGAAGAACAAGGAGGAGGAGGAAGAAGAGACAAAACAGACGTGGCCAACTGATGTAAGTCAGTTCAAGAAACGCTGCATGGGGGAGAAGGAGAAGAAGCAGCAGGAGGAGGAGAAGGAAGAGGAGGAAGAAGAGCCAAAACAGACGTGGCCAACTGATGTAAGTCAGGTAAAGAAACGCTGCATGGGGAAGAAGGAGAAGAAGAAGCAGGAGGAGGAGAAGGAAGAGGAGGAAGAAGAGACAAAACAGACGTGGCCAACTGACGTAAGTCAGTTCAAGAAACGCTGCATGGGGAAGAAGGAGAAGAAGAAGCAGGAGGAGGAGAAGGAAGAGGAGGAAGAAGAGACAAAACAGACGTGGCCAACTGATGTAAGTCAGTTAAAGAAACGCTGCATGGGGAAGAAGAGGAAGAAGAAGAAGAAGAAGAAGAAGAAGGAGGAGGAGGAGGAAGAAGAGAACAAGCGTGGCCAACTGATATAAGTCAGTTCAAGAAAAGCTGCACGGAGAAGAAGAAAGAGGAGGAGGAAGAGACAAAACAGACGTGGCCAACTGATATAAGTCAGTTCAAGACAAGCTGCATAGGGAAGAAAGAGAAGAACAAGGAGGAGAAGAAGGAGGATGAGGAGGAGGAGGAGGAAGAGACAAAACAGATGTGGCCAACTGATATAAGTCAGTTCAAGAAAAGCTGAATGGAGAAGATGTAGAAGGAGGAGGAGGAAGAGACAAAACAGACGTGGCCAACTGATATAAGTCAGTTCAAGACAAGCTGAATGAAGAAGAAGGAGGAGGAGGAGGAGGAAGAGACAAAACAGACGTGGCCAACTGATGTAAGTCAGTTCAAGACAAGCTGAATGGAGAAGAAGTAGAAGGAGGAGGAAGAAGAGACAAAACAGACGTGGCCAACTGATATAAGTCAGTTCAAGAAAAGCTGCATGGAGGAGAAGAAGAAGGTGGAGGAGGAGGAGAAGGTTATCACAACACGAGGTATTATGACTATTTTCTTCCATAAATGTTCTCTCCCTCTCTCTCTCTCTGTATATATATATATATATATATATATATATATATATATATATATATATATATATATATATATATATATATATCAGATGTTACAACTGTTTACCTAGTCACTGGTCGTAGCAATGCACTTTACAAATACTATGGGGGTGAAGATGCTGTCACGTGAGGCAATCAGCGGCCATAGTTGATATGCTAGCGTCAGGGTTAGCGAACCATACCTGACCAAGATCCTGTCCCACCTCTCTGTGGTACCCCCCCCCCCCAGTAAAAGGCATAGCCTGACTAACGGGGCAGGGATCGCCATAGTTCCCATGGTGGTGGAATCTGCTAAAGAAGCATGGCACTCCCCCTGCTTTTTTTTTAGCTGTACTCCGGGACTGAAAAAGTAGCCGCCACGCCGATACGATGCTGTGCCTCAACATCTCTACAGTATCGGCTGCAAAGAACAACAGCTCGCAGTTACAGGGATTCTGTACAAGTGCACGTTATAAATACTATAAATTGCAATTCCCTCACTATGGCTTCTAAAACAGTACTAAGGCTACATTTAGTCCTCACTTCATCTCTCACAACATAACACAGCTACACGTACATTACACAAAGTCTCTGACAGTGGCAGTTTACTCTTCCTTCTCAAGAAAACACAGCTAAACGTCCCCAACGATTTCTTCTATAAACTAGTATACACCTTCCAGTTCAATTTTAAGATACGCTTCTTTTTTCTCTGTCCTTGTTAATTCCCATTTTTCTAATTCAGTGAAGTGTGTTCAGCAGACAACATAACAGCTATATCGACTCCGCTTCTCTCTCTCCCCCCCCTCCCCTCACTACAACAACAGCAGCAGCAACAACAACAAAAAAACCTCATATGCTGCCTATTTTGTTACATAACAGCATTTCTCCGGTGTTCACTGCTTGCAAGATTACAATATCTTAAAATCTCATTTTATAGAACCTTTTTCTTAGTCTTCTTCTTCTTCTTCTTCTTCTTCTTCTTCTGCGCTTCATGGTCCTAGCCTCAGACTAGATATTTACTGTCCGGGTAAACTGTGTCGTCTTTTGGAGATTACAGTAGCTTATAATCTCCATTATATAACACAAACGCTAATATCAGATTACGGTAGCTTATAATCTCCATTATATAACACAAACGCTAATATCATATTACGGTAGCTTATAATCTCCATTACATAACACAAGAGCTAATATAAGATTACGGTAGCGTATAATCTCCATTATATAATACAAGAGCTAATGGTAGATTATAATCTTCAGTACATAACGGAAGAACTAAGATTACGGTAGCGTATAATCTTCATTACATAACGCGAGAGCTAATATTAGATTACGGTAGCTGTATGTTAACAAAAGCTAATATTTAATAAAATCTACAGATTACCTTCAAAAAGTACAGGACTTGGAAAAACGATCGTGCCTGTATGAATTATGTTGCTATAATGTAACAGAAACCTGATATTCACAAACGGATGCCTGTAAATGTTAACACTAAATTACACGAAGGAAAGAAACTAACATTGCCTCCTGCTTTTAAAGTCAAGAAAATATCCCTCAATGTACAGATTAATAAAAAAAAAAAGCGAAACGATGGTTGTGATATATAATTTTAAGGAAAAAACAACAACAAAATGTACATAAGATCATTGCTATATAGATATATATCTTCCAGGAACTGGAAAAAAAATCATTGCACCTGTGCATGTACATGTAAGCTCCAACAAGGTGAGAAGGCAGTGTATGGCTCCATGAGATATATACACACACACATAAAAGAAAGGCTAAGACAAACATAATAAACTATACATACGTGTCGTGCTCTGACAGATTTGGGCTGGATCTTTTCCTGTCCAGTTTGGTGGCACTTTTGGTCCTCTTTAAGTTACTTTTAAATCCTTTCTTGGTGAAAAAATTCTGGAAGAAAGAAGAGAAAATTATGAAGACAACGAAAAGCCAACAAGGCGGAACTGTGAGTAGTCAATGGTGTTAGTCCCCAGTACTGGTGTATACAAGGATTATCACACGGGCAGCTGATAAGGATCATTATCACGTTTCGAGCAGATAGAGTTTTATGTCATGTTTTTCAAAAGATTTTGATCCGGATTTCTTTTTTGGGAAAGGGAGGGGGGGGGGGGGGTCTGTGTGGACTGATGCCGCTCCTTCACGCTAATGTGTTAGTCTCCAGAAATCTTCTCTATCGGCCTACCCTTACCTCTCTGCTTGCTTATCTATTCTATTGGTTTTGCCGTCAAGTTATCTCTTTATAATTATATATCCAATGAACTTTGTTTTTTTTTTTTTTAAACTCACTCTTCCTCCCTCTCTCTCTCACTCCATCTCCCAACTTATTCATAATACTTCATCTAAGGATGCGCACCACATACATTGTGTTCAGAATAATAATAACAAATAATGGAGGCCGTAATGACTATGATGATATGTGCAGAAAAAAATGCAATACTACCCTACTGTAATAAATATAATATAATATAATATAATATAATATAATATAATATCCAAGTTAAGATTATTCAATTCAAATGTAATATCCACGATATTATTTATGCATGCAAAAGCTGGAAAACAACTAAAGAATTGGTTCTAAGGACTGTTATAGCCAGAGATGGGGTAGGGGATACGCTCTCCACTCCAATTAAATGTCTCTAAGACGTGCGTCTCAACTAGCTTCTGACAGTCAAGTCCAGCTCCTGAACTTCTCGTGGTGGAACCGTTCAAACTGACAGCAGAAGGGGCGAAGACGAATATCTGGCGCCTGAAAACCAGACGCTTCGGGTGGATGAGAGTAATGTTTGGTAGCTCATTTAGGAGAAGGAAAACTCTGATTTAAAACCCGTTGCTGGCGAGATTCTTCAGCTGCCGTGTGTGGGGTGAAACTCCTCCTGGCCAATGAAGAAAAATGAGATTAGGGTTGCTGCACAGAGCCGTCGCTGAAAAAGTGAAGGATTAAGTGAAGTGACCAGTAGTCTCGAGGTCAGGACTACTCAAATCACGGCAACTCTGCTATAGAGGCCGGCCACGCCCTATATACACCCATACTGGGGCAGACTGCCTAAACCGGCTTAACCCAGAGGTTAAACTAAGACACTGCTGGCGAGATTCATCGGCTGCCGCGCGTGGAGCAAAACTCCTCCCAGCCAATGAAGAAAATGCGACTAGGGTTGCCGGGCGCCGCCGCTGTGGAAAGGTGATGGAACGGATAAAGTGAAGTTTAATCGGTATGTCCAGTAGTCTCGCGGCGAGAGCTACTCAAACCATGGCACTTCTGCTCTAGAGGCCGGCCACGTCCTATATACACCCATACTGGTGAAATATGCCCAAACCGGCTAAACCCAGGGGTGAAACTTGATGACTACTCATGACACGGTACCTCCGCTCTAGAGGTCGGTAACGTTCTAAACACGCCCATGCTGGGATAATACGCCTAAACCGGCTTAACCCAGGGGTGAAACTTACTAGTGTCGAGGATTTGTCCTCCTGGACAAAATCTCCGTCCTGGTTCCAACTAGGAAGGGCAGCGGTCACGACTACAAACTGCTAAAGTCGGAGACACTAGACCAGTACAGTCTAGATAGGCAACCACCTCTCACCCGGCGGGGATGTATGCGTATCCTAATCACGCGGAGGTTTTCTGGTGAGAAAGTCCAACGTTGGACTGGATGGGCAACCATCTCTCATCAGGCGGTGATACACGGGTATCCCAAAACACGTCGAGGTTTTCCGGTGAGAAAGTTCACCTCTAGGCTGGATGGGCAACCACCTCTCACCCAGAGGGGATATCTTTCTCTCTCTCTGAACCTTAAGTGCCCAGGGCACATGGGGCTTCCGCAAGGGTTTTCCACAAATGCCTGTGCTTTGCCTCTTTTTTCTGCTCTTGTCCGGGTGAGCCCTCTTTGTTCAACATCCTTTCTGTTGTTCCTCTCCATGTCTCTTTTGGTCTACCCTTACTTCTGTTCCCCTGTGGTGTCCATCTTAGTGCTATTTTTGGTAATGAGTTGTCAGTCATTTGGAGCACATGTCCCAACCATCGCCAGCGTCTTTCCTCAATAATTGCTGTCAGTGGCTTCATCTGCATTTCTGCCAACAATATATTATTTCTTATGGTGTTTGGCCAGATATTTTTCTAATTTTTTGTAAACATTTCGTACATATTTAGTCTGGAAAGAATTCAACTTGTTTTCTATAGTTTTGGTGATTTTCCAGCATTCACTTCCATAACGTAGTACATTTAGAACATTACTCTTAAATATCCTGATTTTCGTATTCATGCTTAGTTTTTTTTAAAAATTTTCATATAGTCTGCAGCATTGTAAAAACCTGGTTTGCTCTAGTAAGTCTATTGTTGATGTCCTCTGTGCTGACTCCATCTTCTACTACTCTACTGCCAAGATATACACATTCGTTGACCTCCTCCACTAACTTGCTACTACTTTGAGTACATTTCTGTTGTTCACATTTTGCTTCATTAACTTTGTCTTTCCTACGTTGATCTTTAGTCCTATGTTGTTTGCATTCTGAGTTAGCTTGTTTATTTTATCTTGCATATCTGTGTGGCTGCTTGATAGTAGACACACGTCGTCCGCAAAGTCAAGGTCCTCCAGCACTGTGTTAAGGGTCCATTGTAATCCTCTGCGTTTGTCTGATATTGCCTTCTTCATTAACCCGTCTACTGCCAAGATAAATAATGTTGGTGATAGTACATATCCCTGCTTCACTCCTGTTTGTACCCTAAAGCTGCTGGAGGTATGTTCTCCACATATCACTTTGTACTGAAAACCCCCCTATAGGGCTTTGATTACATTCACTATCTTATGGGGGAGGCCATGCCATCTTAGGATTTTCCACAGTGCATCTCTGTTGGCACTGTCAAAGGCTTTCTCAAAATATATAAACAATGCATATGTTGTGTTATGCCACTCATTTGCCTGTTGTAATATTTGTCTAAGTACAAATATGTGGTCTATGCAAGATCTTCCTTTCCTAAATCCTGCCTGCTCTTTCCGAAGTTTTCCCTCAAGTGCTGGTACAATTCTATTGATGATTGTTCTGCAAAATGCTTTACTGGTGAGTGGCAGTAGGGTAATGCCTCTCCAGTTCCCGCAATCTCTGAGGTCATCCTTCTTTGGTAGTTTTACTATAAGGCCAGTTTTCCACTCCTCTGGAGCTTTTTCTAGATCCCAAATTTGTTGTAGTGTCCGGCAAAGTTGTTTTGGTGTTTCTGTTTCTTCTGCTTTCAACATCTCAGCAGTCACTTCATCTTCACCTGGTGCCCTGTTTAATTTTAGTTTCTTTATTGCCTCCTTTACTTCACTTATTGTTATTGGTCCTGTATTGATGTTTAGTTCCATTTTTTGCTTCAGGGATGTCTATTGTTTGTGCTGCTTGTGTTATGTTTAGTAGAGTGTTAAAGTGTTCCCTCCATCTTTCAATTTTTTTCTCTTTCTCCACTGACCAATTGTCTCTTATATGTCCTTAGTGCACTCTCACATCTTGTGATGAAGTTACCTGTCATCTGCTTTGTGATTTGTATATGGTTTTCATGTCATCTGGATATGCTGCTTTCTGTGCTGCTTCTGCTAAGTTGTCATAGTACTGACGTTTATCTTGACCGCATGATTCCTTCGCTTCTTTGTCTTTTTCTGCATACTTACTTAAAACTTGTTCTTTTAGCCTTTGTGATTTGGTGTTCAGTAATTTTTTCTTGATTTCTTTTCTTTGCTCTATCTTTTCCCATGTTGTCTTGCTTATCCATTCCTCTTTTCTCCGTTTCTGATATCCTAGCACCTCTTTTGCTGTTTCCTGTAGTGTTTTACTGAACTCTAGTATGGACATTTCTGCTTCGTCTGGTAGGACACTGAAGTACTATTCAGAATTCATTCCTTGTTTGCTGGTCTTACAGTTTTCTTGTATCAAAACGTATCTTTCTGTGTTCTCCGATTTTGGCTTTCCTTAATTTTAGTTTTATTTTTGCTACCAGAAGGTTGTGATCACTTCCTACATCTGTTCCTTTCCTTGCTCGCACATCTTGTATTGACTGTTTCCAACTGTTGTTTATTAGTATGTGATCGATTTGGTTTTCTGTGGTTTTATCTGGTGACCTCCAAGTCACTTTATGGATGTTTTTATGTTGTAAAATTGTCCCTCCAATGGTCATCATGTTTTTTTCACAGAAACTGCACAGTCTTTCTCCATTTTCATTTATTTCTCCGATTCCTTCTCTTCCCATGATTCTTCTTCTATCTTCATTTCCTTCACCTACTTTTGCATTGAAGTCGCCCAAGATGAGTAGCATATCATGCTTGGGTATTGTTTCTACTGTTGCTTGGAGGCTGTTGTAAACATCTTCTTTTAATTCCTCTTCAGCTGCTTCTGTTGGTGCATAACAAACTATAATAGACAGCTTCGTGAATCTTGAGTTGAAGCGTGCATAAAATAATCTCTCATTTATAGGGGTCCATTTCAGCAGTGCTCTTGATGCTTCTTTTGTTATAATCAATGCTACTCCTCCTTCATGATGATCTTCTTTACCTGACCATATTATTGTATCTTCTGTGTGCTGTGTTGTTAATTTCCTTCTGCCTTGCTTCTTGTATTCCTAGTATGTCTAGTTTGTATCTGTGCATTTCCTTGATGGTTTGTGCTAGTTTTCCAGTCTGGTTAAGTGTTCTTACATTCCAGCTGCCTATTTGCATCTTGTGATTAGGCTCCAGGAGGTCTGCAGTCGGGCTGGGGACTTCCAGTGGCTGGCTTTCATCCACAACCTTCATGGGCTCAGTTTCCTGATAAGCATTTCTCCTTCCACCTGCATTTTTTTTTCCCTTGCTTCTGTTTCTGTAGCAGTCGAGGTTTTTTACCAGATAGGATTGCTGGCCCTATGCCGAACACTCCATAGTCGCCTTTTACGATCATGCGTGGTAGGGTACAGTGGTCCTATTCTTTGCAGATCCTGGGTACCACACGGGGGAGCGGGGATATACTGATATTCAAAACATGTCGAGATTTTCCGGTGAGAAAGTCCAACTCTAGATTAAACTGGTGCAACGAAAACCACGGTGTCACGCAATCCCGCTTCTGCGACACATTGAGAATACAGGCTCAAGCCCAGCGATACTCTGAACCTCTTGTGGTCCTCTCGGGGATCTCGTGTGGTCCTTTTGGGGACCACGAGACTTATCTAGGACCACAGGAGTAAATTCAGTCGGATCAAGGGGCGATCTTGGTGGTAGAAGCGAACGAAGAAGAAGAACTAAAGAAATAGACAAGAAATTAGACTCTTTTGAAAACAAATGCCTCAGGAAAATACTCGGTACAAAGTGGAACGAATTCAAGAACAACGCAGAGATAAGGCAGATGAGCGGACAATAACCTGTCTCACTGGTGATCAGAAAAAGAAGATGGACATATGATGAAAAGAAACAATCAGAGAATCTCACAACAAGCTATCAAGTGGAACATAACAGGCCGAAGAAAAGAGGTCGACCTTGTGAAACTCTAAAGAGGATATTGTTAAGAGAGGCCGGATTAGTGGGTATGAAATCCCCTGATGGGGTTGAAAAGCTAGCCGAAAACAGGAAAACTTGGCGAACTACCTTGCAAGCCCTGTGTGACATTTAACGGTGCATGGAAGGATGTACGATGTAAGAATATTTTATGCACATGTCGTGTAGAGAACTATCAGATACCCATTTTTTAAAAATGAGAATTTAAAAATGAGAACAGAAATGAAAGCATAATTTTAACTTAACTTTGTGAACGCGTAATTGAACTATAACATTCTCTTATGGCTACACTGTCGACGAAAGAGGAAATGAAACCTAGGCTTTTAAGCACCGTGCAGTAACTGAAAAGGAAGGCGAAGGGAAGTCAGCGCCACACTTTCTTTACACGACCAAATCTGCTCTTCAGATCAGAAGCAAGAATAATGATGTACGATGTAAAAGACTCCACTAATGACGCAACCTGGCTCGATAGGGGTGGGGTCGTCATGCACTCCAGATAATACCAGACCGTCAGCATCATAGTGTACGTTTAAGAAATAGCGTTGTCTGTTTAGAGACATGGAACATTTGTACTCTGAATACAGGGCAGCATGGCAAGAACAAAACATTGTACAAGAATTGAACAGATCAAATATCAGCTTCAAGTACTGTGAGAGACCAGAAGGACAAGTTCCCGAGAAAACCTGTTAACATGTAACATATTCAGGGGAACTGTCTAGTCAAAGAAGAGCGGAACACAGGCCAATTTAAAATACAGTAGGGACTGCTAAAGGACAGAGTACAGAGTAACATGCATGCGGGAAATACTAGTAATTCTAGTAATAGAGTTATATCTATGATATACAGGCCTACGCTCTAAGAACATACAGCTCATAAAAGAAGCCACAGTGATTTTATGACAGCTGCGAGAACACAATGAAAACACTTCAAACGATCCGAATTAACTGTAATAACGCGAAAATTCAAACTCAAATTAGGAAATCAAACAGATGAGTATGTAGTCGGGGGGGGGGGGGGGGTGTCATGGTCTAGGAAATCGGAACGACAGAAGAGACAAACCGCTTGAGTGGGTAAAAAGGTGTTACCAGCAACATCATTGGAGGCAACATATCTGGAAAAGTTCACTTAGGAATACGTGAAACCACACAAACTATACACTAATAAATACAAGTTTTTTCAACCTCTCTCTCTCTCTCTCTCGGTGGCCAGAGCAGTCCCAGTGTTGGGAATGTTGGCAATCCTAAGAGTAGGAATAAGTCAGTTACCGGGCAATTTTCAGAGGTGCGCAACTCTGAGAAATATCGGCTTACTGGCCCTGTATATAAAGATAACATGATAGAATTTCACCAAGTCGGGATTTTGTACGCTGGGCGAATCGGGGGAGGTCATGTTGTCGCTCGAGAGTGTATTTCGTCTATGGATAAACACGTAAGTGTTAGGGTAATATTGGGGTTTATATTTCTGTCATGTGGACACGCGCAAAGCTTTGCTGTCGACTCCCCCGATCCACATCCCGACCCACTTGGTATGATTAGGATAACTGAAGGGTACACGAATAATTATAATTCCAGTGTAACATATTTGTCTATGTAAGATTTAGAGGTTTTTTTTGGTAATGTGGAATGATGGCTCATGTGTGCACATAAATATGTACTGCTGAAATTTATGAATACGTATGTTGCAACAATTATTTCCAGTTAGTTCCTTATAATACACCAGATAATCATTTAATGATGAAGATTAGAGATTTTTTTATGATTATGTGCATGGGGTTTCTTCTTCTTCTTCGTTCGCTTCTACCACCAAGATAACTGATTCTTTAGAAGTTCCACTGTCGATCAAGATAGTTCAGGAATGTGAATATTTCAGGAAATCATTTAAATGATTATGTTGTTAACGATATAGTTGACGAATAACAATATAAATTGACGATCCTTTGTTTGATTTTCCTAACCTTGTAACTTGATGATTAATAACCATATAAGTTCCAAGATTATTTTAAAGAAGAGTTGCTTTATTGTATTTCTTTTCATTTGTGTAATATGTGAATGTGTAGTATAAAATCACTCATCCAACAATGCAATAAAATAGTTAATGTAATCAAAGCCCTATACGAGGGTTTTCAGTGCAAAGTTATCTGTGGAGAACATACCTCCAGCAGCTTTAGGGTACAAACAGGAGTGAAACAGGGATGTGTACTATCACCAACATTATTTATCTTGGCAGTAGACTGGTTAATGAAGGAGGCAACATCAGACAAACGCAGAGGATTACAATGGACCCTTGACACAGTGCTGGAGGACCTTGACTTTGCGGACGACATTTGTCTATTATCAAGCAGTCACAAAGATATGCAAGATAAAATAAACAAGTTAACCCAGAAAAATCACCAAAACCATAGAAAACAAGTTGAATTCTTTCCAGACTAAATGTTTACGTAGAATTAAAAAAATATTTTGGCCAAACACCATAAGAAATAACATCTTATTGGCAGAAATGCAGATGAAACCACTGACAACAATTATTGAGGAAAGACGCTGGCGATGGTTGGGACATGTGCTCCGAATGACTGACAACTCACTACCAAAAATAGCACTAAGATGGACACCACAGGGGAGCAGAAGTAAGGGTAGACCAAAAGAGACATGGAGAAGAACAACAGAAAGGATGTTGAGCAATAGAGGGCTCACCTGGGCAAGAGCAGATAAAAAGGCGAAAGACAGGCATTTGTGGAAAACCCTTGCGGAAGCCCCATGTGCCCTGGGCACTTAAGGTTCAGAGAGAGAGAGAGAGAGACATTTATACGCCAATAAAAACCTATTATATACACCCCATTTAAATCTTTTCAATTCCTACATCAGACGCAGATTGGTACAGGGACCCCACAGATTTCTAACTGTAAATCTAAACGTTCAAATGGAAGACACGCACCAGAAACGCATACACGGAATACTTACAGCCAGTCTGGACGTTGTAGAAACGGACTCCATGCTGTCATTGTACGTGGATACAAGCGGTAAACTCCCTCTCCTCTGTTCATCCATTCTCTCCAGGGATGAGTCTGAGGATACATTACAGACAAATATCTGGAACTTGCAATAAGAGAAAGGGGAAAAAAAAAACCAACCCCAAAAACAAGTGCAACACTTAGCCAGGTGCTTTCAAATGCCTGCTGCCTGCTTGCTGATGTAATTAACTCTTCCACCGTGACGTCATGCAGGATTTAAACTTTCTCCACAATTACTATAACATATTCCTTTATTTATAATAAATTCTGAACATTTTCTGCTGGCAAATTCATGATATGAATAACAGTCATAACGGCCGTTTTCTTATCTTTTTCTTTGCTTCATGTATGTCTTTCAATAGTGTTTAGAACTAACAACAACAAAAAAATAACAAAAGCGTTTCCCTGTTATATGAGATATTACCATAAGAGCCCTCAAAGTATCATGAAAGGAGAAGGCTAGCAGTGAAAGAACATTGGACGAAGTAGAAGTAAATCAAAACTGCCTCCTTCGGCGTTATTTAGAAAACAGAGTTATCTCTCTTTGGTCAGAGAGAGAGAGAGAGAGAGAGAGAGAGAGAGAGAGAGAGAGAGAGAGAGAGAAACAGAAAGATATATAGAGAGAAACAGAAAGAGAAAGAGAGAGAGAGAGAGAGAGAGAAACAGAAAAAGAGAGAGAGAGAGACAGAGATCTATCGTTGGTCACGCTAATGAACAGGAAAGAACAATAATAGGTGAACATTTATCATGACTCAACAACAACAACAACAATATTTACTCAAGTTGATCAGCTGTAAAGAACAAAGAAAAAAAAGCATCACTACACACTGTTAGAGATGGCTCTGAAATCCGCCCACTGCCAGTGTGCAAGTAGAGACAAACCAGACACACAGTAACATGAATATCTACCCCCATGGGGTAAGGACAACGACGGAGCTGATGGCGAGGGTGTGCCCAAATGTGTGTGTGTGTGTGTGGGGGGGAGGGGGTGCAGGAGGGTGAATGAGAAAGAGTAATATAATGGTGATAGTTCGTTCAAGGTCACAATACTACTACTACTACTAATAATAATAATAATAATGGTGTTGCTGCAGCTACTACTACCACTATTACCACTACTAGTGTTACTGCTACCACTGGTGGTGGTGGTGGTGGTGGTGCTTCTACTACTACTACTAATGGTGATGCTGCTGATGCTACTGCTACTACTAATGATGATGATGCTGATGCTCCTACAACTACTACTACCACCACCACCAACACTACTACTACTACTACTACTAGTGCTGCTGCTAATACCACTACTGCTGTTAGTAGTAGTAGTAGCAGTAGTAGTAGTAGTAGTAGTACTACTACTACTACTACTACCACCACTACTACTACTGGCGCTGCTGCTACTACTATTACTACTACTATTACACTACTACTACTACTGGTGCTGCTCCTACTACCACTTGTGCTGCTGCTATTACTACTACTACCACTACTAGTGCTGGTGGTTCTGATACTAATACTTCTACCACCACTACTACTACTGGTGCTGCTGGTTCTGCTACTACTGCTACCACTACTACTGGTTCTGTTCGTACTACTACTACTACTACTACTACTACTACTACTACTGCTGCTACTACTACTACTACTATTACTACTACTACTACTATTACTACTACTACTACTATTACTACTACTACTACCACCACTGGTGCTGTTGCTACTACTACAAGAGAAATGTAAAGAAAAAAGTGTATGAGACGGGACAGACGATTTAATTTCTTACTAAGAAATAAAATAAAATTTATTTAAAAAAAATAATAATAATAAAGAAAGCACGATGTCAATAAATGAACTAACCACAACATTGTTTACTCTTCAAATATCAAGTATGTTATTCACTTTTGAAAAACCAAGTACTATACATACTAAATTATTATACTGAATGAACCCAATGCACAACTTCCAAGATCATCAAGCTGTACCTCTGTTTGTTAGACCACCTAACATTTCAGACCATCTATCTGCACCATTCAGAATACACACACACACATAAACACGAACGATAATTCCTATACAGACTGCGTAGCTATACACACATATGGCTGTTCTTGTACATGTCAAATAACAATGGGGGCATGACGTTTCCACAAATATTTCCTTTCCCCGCTTGTTCCTTTCCTTTTGGCAATGTTCATAATGCTGCTCATTACTTCATATCCATATAAAGTGCAGGAGTAAAACAAGAAGCAACATATCATGGTCACTTCATGTACACCTCCTTTATTCTTTTCTTTTTCTTTCCTCAGTCATGGTAGTCCAAGTCCTTCCTTCGGGAGACTGACCTTCACGTAATATTCTGACAGGAATATTATCTGTCTTCGGTGGTCGAAATCAAGTCAATTTCTATACTGTACTCCAGATCAGCGCCTGTAGACTTTGGTTAGGACGAAAAGGTAGGCCCTCACAAAGAACAGGCTGGTCTGGCTGGCAAGTGCTTGCTTCTTTTCTCACAATGTTTTCAGCGCTGGGATCCACTCCTTTCTTTGTGAGCCTTACTTTTGTAGCAGACCGGCCCAGCAAGCCGAGAAGACCGTGATATGAAACAAGGAGACTGACTGTTAGCTGTCACTCGTCTAATGCCTGCTTCACTATTGCCTAATACAGAACAGAATAGTCAGCATGAAAAAACTAGCACTGGTTCAATCGAACATGAAAGCACTGGTAATTCAACTGGATTTTATGCATCTCAAAAAAAAACTATACAGATACAGGGGCGATAATAAGAGAAATAATTACAACAAATCACGATACTGTTTAAAAGGGAAAGAAACAATACATGAGACTTATTTTTTCATATAAATGCGTAACTGTTATATCTGCCTCTCTTTCTCATTTTCTACCCCTTCCACCACGTCCTTACATGTCTATTCCAACCAAAGAAAGCAAGAAAAGAATAGAGAGAAAGAACATCATCATATACTACAATCATACAGAACAACGAATAAAAATACGAGTAATAATAAAGCCATCCTTGGCACCTGATGATATTTCCCAGTTGAACCTCATCATTATAACTCCTATCTTAAACACTCACTCCTAGGTCCCGATGCATAGTCTCCCCGTATGAACCGTGGATATAACCTCCGGTTACTCAACAAGGCAACGCTATAAGGTTTTTGATCAGACAATAGAACCGCTCTGTGTGAAATACTCTGATACATACATCAGGGAAAACATGCCTTTCCTTATACAAGTATATTATTATCATTATTATTATTGCTATTATTTTGTGTGAAGAATCTATTTCCCTCTCCATTTCACCCTCATATTTGTCCTCAGCACCCCCCTCCTCCCCAGAAAAAACACACACCCACACAAAAGTGACTGTACCAGGCGACATACACAAATATAGTAGAGTACTTCAGCAGATGCATGGAACAATGAAGATACAAGACACAAAACACACATCTGGCAGTTCAGTTTACCTGCGTCCACATTGCCACTATTTCTACGGAACAGAGGAGAATCGAACGCGCTGTATCTGGCATTGCTGTCGCTCTTGTTATCCACGTCGTCTTCCTCCTCCTCCTCGTCGCTGAAGTCGCCGTCATCCTCGTCCACGTGACCCTTGCCTCCTGGTCCTCTGCCTCTCCTGGGAATGAGGCTGCGAGTGCGCCTCCTCTTCCTACAGCAATCTCTACACAACCCTAAACACGAGCACAACAGCAGTTTGGGCGCCATGGCTTATATACTCCACTTAAGCACTAGCAAGACGCAATAATGCCACGATTACAGCCATGTCTTCTATACAACTTTTATACATCTGAAATAAACAGCATTTTTGGAGCAATAGCTCAGAAGTCTTCGCGCACTACCAAATTACGTTTGGCTTAATGATTAATGATTCTGGAACACTTCTTTACTTCGCTGTTAACAAGTATAATCATTATTCAGTAAATATGGCCTTTACATTTTCAAACTGAGCGCAAATCACTGCTGGCTACAGACACAACCATTATTCTTTCGGGTAAAATCACGTTCCATGGTTGCAGTTTCGCCCACAGCGGGCCAAATAACCTCCAAAACCCTCCTGAGTATCGAAGAGTGAAACACGTGCGGTTAAAAATACTGGGCAATCCAAATAACTTGAATCAGAATAGAAACAACGTTGTTAATTCTCTTTAACACAATTCCTTGCAGCTGCTGCCATTTCACAAATAACTTGAATCAGAATAGAAACAACGTTGTTAATTCTCTTTAACACAATTCCTTGCAGCTGCTGTCATTTCACACATAACGAATAATGTCGCCTATAATGACTGCTCTAACTCCTCCTGATGCATGGCACTGAGTGATAACAGAACTGCTTTTTTTTTATTCTTCTACACTGAGTTAGTTATTTCAAAGATTTCAAAACTAAACCATATAATGTACAGAAACAAACACTTGATAAGAAGCAAACCATCTAAAGAATACAATGAGAGAAACGTTGCTGTGACACAGATGAAATATGAACCAACGTCCTACCAGCGATGAGTGCTACTGCTAGTCACTGTAATCTGATTCCCAGCCTCTAGCCAGAACTGAATCTTACGCCGACATGCACACTGTGAGCAATCACTCAAAGCCTGAAACATTCTAAAATACATAAAGGATGAACTCTATACATACACTGTCCCTGCTACGTGGAAAGTTCAAACAACACAGAGAAACAGCAGTGACGTCTGTGTTGCCACTTACTTTACCTACACTGTATCTATTACATGCCAGCTCATAAATTCTAATTAAACTCTAACCACATGGCCAGGCCTGGAGTCTAATTCATAACTTACTGCTAAAATATCCGTCATGAACCTCTATAAGCTATCAGTTAAAAAAAAAAGCTCTCATCATATGTCGCTCATCTGGAACGCCCACCTGCTACTAATCGTCCAAAATAACCTCCAGTGAGTATCAACGTATACTACATCTAAGAGTAACGCCTACAGCTTATCTTCAGTCATCAAGTTCACAAACATCACTAGAAAGGTATACAAGAACGCATCAACCCATGTGTATAATGAAAAATACCCACATATCTATTACAACATATTGAGTTCGGCATTGAATAATCTTGTACATTATGAACAAAGAAAAACGATTTTTAAAAATACCAAAAAGTGGCAAACAGACTTTCTGGATAGGCTAAAATAAATGGCAGAACGACAATGGACAATGGGGACATTGCTAAAGCTGTGTTGGACAGACCGCGGGGAATGGAAGAACAATGTAGATCTGAAGAGACTGCTGGAGCTAAGACAAATAAAAGGTGCTGGAAGGAAATCCCAACCGAGTGGTAGAAAACGTATCGAAAACAAGCAACATTTGTCAGGAACTATTAGCAAACATACTCTTTGGTGGATGCAGCGACATGCGGTGTATCTTATATGGGGTTGTCCCGAATGAATTGAAGCCGGAGTCCTTCTGTTGAAGGATCTCCATTTCAGTGCAGAACCAGAAGGGCTTGATAAGCAGAGTCGCGACAAAGCGCTTCTCATAAAGGTATGATACTCCTGATACAGCAGTTTCTTTTTACCAAACTGCTGTATCAAAGTATGATACCTTTATGAGAAACCCCCACTTCCATGCCACCGAGGCATATTGGGTATACTGTGTTAGGCCCTTATTTCCAAGACCAACGGCATATAAAAGTGTGATGTGGTCAGAATTTACCTTCCCAGATTTCCCTGTTACCAAATTTTTTTTTTTTACACTGGATGGACCTCATGACTTTTGGGTGTGATGGTACCACAAAAAAATCCCCAGTGCTGGGACTTGAACCTGTTACCACTGGAACAGTAGACTGAGCGACTAACCAATCAGCCATATAAGTTTGCTACGATGACGTATTTTAAAAAAGAAACACTTACTCAAACGAATCAAATAAGAAGGTGTCTCAAAAAGCTCCACAAATGAACTTTGATTTGCTGACCAGGATGTGAGTTCACAACAGCCTGTTACTAAACAGCAAGCCATGATCAAGTTGGTGATCAGCTTCTATTTGCTGTCAACTCTGCATTCTACTCACACGCCTGTGACACGAAATTATTGTTATCTTGCCTTAGGTGTAACCAGGATCTATTTCTTTTTCTGGCATCGTTTCCACTGTCGTAAACTGAATCCCTTCAATGAGTTTACCCTATTCTCGCTTTCTGTTTGGAATATAATATCGGTGCTTGTCGCCAGGAAGGATATTAAAACTCCAGGTCTTCAGCTGGAGGTTCGCGAGGAGTCAAATGAAGTAGCAGCAGTAGTAGTAGTAGTAATAGTAGTAGTAGTAGTAATAGTGGTAGTGGTAGTAGTAGTAGTAGTAGTAGTAGTAGTAGCAGCAGCAACAGCAGTAGCAGTAGCAGTACTAGTATTAATAGTATTAGTAGTAGTAGTATGAAAAGGAATAGTACTTAATCTAGTAGCAGAAGTCGTAGGCCTAGTAGCTGTAGTTGTAGTAGTAGTAATAAGCTTAGTAGTAGTAATAAGCCTATTAGTAGTAGTAATAAGGCTTAGTAGCAGCAGTAGTAGTAATAATAGGCGCAGTAGTAGTAGTAGTAATAAGGCTTAGTAACAATAGTAGTAGTAATAGGCCTAGTAGTAGTAGTAAGGCTTAGTAGCAGCAGCAGTAGTAGTAGTAGTAGGAGGAGGAGGAGGATGAGTACGAGGAAGAGGAATAGTAGTAGACCCACACTAAGTCTCGCAATACTAAATATATATGAATTATTTTAATGTAATACCACGTGACAGAAAATAAGATTTTATAGGGCATGCATCTTTCCCATCGCAACATATGCCTGTGAGACCTGGACACTTAACAAAACAGCTGAGAAAGACATAAATGCCTTTAAATGTAAATGCTACAAGAGAGTTCTTAAAATATCATGGACACAAAAAAAATATATATATATCCATACAAGAACTTAATATTGAAGAAGGCTGGCTAGTAAAGAGGATTAAACAAAGAAAACTTAACTATTTTGGACACATTAAACGTAGAGAAGACCGTCTTAGAAGAGTACATAATGGGAAAAAGAAAGAGAGGAAGACCAAGACGAAGATGGCTGCAAGACATTGTTGTTGATCTGCAAATGGATGCATCAGCAGCAGGCCATCTTGCTCACAAGCGAGAGGCCTACATGAGTGCTGTTAGGGAGGCAAAGTTCCGCAAGTGACATGAAAATGAATGAATGAACCACGTGATATTTGGAAGGGGTAGGAGGAGAGACAGGGAGAGTAAGAGAGAAAGAGAGAGAGAGAAAGTGTGCGTGTGTTTGTGTGTATGAGAGAAAGAGAGAGAGAATGGGAAGGAAAGTGAGAGAACGGGCAACTATCGGGAAACAGCAATATACTGTGGTCCTCTTTCTGACATTTTTTTCCCTTATACTTTTTCCTGTTTTTATCTGTTGTGTTGTCTGTGCATGTTATACGTCAACAAAAAAGGCTTTTGCCAAAATACTGGATTGATGTATGTTTCTCATTTCTCATCCAGTTTTCTGCCATTCTTGTTCCTGTCCACTTTCCCCACTCTTTCTATCTGTTTGTAAAACTGAACGCTACACCTCAGTCTGCCTTTATTATTATAACCAGTTTTAACATTGACGTCATTTCTCTCAACAATCACTTTCTATAACTACGAGTACATCTCACACCTGTGCCATAGTTAGCCGTGCATATATCATGGTCATTTCTGCAGTGGCTTTGTATACTTAGTTTTATATGCTCATTAACTAATTACTCGTGTATAGTTATATACTTAGTTTTATATGCTCATATACTAATTACTCGTGTATAGTTATATAATTAGTTTTATATACTCATAAACTAATTACTTATGTATTACGTCATTTCTGTGGACCTTTAATATAAAAAATAACAATACTTAAGACATTCTCAAATAAAAATTGCCGCTTTCTTTTTCTCTGTCTCTCTTTATATTGTGTGTAGTGAGGGGGGGGGGGGGGGTTACAACTACAGTAGTCATGTAAAGACCGATGAGGTCGGTCTGCCTTCCTGTCACAACTCCCATATCGCAGCACAAACGTCCTGATCGGTTCTGTACGAATTAATCGTTTTACAAACGGCCTTTCGAGAAGCACGTCTTGCTAGGGCAGCAAACAACACAAAAATGTCGGAAGCCGAACCACTGAGGCAGATGAGAACAGCTGGTCCCCCTTGTACACAAAAATGTAAAACAGTCCATTTTAAATAAGAATATAAATTTAGAAAATAAAACGCGTTCACGTTTAATAATAATAATAATAATAGTAGTAGTAGTAGTAGTAGTAGTAGTAGTAGTAGTAACAGTAGTAGCATAGCAGAAGTAGTAGTGGTGTTGTAGTAATAGGATGAAGAAGAATAGTACTTGATCTAATAGTAGAAGTAGTAGGCCTAGTAGCTGTAGTTGTAGTAGTGGTAGTAATAGTAGTAGTAATAGTAATAAGCTCAGTAGTAGTAAAAGGTCTAGTAGTTGTAGTAGTAACAGACCTAGTAGTAGTAGTAGTAGTAATAAGGTTCAGTAGTAGCAGTAATATGCCTAGTAGTTGTAAGAGGAGGAGTAGGGGGAATACGAAGAAGAGGAATAGTAGTAGAAGTATCAGGCCTAGTAGTTGTAGGAGGAGGAATACGAAGAAGAGGAATAGTAGTAGACATAGTAGTAGAAGTATCAGGCCTAGCAGTAGTAGTAGCAGTAGTAGAAGTATTAGCCTTGGTAGTAGTAGTAGCAGAAGTATTAGGCCTAATAGTAATAGTAGTAGTAGTAGTAGTAGCAGTAGCAGTAGTAGGCCTAGTAGTAGTAATAGTAGTAAAAGTATTAGGCCTAGTAGCAATAATAAAAGTAGTAATATTATCCACGTCTGTTGATTATAGAAAGCCTTATGTAGTTAAACTACCACCAACAAAAAAAAATCACAACCACAAACACGTGAAGTCGGTGTAAATTCCAGTTATCCATGAAAACATATTAACCAGTAAAAAACAGACGGCACTCAAAACAAACAGTGGAAAACAGGGACACATGAATCCTAGTAGAAACTTGGCGGCCGTTCAGGAAAACAAATGACCTTTATGAAGTGCAGGACAAGCAAAACAAGGCTGCAGATCACGTAAGGTACGTCTGTTTTCCAGAACCTGAAGCAGTAGATATACTCCAGAGCACGTCGCGGGACGGAATGAGAGATGCTACATCCAGTGATCGATGAGCGCTAATGACAAGTGGGTGCTGGAAGAAAGAAAGAAAGAAAAGAAAAAAAAACGTACATAAATAGGTAGGTTTCTCGGATACATACACACATACTGGCTGCCGGGCGCGGAGGGCAGTCAGTCAATACTTGGCACGTCAAGCAAGACGTAAAAACAAACAAACAAAAACAAAAAATATATATAAGTGCTAAACGTGTTTCAATGCGTGCGGTCGTGGCTTGCTTACGTACTTTATACGTAAATACACGCGGCCAATGGTTGCCGATATGCTCAAGCTCGGACCTCACACACTTAAACCAGAACCCGCCCACGTCTTCTGTTACTGCCTACTTGCAAGTAAGCACAGCCAACCACGCTGATAAGCACAAACACAAACAGACAGAAGTGATGCATGTACATATAAAGAGCGAGAAAAAGAAAACACAAGGTAACTAGTTTCAGTGACTTTACTGATAGAAACTAACACTTAATTCAAAGGTTTTGGCATCTAATACAAGAATTAACTTGACACAAAATATTAAGAATTATAACCGACTTACTCCCACCACTGTTTGTAAATACAATAAGAAAAAAAGAACACATTTACTGAACACTGTGAGAACTGAAACAGAAACATGCGCTATAAAATAACAGCAATGAAATCATACTAAAGGGAAGTTACCTAACTAAATAGGCACTATAAAATAACAGCAATGAAATCATACTAAAGGGAAGTTACCTAACTAAATAGGCACTATAAAATAACAGCAATGAAATCATACTAAAGGGAAGTTACCTAACTAAATAGGCACTATAAAATAACAGCAATGAAATCATACTAAAGGGAAGCTACCTAACTAAATAGGCACTATAAAATAACAGCAATGAAATCACACTAAAGGGAAATTACCTAACTAAATAAGCACTATAAAATAACAGCAATGAAATCATACTAAAGGGAAGTTACCTAGGTAACTAAATAGGCACTATAAAATAACAGCAATAGTAGTAGTAGTAGTAGTAGTAAGAGTAGTAGTAGTAGTAGTAGTAGTAAGAGTAGTAAGAGTAGTAAGAGTAGTAGCAGTAGTTGTACGAGTAGTAGTAGTGGTAGTAGTAAAGAGAAAAAGTTACCTAACTAAATATGTACTTCATTAAAAATAAAGCAGATGGCGCTAAGTCTTTTTTAATCGAGTCATTCCATTTGATTAACCCTGGATATCATTAATACCTAAAACACTACACTCACTGAAGCAGGCATCCTGATTAGACGTTTTCAGACTGGTTTTCAAGCGAGCGATGTCCCTCCACAATGGCCGCGAGCCACGATAATGAACGCCCATGCTTCTAGCTATATATCAGTGTTGAGCACACGACAATCCTCAGTTTTCATTGTTAAATGGGTAACAAGAGTTTATTAAATGACTACTTATAATTATGTCTGGCTCCCTACATCAGTCTCACATATACACACGTATAAATATACCAAAGTCTTCAGACTGTATTATCTACCTCGTCTATTCGTCATAAATCAGTAGTTTTACTACCTGACGTATTATTCATTCAATCATTAATCCAAGCAAAACTCTACACGCATTTACTTTTCACATCATTAAAAATGTGCGCTAGTATACAAATACGAGGTTCCGAGTCATAACGGCAGCTGACTGGATGTGTCAAAGATCGCGAACAACTGACAAGACACGACTTGTCTCCCCGGCACGGCACAAGATGATGGTTGAGACAGGACAGAATCTATCTTTGCTATGACCTCTCCTGCAAACCTAACGTCAGACGCTTTCTATGAAACAAAGCCAGCTTGGCAACAAGCAGTGTATAAGTGCTTTATTGTTACTTTATTGCATGAGTTCCCGTTTCAATGAGTGGGGCCACTGTTTTCATCCGATCCTTTGTTCGTGTCCGCGATGTTGGCCTGATCCCCAGGGCAGGAGCAGTAGAGCGGGGGACTGGAACGCAAGTGTTACATACAGGGAAAGAGTGCGGAGAAAGGGGGAAATAGTTGGACTTAACGGGTAAACTGATGAAATCACGGGTAAATAACTGAGTGAGAGAGAGAGAGAGAGGGGGGGGGGAGGGAGAGAGAGAGGAAGAGAGAGAGAGAGAAAAGGAGAGAGAGAGTGGATAAATACAGTATACCATGTGAGCCCAGAACGTTAGAGGTGGGCAAGATGGAACAGGTAAACAGGGAGTACATATGTCGGCGAACGAGGAAGATTGAGGAGAGGGAGGGGTGAGTCTAGTTTGGAATAAAACCTGCTGAGGAATGAGCTGAATGAGAACAGATTACCCCCCCCCCTCTCTGAATGAATGAACAGCGGTTAGCTGGACTGGGGGCCTATGTAATGCTGTCTAATGGAATACAGGAACTAGTCACAGAAATCACTGTTGGGCTGTTTGGGGGAGGGGGGATGTAAAAGTAGTCTGGCCACACAAACTGGTCAGCGAGAAGAATGGTGCCCTACAACTGTGGCAAGCCAGAAGATCTAAGAACAGGCCAAAGAAAAAGAGGCAGACCGCGTGAAACTCTGAAGAGGACAGTGTTAAGAGAGGCCAAATTAACAGGCATAAAATCCTTTGATGAAAGACTCGCCGAAGACAGGAAAAATTGGCGAATTACTTTGCGAGCCCTATGTGACGTTTAACGGCACGGGAAGGATATAAGATATAAGAAAATGATATATGCCTGACTTTCTCATTAGCGCCTATTTATATAAGAAAAGCCACAAATACTGTACCAATATCTCGAAAGGGAAAAATAAGAATCAACACCAAAGTCTTGTATATAAATTGTGGCTAACTGTATTTATATGCAAAAACACAATATTAATTACAATTAATAACTCTGAGATAGTGAAGTGCTTTGTCAGAATGAAAGCACAGGAGTTATATTCTGGCTTCTGTTCTCTCCACTCGAGTCAACTGTTTAAAAATGAGTACTCGGAACGCTGTGGTAGGAAAACTTGCCTTCGAAAACGAAGAATATATGCCAGCACGGACAGGCAGACTGGATTACACTGGACTCTTGGATGTCAGTTGCTTAAGAACAGCCACTTAGTTCTGTGAATGTACACACAGAGCGAACATGAAGAATAACGGAGACAAAGGAATAAGGGAGATACCGGAACGTTTACACTATATTTAATAGAATGATCACGTAAACTTCTATTCATAGGAACGTGAGTTACTGAAGAACCGTGGTATGAATGGTAACCTTTCTTTTCAGAAAAGGGCGATGGTTGCGCGCCGTATCGCTGTTACGCGTCTTTCTGTCCAACCCACCCGATTTCGGCTCGGCGTATCTGTTTTAGGACAGGGTTCCCTTTCCCACTGTGATAACCATGTGGAGGTATAACAGGGTCCACTTATTTGACTGTGGTTCGGCAGCCCGGCCGCAAGCAGTAAGCTATGAGGTTGCTGACCGATATATCTTTGAGTTTGGGCATGTAGCAGTATATCAGAATAAGTAGAGAGCGATCTGGAAAACCCGATTCTCTGATTGTCGCTCGGATAGAAAACAGCACCGTGCGGCACATGAACGTATTGGAAGCAGACGATATTAGGAGCAGACGACATAGAAGAACGGTTAGGATCGGCAGAGAAGAGAGAAGTGAGGAGAAGCCTTTAAAAATGTAGATATATGAGAGGTGATTGATAAGTTCTCGGCATAAGGTACAACAAAATATCTGCGGACAACTTTTGGGTTTATTTCTCAACATAATCCCTTTGCAAGTCCAGCGATCCTGGAGCATACGGACCCCTTCTTTGTAAAAGTCAGCATCTTGTGCCAGCAGAAAGTGGTCTACAGCATGAATGACGTCATCATCTGAAGCAAATTTGCTACCACTGAGCTCCTTTTTTGAATTTGGTAAACAGGTAATAGTCCGAAGGGGCCAAATCTGGGGAATAAGGAGGATGTTCAAGAAGCCAGAAGCCGCAATCATGAATGGCAGCCACTGTCTTGCTGAAAGATGACTTCTCTCGTCAATTTCCCTCAGCGCTTTTCCTTCAATTTAGCCCCCAGTTGCTTCACAAGATTAGCGTAATAGGCCCCGGTGACCGTTATGCCCTTCTGAAGATAGTCTACCAAAAGCACACTTTCTGAATCCCAAAAGATGAAAGCCATCACTCTGCCTGAAGATAGAACCACCCTTGCCTTCTTTGGAGGTGGGGATCCATGACGTTTCCACTGCTCTGACTGTTCTTTGGTTTCTGGTTGAAAATTAACACAAGTCTCATCCATAGTCACAAATTGCTGAATAAACCTTTCTGCAGAAAAATGGCCAAGATTGTCTCTTGACATGTTGAGACGCTGTTGTTTGTGATCAGCTCCAAGAAGTTTCGGGACCCAAAGAGCAGAGACCTTTGTCATTTGAAGATCATTATGAATAATGGCATGAACACGTTCCTGTGAGATGCTCAACTCAGTAGCAATGTACCGCTCAGTTAGTCGTCGATCCTCCATTATCATGTCATGGATTCTGCCGGTGGTTTCATCTATGGTTACCGTTCTTGGTCTTTCTAGACGGGGATCATCTTCCAGACTCTCCCTTCCATGTCTGAACTGAGCTGCCCATTTCTTCACTGTGCAGTAAAGAAGGGGTACTCTCCCCTAGTCTCCTCCATATCCTCATGGATCTCCTTCGATGATACATCCTTGATGCAGAGGTAGCGAATGACTGCTCGATGAGAAATGTTATCCATTTTCTCAATTTCTGCCACCCCTTATTACTTCGGGTGTCTGAGTTGTGAAGTGGTTAGTGCACTGGTCTCTCATGGCGAAGGTCGAAGGTTCGAATCCGGCCAGAGGCACCCAGTCACTCAGCTGTAGAAATGGGTAAGCGACTTCGTCTGGAGTTGGGGAAGGAAAGGCAGCCAGACGTGATACTGACCATATCACCCTCTAGTGTGTTGACAGGTCAAGGAAGATATGGGCAATAACACCATATCCCTATGTGCCTCTAAGGCTTGACAGGATTACCTTTACATTTTTTACCTTTTTTACCTTACCACTTCAGTGGCCTGTTAAAAAAAATTGGTTGCAGCTAATTTCTTGAAACTTGGTGTTTAATCTTACATTAACCTGATCTACAAATGCACCTAATATCAACTGTGTGTTTCAAGTATTTGTATCTTATGCCCAGAACTTATCAATCACCCCTTGTAAAAGTTTACCGTCATAGTTAGCAGTTTTCTGTAGTTACATGTGATGTTACGGACAGGCTTGATGTTATCTTTGTGAAGTAAGAATTGTAGAACTAAACATGTAGAAACAGTTCTTCTGTTAAGACCAGTGGGTCTAAAACTTTGTGATGTGTGTTTTGTGAAATTCAGTGAGGCATATTCCTGAATTCGTAGGTATCATCTTTTTTGCTGTTCAAGATGCACAAATGATGTTTTGTCTGAGTGTGAAAGGTGGTCACTCTTTCCACATCTGGCGAACTGAGTTCTCGCCAGGGGATGGAACCTAAGTGTGATATTTTTTTACAACCTACTTCACGCCATCGCTCATCTATCATCCGTTCTCATTAATAAAAAGTTGTTCTAAGTTCTACACAACTTTTCAAGTTACCCCCACACCGTTATGTGTTGGTACTGTGGAGAGAGTATCAGAGGTTCTCATGTTATGCTGCTGTCGTTTAGATGGAGTCAAATGCCTGGGTTGTATTAGTTTCTCTGTGAATATCACTGAAACCAGTTGATTATACTTTCTGATAACATTTAAACTGATACATCTTGCTCCACTAAACCCTTGCTAACAGCAGCATAAGCAACCTTCTTCAACACTTCACCATCTCAGCTGCTCCCATGACCTGGCACATACTACTTTAGCATCTGCCGCCAACCCCTAGTGCGACCTTTCATTTCAGTTTCTGAAATTATTCCAAAGTTTTTTGTTTTGTTTTTTTTCTCTTTTAAACCACATCCTACTCACGAACTGCATGCAATAACAAAAAAAATGAGTCAGAAGTTCTGTAATGACTGAAATCTCCACGGATGTCCTGTTTTCTTCTAATTCCATCTTCTCAAGATTCTTGACAAGCGCGCGCGCACACACACACACACCCAGGAACTGTTCAGACAATGGCCCACCCTAGTGCTGTGAGAAATGTTTACCCTCCCACCCCACACCCTTCCTTCACTGGATCATATTACAGCGGGATGTGACACTGTTAAGATGAGAAATGATTCCTACAAACGAAGCAACCAAATCACGCCACGATGCCGTCCTTGGCCATATTTCAATTTAAAACAAGCCCAAGTCAGTGATTATTCTAATAATCATAAAAAGGGGCGAAGAAAAAAAAACTGATTGCATTCTCTGCCATTCAGTCGGCGCTGTGAATGTTCAAGAGGCGGTCTTCTGAGATCAAGTGCTAACAGTAATGTGCCATAGATTACATCGTTATCTGTAGTCTTATTCATTTTTTTCTTCTCTCTTTATACTATCTTAACTCTCTCTCTCTCTCTCTCTCTCTAAACAGCTGAAATAATTCTATTACGATATCAGGAAAATCAATGTGTTTATTAATTTCTCTGCAATGTAAGCTCCCGTGCCTGCTCTATGTTCATGTGATATCGTATTAGTGAATAAGTGAAAGAGAGATCATTGCATATTAGCTTTGACTTTTATACTTCCTGTTATTTAGAGTTATGTAATGCTTGTATCTACTACTGCTGTTGCCCTGCCTGTACCAAAATGAAAGTCAACCGACTAAGGGCAGAATGTTAAGACTGGCCTGCGCGCCCTATACTCTTCATCCTAAGGAAATAAAGTCTGCATGTTCGTTCTCTCAAATCTTCTCTGCCAATCACTGTCTTACATTCCCGCCCCTCCCCCGGGCTCCAACCCCACCCCACCCCACCCAAGTTCCCATAATTTCATAAGCTTGTCCGCATGCTCTGATCGGCAAGTGATCAATAACAATTCAATGAGAGACACCATTAGTGTTATAGGACGCGTTCATTGAGGCGAGAATACGATGTCACAGCCTACAGCTGATTAGCTTTTGTGTTGCAGCCAGCCACAATCAATGACACGATCTCACAATCACTGACACAATATCATGCGTTCACTGCGGTCACATTCAGGGCGCAGCTATCAAAAACACATGCGATATCCGAGACAATTAATTGATCTCACCAGCTTGAATGACATTGTGTCCAGTTTACGGATCATGTCTTGTCCAAGTGAAATTGTGGTTATTTGTATTTCTGTTGTCACTAAAAGAGGTAACAGCACTGGTGGTGGTGGTCGTAGTAGTAGTAGTAGTAGTAGTTCTTGTTGCCATTGTAGCAGTAAGAGTAGTAGTAGTAGTAGTAGTGGTAGTAATAGTAGCAGCAGTTGCTGTTGGTGTAACAGCAAGAGTAGAAGTAGTAGTAGCTGTTGTTTTTGTTGTAGTAGTAATAGTTATTGATGTTGCAGCAGCTGTAGTAGTAGTAGTAGTAGTAGCAGCAGCAGTAGTAGTAGTAGTAGTAGTAGCAGCAGTAGTAGTAGTAGTAGTAGCAGCAGTAGTAGTAGTAGTAGTAGCAGTAGTAGTAGTAGTAGTAGTAGTAGTAGTAGTAGTAGCAGTAATAGCTATGATACACGGGTGAAGTAAAGACGTAGTCTCAGCACTAGTAAAAAAAATATTGCAGGCTAATGCCTCACCGAATCTAATGAAGCAGCAGACTACACCACGCCTGCGTTAACATATAATCAAACTAATCGTTCCTACTAATGCCTCTTACAAAACTACAACCACATTTCCAACACGTGTCTCTCTCGCGGAGCCCAGTCAGAATGTGTCAGGCCAATAGTCACTCCATGAATTCACTCTGTATGTTGTAACCCTGTTTCAAAATCTAAGAACATTTCTTTTCCTCTTTATTGTAAAAAAAAATCTATCACTTTCGCTTTCCGCCTACCACATGCCATTACCACGACGCCAGATCTGCTGATGGCCTGCACGAAATCTGCTGATGGTTTAAATGAAATTGGGTCTCGATCGACGACAGCTCGTACAAAGAAGTAATTCTACAATAACCCAGGGAGATAACCTTAATCTCGATTGTACTTCCTGTAGAAAAGACACTTCCCGGTTTTAGCCAATGTTCAAAATCGGCTACATTAGCACTGTGGTGTAAGTGACAGCAAGAGCTTATGTAAAGCGCATCAATGCATATTTTGCAGTTCTACATTAAATAATCTTCTACCTTGACAGCGCTTACTGACGTTGCTCCAAACTCTACTGAATACGCCTTTTTGTTCTTGTGCCTGATGATCATGATGATAGCATGCTGTCACAGCTGTCATCTTCTCCCAGGCTGTACTCAAGAACACAAAACGATGCTCTAAAATCGATTTGGAATGCCAGGCTTCTCTAAGAGCTCCATCCTTAACTAGGGAATCACGTCAACCTATACTGCGCTGGCCTGCCTGTTACCAAGAACAACCTGTTATATTTTGCGGGTACTAGCTCCCTGGCAGACATCCCCTGTTCCCTGATACTGTTTATTAAAACGAACAGATCGCGCCCTGTCAATACTGATGTTTAATATATCAGCAGCTAGTGAGGAAACTTAATGAGGTTTTTGTCACTGTCTGGGTCGCGGATGGGGAAATGAAATCCACGAAGAAACTGACAGGAATACTGGTGATAAATTCAACAAATCAGACAGCGTTGCCAATCCTGGTGGGAAATAGCAGCAACATCACAGCTGCTATGGGAGGATGCTAGAAAGGGTGTGATGTAGCTGGCTGTCAGGAGATTTGTTGTAATGATATGTTTGAAGAATGTATTACTTTCTTAGAGTTTTGAATCTGCAAGGTTTAACAATTCTTACTTCCACTGCTGTGACCGAGCCACACAAAACAAGAAAGAAGCTAATAAGGACAAGGAAAAAAAAAAGGCGTCCATGCAGGGAACACCATGATATTCCATGACATCTTCCCAGGAAGTCATCCGTCACAACAGCCTGGCAAGGTTCGACACAGATCTTGACGCGACAGAACTTGCTGCGATCACTGGCACCACGGCTAGTTGAGACAGCAGTGCCCCCATCTTCTAGCGTACACCTTAAGTAATGAAGTGAACTTGCCAGCTATTACTAGTAGTCACCAAGGTTATCTTTATCATTACAGGAACAACGTGCGTCTTGCCAGGGCATTCAGAACAAAACAAGATGATGTGGACGAGAAAGATCTAGAGTTCTCTAGACCAAACTTACACTACAGCAAAGACAGGAACTCAGTAGAGAGAACGCCAATGTACCTACAACATATCGGCAAACTCATCAATAAGACAATACATCAGAACCTGCTGCGCGCTGCGTAAAGTGACTGCCAACTGAGGAAGTGAGTAAGCGGGCAGTTTAATATGAAAGTGTGAGAAACACTGGCAAATTCTGCAGCCACTTTCAGCCCACAACAAACGACATATCACAGACATGATCATATTCCTGAGTCGACGTAGATGGGCTACGATGTGCGTGTGTGCATGTGCGCGCGCGCGTGTGTGTGAAGCATGCGCACTTGAGACACAAAGACAGTAAACAGGCAGAGAAACGACCCTGGTGCTAGGCATGAAAGGGAAACTCTCGGCATTATCAAGAGGCCGTTCATTAATAACAGGACCCAATGATTCGGAATAATTATCAAATGCGATGGGGAAAAATTTAGAAACAGGGCACGGAGAAAGTGAATAAGAAAGGAAGAGAAAAAGAAAAGTGTTGAAGACCAGAGGGAAGAAAGTGTGGAGTGCATGTATGTGTGGCAGAGAGCGGGGGGAGGGGGGAGAAGAGAAAGGGAGTTGGTATGAGGAGGAAAAGAAGGACTGGAAACGTGAGAAGAGAAGCTGATATAGAGACAACTTGTTATGTAAACAGTCAGGCGATAAGAGCAGAGAACCACTGCTGCTCCAAAGCCCTTCATGACTTCCATGAAGTCATCCGTCACAACAGCCTGACTGGGAGGTGTCGACACAGATCTCGACGAGACAGGGCTTACTGCCATCACTGGGGCACCACAGCTCGTTCAGACAGAAGTGATCCCACTTACCGTCCTCATTAGCCAAGCTTTTTCACAACTCACAAGTCGGTTTTTTTTCCAAGTACTTACATCATCTTTGATTCCACTTCTCCTATATACTATATATATGTCTTTCTTGATACTCCACCCCCTTTCTCTCTCTCTCTCTCTCTCTCTCTCTCTCTCTCTCTCTCTCCCACTCCACATATTCTGACTAACTTAACATATTCATTATGATCCCAGCTACAGACTTGCAATGTAATTAGTAATGAACTGTAAGAACACCGTATTCTATACGGAATATTCCTGTCAACTGTTCTTAATTTTTCCTATGTCCTTCCTTCCACCCATCCATTACCCTGCTGACTAGCGATGGTTACCATGCTTTTCCACTTATTATTTGCTGGTCCATGGACTCCCAAATATTCTTCTGTGGACCCACAGGGGTTCCATGGACTCCATATTAAGAACCACTGGTTTATGCATAGCAACTAGTTAGCATTTGAACTGTTAATTATTGTGCGAGGTTGTGAAGATGGTTATACTGGATGAAAGGAGTTAACTGATATTGTTGAATGTGCGGATCAGAATTCAGACATGCTAGCTTTTTTTTATTTCATGATTGCTTGTTATGTACAAATGACAGCAGTGCTACAATGGCGTGGGATGTTTGCAACAGAGTGAAACTTGGCAGATGAACGTCTGGCGGGTCTGCAAGTATTGGAAAATAAAGTTCGTTGGCTCTTTCTCTCTCATTCCCTCTATCTTCTCTCTCTCTCTCTCTCTCTCTCTCTCTCTCTACACTGTCACGCTCTCTAATGGTAGAGTAACAGGCGACCCATAAATTATATATTTTTGTTAATCCTTTGAAAATTCATCCGCTTTCTCCCTTCTTTCTCCCCTCCCTCCCTCTCTCTCTATTCTGCCACGTTCTCTAATGGTAAAATAACAAGCGAGCAATGAAGTCTATTATTTTCAAAAATCCTTCGAAAAATTCATCCCCTTGCTCTCCCCCCCCCCCCCTTCTCTCTCTCTCTCTCTCATCAATCTGCCTTCTCTGTGAACGTCACAAAAATCGTAAGCGCCTATATCGACCAACCCTTTCACATTAGCTACCTGCCTTGGCAAACTCACTTCCATGGCCAAGTTCGAGTGTACTAATTTTAGAAACTTGTTTACCGCCATTTTGGTTTTCACTCCTCGTTTACGTACTTTCATCGTTTATCTTCTTCAAGCTCTCACAGGACTCTGGCTGCTCTATGACGACAGCGCACACAATTATTCCAGGCTTGTCGCTGCACTCAGACCTCCTCCATGATCACTAGAACCCATCTCCACGACACACATCAATCTCCTGTTCTCGTGTCTATTGTAACGGCACAAGAGGTATTGGTGAAGACAGAAGGGCTTCTCTCTCTCTCTCTCTCTCTCTCTCTCTCATTCTGAACTGCATTTGTCTTATTTTCTTCACAGGTAATTTGCTACACTGACGCCTCCAAAAAAGGCATCTAGAGATCGTGCGGACAATCTTGGAACACAAAAGATCTCTTGAGATAAGACAGCGTAATTCTGCCATTTCTTTTAACTCTTGCCTCCCCTATCCCTGTCCCCCCCCTCCCCCTAATAGCAACGGTGCAGCGTTTTTCTGATGTATCAATTATTTTGTACAGATTCTGTACCGCAGTGAATGAAGGTAGGCTTGCTGAACTTCACTGCTCTTTTACTGCTGAACAAATAAGCCGCGTCACCACAATTAAGACAATTATGTTTTAAGTCCTCCCTGAACGATTCACCTTGAAATGAGCTTGCCTGTAAAGAAATTCAAGCGCCTAGCTAAAGTAATAAACTTACCTGCACTATTATCTGTTGTAGTAGACTCTGTCTCTACCGTTCCACTGTTTGTCAAAAGCTGAGGCCATTTTTTTTTTTAATCCACGTTTTAACTGCACTCGTAGCGACTCTCTCTCTCTCTCTCTCTCTCTCTCTCTCTCCTCACAACACGCACACATAATTCATCTCTATTACTCACACTCGCGGCGCTGACAAGACAGGTTTAATTTCCTCTATTTGAAAGGGGGAGGGGGGAAGAGGAGATTTTAAGAGAGAAAATCCCAGATTTTCAGGTGCATGTGCTGAGAGTGCTGCATGCTCAGAAACGAACAGACGGACACATGTGAACTGTGTGAAACTCACATGAGCACATTTACCGCCAGTGTAACATTCTGCCATTATCTACAACACCTAGCACTTCCAGCATAAAATCTCATATATACATATCAGTATCACCTTCTCGTGAAATACTGTCCCCCCTTTTCCCTTATTTTGTTGAAATTCAAACTCTTACTCCTGGATATTCTAAAGCTTTTGTTAGGGAATACCAGATTCATTCAACACATGTAAGAAACAGATTTAGACCGGTAGCTGGACATAGTCACAATACACATACAGACACTTGATGTCAACTCTGGAAACAAAAGAGTCACAATACACAAACAGACACTTGATGTCAACTCTGGAAACAAAAGAGTCACAATACACATACAGACACTTGATGTCAACTCTGGAAACAAAAGAGTCACAATACACAAACAGACACTTGATGTCAACTCTGGAAACAAAGAGTCGGCCATGTTTTAAGTTATAATGGGAAGAGATCTTCAAAGGCAGTGAGTAAACATCGGTGAGAGAACATACGACCTCAGTATACGAGGGACTGAAACAAAAAAAAATATACAGCCGCCATAACCTGGTCCCAAACTGACACGAGGCTGTGGCTCAACATCTTCACCGCATCAGCTGCAATGAACACCGGCTCACAGTTTCAGGGGAACTGAAGGAGAAGAAGTCAGCAGGAAGGTAATGTATTACAGAGTCGTGTTGTCGTACAAATGTTGGGGGGGGGGTCCTAGATACTGGCAGAGACCGTGTGAGAACAGTCAAAGATAGGGATGAATACAAACTCGAATAAGTATTTAAAAGATAATCTCCGTGGCAATCAACAAGGACCAACAAAACCCGTCTGGAATGATATAAATACAGCAGGTGAAGAAAGAAAACCTGGTGCTGGTTTTAGAAAGCTCATACATCTAGAGAGAATAACAACATGAACAGGAAAATATCAAATAAGACTGTAGCAGGACTATAAGTAACAGACAAGGAAAATGAAAAGAATATCCAGTATCTTTAAACGTGTATGTTAAACCTGTCGAGACAGAGTGATTAGCACTGATTATACTAAAATTGACAAGAGTAACAATCAATAATAACCCAACGATTGAAACATGTTGGCCACGTAAGCATAATTTTAGTCAAACATGCTTTAGAAATGATCGAGCAAACTTCACGAAATGCATCCACGAATACATTCAGCGCACATAAATGTTGTCAGGGGCACGTACTCTGCATACTTCTCCCCCGATATTGAGTAAACACAGGCCAGACATTCTTCTGGCCTAGGCAAACAATACCTACAGTTACATCGACGCTGAAATAATGACATGAGAACAGCGGGAGACGCCTCCAAGGTGGGAATGGATTCTCTGGATGGGTGCAGACCATCCAACGTGCTATTAAGTATCAGATCTACAGACAGCTGCCATTCCATTCTCGACCTACCAACACTGTCTTGGATCTGATTGTCTGCCCATAACAACCAATTCATTCATTTGTTTTACCTAATCTTTACAATGCCCTTCACGCACACAACAAAATAACCAGGGACAACTGAAGATTCAGAGTGTATACATCTTGTTTATAGCACAATAACACGACTTCCTCAAAGACTGAAGATACAAAGGTAAGGTAAAGCCAACCCTGTTATATCACGGAGGCATCTAGGCGATATGGTGTTAGTCCCCGTATTTTCCTTGATCTATACGCACACTAGAGGGCGATGTGGTCAGCATCACTGCTGGCCGCCTTTCCTCCTCTAGTTCCAGAAGAAGTCAGGTACCCATTTGTATAGCTTGGTGACTGAGGCGGATTCGAACCACCGACCTTCGCCATGAAAGACCAGTGCACTAACCACTTTGCATCTCAGACGTTAAAGAAATATAAAAACAGAAAACACCATTAGAACAACTTAAAATCAGGAACGAACTAATAACGGATACTGCTGTATTAGCGTAACTCTGCTATATACATTAAGAGATATCAGGTCATCCTTCAATCCAGCCACCAAGAACACAGAAAATTCCTCTTTAAAACCTCTAATGATAATATTTATGAACAGAAACATCAGAAACCTCAGGTGGAAAAAAAAAAACTGAACAGAAACTAAGAGACTGAAACATTATGTGACGCAAATGCTTTATACTGAATTCTTCCAAGACATTATTTTCTGACTAGGTACCAAAATCTTGTCAGCGAGACAAGAAAAAGAGACAAGCTACAGAGAAACACGAAAGGGAGATAAGAGAAGTAATGAAGTCTGTGGTTCACTCTCTCTCTCTCTCTCTCTCACTCACACACACATACACACACACAGAGAGAGAGAGAGAGAGAGAGAGAGAGATGTCCATTGTTCTGTGCAGGCCTAAGAGCATCGATTTCTCAGTCTGAGTGATGTTTCAATGAGGTCAAAATATGCATGAGATATTCCACTTATCTCCCCTGGGGTGGTTTGGAATGCTGAGCGCATTTCTCTTTTGGACAGCGTCCCCTTGGCCCACGAGCAATGATTACTGAGAAGTCAAACGGGGACTTGGTTCTGCCTGAAAGCCCTTACCCGCAACGTAGAATATATCATTCATTTAGACTCTTTCCTAATGTTTACTGTGACTTGCCCTTCACAAGTGTCAACCAGCTGTCTCTGCTGTCGATGCCGTTGACCACCACCATCATCATTCTTCTTGTTCTATCCCCCTAAAATGACGATCTTGATGTTCTTTGCAGCCGATGCAGTAAAAAGGATGAGGCACAGCATCATGCCGGCTTGGGAACGGGTTACGACGGCTGTTACTGCAGTCTCTAAGTGAAGCTAAAAGCAAGGGGTGTGCAATACTTCTTTAGCAGACTCCACCACCATGGAGATTGGTGGTCCCTGCCCCGTTAGACAGGTCAGGCCTGTCACTCGGGGTACCAACGGAGAGGTGTGACAGGGTCTTGGTCAGCTATGGTTCGTCAACCCTGGCGCTAGCATGTCAACTGCGGGTTCGCTGGCTTTATAGATGGATGAACGTTCAGGTAGATCAAATGACTGACAGACAGACTGACAGACAGATGAAACAAAGTCATGTAATTACACTAAAGAGAAGTGTAAATACAAGTGAAACAACTTTTGCACTGACAGCAACAATCAAAGCCATGGAAACTAAATAAACACCAATACAATGTAGCGTTCTGCTACACAAAGACGATAAGTCATGGCTGGGTGCCACGAAGAGGTGGTATCTGAGAACATGAGCAGGCTGGAACCTCGCGCGTCTTGTCTCAAGTCACAAACTGGTTTCATGCCCACAGAAGAAAAAAAACAACAAGGTGCCAGGGACTAAAGGTACTTGCTGACACTGCAAACCAGCCACGCGATATCTGCCTCAACAGGAATGATTCTCCTTAAGCTAAAACAACACTGGCGTGTCTTGAGCTGGCTGGATATATTTGCTGCTAAATGGATCATTATTACAGAATGAAAAAAAAAAGGTATTTCAGCATAAACTCCCGCCAGCGTTGAATGAAAACACGTGCAAAACCTGGAAGTTCTTAGTTTAAGATCATCATCATCATCATCATCTCCCTGGAACTGCAAACTGGTGTTCTATGCAGTGGATGCAGTGAAGATGTTGAGACACAGCATCGTGCTGAATTATGAGCGGATTACGGTGACTATTTGTGCTCACAAGTACGGGGTGTCCAATACTTCTTTCTCAGACTCCACTGTCATAGGGGGCCAAGGTGATCACTGCCTCATTAGCCAGGATTTATCTATTTATGAGGGATACCGAGAGGTGGTACAGGGTCTTAGTCAGCTACGGTTCGCTAACTCGGAGGCCAGCATGTAACCACAGGTCGCTGGTTGCCAAGAGGGACAGTGTGTGTAAGATAAAGTCGTCACAGGTGAAACCAGAGCACACATCTCACTGATACAGAAGAAGGGGAGGGGCCAATGGAAACATAGGACTAATCTAGAGGAAGGAATATTACATCAGAAAACCATATTCATCTCACTGGCTGTGGGAAGACAGCTGCAAGAGACTCAACCATAGGCATTTTCTTTCTTGTAAACTTTCTAAAACAGATCTCCTTCCTAAAGTGACAATTTCTAGTTACCTTATAATTGGTGAAGGAAGAACAAAAGTAGATAAAGGACAATCTTATTATGCGATACCATAGTTCAGACTTTATAACAAGGTGCTCCAGTCGACCCAGGTGTTAAATGGACTTCTGACACACACGTACATTCAATGAAGAAATGACACACACACACACACAAAAATATGGCTGGACAACAAGACACACCCGAGCTCACTGTACATATTGTACATATAATGTGATACAGAATAGTGCATACATAAGTATTTTCTGATCGAATTCACAGTTTGACAAGCATATAGCAGACTGACACACTGATTAACAGAACGAACGAGCAAGCTTTATTTTCAAATGGTCAAGAACTGGACACTTTGAAAATTAAGTTAGTCCGCTCTGTCAGTTGGAGTTCTACTCCTGGCAGTCAAACCAAGCTGAGAAGGTCTGTGTGGGCAGAGGTCAGACGAAACTTGCACCCTGGTCCTCCAGTCTGAGGGTTGGAGTATAGGGCCAAAGACCCCATCTCCGTTAAAAAAAAGAGTAGTGCTACGGATCAGAAATTTCGGCCTCGAAATTGGATGGATAAAAATGGAATACGACCTTGGAACGTCAAACTATTATATAAAGGAGTTTGGCGTCATCAACTGGAGCGAGAATATTAGGAATAAAGAAGAATGGAGGCGAGCTTTATCTACAGCAGTGAGCCTTAATGCCCAGAACGATGAAGATGAAGAAAAAGTAGTAGTAGATGAAATAGTAGTAGTAGCAGTTTAGTAGTAGTAGTAGTAGTAGTAGTAGTAGCAGCAGCAGCAGCAGTTCTGTCAGTACGTCTGCCAGCCCCATGTCTATATGCCTGTCTCTCTATCTGCCTCTATCTCTATCTGTATGTCTCTCTATCTGCCTCTGTCTCTCTCTGCCTGTCACTGTTTACTATTTTCCTGCCTGCTCCGTATCTGCCTGTCTCTCTATCTGCCTGTTTATCTATTTTCCTGCCTGTCTCCCTAGTTGCCTGTCTCTCTATTTGGCTGTCTCTCTATCTGCCTGTCTCTCTACCTATTTTCCTGCCTGTCTCTCTACCTAATTTCCTGCCTGTCTTCCTACTTGCCTGTCTCTCTATTTGCCTGTCTCTCAATCTGCCTGTCTCAACCTATTTTCTTGCCTTTCTCCCTATTTGCCAGACTATCTGCTTGTATCATTGCCTGCCTGCAGATAGATAATCAGATTTTATATTTATCAGACCATCCTTCATCTGAATACAAGAAAAATCAGAAAGCACCTTGTGCTGACGAAAACTCAGAAAGCACTGGCCACTGTGTCCATTTCTGAGGAAACCTAGAGATTAGGGCTGGAAAAGCCACCTTCTTCTGCCACAGAAAGAAAAGACCTGCCAATATCCTAAAAGCTATACTCCCGGAGTCCTCGCTGACCAAACTGCTCACGTTCTACATTCATATAATCTGACAGGGTTCTAGTCGCTAAACCTTGTGACCAGAGACCTGACCTTGCTCGTGGTGAAGCTGTCAGCTTCCACCAAGCACGATCGCCTGCTGTCGCTTACAAACGTGCTACAGTGAAAGCGGAACATGTTAAGATAGACGACGTTTCTGTCGAGATACTGCATCCCCCCTCCCCCAATGAATGTTTTTCGTTACACCCTAATTCAGTCAGTTTTGACCAAGTAATGTTTGATTGTTTTTCTTTACTTCTTCATATTCTCTGCTTCTATAAAGTTCCCCCCCCCCCTCCCTTAAATGCTTTTATTTCTCGCTTTCCACAAAGTTATTTTTTAAACTCTGTCTTCACAAACTCTTTTTCTTCTCCCCCAGCTTCTTATAACACTCCGATCCCAAAAGGACATATTATCAATTGCCGGCAATGACGCGGCTGACACTCATTTATTTGCTGAGCGGATGATCAATGCCATTCTGCTGGCGCCTCTCAGATATCTCCCGTCTCAGCGGAAGCGCTGGAGACACAGAAAGCGAGCCAGTCCAATCCGCTATCATCATCCAGGATCTTGTGCTAAGAGGGATGTGCTTCACATCAGGAGCAGCTGTTTCTAGAAAATGCTCGTCTAATTATAACACTCCTGGTCGGACAGGAATGGTTCTTTAGTATGTCCTTGTCATTCGTACAGACTGTTGAATTCTAGTCAGCCAGCTCCAAACTCATAGCAACATTTCCAACATACACAGGATATTGTTGGACTGTCTTCTTATTTGCAGGCTATGAAGTGGTTTGGGGTGGGGGGGGGGGGAATTGGAAGGGCGTAAAGCACAGAGTAGTATCGACTGGGCATAGGTTTATACATGCAATTTTCAGATTCTTAGCACAGCCAGAAAAACAGGTAAAGGGTGAAATGTTCCCTTAGAAGAGCTAGAAAAGAAGGCAAGGGGTGACATGTTTCTTTAACAGAGCTAGAAAAGCAGGGAAAGGGAAAATGTTTCTTTAGATGAGCCAGAAAAGCAGGGGAAAGGTGAAATGTTTCTTTAGCAGAACCAGAAAAGCAGGGAAAGGATAAAATGTTTCTTTAGCTGAGCTAGAAAAGCAGGAAAGGGTAAAATGTTTCTTTAGCTGAGCTAGAAAAGCAGGGAAAGGGTAAAATGTTTCTTTAGCTGAGCTAGAAAAGCAGGGAAAGGGTGAGCTAGAAAAGCAGAGAAAGGGTGAAATGTTTCTTAAGCAGAGCTAGAAAAGCAGGGAAAGGATAAAATGTTTCTTTAGCTCAGCTAGAAAAGCAGGGAAGGAGTAAAATGTTTCTTTAGCACAGCTAGAAAAGCAGGGAAATGGTAAAATGTTTCTTTAGCTCAGCTAGAAAAGCAGGGAAAGGGTAAAATGTTTCTTTAGCTCAGCTAGAAAAGCAGGGAAAGGATGAAATGTTTCTTTAGCTGAGCTAGAAAAGCAGAGAAAGGGTGAAATGTTTCTTAAGCACAGCTAGAAAAGCAGGGAAAGGATAAAATGTTTCTTTAGCTCAGCTAGAAAAGCAGGGAAAGGGTAAAATGTTTCTTTAGCTCAGCTAGAAAAGCAGGGAAAGGATGAAATGTTTCTTTAGCTGAGCTAGAAAAGCAGGGAAAGGATAAAATGTTTCTTTAGCTGAGCTAGAAAAGCAGGGAAAGGGTGAAATGTTTCTTTAGCTGAGCTAGAAAAGCAGGGAAAGGGTAAAATGTTTCTTTCGCATAATCCGATACCACAGAGCCAGCAGCCGGACCGGGCCTGTTTAATTGGCGTATGAAAGGATAGGTGGAACAGGGTTTAGTCAGCTGTGGTTCTTCCAGCTCTGACGCAAGAAGTTAGCTTTGGCTCGATAAGGGCTACATCGAACAGCGTCTTCTGCTGCCTGTTTCTTTTATATGCACTGCACAAGTCTGAAGCTGATACCAGTGGTACCTGCCTCGGGAAAAACTGAAACTACAGACGCGGGTCTCAGAGAATGATAAGACTACTAAGATTGTGAGAAAATCAAATTATGAAGAGAATGACGTGAATAGGAGCGGCTTTTCCTTTGCTGCAGGTGCCATCACCAGCACCACGACTAATGGAAGAACTTGGTCTACTGAAACAGTTCCAGGAAGATTGATGCTTACTGTGCTGCAAGTCACGCTGCTTGTATCTCACTAATCGCTGGCAATATGTGAGCAGAAATTTCTCCGTACAGAGAAACAAATAATCTCAGAATTCTTCAGATCATCAAAAGATTGGACATTCCTTTTTCTATTAATGTCAGAATAACTGCAATAACTTTCCTCCTACTTTTTTGTGCTATCATTTCTGACAGAATTTAAGAGTTGTCAATGACAAGGTTTCTTTTCTTTCAGCATGTAATATATGAGTTTCGCATCCGTAACCAAAGCGTGGACGAATGCACTGAATCAAGTGAATTTCTCTTTCCTTGCACGGTAACCAATTTTCATTTCTCAGAAACGCAGTCAACCCTCTCCAATTCTTCTTCCCTCGCTGTTTTGATAATCAACGAGCTTGACTGACGGATTTTAAAGTCGACATGACGGTGTCCTCACTCGTCGATAAATTATTAGGAGAAATCATTATCGGTAAAGTCTCAACATCACTGCATCAGAAACTATAAGACATGAACAAACAGGATTTAGACGTAACAGAAGATGCATGAATCTGATATTCTCACTAAGAAACAGGTCAGAACAAAGACAAAAGAATGACAGGGACCGTTATAACAAGCTCTAATGAATATGCATGAATATAAGTTTTCGGTAACGGACATGGAGAAAGTATTTAAGAAAATTTTGAGAGCTAGCGGAACACCAAACCATCCTTAAGAACAATAAGTAAATGTTTCTATGCCAATTTCAAGTGCAGTGTTGGTCAGTTTATTAGAGACCTGCTAGACGCCACAACGCTTCATCGATCACTATGGAAGGACACTGATGGCTATATGGATTCGTCGCTAAATAAACTCATTCTTAATCTCTGGCAGTAATTAACGTTTGATCAAATATTAACTTAGAAATCCCCCCTCCCCAGTTATGGTATTTGTTTGACTCCTCACATTTCTCAAACAGCAAATCTTGTGCTGTAGATCACATCCAACGTCCATTTTCCCGACCATGACTAATATCATCGTGACGAAAATGTGGAGTCCAATATACTTACAGTTACACAAACACTATAATCTTATACCTACATGCTTTCACCCATAAACCGGCACAGCTCTTATTATTAGTGTGTCACATATAAAATATTCACTATCGATCTGCACCTACATTTTCTACCTTTACTGCAGGTCTCAAAAACAAAATTATAGCTGTTTGATAACAATACACTGCTTATATTGCTCCGCATTTTGCCTTAGCGTCCTTGCATTTCTAGACACCATCCCAGCATATTAACTATGACTACAACATACCAAACACACTGTCACATCCTTGCTCGTCAAATTCCGGTGTCGCCACACTACGGCTTGGTAAGCTTCCCTATCTTTCACACACACGCACAAAGAATCCAATGTTTCTCCATCTTTCTAATCAGACCAGTGTCGACACTGGGGGAGACGCCGCTGGGATTATGGTCCATTCCTATGCAAGGCATGCTTGAGGCTGACAAGGATGAGTTTGGATTTCAATCACTTCGCTCTGGTGGAGCTATGTGACCCTTCATTATAATAAAAAAATGCCCGATAAACCATAATAATACTCACTCCACATGATCAAAACTGGGGTTATTCCAGTCCGACTGCAGCGAAACACCGCACAAGAATGACATAAGCTTTTGATAATGAATGTGACACGCCCACAATCATGATATAAACACTACTAAATAACTCAGTGGTTCTCAAGTTGTCCAGGCACAGCACACCGTACAAGCCGCACCATCATTTTTCACAAACAAGTATTTAATCACTTAAAATGGCTTCTTTTTCTCCCCATTCACAGCACATCCTGAGAACCCTTCGTGTACAATGCACCTTACTATCGCGGCAGAGGTTTCAATAACCTGACTAATGGATTTTTCAAAGTCCTCTCTCCTGTGAAATTATTCTTTTGGTTTCAAAAATTGAATTTAAATAAAAATAAAATTATCTCTATAAAATTCTGAAGGGACACTTGCAAGCTAAAAACTGTGATAATCTTTGCTCCTATAAATGCAGAAAACAAAATATCAATGAAGACTATTAACATTAACATGTCTACTCGATATATTTTGTTATCATAAGCCCAGCCAGAAAAAAAAAATATATATATACACTTAACTGCTTCTGTACAGTAATTCAAATTTTTGGAGACTCAAAGTTTAAATTACAACGTAAGCTAAATATAAGCATGGCGATACTTCCTGGTAAACATGGCTCCTGCATTTATAACAAATCTGTTGTGAGGTCTTGGGATGCTGGTCCGGTAGTTTAAGACTACACAAAACTGGAAATTAAAAGGAAGGGAACTAAATACGATAAAACTTCTAAAACTTCGGCAATAAGCTTTAACACACAAACAGTATCAGAATATATATATATGAACATTTTTTGTAAATAGGCAGAGAGAGAGAGAGAGAGAGAGAGAGAGATGCCTTACTAAACTAATGTTTACAAAATCTCTTATCCCTGTTGGTTTCCAAAAGCAGTATGTGAAATTCTCACTTCTCTGAGCTTTTTGTTTGTAACCCTGAAAAACCCCCTAAACAAGTGAGAGGAGGCACCAAGTCCCGTCGTTATCCCTGGCAGAGTTATAGTGAACACGACAAATACAAACATTCTATCAAACCGCTGATATCGCTGGATAAAGCGATCATCGCTGGGTTTGTGCTTGTACAATACATTTAAGGATGGACTAAGAAAACTCCTTACAACTGTTCCTAGGACGCAGATATTCTCGTGGGTTAGAAGGTATGTTCCGCGGCGCCTTATGTTTGCTGTTCACATTTTAAAAAATGAAAATGTTTACACAGAGAATGGAGATCGTATCATTTTATCCATCGCAGCCATCTTGGGACGTCTTCACAGTGGAAGTTTTGTGGTCAGTGAATCTTCATCTATGAGCCTTGACTATCTGATGGTATACCTGAGATCATGCTCATGTAGTAGTAGTAGTAGTAGTAGTAGTAGTAGTAGTAGTAGTAGTAGTGTAATAATAATAGCAACAATCGGTGATTGTAGTAGTGGTGGTAGCAAGAGTAGTAGCAGTAATACCAGTATCAGTACAGGTGTAGTAGTTGTAGTAGCAATTGCAGTCGTAGTATCAATAGTAGCAGTAGTAGTAGTAGTAGCAGCAGCAGGCGTAGTATCAATGGTGGTAGTAGTAGTAGCAGTAGTAGTAGTAGCAGGCGTAGTACCAATGGTGGTAGTAGTAGTAGTAGTAATTGCAGTCGTAGTATCAATGGTAGTAGTAGTAGTAATTGCAGGAGTAGTAGTAGTAGTAGCAATTGCCGTCGTAGTATCAGTAGTAGTAGTAGTAGTAGCAGTTGCAGTCATAGTATAAATGGTAGTAGTAGCAGCAGCAGCAGCAACAACAACAGCAATGTAACACATACATATAAATAGATGCCAAATGTGCAGGAACTGTTATACATGAAATCAACAAAAAAATGTTCTCAAATCAAATCATACTGAACAACAATATCATCTGAACTTGACAACGGGAAGTGTATGTCTATATCAGCGTGCACATATACCCTATACAACACTGAACTAACAGACCTGAACCGAGACTCAATTTATAATTTCAGGGCGGGCCAAGAAGATCTCGCCCGCCCGCTTCACTTCAGGTGCTTGGGCCACATGAGGCGGCGGGATGGTTTGTTCTGTCATGACCCAAGAAGTCAACGATGAAACTCCATCAGCGACATACAACTGATGATACTTCATTTCACAATCACAGTGGTCTGTGGAGAAATCATCTTGGACAAGATCTAGACAATGTCATCTTGACAGATTCACGAACGAGGATGTCCTTTTTCTTCTATCTATCGCTCCATCTGATTACAAGAGCCTTGCACACACAAACTACCGGAAATAAAGAAGAAAAAAAAATCTGCTTGCTGCCGCAGATGATCTATCTTCCTTCCTGCTTGTTGTAAACTTGAATAAACCTGCACTCTGCACATAACAAGGCACAGTCCTATTCTAAACATTAGCCTGTCATTACACCCTATCATTATGTCCCTCAAACGCCTTAAATATTTGATGTTCAACATGTTCGGAGTTAGCAACCTGCTCGTTTATTTTTTACATTAATTACTCCTGTTCTGCTGATATTAACTTTGTTTTCTTGTCATTTGTACAGAGAACGAAAACTGGAAAATCAATTAAAACAAAGGAAGAAAACGATAAAGGAAGAAGAAAGAAAAGAAAACAACAGTTTGAAAGAGACGGGGGGGGGGGCGCTTACATGCTGAAGAAAAAATGATAAGAGTTGGAAAAGAACATACAAGCAAAGAAGATGTTTGGATGAAGCGGAAAAATATCAAAGAGTGGGCTGAAAGATAAACAACTATCAAGCATGTCAGATACCAGGAGATGATTTAATTTTTTTTTCAAGTATTCCAAAATGAAATAAATGCTAAAATTAAGAAATAAGAGAACGACAGGCAAAAACAATATGACGACGATGATAATGAAGACAGTAATGAAGGGAGGAAGGGAGAGAGAGAGGGTGGTGAAGAAAAAGAGACAGTAAGAGAAAGGAAGAAATAGACAAAAAGAAGAAAAGAGAGAGAAATGAAGAAAACACGACAGAGAGAGAGAGAGAGAGAGAGAGAGAGAGAGAGAGATTAAATAAACACTGTAATCGAAAATATAAACATAAGCGGGCGGCATAAAGGCAGCAGCGAGAGACTGTGAACAAACATGGGACGAGAAAAGGTTATACCAGAATAAAACCTGATTTTTGTCTTCAGCCTGGCTTAATGCATCATCACATCGATGCCTGCCGCCCATGTGATTCCCTTACCAAGTGATCCTCTCTCTCTCTATATATATATATATGTATAAGGTCTGGGTTGTCATGTTCCAGCATTCAAATCTGGGAGGGTTTTGCAGTTTAGGTTGCCCGAGCTCGCGAAAATAGCTTCTCCGCGGACGAAAACATAGCACTTTTTGAAATGTCAGAACGGCAAGATCAATGAATATTACACAACACAGACCGGTGATAATTATATTAGTACTTTCATTAGTGCTGGCACCCCTGCCAGGAAACACGGGCCACCCAAGAAAATCAATCACGCTGTATGTCTATTTACTCGATACAAATGATTACATTTTGTTTTTCTTCCATATGATTATGTACCTATCTAGAGAACAACGTTCTGTCACAACGACCTGGTCGCCAGAACCTACTGTCTGAACCTATTTGTGCTTATTTACCTTTCTTATCTTGAGTACAAGATTCTGATACGACTCTTCTTATATTTTATATCCTTCCCGTGCCGTTAAACGTCACATAGGGCTCGCAAAGTAGTTCGCCAATTTTTCCTGTCTTCGGCGAGTCTTTCAACCTCATCAAAGGATTTTATGCCTGTTAATTTGGCCTCGCAGAGAGGATACGACTCTGTCCAGCCCTATTTCTGATTATAACACCTTTCTTGACTACACGGTTCTGTCCCAACGACCCAGCCACCAAAACTGACATTAATCAGACGCTAAGAATCTTCCCTTGTTGCTCACTCATTCAAACTGGATACATCACTACGGAGAGGAAGGCGGCGGAGAAGTCAATTATTTTCCTCGCAAAAGACGGGCCTAACCATTATACAACACTTTTACTCAAACTCCGAAGAGTCGCATGGTCAGTACAAGCACCTCACATAGGTGCCCGCCATCTAAAGCCGCTCTAACTAGCATAGACATCCTTACTTACGGTCCTATACTTTAGCTGTGTACCAAATACTGATGCATGCTATAACTGCAGCTGAACTACAAACAAGGCACTAGTTGGATCTAATCTGTGCACTTCTTTCATACATTACTCCAGTCACACATTCTTACAATGCACCAAAACACGGCTCCTACGATGACAGACCGCCTATGAACTGCCCAAATGCCCCATCATTACTTGTGGATTGCCAATACGTCTCTGTACCCCCTCCACCACCCTGTCAAACTTAGCTTCATAAGGCATGTAAGACTTTAGTATAACTTCAAAAGGAAAAATGCCTACAGCCTGGTTTTACTTTATATACGGATTAGTTAAGAGCTGACCAGGTGAAAAATAATTATAATCTTAGCAACAAAATCTCATACGCGGCTGTTGTTCAGAGAATCAAGTCCCATATTCAGCTGTTGTTCACAAATCAAATCCCATACTCAGCTATAGTTCAGAGAAAAGTCCCATACTCAGCTGTTGTTCAAAGAATCTAGTCCCATACTTTAGGTGTTGCTCAGAGAATCAAGTCCCACACTTAGCTGTTGCTCCGAGAATCAAGTTCCACACTCAGCTGTTCAGACTTCAAGTCCCATACTTAGCTGTTGTTCAGACAAGTCCCATAAACCCAGCATTTGGTTCTCATACCCCTGCTCTTAAGATCACACAAAATCTAATGCTAAAAAAAGGTCTCCTGCACAAAAAGTCTCTCTAAAAGCTACGAAAGACGGACTCGGCAAAGACACAGAGAGAAAAACAATAGACAGATATAGTCTGAATTAAAAGCAAGAGTCAATTAATTCAGCATAAATGAACTAGAAACAGTGTCTCTATTAGTCACCTTAAGGATTTTTCCTGCAGCAACCTGTTTCTCTACCTGCACTAAGATATAATGTGTAGACTCTGACACGCTACTGCCTTCTCTCTCTCTCTCTTTCTCTCTCACACACATACATACACAAAATTAACTATGCCAGGCCGAATGTATGTGCTAGCAGAGAGCAGAACACCGCCATCAAAGTTCACCTTGATGCCCCTTTTCTTCAGATCGGCGTGGGGGGGGGGGGGGGGGGGAACCGTGATATAGAAATGACAGCAGTGGTTCTTATGCTCGGATCAGTGGACCCCTAGAGGGTCTACGGAAAAGATTGTGTGGGTCCACAGCTCGGCAAATGAATTGACTCGCTTAAAGATAAATCTGTTTATCATCTATGTTTTATTTATTGCTTATTTTTAACGAGTGGCCCCCGGTGATTTCAAATGAGAAATGGGGTTCCATGAATTTAAAGGGAAAAAAACCCTTGAGAACCAATGCACAGCTGTAAGTCTAGGACATAATTGTCGCCGAATCTACATAAAGACTTTTCGATGCGCGTTAAGGTTTAAACAGAAGGCACCAGAACAAAGACAGAAACCACAGCCTGATATTAACCGTATAAAACGGATTCTTCGATTCTGCAATAAAAAAAAAAAAAATATATATATATATATATATAGAGAGAGAGAGAGCAAAACGCTCTTAGTATATGGGGGAAATTAAGAAAGACAGTAACGAGTGTGTACAAATTATCCACAGGATCTGTAAAATTAGCGCCAGTTAAAAAAAAAATGTGAACGTCAAAAAGGAGTCATCTACAGGCTAACTGATTGCGGTTTTCAAAGAGAACGTACAAGAAAACTTTTGATTCCGCGGAGAAGGAATACAATCACCGACTCCTCTCTGACTGCGCCGTACCGCCAGAAGCGAACAAAGGGAGGTTTCATCTCACAGCGATGAACGGTCTAGTCTATATCGATGGGATACAAAAAAAAAAAAAAACCTGGATCTATGCACAGACAGTGTTAAATGATACCTGATGTTTTATGTGCGCGACCAGCAAACAACGAAAAAGCTCCAAATAGCAACATTAATCCTCAGGCTTCAAAATATAAGCTACTTAAGACGGAATTGAAAACATTTCGAAGACAAGACAAATGTTTAAAACTGACAAGATCAGAAGAATAAGACTTTTAGGAGGAAAAACAATCCCCAAAAAGCTGATCACAACATCCGAATTAGCGTGGAGATTCAGGTAAGCTAAAAACACAACAAAAACGTCACCACATGGAGGATTACGTGCCAGGAAATAAAACAACATTGTCTGAGGTGGCCAGCTTTACGGCTTATGAATCTTTTAACGTGGTTTAACGGGCCCCTCCCCCTTTCCAACTCACTGGCCATTTCAGCTCGCGCTGTACAGCAACTAATAACTAAATTGCTCTCAGTTCTCCACTTATCCCGTTTATCATATAAATAAGCAAAAATGCGCTGTAATTGGGTCAAATTATCATTTGTTCTAAACATTTGGTGACAAAAAAAATACAAACACCAAAATAACAATCTACAAAACTATTATAAGGCCAGCCGTCATGTATGGATTAGAAACGTGAAGTACAACAAAGAAAGATGAACAACAGCTGCAGATCTTTGAGAACAAGATCCTAATAAGAATCTTTGGGCCGATAAAGGAAATCAGTGGAGAATGGAAAGCTAGAAAGAACACTGAACTGAACAGCTTATTTAAATCCCAACGAATTATAAATGTCTTGAAACTGAACAGATTACATGCTAGAGCATGTAGAAAGAATGGAAGAGAATAGACAAACGAGAATAATGTATACACAAGAGATGATGGAAACAAGCCAGACCAAGGCAGGAATGGAAAGACAACATAGAAGAGGATATAAAAGAAATTGGTGTCACCAACTGGAGAGAGAAGATCAGGAATAGAGAGGAATGGAGGCGAACTTATCTGCACCAATGAGCCTTAACGGCTCGGAAAGCTGAAGCAGAAGAAGAAGAAGAAGGATGGTGGAACGAACACTCTTAGCTAGCTCTCTCGTGGCACACCACCATGCGGCAGGGCACAGTTTGAAAAACTATGTTCTAGTAGACTAATGAAAATACAGTACTAACACCATATACCCAAGCGTCTCTGCGGCGTGATATGAGTATATTGTTTTAAAAAAAACACTAACAGGAATGCGACTCATTTCAACGAAAGCCTTTCTTCACTTTTTACATCTTCATGTAGCTCATAAAATACAAAACCCTGACAATCCTACTAAACGATACACGCTGTATACGACAGAATAACGATTTTCACATGAAAAGATGCATCCATAACGAAAGTGTCTGCGAAATTCTCGCTACACATCGACTACATCCAGGAAAAAAGAAAAAAAAATCTAGTTACATAAACTTTATAGACATTATGCACACTTATTTACCTACATAATATGGCTCCTTTATAGTGAAATCTTGCCAGTGTAATCTACAATCTGTGTCTAACATATTCTTTTCAGTGCGTTTCCAATTCGAAATTAGGCTGTGGATTTTCCAAGGGGGTAGCCACAATGAGCTGAATTATGACGGACGAATGAATGAGTTCTTTCAGCGTCAAAAGGAAAATCATGCGCTGTTGTATCTGGAGCTTCTCTCTTCTCCCCACTGCATAAAGACTTGTGTACAACATTCGTATGTAAATATACTCCAACAATCTAACATCTTTCCTACAGAATATTTTCCTGCTCCACAAGCGAAGGAAATTTTCAAGGGGAAATACCACAGCGTTAATCTGCGTGAGATATCGTACACTTGTGTCTAAAACATGTAGATGTTAACACGGACACGCTTGAAAGGAGAGATAACACACTCTAAACACCTTAACTTGCTGGACAAGAAAAGAATATATACATTTTTACTACAGCACTACCACTCACAGCTCACATGACATTTGGTTTCGTATAAGTCAAGGTAAAAATTTGCTTTAGTTTACCACTAAAAAACCACTCAGAACCTATCTTCTTCTAAGTTTCGATTAACAAGCTTTGTTGTTTGCTTAAGTTATTGACGGTGTGTGCCAGATCACGGCTCACAACGTACGCGGGTCTTGATGGGCGTATGAAAGTTCAACACAAAACAAGCTTTGATAGCGTAATCAGTTTACCAATACATAAGATATCAATCTCCTAGCACACCGTTAACAACTCTCCTCTGTTCTGAATATCTCGTACAGAAATCTGAACTTCAAATCCAAAACAGAAGACAGTCGCAGCAAGTTTTCCGTGCGTCAGAACTGGAAGCCTTGAATCACGCAAACAATAAAAACTGAATACACAACAAAACGAGCCATGACTGACCAGGGTTAGCTCCTGAAGGTAACATGAACTCCTCGTTAGACAACAACAACAACAACAACAAAAATGCAGCCATGTCATATAACATGGAAACTGCCGTTCACATGGCAAGATACACTCAAAATTCACATACTAGTGTTACAAGATCCCAGTAATTTGTTGCCTGTACTCTGATCACAACAAATGACTCTGACCTGCAGAAAAGATATTTCCATACAAGTATAACTGAAGTAACAGCAGAGAGAAAAGAACCACGAACAGCAAACGGAGGGAACACAACATAACTCAAATGTAAGAAGAAAAAAAAAAACAAGATCCTGCGTTCAGCCTAAAACACAATTTAATGATGAAATAAAGCCACAAAAATGACCTTCTACACTGTCCATAACCCACACACAAAACAAAATGTCATTAACAATGCATTAGCACCAGCAAAGAAGCTGGGAATTCCTGAATTTTAACATTTTATTTGCCAAACACGGCTGGAATTTTATAACTTCTTCTTCTTCTTCTTCTTCCTCCTCCTCCTCCTCCTCCTCTGCCGCTGATCCTTTCATTCACGTATATAAACATCCCCCCCCCCCAATCTTCTCCCCTGCCTTTAAGTAGCCCTCTGCTCTTTGAGAACGAAACACGGAAGAGACTCTCAGAAATAACTGGCAATAACCTGAAGACTGAAGCTCTTATCAAATGGTTATAGAATTCATTAGAATGGCGCCCCCTTACAGTTAATGATGTTGAAATCTTATGTACAATTTTCGTTTTCTGTGTGCTCCCCTGTCATTACTAGCAGTTATTGTTGCCTGACGCATCAAAGCATAATCCGAACATCACAAACACAGGTGACGTTCTATCCGTTTCTTTCCATATTAGTTCAAGAATACTGATATGTTTGCTGTTAACATATGACAGTACACGTTTGCCCCTCATACGTGCACCGGGTGATCCAGTGAAGTAAAGTACGTAGCTACGGCTCAGATTACAACATCCAAACAAACGAACACTTCATGCTGACTCTCACCGTGAATAAGAAACAAAGAACAGGTCCAAGCACAAGCCTAACTCCAAGATCTCGAAGTAATCACTTTCTCAGCAGCTCATGTACACAGAGATCTCGCATACTTTCATAGTCCATCCCTCTGTCTTTTTTTTCACACAGCCATTCTCCTACAAAAGTCCAACTTCGCGACCATGTTGAATAACAACTCAGTCACATGACCAAATAACCAACGTTCACAATGTCACTCGTTTAACCGTGTGTTGTAGTGAGGCCTAACAGCTACGATACTCTTAATAACCCATATACACCACCTATATGACGACAAACACGATGAATGCATAACAAAAATAATGTGAACAAGTTAAAGAAATATTCAAAGCCTTTAGAAACGTCATGTACGATATTTAAGTACCTGTGACGAGGACGTGTGCAAAATGTCAAGAAAGAAAGAAAGTGGAACGCACCTGACGTAGAAAGATCCGGTCCTTAAACAGAAACAATGGACATGGACTGGCATTCACTCAACACTGCTGTCAGTCCGTGCGTAGCACCAGACTGAAAAGAATATTTCCCTTCACAACTTACATTACACAGAACATCTGATCGACATATGTCTTCATATGTGAACGCTGGTATGTGTACACAACATGGCTGTATTAATATATATGCAGAAACCACATATGTAAAAAGAACAGGAGCTGTACTCTAGATCAGGGGGTTTACAATCTTTTTACATACAAGGACAGCTTTCCCTATCCACATATGTTCCGTACCATCGTCTAATGTGGTGTAATAAAGCAACAATACGAACTACTGATTGTTTTTATTCAGCAGATGACATATAACGCCAGTTCGATAACATCGCTGCCGACTATCTGAAAATGGTTCGCGGACCACAAGTTGGGAACTACTGGGCTAGATAATTCTGCACTGCCTACGGGTGGGCAACCAGACTGTCTCCTAAATGTCATCGTATGGTAAAAGCAGCCAGAATTATATGGCGCTGAATAAATCCTGGCGCATTTACAGCAGGCATTTTTATACAGTAGTATCCTTATCTTTTGTCCCATAGGACGATGATAACTAAAAGCAAACCTATAAACTGGTCAGGAGACGTAAGACTCTGTGTTTGCCTCTCTCTCTCTCTCTCTCTCAAAAAATCCTAAAACTATTATTCTCACTCTGGAAGTCACCCGTTATGTAAGCTACAGGCTCCACCAGAGCTGGTTAATCCGCCAGAGTTGGTAATTCTGTCAGAGACGGCAGCTATCCAAGTCAAAGTCTGTTACTTTATTCTGAAGTCATGTGCCATGACTCACCATCATTACTTGTGAAACAAATTGTTCAGAAAAAGAATGCGACAATGATCCCTGTAACTTGCTCGAAGATTTGTCGACTACAGCAATCTACCCTTCCTACATGCCGTTGGTATCCGTCGTGACTAGTTCACCTAGACTAGAGAAAAGTATGCCATAACATCCGTGTCAGCTGGAACTTTGCACTGACTCAACTCACAGTTGTTGTGCCTGGTGATATGACTGCGCTTTATCCAAATGCCATCATGCCGTTGCTTTACCTGACCACATACTGCCCGACTTTATACACAGCACAGAGAGCCCTGACTCATGAGCTCTATCAACTACAGCCAAGGAAGAAAACGAAATGTCGGAAGATCACGGTTACAGATTACAATGACGTGCTACATCTCAAACTGAGACTGGAATCAAAGCGTGAGAAATCGCACAAATTCATCTGAAAGTAAACAACTACGAATTAGTTTCCTTTCAATGTTACTTGGCCTTCTTTCTTCGTTTGCTCCATAAACCTTATTAAGTGATCAATATATGTCGTCTATAGATTTCTATGAATAGACACAAGTCTTCCCTGCCAGCAATGAGCCGCGTCCAATGTGACAAGCATAGAACAGTTGACAGGTCCTGTAAGACTAGTATAGGATGAAAACAGTGGGTGATCATGTTAGCTGAAAACAGTGGGTGATCATGTTAGCTGAAAACATTGAATGTTAGCGGTGATCCTTCTCGATAAGGGTACTGTAGAGTGAACTTTGAAAAAGAAAATGACTAAGTTCTGGAAGTCAACATTTACTTGTTATTTTCCCCCTTATAACTAGGTACGCTACTTGTTTACCATCACTTATGTGCGAATTACAGAACCATTTTATCTATCCCGCTTCTGGGATCGTAAAAACTGGATGAGATGGCATAAACTGAACAGATTAAACTTCAACATCATCGGCATGCCCCCCCCCACCCCACTGAAATGTCAAGTGTCAAAGTCTTTTCTCCCTGTGCATCTGTGGTTTGGATGGAGGACGGGGGCAGAAAGCGAGGACGTGCGGTTTAGACTTGAGGAGGAGGAGGAGGAGAACAGGAAAGGCGGGTGGCATTTATTTTTCTACTACACAGCGACGTACAAGAGCCAGTTCATTTTCTTCAGCATTAAATGACTTACACGTACTTGTGTTTCCCAGCTATAATGTCTGACTGACACCAGGACTTTCAGCTGGAATAAAAGGCTTGAGCTTATAGTAAAAATTAATCATTAAACAGCAAAAGGGGGAAAAGTAGTTGTTGCATGTTACATGAAGACGTACACATTCCTGTCAGCAGAGTTAAGGTATGTAGACGTACACATTCCTGTCAGCAGAGTTAAGGTATGTAGACGTACACATTCCTGTCAGCAGAGTTAAGGTATGTAGACGTACACATTCCTGTCAGCAGAGTTAAGGTATGTAGACGTACACATTCCTGTCAGCAGAGTTAAGGTATGTAGACGTACACATTCCTGTCAGCAGAGTTAAGGTATGTAGACGTACACATTCCTGTCAGCAGAGTTAAGGTATGTAGACGTACACATTCCTGTCAGCAGAGTTAAGGTATGTAGACGTACACATTCCTGTCAGCAGAGTTAAGGTATGTAGACGTACACATTCCTGTCAGCAGAGTTAAGGTATGTAGACGTACACATTCCTGTCAGCAGAGTTAAGGTATGTAGACGTACACATTCCTGTCAGCAGAGTTAAGGTATGTAGTTTTATATTTACAAGTACGAAGAGAGAAAGCCAAACAGATGTGCAAGCTGTTTTTATGTCGGAAAAAAAGTTTCATGTTACTGTATAACGGAGAAAGAGGAGAATGGGCAACTGTGAAACAGATAGAGAGAAGGAAAGATGGGCGATTATGAGAAACAGACAGGGAAATATGGGGGATTAAGAGACACAGACAGAGAGAAAAATAGGCGACTGTGAGAGAGGAGAGAGAGAGGAAAAGAAAAGCGACTGATAGGAATAGAGAGAGAGCAAATAATGGACGACTGTGAAAGAGACAGACATGGAAGGGCGACTGAGAGAGAGGAGAGAGAGAGGAAAAGAAAAGGGACTGAGAGGAATTGAGAGTGCAAAGAATGGGCGACTGCGAAAGATAGAATGGCGACTGAGAGAAACACATAGACATAGAAGCAGAGAGACAGGAAAGAGCGACTGAGAGAGAGAGAGAAAGAGAGAAAACAGAAGGGCGATTGAGAGAAACAGAAAGAAGGACGACTGAGAGAGACAAAGAAAGAGAAAGACTGAGAAAGAGAATGAGTGAAATTAAGAGAAAGAAAGGTGAATGAAAGAGAAAGAAAGAGACAGAGAGATAAGGGGATGATCGGGGAATGAAAGCATATGGGAAAAAATGTCTTAAAGCAGACATATGGTAGAAAGTGTCTGCTCACTGACAAACAAGCACCTTATGACAAACATTTCACAAATGCTGTGGTTTCTGACACAAAACAGATGGAGGGGGAAGAGCATTAATAAAAGCGAGTACAGCTACACGGAGAGAGAAGACAAGAAAGTTGTTCAAAGTTAGCATATTCTTCCAGCAAGCAGGATAGTACCAAAGATTTACTGCTACACAAATAACATCTCTCTCTCTCTCTCTCTCTCTCTCTCTCTTCTCCTCCCTCTCCACAAAGAGAGATTATATTTTACAACCTGATCCCAGTATGTGCTTTTGTACTGGAGCTAAACAGAAGACGAAATCTACTTTCTCGAGTCTTCTATGAGTAATATACGGGCTTCCTTGCCTGTAAATGCCTAACAAGAAATGTTATGTTCATCAAACAATGGCAACCGCACCTCCAGGAATTACTCTAACAGCGTATGTTACGGGTGTAAAGTCCATAATGGCTTTTGATGGAGACGCTTATGATTTAAAGGTACTTTTTCTGAGCTGCATTCCTGAATGACTGGATCTGGTCCGAGAAACGGACAGCACGTGATTGGTGGGGATGTGGGTTAAGTTAAAGAAAAAAGAACGAAATGGACGCTTGACCGGTGCGGATATGTCTGTTTATCTCTGTATCATGGAGGGTTTTTTTTTTTAATGGGCTGTACAAGGAACTTTGAGAACTGTCGACATGTTTCATCCAAAGTCTTTGTCTGGAATGGAAGCTTTATATCAGCTATATGGCCTGACTGTTTGAAAACTGAGCTGAAGACCTGTAATTGGACATACTGCTCAAAGTATTTATCATCCACCCAGTATCCATCCTCATCAAGGTCCATCCAATAAACTTCACCTTGCCATACTGTCCGCACTAGAGCTTGCTTGCTTATTACAATGTGACGTCTCCACAAGGGAAAAGATCCTGAGAATCGTCCGAATATTGAATATTAATTCAGAACCAGTCGCCCATGCTGCGTCACGTTGGACCATACACAATGTACAGCAACGGCACGGTCACACTGTAACTTCTGTCGCTACTCATTTTAACTTCATCGCTTATCTCCCTTTGCAAAACTGCTTGGACACTGAAGAAACACTGACAAGAACACGAAGGGCAGGCAAATATTTGCAAGTTTGTTACAAAAGTAAACGGCTCTTCCAACACTGTCAGCGACTTTAATTAAACTGTCTGCATATTCCCACAATGTCCGCGACTGTTCTTTCTTAGCTGGGGCCACATTCTCTTCTTCCCCTGCTCAAACGCTAACCAGAAGTAAGGAGAGGACTGCCTAAACCTATATTTTCTCTGTTCAGAAATTAGGCCGCGCCTCAGTGTTGCCCCTTTTGCAAAGTGATCAATAGCAGTGTCGATGAAGAGGAAGTCCTATAATATTCTTCTCAAGTGCTTTCTGCTGAGCCCGGAGATGACGGTCTTATTACAGAGAACTGATGGCAATGTAACAACAGCAGCAAGAAGTGTTACTTTCTTCTTATACTGTGTAACTGTAAAGATATTGAGAAGAAAGTGTATATAGGAAGAATGACAAGCGACGACTGTGATTCTCTCAAGGTAGCAGATGGCTAGCAAAGAGTAGATAGCCCTGATTCATAAAATGTGCTGCTCTTATGCGAGAAGAGGGGCGTCATGTTAAAGTGTGGATGTCATCCAAGACAGGGAAGAGAACCTGTGTCTTTAGAATAAGCTGCTGTTCTTTGTAGTCTGAGACGTGATCTCTTAGTTAGAGAGAGAGAGAGAGAGCGAGGGGAGGAGGAGGGAGAGAGAGGGGGAGGAGGAGGAGGGAGAGAGAGAGGATGGGTTATTCAGAAAGAAAGTCAACGAGAGAGAGAGAGAGAAGAGAGGGGGGGGGGAGGGAAGGATGATTCAAAAGAAATGACTGTAAACCATACATGAAAACTACATATGAACAAACAAATAAAAAAAAACAGATTAGTATCTGACAGAAAGCAGACAGAAAACATAGGGCTGAAAAAAAAAACACAAAAAAGTAAAAATAAAACTGCTTTTGTCACTCATAGTTAAAAATCAAAATCCAAAGTCGTACTACCAATGTACTGCTTGCTGGCAATGACCACGCTCCACAAACAAAAGATATAACTTGGAAGCCAGAGGAGTTAGGCTAACTGGACTGTATCTGACTGTGAAGTCTAAGAGATTTTTCCGACTAAGCAGTGAAATCCTGTATCTTCATAATGGAAAGAACAAGACTTCACATTGAAGTTTCATTTTGTTTTCACAAGAACAGTAAGTCAGTGCTGGTAAAATTGACAACAGAAACTTAGTCTATTCTCAGTTCCCCTCACTGTAGCTGTTCAATGCCATCAAGTTTTAAAGTTAATATACTTTATACTCTGACTCTGATCTGTGACAATCAAAGACTGTTGACGACAAGAATGTAACCACCAGAAAACTTATTTGTATAAAGAAGATGTAACTATATAAGAGAGAAATCTTGGGAAGCATAAAAAAGATGCTGTAACTATATATTATAAGACAGAAGTCTTGGGAAGTATTAAAAAAAGAAGCTGTAACTATATACTATTATAAGACAGAAGTCTTGGGAAGTATACAAAAAAGAAATTGTAACTATATACTATTATAAGACAGAAGTCTTGGGAAGTATACAAAAAAGAAATTGTAACTATATACTATTATAAGACAGAAGTCTTGGGAAGCATAAAAAAAAGAAGCTGTAACTATATACTATTATAAGACAGAAGTCTTGGGAAGTATACAAAAAAGAAATTGTAACTATATACTATTATAAGACAGAAGTCTTGGGAAGTATAAAGAAGCCGTAATTATATATTATAAGTTAGAAGTCTTGGAAAGTATAAAGAAGATGAAATTATATATTATAAGAGGGAAGTCTTGGGAAGTACAAAAAAAAGAAGCTTTAACTATATATTATAGGAGAGAAGTCTTGGGAAGTATAAAGAAGATATAATTATATAAAACAGAAGTCGTGGGAAGTATAAAGAAGATGTAATTATATAAGAAAGAAGTCTTGGGAAGTATAAAAAAGAAGCTGTAATTATATAATATAAGACAGAAGCCCTGGGAAGTATAAAAAAAGAAGTTGTAACTATATAAGAGAGAGTTCTTGGGAAGTATAAAAAAAGAAGCTGTAAATATATATACTATTATAAGACAGAAGTCTTGAGAAGTATAACAAAGCCGTAATTATATATTATAAGAGAGAAATCTTGGGAAGTATAAAGAAGATGAAATTATATATTATAAGAGAGAATTCTTGGGAAGTATAAAAAAGAAGCTTTAACTATATACTATAAGAGAGAAGTCTTGGGAAGTATAAAGAAGCTTTAACTATATACCATAAGAGAGAAGTCTTGGGAATACAAAGAAGCTGCAACTATATACTATAAAAGAGAAGTCTTGGGAACTATAAAGAAGCTTTAACTATATATTATAAGAGAAAAGTCTTGGGAAGTATAAAGAAGATATAATTATATATTATAAGACAGAAGACTTGTGAAGTATAAAGAAGCTTTAACTATATATATAAGACAGAAGTCTTGGGAAGTATAAAGAAGCCGTAATTATATTATAAGTTAGAAGTCTTGGAAAGTATAAAGAAGATGAAATTATATATTATAAGAGGGAAGTCTTGGGAAGTACAAAAAAAAGAAGCTTTAACTATATATTATAGGAGAGAAGTCTTGGGAAGTATAAAGAAGATATAATTATATAAAACAGAAGTCGTGGGAAGTATAAAGAAGATGTAATTATATAAGAAAGAAGTCTTGGGAAGTATAAAAAAGAAGCTGTAATTATATAATATAAGACAGAAGCCCTGGGAAGTATAAAAAAAGAAGTTGTAACTATATAAGAGAGAGTTCTTGGGAAGTATAAAAAAAGAAGCTGTAAATATATATACTATTATAAGACAGAAGTCTTGAGAAGTATAACAAAGCCGTAATTATATATTATAAGAGAGAAATCTTGGGAAGTATAAAGAAGATGAAATTATATATTATAAGAGAGAATTCTTGGGAAGTATAAAAAAGAAGCTTTAACTATATACTATAAGAGAGAAGTCTTGGGAAGTATAAAGAAGCTTTAACTATATACCATAAGAGAGAAGTCTTGGGAATACAAAGAAGCTGCAACTATATACTATAAAAGAGAAGTCTTGGGAACTATAAAGAAGCTTTAACTATATTATAGGAGAGAAGTCTTGGGAAGTATAAAGAAGATATAATTATATAAAACAGAAGTCGTGGGAAGTATAAAGAAGATGTAATTATATAAGAAAGAAGTCTTGGGAAGTATAAAAAAGAAGCTGTAATTATATAATATAAGACAGAAGCCCTGGGAAGTATAAAAAAAGAAGTTGTAACTATATAAGAGAGAGTTCTTGGGAAGTATAAAAAAAGAAGCTGTAAATATATATACTATTATAAGACAGAAGTCTTGAGAAGTATAACAAAGCCGTAATTATATATTATAAGAGAGAAATCTTGGGAAGTATAAAGAAGATGAAATTATATATTATAAGAGAGAATTCTTGGGAAGTATAAAAAAGAAGCTTTAACTATATACTATAAGAGAGAAGTCTTGGGAAGTATAAAGAAGCTTTAACTATATACCATAAGAGAGAAGTCTTGGGAATACAAAGAAGCTGCAACTATATACTATAAAAGAGAAGTCTTGGGAACTATAAAGAAGCTTTAACTATATATTATAAGAGAAAAGTCTTGGGAAGTATAAAGAAGATATAATTATATATTATAAGACAGAAGACTTGTGAAGTATAAAGAAGCTTTAACTATATATTATAAGAGAAAAGTCTTGGGAACTATAAAGAAGCTTTAACTATATATTATAAGAGAAAAGTCTTGGGAAGTATAAAGAAGCTATAACTATATATTATAAGACAGAAGACTTGGGAAGTATAAAGAAAATCTAATTATATATTATAAGAGAGAATTCTTGGGAAGTATAAAGAAGCTGTAACTATATATTATAAGAGAGAATTCTTGGGAAGTATAAAGAAGCTGTAACTATATATTATAAGAGAGAATTCCTAGAAAGTTGTCAAAACACGGCAACATGAAATAAGGATGGTAAGCATGTTTGCGGGAATGCCTGGGCAAGAGAGTAAAATGTTCCCTAACTCTTGTATGAGTCCAGCAGGAGATAAAGAACAACAAATGTCAACTCAAAACATGTGGTAGTAATACTAAAAGTCAGCAACTGCTGCTTACACATTACCATGTTGCTACTGTCTTCAGGTTTTAGACGGACTGAGCAAATACGACACATTTAGCTGTTACAGACCACAGTTATGGACACGTCAGTGCACTCCACTGCCACTGGTGCCAAGGAAAGATTCATTTACTTTTATTCGCATTTTCTCTTAATGCTTCAGAAGGTTAAGACTGGAACAGACATATCATGGATGGACGTGTGATGGAAGAGAAACAACAACTATCAGAAGATAGAGAATACGTCTAATGAGATCAGCGAGACTAAAATCACATGGGTGTGAGAGATAACTAATTACCCAAAAGTGTTTCAATGATGAAATGAACAGCTGCAGCAAAGCAAATCAATATCTTGGACAAATGGCATCTTTACTGACAAACAAAGAAATCGCAAAAGAAACAAAAAAGATCACTGTACAATACAATTTTCCCACCAACTCTGTGCTATCACTAATGGACACCAAAAACAAAAGGAAAATGATCACAACAAAAATGAGATGTTTAAGGAGAATCCTAAATGTAACATAAGGAAACGACACCAACAGGGCAAGCAAGGGTTGTAGCATTACATCACATCCAGAAACAACAAATCAAATGGTTTGTCCACCTCACCACGACCACGATCAGGCAGTACACCACACAAAACATTCACGATAAGAATTGTAGGAAAGAGATGGAAAGGAAAAATATTACAGAAATCTTAAATTTCCCTTTACACGAAGCAAATCACCGAGCACTATCAAGAAGCTTATTTGTCCTCTCAACACTGAATGAATGGTATATGAGGAAAGTAGACAAGGCAAGTAGACTGCAACTCCCTTGTCTTGCCACCAAAACTATATGAAGTTAATTAATACTCACTTTTCTAACGAAACTAACAAAAAATTTTAAATGACTGCAACTCCCTTGTCTTGCCACCAAAACTATATGAAGCTAATTAATACTCACTTTTCTAACGAAACTAACAAAAAATTTTAAATGACTGCAACTTCCTTGTCTTGCCACCAAAACTATATGAAGCTAATTAATACTCACTTTTCTAACGAAACTAACAAAACATTTCGCACTTAACCTTCTGTCAGCGCCCACTGAAATTTAAATCTGTCAAAGTTTAAAGTAAATAAATGATGGAAAAGAGTATTATTATTATTATTAATATACATACAGACAAAAAGAATATGTTAGCAACTTAATGACAGCAATAAGTGAAATCTATCACCAGTCTGGCGCTTCCTTAAATCAACACTAAAAGCCGGTAGCTAGTGGCTAGGTGTATGTCAACAGTAATCTCAAATGATTGTCAGTGCGAGGTTTAGCAGCTGCAAACTTTAAAACGAATGCAGCAAACACGTGACTAGCAGCTTATATGAAGAATATAAAACAGAATTATATCTGATACAATCAGGCTTACTGCTTGGGAAATAGGGAATTCAGCTCATTAATACGAGTATCATTATCTTACAACTATATGATGCTGCAGGAAAAAAATACAGACAGATGATACCACCAAACCAAGCCAAAAAGTTATAGATACACGTCTTCTCACGCCATAGTGGAGCGTCAAAAGAAGAAAGTTCTACAGGTCCTCTCTCAGAATAAACAACAAACAAAAAAAAAACATCTTTGCCCATTGCCCAGCTTAAACGATGGACGGTAAAAGAACCGCTGGGTAAAGCAAAATTGAGGCACAATCACATTGTAAGTGGGCCATGGCATTTCGTTTCATTGTATACAATGACGGAGTTTGACGAGCGAAAGACTAGACCTAGCGCTGAGAGAATTTCTTGAAGAGTTCTATGTCGTTAGAGAAGGAAAAGAAGGCTAAATCTGAAGATAATACACCAGGTAGCCCCGTATCCGCACAGCATCCCCGGCCAACACCGAACCCTATATACGTATTCTTAACGTACATACATAACTAAGATACAGCCTAATTTAAATATTATGCACGTTATGACCAGACTTCTCTCTGGCTCTGCTGAACTGCCAGCATCATTAATTTTGTGGGACATAACAAGCGAAATGAACTATATAAACCACTGTCTTGTAGTTAACAGCAATACCACTATCGTGGTTACTGTTTGCACCATGGATGCGATAGTGTAACTGTCAGTGGGAGTCTGGGAAAAGGCAGCAAAGCAGGCGCGTGCAAAATGTAACCATTCAAATAGATAAATCTCTAATATGTAAAACTGTTCTTCTTTATTACTTCCAAATGACGTGTGACCACGGCTACGAGATGACTGCTGTACGTGTAAGCGTGAAGTAGTCTGAACTAGCTGTTGCTGTGGGCGACCATGCATATTAAATGCTGGCAGAATGAGGCAAATTCTTCGAGCAGCTAGAATCAACCTGCTTCTAAACAGCTTTTTACTTCCTGAATGCCGCGGTGGTGTAGGTGTCACTGTACTCGCCTGTCCATCAGATGGTCCCTGGTTCGATTTCGCACTCAAGCGGGAATGTTTCAGACCGACCCGCAACCGGGTCAAACCAGCCTCAAAAAAAAACACACACACACTTTAAAAAATGAGCACTAGGGTTTCTCTAAGAAAAAAAAAAAAGTAGTGAGAACAGGTGCTGGCATCCCTACCTCAAATGCTGTAATGGTCTATAAGTGTAAAGACACTAACACTTTACATCCTCACGGCATGGAAGTGACAACAGACATAGATTTAGAAACATCATCAACAACAACAACAACAATAAAAATGCTATCATTGTTACGATGTAAGTTCTTCACCGCGCCACTCACTCCAAAGAGCTTCCAGTTCTGAGTTAAGATCTTGATTAAGAACCCAAATGGAATGAAAGAGAAACCATAGAGCGTAAATACACTTGGAGCTGTCAGTGAGAATACACAGCAGCGTCATACTGACAAACAGCTGGACCACTGCTGGGGGGAGGGGGGCATGTGCCAGATAGAGCCATTTAAAAGCATTAAAGACGGACGCGAGGTTTAATCCGACACCACAGGCATTCTAGAAAACCGGCGCCAGCTGAATCGGAGTTTTAAATAAGATGAGATCTTGTCTTCTGTCTCAAGTGATAACATTATTCCTGACATGTCAATCTTGGCCTGATCGAAGAAAGGATGGGATAAAAACTGCAGTGAGTGAAGTTTAATGTTCTTGTAAATTATGCTTCAAATTGTTGCATAAACAAGTTCTGAGATCCTCTCTCTCTCTCTCTCTCTCTCTCTCTAAACCAAAACGCAGCCAACACTTAAACAGCATATGTCTTCCAAAATCTAAACTTTTCAAGAAAAGCTTCGCTTATTCTGCTGCTCATATTTGGAATGCCCTCCCAACCTGTATAAAAAACGTAAGTTATACTCCGTGGTACAACTACAAACTTTTCCAGTATCTATTTGATGTCGACAACATACCTCCATGATTCATAAAATTTACACCTTATTTTAGACTGTTCTTACGGCACCGAATTCAATTAGTTATTTATTCTAAATAGTAAAATAGTGAAACTGTACTTCGTTAGTCATTAGTGTGAGACTGCCAGAATAAAGTTGTTTTTTTAAAAACATGTATGTAGTTACTTTTCCGTACAGTGTGAAACGTAAATGTTGTATTTTACTTTATTTTATATTTATCAGCTTTTTATGTTACTTATGTTATATGCGCAATATATCTGTAGAATGTGTGGAAGAGAGTGAAAGTTGTATGATAAAGGGCAGAATGTCAAACGGGTCTAGGTGCCCAAATTCTTAACACTTTAGGAAACTGGAAATAAAGATCAATCAGTCAGTCTTCCCCAACCCAACCTCCTCAAAAAAAAAAAAAAAAGATACTGCATCATCGGGCAAGAATGTACGTGATTACTACACACGAATATCATTTTCATTACTATCATCAATATTATCAAAACGTGTTATTCTCTGAACTGCAGTATACGCAGGTAGAAGAAACTCTCCGGTCCAGTCTATCTCCGACATCTCTTCCATATCCCCCGTTTACTGTTTCCGGCACTTCAGAGTTTTAAATAATGAGTTTGTGCCCCTTGAGAGCTGTATTATCTCCCCCCCCCCCCCCCCCACAAAAAAGTCCCTTTCTTCTAGCAAGCTCCAATACGGTATAGAAACACGCGGATCTCAAAATATACCCTGTTGGCCAAAGTCTTACAGATCGAGTATGTCTTATCCAGAATTCTTGGGACCAGAACTATTTCGTGTTTCATTTTTTTATTTTTTTTTATTTTGGAATATTTGCATATATGTGACGAGACATAATTTTAACATGGGACTCCAGTATCGACAGCCAAATTCTTTTATGTTTCAAGTACTTCTTATGCACACAGCCTGAAAGTAACTTTATATATTTTCAACAGCTGTGTGCATGAAACAAAGTTTGTGTGCACTAAACCATCAAGAAACAAAAGCTGTTACTATCTCAGCCATCCAGGTGGACAATATGTAGTTAGTTATGTGCCATCACCATCATCCCCGATTCTGATTTTACATACTACAGATAAGCAATCATATTATTACACTTACGCATTTATTTACAGACGAATAATTAACAGTAAAAAAATATATCGGAGCTGAAGAATGGGGGAGGGGGGTGTCTTCCCTTTTTTAAAAAATCTTAGTAACCAATTCTTTGGCAGACTATAGCGTGTACGTCTATGTGTGCGTGAGTGTGGACTGACGCTAAAAAATAAAATATTGTCCGGTTGTGTTTCTGACTGGCTACCCGTTACAAGAGGTCTAGTACGCATGTCGGAGATCAAAAGATTTCGGCTTCCGGAACTTCTGGATTTGGGATTTCCGGAGGAAGGGACATATACCAATAACTATAACAATATCGTTTTATAGCCCTGATAACCGTACTATATCTTTGACTAACTCTAACAATATCGTTTTATAGCCCTGATAACCGTACCAATCTTTGACTAACTCTAACAATATCGTTTTATAGCCCTGATAACCGTACCATATATTTGACTAACTCTAACAATATCGTTTTATAACCCTGTAACCGTACCATATCTTTGACTAACTCTAACAACATCGTTTTATAGCCCTGATAACCGTACCATATATTTGACTAACTCTAACAATATCGTTTTATAGCCCTGATAACTGTACCATATCTTTGACTAACTATAACAATATCGCTTTATAGCGCTGATAATCGAACCATCTCTGTGACTAACAATATCGTTTTATAACCCTGATAACCGCATCATTTCTTTGACGCCATAATCAGCGTTAGCTATAAAAGCAGCCACTTGCAAGACAAACTAGACGTTACGTTACAGAAACCAGTAAAAGTTATTTACAAGACAAACTAGACGTTACGTTACAGAAATCAGTAAAAGTTATTTACAAGACAAACTAGACGTTACGTTACAGAAACCAGTAAAAGTTATTTACAAGACAAACTAGACGTTACGTTACAGAAACCAGTAAAAGTTATTTACAAGACAAACCAGACATCAATGTGTGTACTAGATGAAGGTGTAGAAATTAAAAAAAACTTTAAGCAGTGCTTGCCAATGTACTGGCCTAGAGTAGAGCTTAAGTAGCCTGCAGATTGAAACAGGAAATGAATCAACCAGGAAGGATCTAAATCCGTGCTCTAGCCAAATGTGTGACCGGTATGAACCGCCCTGCTTCTGATAACACGCTTCCTCTCTCTCCCAAACGGACATATCTTACATCATCACACAAACATTTACAAACCAACTTGTGTCATATTAACACCGTGCTCGAGTAGCAGACAAATGTAACAGGTTTTACTGTCTGCTAGTGACGTTTATCTGGTGCGCGTTGTGCGTAAATATAACGTCCCTCTAACACTTAAGCTAGAAACACATGAGTCAGTGACTGAGTGATGTTTATGTTCCCATTATTTCAATTCTTTTATATCACCTGCATGTATAAACGTGGCCGGCTGAGTGGCTAATGGTTAGTGCACTGGTCTCTCACGCCGAAGGTCGGGGATTCCAATTAGGCCGGAGGCGCCCCAGTCACCCAGCTGTAGAAATGGGTACCAGAAATTTTCTGGAGTTAGGGAAGGAAAGGCGGCCAGGCATGATGCTGACAGGTCAAGGAAAATAAGGACATTAACAGGCACATCCCATGTGCCTACGAGGCATGGCAGGTTTACCTTTACTTTACCTACCATATATAAACGTAAGAAAATACTTTATTTATTTTTAAAAAAAACTAAAATCTTCTTTACTCAAGTTCTTTTTTTTCTATCTCCTTTAACCCCCACCCCACCATCTCTCTCTCTCTCTCTTTCTTCCCCCTCTCTCTCTCTAACTTATATACCACACACTTACGAACATGTATACAAGACTTCAACATATCAAACCTTCAGGAGTCCTAACTTCGACCAAGCTTATCATATCATGCCTCTTTGTGTTTGAGAATTTCTTTGCAAATGATGGCAAAATAAATGGATTTTGGAAATAAATGTCCTTGTTGACGGCCTACGCCAAAGATAGGGGTAAAAAAAAAAAAGGCGAGGAAAGAAGGAAGGAAGGAAATGGATTTTTCGTCATACACGAAATTAAAAAGAAAACGAAATCTTCCTAAATATGTAATCTCCAATCACGTGTTTTTTCCTGTATCTTTCAAACTATAAATAAAAACTACCTCCATTCAAACTATACGTCTCGCTGCCATGAGATTCAAACGCTGTCCAACTGGTGCATATTTCCAATCTATTAAGCTGCAGAAAATAGAAATCGTTTGCACAGCTCGAAATACTATTAACACAACACATCTAAGTCAGTGAGAACGTTAGCTCCAACTTTTGTCTGACAACCAAAACCATTATCAGTACGTAGACACAATCGCAACAAACTGCTTCAATGACACAATGGAACCTTTTTTTTTATGCTACACATCATGAAAATAAAACAGATTTTTACAAAAATACTTTCCTGAACAATCGGTTAAATGATCATTCAGTTTGGAATTACGACACACAGAACCTAGGTTTGTGGCACCTTTCTTCTACAACTCGTGTGCTATTTCGTTTATCCTAACCACTGAAATGAAAATAACAAAAGAACTATCCCATAAATCTTTTTTCCTGAAGAAAAAAAAAACAAAAAGGATACACTTTTTTCACATATTATTTACTGCATCGACACCGCAAGTGGAGAGAGAGAGAGAGAGAGAGAGAGAGAGAGAGAGAGAGAGAGATAAAAGGTAATTGGAAACAACAGCAATAACACACATGTTTTCAACTAACCCTTCGGCCACCTACCATCGCTACATCCAAAGAAAGCCAAGACATGTCAGTCTTTCACTAAAATAAGCGCCAGAAAATAACAGCGGGACAGAGAGGAAAGAAGAAAAAACTAACAATAATAACAAAACATGGCTGTTGCCTAGTACTCTCACGGAGGTGAAAACATCAGCGCTAAACGATATCAGCTCCCGTTTGCTTTAGCCAAAACTGCCAGAAGCCGTGGACACGAGAGAGAGAGAGAGAGCGTGGCGGTATAACAGCAGCACTACCAGCAGCCCTGGCCGTCGTCACACGCCTGTCTGATTACACTGGGTCATCTGACGGATGAGGGGGGAGGAGGAGGAGGAGGAGGAACGCTTCAGCTGTGTCTCTGACAATGATGACAATTGTGGTTGTATTAAAAAAAAAAACATCAAGGAATCGGGGGGGGGGGGGGGGGGGGGGGGGGGGTTGTAGTGTATGTAAAGACGTGGTCAGATCTAGAAGTCAGCAAACCAGCAACTGACATGCTATCGTTAGGCTTTAGAGAACTACAGCTGATCAAGACCCTCTCCCATCAGTGTGCGGAGATCTAGCCTGGCTAACGTGGCTGGGATCGCCTAACACCGGTGAAGTCTACTACAGAAGCACTGCACACCTCTGTTTCTTTAGCTCTCTACACCGTAACCCGCTCTCAATCCGACACAATGCTGTGCCTCAACATCTACACTGCACTGGCTGCAACGAAGGCCAGCTCGCAAGAAGAAGAAGAAGATACTGGAAGAATCCATTACAAACGAAAAAAAAACACACACACACATACACTTGGATAAACTGCACGTATATTTATATAGGAAAAGTGAGCAATGATGGTCGAAGTTTAGGAACTGTTTGTGAGACTAATTTATCTGTTCACTAGCCGTGGGCGGAAACACAATTCAGAAAGTCACTTACACTGTCTGCGCATGCGCTTCTTCTCAACAACAAAATTCAGTCTCAGACTTCCCTCAACAGAATGATTATGTCTGCAAATAAAGCAAACTTCCCTTCGTATAACTCCAACACACAACTCCACAAACACGATTTGCTTCCTCAGAGCGGAAGATCTCCTTGCTCTGTGGTCCAAACCTGGAGGCCAGTAATTTCATTGGTCCAATTTATTACTGAAACCAGACTGCCCATTTTGTTCCGGTCTTCAAGATTTCGTATTTCAAATAATCATAGAAGATTCCGCAGAAAAGGACCAATAGCAATACACTTTGGACAATGTGGACCAATTATACAGCAAGGGGCCAATTACTGTGGTGGCAGTGGTTCAAGTAGCAGGGAGTTCTAGAATAAATATAGTTTACATGAGAACGTCACTACGTCCATTTCACTGGCAGAAGAAGGGTCTTGGAGAAAAGCAACTCTGTTCTCTTCAAATCTCGGAAATGTTCTAACGTTTAGAATGTCGCTTCTCGTCGACCGACGTTGGTTCTATCTGACGTACAGACAGACCGACAGACAAAATTTCAGCCTAACCAAGATGATTAGGTCTTCGTGTGATTTATTTTTCCATTACAATAAAGTTTCAGATTGTCTTAACTTTCTTCCTTTCTGACTGTCATTGCGAGGACGAAGACGCTGTCCGATTGGGCAGCCAGTGATCCACAACTGACATGCCAGTGTCAGGGTTGGTGAACTATAACTGAACAAGACCCTGCCCCTACCTCTCCGTTAGTACTCCTAGTAACAGGCTAACAAGACAGGAATCATCATAATCCCCGTGGCGGTGAAGTATGCCAAATAAGCACTGCAACCCTCCTACTACTTTTTAGCTACACTCCAAGACTCAGAGAGCAGCAGCCATGACCGGCTCCCAATCCGGAACGACCATGTGCCTCAACATTTTCACCCCATCGGCTGCAAAGGACACCAGTTAGCAGTTCCAGGGAGAGAAGAAGAATAAGAAGACGACTACTGCCAGTATATTCTATGCCATATATTTAAAGTATGGCCAAGGAGGTCCTGTTCTAAACATTTCCTGGGAATCAAAGAAGTATTATAAAAGCACGGGACGGGCTGATTTTTCTGACTCAAAGATGCAGTGGGATGAAAGTGCCACTTCTGTCAGAGACATTTTACTCACTGATTAAAATTATATTAAAAAAAAAGATGTATGTATTTACTTTACTCTGTTAAAAACAATCATATACTGTACTTGGTTGACTAGGTTTTATTAAGCTAACACCCTCAGCCCAATTCTTCAAACATCTGAACTCATGAATGTAAACCATTGTCCTTTCACACAATATGCTTAAAAATATCGCTTCATTAAAATGGACCCTAAAAAAAAAAAAGTTATCAATGCGGAGAATGAGGCTGATCTGATGTTACATTGTTCAGCCGAACATAAACTGACAGGCCCTTTAAGAGCTCTCTCAACGTTAAGCTCAAACCACGTCATCTTCTCGCATGGGATATCGACACTTCAGAGGCAATTCTTCATAAATATTGCATGAGCTGCTCTAATGAATAGAGCGGGGAAGCGGTTTCTTGTACAGGTCGACATAACCCTGATGTCCAGTCCGGGGGCCCGTGCTCGAAAACTGGGAGCAATATAGCTATTTGCCATAACCGGCTCACACACAAGGATACACAGATAAACATTTTGTTTGACATAAACTGAACTGCGCTGTGGGAGGGAGAACAGGAAAAGGGACCATCATTAAATTCTGAGCTTGGCCAGCATTAGTATAAATACAAACACAACTCTTCACTTTTGTTTTGTGAATAAGAAATGAGAAAAGAACACGGGGGGGGGGGGGGGGGTAGAGGAAAAGAGATCAGGGAGATTCTGTTGTAGTGAACTGAAATGTGACAGTCAAGAGCTGAAATAAATAGGGAGAGACTGTAACAGTAAAGTGAGGCCTTCTGGGACAAGGGGAAACCAAAAGAATGAAGAAAAGAAGGGAGAGGATGACAGGGAAAAGACATACTGATGTCCCAGGAAGGCTAACTCATGCTCTTTGTAGACGACGCAGTGATGATCGCTCAGATGGGGGAGCTTACATGGAATAAAGTCACTGTCAGGGCCAGCCATCATACAGAAGAAGTAAGCCCGTTTATTATCAATAAAAATCAACTGCAGACCGGGACACTGGCCAAAAATGAAGACAACGATCGTAATATCAACCATAAGAGCAACACCATACTGACAATAACAGCAAACAGCTCAGCTTCATATTGCATGCTTCGTCGTGGCGTGATAAGGGACCAGCCGAGCATTTTCTCTTAACAAGATTACACAGAGATATCCCCCAGCCCACGCTGTTTGAACAGTCGAACACACACACACACACACAGCACTGAAACAACAATGAACTTGCATCAGTCAGCCCGCATGTCTGGTCACAATGTGTGTACCGACATCTAGGAGATCTAACAAAACATCACCATATTCACATCCTCACATGTACACGAAGGGATGAGCCCAAATTCCCCAAGAGATCCACTCCTCTCACCATCTACACAACACATGGGCAATCCTTGGCATGCACTTCACATATAGCCCACGTGTGCCCTGCAACTGATCTCGATAGTTTCTTTTAAAAAAAAACGGTATAATTTTCTGGAAACGTTAACAACACTGATTTCACATTCAATCTTTGGAAGAAGCATCTACAAATGTAAACAGTTATATCCTACACTGAAACCCATTATGTCTAAAAAAAGATCAAGGGTTATGGACTTACGCCTAGAAAAAATCTTGACAGTTGCGTTGTTTGTTCCAGTAAATCTTGACCATTTAGTAAAAATGTATTTCACGTATGCGTGTGTTCATGCTATACGTATATATACATACAGATGCATTACATCTATATAAGCTTCGCAGCTTGCAAGTATGAGCTTCGTAAACTTGGCATTTTTTTAGTGCGTGGCCAACGTGAAAATGACAAAAAGCCTTTTTTTTTTTTTTTAAAGGGGGGGGGGGGGTCGCCAAACAAAACAAGCAAGGCCCATGAGTGATCTACACCAGCAACAGGCTCTGGCGCAGGAAACTCTTTCAGCAACATACATCAGCAGATCTGTCCAGACCACCAGTGGCTTCAACGTGTTTTCTGGTTTAAGACTTCGGTATTTAAGTATTAAGTACTTATTTGGCCCAACACTTGGGCTGAGAGTAAAGGAAGAAAACCTGCACCCGAAGCTCAACTTTAACACTAGGTACAGCCCGTACTTATTACCAGACTTTTCATAAGCTCCAGAATACGTCTCCTTCTGGGAGAAAACATCTAAAAAACTTTTTTTTAAAAATAAAGCTCGGCATTTTGACACGCACATTCTACGCCTTCCTCGTTTTCTTTCTTCTTTTCTTTCTTCACCCCCCCCCTCCCCACTCCCTCCCCTCTAACAGTTCTTGACTGGTAAGGAAATCCATGGAACTGAAATCGAAATTGTGTTAATTCTAGTTCCTTCTCTCCATCACTCACTGATATTATCTTTATAAATTCTTGTCTTAACAGGATTTTTTTTAAAAATTAGGCTTCTGATATGTTCTTTGCATTAAAAAAAATCTTTTTGATCTCAAAGAAGTGAATTTTGGATTTTAGCACATGGAAACGTTATCTCAAAAACATCATTCACTAAAACAATTTTTGTGGCTGAAATGCATAGGGCAATTTATGTTTACAAGTTTTCTTTTTGCACATTTACCTGTACCATTAAAACGTTCTCCAGGACAATGTCATTTCTCACTAACTAGCTGCGAACTAACATTTATCATCAAATCCTTATACTACAACACTATTTTTTCTAACTGAAATTTTACACCTATAAAACTATATGACGAAATATTTACATAACAAGAGCATTGTGACAACGTTAAAACTTCTTTCTCTCCACGCAAAAATAAAATATATTAAGAAACCAATGAAAAGCGAAAGCTTGAAAACAAATACAGAAAACAAGACAAGTCTAGTAACGTGCCAGGCAGAAGAAAAACACTGTGAGTTAACAAAGTCCCCCCCCCCCCCCCAAATAAAAAAAGTAAGCAATATCAAAATATGGACTGGAAGATCTCCATCCATGCATGTCCTTGCTCGGCGATCGGCAAAGCAATCACCATCCAGTACGCTAGTGGCGTTTTGCAGGGCAGCAACAAACTCTCTCCACCTCTCACGGTCCGCGGCCAGCCCTTGCATTATGCCCCAGCTGTGCTGCGTGCTACTCATTTCCGCTTCTATAGTTCTCCGCCTTGGCTCGTCCTCCTCTCCTCCTTTTTCCCATTCTCACGGCTGTGCTAGCCGTGCTAGCCATGTTGCTGGGCTCTGGTCGGAGCACATGACACAAGCATTTCCAGCGTGCGTTTTCCTGTTATGACATGCACACCTTCTAGATCACTTTGGGCGAATAGGTTCCTACTATTTAGTGGCCAGCACATATTTAAAATCTTTCTCAGGCAGGATGTGTGGAATGAGGATAATTTGCCCACTTCCTTTTCAGTTGTTCTCCAGCATCCTGCTCCACAAAGGAGTCCGGATGACAGACAACTCTGGGGCAGCTTTATTTTGGTTCCAGCGCTGTACTGGTAGGGTTTCCAGGCGTTTCTAAGACTAATAAAAGCTGTTCTTGCGTTATTTATTCTACTCTCTATGCCCTTATTTGTTCATCCACCACGCGTTAGTATTCTACCAAGGCATGTGGAGGTATCTGTTTCTGTACTAGGTTTTGGTCATTAATTGCGCTGTACTGGTAGGGTTTCCAGGCGTTTCTAAGACTAATAAAAGCTGTTCTTGCGTTATTTATTCTACTCTCTATGCCCTTATTTGTTCATCCACCACGCGTTAGTATTCTACCAAGGCATGTGGAGGTATCTGTTTCTGTACTAGGTTTTGGTCATTAATTGTAGCTGTTGTTTGGTTTTCTATTTTTTACTTTCACTATTTCTGAGTACTGGAAGCTGTGCAGGAATATAATTAAACTCCATATCAACGCTGCCTTTGTGGTGTAGTGGCTGGTGCACTAGCCTGTCGATCACAAGGTCCTTTATTCGGTTTCGCACTCTGACGGACTTTTTCGGACCGACAGACGCTGTTGTCAACCCAGTGTCAACAAAAAAAAAAATTAGTACCTGAGGTTTTCCTAGGAAAATAAAAGCAGCGAGGCCAGGTACTACCATACCTACCTCAAATGATGTAGTGGCTTAGACATGTGAAGGCACTAACACTTCACATCGCGCTCCGGCATGCCAATGCCAGACAGGACAAAGATTCTATAGATGTCATGACGTAAGAGTTTCTGCATCATTAATTACATAAAATATCTACAGAAACTGGAAGTCTCAAGAATCTCTCAGATTTAACATGAACGTACAGATAAGAAAAGCAAATTTACACCGAGCGAAGAATCGAAACCTACAGTTTACTCAGTGTTTCCAATTGGAAACAAGATCGCATATACGCCGACTGAATACAGCAAAATGCCGCACAGCAGAGAGAGAGAGAGAGAGAGAGAGAGAGAGAGAGAGTCAGAAGCATTTACTAAACAACCATGCAATACAAACAGACATATCTGCGTATCTTCTGGTAAAATCATTTTAAAAAGTATGAATTTGAAATAAAAGCAAATATTTTCAGAGCTAAGAAACCCTACATTTAAATCTCCAGCCCAATTATGAAGCATTTCTGGAGGGTGTGAAATTGGTATTGGGTGTAACTGAGCGCGGAACACTATAACAGTGGTTGTGTAGTCCGTTACGCCCTGTTCTTTTGTCTAAAGAAATCGTTTTAAAACTGACTGTAATTTTGCAATACATTCATCTTATTTTGCAATATGTTCATCTTATTTTGCAATATGTTCATCTTCTCTCTGGTTTTTATTGACGATGCATTATCTTTTTTTTCCTACAGTAACTAATAAGGCCGCTTATTTATGCTTAAGACTGCTTTCTTTGACCTGGGTGGGGGGGGGGGGGGGGAAGAGAAAGAATGAGAGAGAGAGAGAGAGAGGACAGGAGAGGAGAGTGAGGCAGTGGAGTTTAACTTAACTTTTCCAAAAAAGGATAAGAAAAATAAAAATAAAAAGTAAAGGTGATTCATCAAAACAGCGGGAACTTCCAGACAAAAAGGCTGGCAGTAAAAGTCAGGTCACTGCGCTGCGGGGTGGGAGCTATGGTCTGTGCCTAACTTCCAAGTTCCTGGCAAACGCCAAGGGCAGAACTGATGGCTGGTGCTTGTAAATGCTTGCTAGTTTAACGCTGTTCACTTGAGCCCGTCCCTAATAAGCAGGAAAGGAGTCTTCTTCTCCCGGTGACAACAGATCAGGGCTTATAACTCATGAAATTCGACTCGTCGGGCCAGTCCCAAGATATTGTTATCTCCCCTGCCGCTATCGATTGTCAGCGAACTTGACCTACTTTCTCCTACAAGCGCTGGTAAGAGAGTAAACAAAGAGGATCGCTCCGAAACACTGCTACACACTAAAGACATAACGAATGTAATAGCCTGAGAGTAAACAAGTATAGTCACTTGTCTTAACAGACTCACTTGCAGAACTGCAACTCGATGACCATGTGTCCTGACCGGCAGAATTAGAATGTGTAAACATGTTGCTCTTTGACTGTGTTTAACTTAGGTTTCCAAATTGTCTCATGAGCCCTGCCTGTCTTTGTTTATACATGCTACAGGCTGTTGATGCTGCTCCCAGAGGTCTGCTTCTTTGTTCAGTCAATGTCATGTTTTTCTCCTCGCATCCCGAGGCGTGTTCAGACTAACGGGGCGATGTCTTTCCTGCAGAGTTGTAACAACCGAATTCTCTGTAAGCTTCCTTATGATGGAGCTAGCCTTTAGCCAGGCTATGGCACAGTCTATAAGCAAGGAGCACTGTGAGGAAGGATGCGTGCTCTTCAAAAAAAGGAAACAACGAAGCTTCCATACACTAAAGAAATTTAGCACAGCCTTATATGGTTAGAGAAATCCCAAAACGATCAGAGAATCCCAAAACAAGCTATCAAGTGGAACACAACAGACCGAAGAAAAAGGGGCAGACAGCGTGAAATTCTGAAGAGGACATTATTAAGAGAGGCCAAGTTAACAGGCATAAAATCCTTTGATGAGGTTGAAAGACTCGCCGAAGACAGGAACAATTGGCAAACTACTTTGCGAGCCCCATGTGACGTTTAACGGCACGGGAAGGATGTAAGATAAGATATATATATGGTTAGCACGGGGGGGGGGGGGAAGATAGTAGACAAAGCACAATAGACGTGAAAGAAAGGGGGCGGGGAATGACAAGACCGGGCCTCGAACCAGGGACTTTGATAACGCGAGCAGCCGCTTTATGAAGAAGGATGACAGCAGCATTTTCACTGATACTAAACAACAAGACATGACAACAAAGGAAATATCCCCCCCCTCCCCCTTTTCACTACATAAACATCCTGTAGCAGGATTGAACCCAGTCTTGAACTACGTCTCACCTCCTATACAGCTACTGCCAGGTTAGATTACACCTTCCAACTTTAAACATAATGGCGCATGTGTCACTGATACAACCTGCACTACACGACAGTTTACAAGTAAAAGAAGACCCGTCACAGATGTATCATGTGTGGAATACTAACAAAAATGGAACTACTTGTTTTGTTTGTTTGTTTGTTTTAGTCGTAACCTATTAAACAGTATGTTTCTGTATTCATGCGTTTCCTGTGTCGTGCAGTTTATTTATAACGTAATAATACCAGCCAATGAGTAAGAGACAGAAACACAGCCGGGGCTGAAAGCCGCGACTTGAACAGAATTCAGGGACACACTGTGTACCTCATCTACCATTACGATAAATGGTGTCGCCATTCACAACATGACAGAAACCAGTTACATACAGCACACATCTTCTAGGGTGTCTAGTGGGTGTACTTACCTTTCGGCTTCCCACGCTGAATAAGTCGTAACATTATCAATATCCCGGTAATGATCTAATCCCTAAGAAGGGCAAGCACGCCTGAGGGATAACACGACAGTCCTGTGTGCTACATCTGGCTTATCCTGGATGCTTTTAACTGCGGCACGGGCAAAAAAAAATCCAATTTGTTCGTTGATTTAAACAAAAAAAATAAACATGGACTGGATGAACTAGAAGAAATATGGCGGCACTTCCGTCTCCGCTTTGTCCCCTTGAGTAGTAATCAGTCATGAGTGACAAGGCAGATGTGGAGGCGGAGACTGAAGACGACGAGGTGGGGACATGTGATCCTTGTACGATGATCATATACACGAAACACAAATCGTCAAGCTATGTCAGATTGTGAGATTCAGTTGGGGCTGAGTGATAAAATACAGGATAAACGAGGAAACAAAGCCAGCTAATCGTCACCGAAGTTTACGTCCGGCGGCGTGGGAGCTATTCTTTATATAAATATCTAAACTGTTATACTTGCATCGGCGAGACAAGACAAATCAGTTCATGTCTTATAAAGAAAGAATAACCGCAGTGCATGTTAATCACACTATGGCACTAGGGACATGGAATTGCACAACACATGAACTACAGGAAGCAAGGACATGAGGTATCCCGACTTGCTGGAGACAGGACTGCGCGGACACTCTTATGCTGCCCTGCGAGCACAGATTATGATGATGATTCTTTAACTGCTGGGGGAAAAATCGACATCTTTACACAATAAAAGTTCCACTTTTAAAATGTATACATTATATATCCATCGGACCTCGATCTAACGCGGATTCGCTAACAACGACAACAATTTATGGACTCCAAATTATCTCACAGCCTCTTCAGATTCTATTAGTTGCTTATAATACAGCTTCTACGTTTGTTAACATTTCTTCTGGGACGCCAAAAACAATATTACAGTGAGGAACTGGGGGTGTTTTTAAATGTTTATGTTTGCAGACAAAATTTAAATGGTCTTGCAGACATTAATGTTCACAGAATTGAGCCAGCCCTCCTTCTCTGAATGACTATTTACATTCTGAGATCTACAATAGCTTTCAAGTCCAAACAAAACAAGCACTGATCTGGTGACAGAATGGGGATTGTAAAAGAAAGATTATTAAGAGAAGAGTCACCAACTGAGGAGTGCCATATATATATATATATATATATATATATATAGGTTCGCTTTGAAACTAAAATACAAACTTCACCTTGCATAAATATAAGGCGCGCGCGCACACACACACGGAATGAAATTCACTTTCCAGATCTACAGTGAAGTGCAACATAGAAACATCTGTTTCTTCTCTTATTTGGACTGAGTTTGACAAAAATGATTCAGACACATCTGAAAGGCGACATCTAAGGTTAGACGATGGGATCATGAGTGACGAACTTATGCTAACAAGAAGACCGGCCGCCCCGCTCTAGTGTGCGCCTGAGTTAATCCCAGGGTAACAGTGTGTTGACAATGGAATCGGAAGGACTTGGGATGGACGTGGCTAAAATTCCTTGGCATGGCCAGCAATGAAAGTTTATGCACGAGAGAAACCGCTTCATCTGTAGTAATAATGCCATTTATACAGATTTATGTCGAATTATGGAGATGTTAATCTACATAATCTGCTAATATAGACATGGAGTCATTTTAGGGTAGAAATGTTACAGCTGTGTTTATTACACAGTTGTGAGGTCTTGAGATATTAGGTCTGTTACAGTACAAGAGTTACTGATAAGCAAGTGCTCGCAAGAGCTTAGCCTTAGTATGAACTATGAAACGATTAGCATACAGTACATAAAAGCAATCTCGGACAAAAGCTGCATTTTGTGTACAGATATTCCTACTGCCTTGGACAGACGCTGATAAGAACTAACACAGACAAACAGACGGGTAAGCTGTAGCAAACGCAGTCGTTATACAAGAAATTTTTTTATCTTAACGTTCTCTTACAGATATCTGTGACCTGTTCCAAACAGAACAAGCACCAGTGGGTCCGCCCTTGAAACACACTTGGGAGCAGAGCAGTTACCCCTTCGGTCAATCAATGACTGGGTAGTGTGCCGCGCGCTGAATGTGTGTGGTGGCTGTGGAGCCGAAATAGGAAGGAGCGTTCTCCTGGGACTGTTAACTATATGTGACACTGTCCTGTCACGAACGACACGCGGGGGTGCAGACACCGGGTGGCTTGCGTGTGTACGTCGCCTCAGTCACACATCCACCGTGTCAGGTGTCTATGTTTAGCATTCGTTAGTTGAAGGCTTAGATGAGCCAGGTGAAAAACAAAACCGTTGCGCTTTTCGCTATGAAAAACTACTCCCTTTTATAACTGGAGTATGCATAGTATGCTGGTATTGTCAACAAACACACACACACACATAAAGAGTTACTCAGTGCTACATCAAACCTGTATCGTTATATGGATGCGAAGCATAGACAGTAAGCAAGAGCAATCTACTGGAAGTAACGGAGATGTGGTTCCTGAGAAAAATGACAAGAACACCACGGACAACAAAGAAAACAAACAGGTTCTAAGTGAATGCAAATAGAGAAATCATGGCAAAATTTACAACACGACAGTCCAGATTTGTAGGACATGTTTTGAGAAGACGCAAACTGAAATACCTAGTGACAACTGGAAAACTAGAAGGACAAAGGGACAGAAGCAAGATATCTGACGGACTAAAAGTGGCATGGAGCACAATCCAACACACACCTTACAGGAAAAGTAAAGGATAGATGCTTGTGGAAATCAATGACGACCAACGCCTGATTGGAAGGACCAGAGAGAGAGGGGGGGAGAGAGAGTACATAAACATTATCTGTTGGATGAACTACAGAATATCTATTCTCTAGCTGAGACATGGTCACCGATCCACAACTGCCTGCTTGCAGGCAAACCACAATCGACCAAGACCCTCTTCTATCCCCAAGTGATGTTCCCAGAGACAGACAGCCTGGGAAAGTTATCTGGGAATGCAGTTAGTAGGGAGGTGAATCCGGTCCTAAAATTACACCACGCAGAATTCTGATGTGCCGTGCCTTCCAAAGCGCACAACGGCGACACAACGCAACCAACAGACTTCTGGGTATGAACACAGAAAAAGAGGACAGATATCTGTGTCTGAACTTCATAGACTTTAAAAAGGCATTTGATAGCATACACAGAGATTCACTGTGAAGAATTTTAAGCCTATATGGGATACCATCTAAAATTGTTAGCATCATTAAGGACCTCTACAATGGATATTTTTGTGCAGTCAAAACAGAAGAAGAGATGAGCGAATTGTTCCAGATTGAAACAGGTGTGAAACAAGGATGTATACTGTCTCCTTTGCTTTTTGGAATTGCAACAGACTTCATAATGTAAAAATGCTGCACATGTAACACAGGTATTGATTGGGTACATGGGACCCAACTAGAAGATCTTGGTTTTGCTGATGACATAACTCTTATCAGTAACAATGTGAAATTCCATGTATGAAAAAAAAAACAGATAGCCTGTCTTCACTGGATAGCATGAATTAACAAGGACAAAACAAAAATAATTAAAAATTCCCATTAATCAAAATGGAAAAATACACGTAGAATGGACAGATGTTGAAGCAATCAATCAATTTGCATACCACGGCAGCTACATAGATCAGGATGGCAACACTAGAAAGGAAGTTAGAATTCGAATTGCAAAAGCAGCATCGATCTTCAAGAATCTTGAGAACATATGGCATTCAAAAGTTATAAGCACAAAAACCAAGTTAAGACTATTTAATTAAAATGTAATATCCAAGACTATTTAATTAAAATGTAATATCCACTCTCATTTATGCATGCGAAAGCTGGAAAACAACTAAAGAAATAGACAAGAAATTTAGACTCTTTTGAAAACAAATGCCTAAGGAAAATACTCGGCATCAAGTGGAACGAATTCAAGAACAATGCAGAGATAAGGCAGATGACTGAACACCAGCCAATCTCATGAGCGATCAGGAAAAGGAGATGGACACACGTCGGTCACGTGATGAGAAGAAACAGTCACAGAATCCCACAACAAGCTATCAAGTTGAACATAACAGTGCGAAGAAAAAGAAGTCGACCACGTGAAACTCTAAAGAGGACACTGCTAAGAGAGGCCAAATTAGCAGGCATAAAATCCCTTGATGAGGCTGAAAAGCTCGCTGAGGACAGGAAAACTTGGTGAACTACCATTCGAGCCTTGTGTGACGTTTAACGGCACGGGAAGGATGTAATATGTAAGATAACATCTGACGGCAGGGGCACCGAATAAATCAGAATCAAGACAGCAATATCCAAGGACAGCTTTTGGAAAAATGAGGAACATGTTAACAAATCAAAAACTATCATTGGAAATAAGAAAAAGTTCTAAGATGCTAAATAGAACCTATACTACTATATGCAAGTGAAGCACAGACCATCAATACACAATTAGAACAAAGATAAAGGCTACTGAAATGTGGTTCCTAAGAAGGACGCTTTGCATACCATGGACAGCCAGAAAGACAAATGAGGAAGTACTACAACAGACAAAAGAATATCCCAAACTGGTGACATACATTAGAAAAAGACAGTCAAAGTTTCTCGGACACATCAGCAGACAAGAAGGTCTCAAAGAATTGAAATGGTAAATGTCAAAAGAGAGGGCGAAGAAGACAGCCATGTCTAGACGCCCTGACTGTATAGTTTGGTGCGAAAATAATAAATGAATTGCTTCGAGACACGGAAGACCGAGCGAGATGGAGAGAGACGACCGCCTAAAGCCTACAGGCATGGCATTGATCTGATCTGATCTAATCTGCACAAGAGTTTAACATTTTAACACTACCTGCAGGAACGCTGGTAAGAACTAGCCACTACACCACCACGGCAGTCCATAAATAACAAACGAAACAAAACAAAATAAAAACTTATCGAATGCCACTTCATGTCACGTGGACTCAAACAGTAATTTAGGAAAGTGTAGAACTGTAGATTAGGTATGGCGGCCAAACATTTGTTGTGAGGAGAACGCGTGAGAGAAGGTGATGATTACTGAACTTGCACGCGACTATTTACTTAATTAGGTGTGTGCGGTGATAGCAGTTTTCATTTTTATGTATGGGGGGGGGGGGGCTGAGAGAGACAGAGAGAGAGAGAGAGACTAGCTGACTGAGCTCTATTTGCAAAACGTGAAGTATTGGGCACACAGGCCCGTCTGACACTCTGCCTTTTCATCACACAACTTTGAGGGGGGGGGGAGAGAGAGAGTAGGAGGGGGAGAGAGAGTAGGAGAGGAAGAGAATGAGACAGAGAAAGAGAGCAGACAATGTGTTTGAAACTAAATCGAAGGAATCACTAAGATATTAATGGGTATATTACATGGGTTAGATTTTTTTTGGAGAGGGGGGGGGGGGGCGTGGGGAGTAAGTGTGTGGGTACAGATAAAAAGGGGGACGGGTTAAAGAAAGAAACTCAGCTCCGGAACATTCTTAACACTTAAAGCGATGACACCGTCACATTGAACGCTTTGAGATGGCCTAGTGAATTTTCAATAAAAGCCAGGCACCCACATAAGACTGCTCCATGCCCGCGGCTTGCCGAAGAAGCTGAGCTCCTAGAACCCCCCGTGAACTACTTCCCGATGCGAGAAAAGTTCACCAAACATCGATCTCAGCCATGGAACTACTTAATGAAATGTTATCACTGTCTTGTCCCCCCATTCCCCCGTCCCCCGCTGGGGAAAGTGATACACTGCTTGCTCGCCCTGTAGTCAGACTCTCTACAGCACGAAATGCTGCAAGTTCTGGCCACAGCCAGAAGACTTGTTTTTTTAGACTGATTTCTCTACGTATATTCCCCTCCCCCCTCTCTCTCTCTCTCTCTCTTCACACCAGCTGTTTCACAAGAGATCCCACAGAAGTTCAACACAGTCTGCACACGCTTATCAGTTCCTTTACATTTTTCATATCATGTTATTTCTCCCGAAGATCCAAATATTTCTCTCTATCTCTCTCTCTTTCTCTCCCTCCCCCAACCCCCCAAAAAACCTCCTCCCCCACATTCTCGATGAATCACAACAATACTACTAACAACATCTATTTGTTCGTGTTTTTATCAGTTGTTTTGTTTTTGTGTGTGATTCTTGAAAAAGTATTCTGCCGAAATATTTGATTGTTACGTGTTCCTTCATTTATACGTGCTCATCTTACTTTCTGCCACTCTTTGTTTCTGATCAATTTTCTCACTCGTTCTATCTTTTTTTTTTTTTGTTGCAAAACTGAACCATACACCTCTGTCTACTTTCATTACTAGAACCAGCTTTACTGCAGTCGTCGTTTTTCGTATCTCTTACTCACAGCAACAACTGCACTGCTCTTCCAATTTAAAATCCATATCGGATATAATGGACATATAATCTTCATGTAGGAAATAAGAATCAAGAAAATAAAATACTTGAGCCAGATCAAAAGACATAACAGTACACAAAATACCATACTAGAAGGACATGTGGAAGAATAAAAAAAAAACAGCGAAATACAGAGATGCAGACAGGAAGATAAACACGTGAGAGTGGACAGGATACAGCCTGATCGAGTGCAGTATCAAGGCGAGGGAACGAGGAAACTGGAGAATTATTACCGCCAAACTTGGCACTGCACACGATGACATTGGTCTATCTTGGACAAACTGTTCAGATCTTTCCAGGTTTGATATTCCTTCCACATTTTGTATTTCCCTAGACTCTCTATAACACTAGAATTCTTTCTCTGGTCAGAAGGATTTCAGCTTCAGAGTAGTAGCCAACGGGACATTCAATAGCGACCTCTTCGTGCACCCGAGATGTCATCGCTTCCTGACCTGCTACTGGCAAACTCCTTGTCGACAAAGCTGTAAAAATGGTACCCATATCTTGAGAGAAAACAAGCTCCAAAGAACAGAGAATGCCTGCCTGTAGAGCGAGGCCTACCAACTTGACGACACTACACACGCGGTTGTCAGTGAGTGAAAGTAAAACAAGATAGCACCTGAAGTATATCTCCTACGAATACGGTGCTAGGCTAAAACATGTAAGGCTGAATAATGTGCCGAAAAAAAAACCAGAGGAACAAGAATCAAGAAAGAAGAACAGTACAAGAATCAAGAAAGGATAACAGGAATCAAGAAATAAACTATATTTTGTCAAACAAAAAAAGGAACAAGAATCAAGAAATAAACTATATTTTGTCAAAAATAAAGAAGAGGAACGAGAATCAAGAAAGAAGAACATGAGTAAAACAAACAAAAAAACACAAAAAAAAAAAAAACAAACAGAAAGCCCCCTATATTTTGTCAAACAAAGAGGAACAAGAATTAAGGAAAAAAGTAACGATAAATTAACAAATACTAAAAGATGTCGTGGTTCTAAATATCACTGCTAAAATGTCGCCAGCTTTCTCTCCTACTCTGGAATTCTACATTCTTGTTAATGCATCCTCCATCAATATCTATGTGCTGGTGATGCTCAGAGAAACTGACCCATTCTTCTGTTTTTACAGGGTCATTTCCGCGTGTAGCACAGACATAAGACAGGCCTGCATCAGAAGCCGGAAGAAAGGTTGCTGTCAGGTACTGACAAATGACATGCCCGCTGAAACTGGATGGTAAAGGTAAAAGGTACAGGCAAAATATCCGTTCCCATGCCACTAAGCCATACTAGGGATACGGTGTTAGGCATGTATTTCCATGACCTTCGGCACATGAAAGTGTGATATAGCCAGTCTCTCGCCTGGCCGCATTTACCTTCCCAGGTTTCTATGGTACCCACTTTTAGAGGCTGAGTGGATCCGGGACATTTTTCATGTGGTGCTACCAGGGAAAAAAAACCCCGCTGCTGGGACTTGAACCTGACAGATCCAGCGCCGAACCACTCACTCAATCTGAAAATGGATGGTACACGATCAAATTCCTAACGAAATAAGTACAACCGACGATGTTGAACTGCGGCAACACACTTGGACGATCATGTCTTAAGATGGTTTATTTGAAACATCCATGAATTCACCCAAGTACTTGGTCTGCAATCGGTTAGGCAATCACCGCATAGTATGCCATATGGAGTCTTGACACGGAGCAACAAACCCTCTCCACCTCTAACGGTCTGCGGCTGGCCTTTATATTCAGCCTCATCTGTGCTGCATGCAGAAATCTGCTTCTACAGTTCTCCTCCAAGTAGCCTGTGGACGGCCTCATTTTCTTTATTTAAAACGCAGAAGGGCAATACGTCCATAATTAAGAACAACAGTTAATAAAATTCATAATAAAGAACAACCAAAATAACAAAACAAAACTTACTTGACCGGGTTTTCCATCTGCCAAGAAGAAAAAGGCTACTCCTTCCTCCCATACATGCACTACAGGCCATAATGTGGATAAAACGCACTCTTTTATCTTGCTTCAGAACACTCAGAATATGCAGAGGGATAATCCACTGTGATATCAAAGTCGCCAGATTACGCAGTTCTCTGTACCAGTATTCCAACTACTGTGATACACCACACCACCAAACTAACCCCAAACTGTCGACAACAGCGCCAGAATCAGACGTGTTATGGAAAGGTAGAAGTCTACACTGCACAGGTTTATCAGAAAAATAAATTTGCATTTATAACTGAAAGGGAGGGATGAGGGAGCTAAGGAAAAGTAAGAAGCATACTTATCTTATTAAATAACCTAAATATTCTACAGTTTCTTCTTATTATTATTTTCTCAGTTTGGATCTCTCTCTCTCTCTCTCTCTCTCTCTCTGCTCTCTCTCTCTCTCTCTCTCTCTCTCTCTCTCTCTCTAGGTTCCCAAGTCTCATGGGGCTTCCGCAAGAGTTTACCATAAACGCCTGTCCTTTGCTTTATTTCCTCCCAGCTCTTGCCCAGGTGAGCTCTCTATTGTTCAGCATCCTCTCTGCTGTTCTTCTCAATGTCTGCTTTCGTTTACCCTTACTTCTGTTCCCCTTGATGTGTCTATCTCAGCGCTACTTTTGGTAATGAGTCACCAGTCATCTTAAACAAATGCTCCAACCATCGTCACCGTCTTTCCTTAATAATCGAAGTCAATGGCTTCATCAGCGAGGTGTTATTTGGCCAAAATATTCCTCTAATCCTTGTCAGCCCCTTCTTTGGATATTTCTTGGATATCGCTTAAAAAAAAAAACAGCAGTAGTTCTACTTAAGTTATCGACACTGTCATACACTTTGGTCTAGCTTGGTACTGATGATGGCCATATGTGTCTTCTTTGCTTCCTCATATACAAGGCACTCGTTGCAGCCGTTATTTTTCTTTCCAGTGCCACATCTGTGCCTATCTTCAGCCTGTCATACATATTCTACGAATAATTTTTAAAGATATTGCACAGATAAAACTCTGCTGTCTATATGTAATGTTTTAGTTATTATCAATAAATGTATGGTATACAACGTCATAATAAAACATTCTCCGAGTTATCTATAGTGTCTATGCAGTCCTCTATATTCTTGATGGCCTGCTGAAAATTGTTCCCTTTCAGACTGTTGACGTCTTTTTCTTGAGAGACTTGCTATTCAGTTTATCATAAAGAGGCACTATATTCTATGAAAAAGCTTTTATAAAGTACAGTTTTTTCCCTGGGCGACTGCTGCGCGTGTGAGAGATCTGATTTATATACGGATTTAGTCAAATAAATAACAATGACTATCTATATTGGAGTTTCGTGACCGAGTGGGTAGGAGGTTATCTCTGGTAGTCAGCGATTGATCATCTTACTTGACTTCGCAGCTCTGTTGGTCATTCTCTTATTATTTAATGTTTTACTATTACATTTTATATTATTTATTATCATTATTTACTATTCTTATTATTTTCCCCTTGTTATATAAGAGCAGACTGGTAATGAGAGCTCTATCATCCTTTCCGAGTAATAATATATCACCTGTTGTGTCATCTGCGAAAGTTCCATGATCAGACCTGATGTAGGTATTCAGCCCAAAGATTAAGTGTTCTCGTGAATTGTTCTCTCAGACCTTTTTTTTTTTCATATTGACATTAATTTTTAACTGGTACACTTCTCCTACATCTAAACTGCTCGTTTTTAAAATCTTCCAGACGAAACCTACCTATTCTGCTCTCTCTCTCTCTCTCTCTCTCACACACACACACACACACACACACCTGATTATCAACAGGGAGTTTGTCTAGCGATATAAACCATTTTTCAAACACATTCTCTATTTACCATTGAAATGTAAACGGTCCTCTAGCAAAGAATTTAGTTCCGTGTTTAACCACTGACATATCACACATACAACTGTCAACAAACGTGTAGCATATAATAAGAACACCTTTACTGCTTATAATAATACTGTATTAAATTTAGTTCCTAACAAAACGGAAACAAAAGGCACAGGATTGGCTCAGTCACTGACTTAGCTAAAGACATTCACTAGAGAAACTGAAAGAGAATGTTTTTCAACTTCACATGCTATTTCCAGCTTTCGCTTTTGAAATAAGCCATCACATTTATTCTTAACATCCTAGCAATCATCATGCGTCATGCAGACCAGACGGCGTTGGTGATCGTGTTTCTCAATTTTGTCAGGTCTTTGTTATTTTTCTTAGGTTTTTTTTTTTTTCAGATATGAATGGCTTGCTTTGTCTTTTTCCCTGTGCCATTTTGTCAGAGTTCTCAGATTAACTGTCCCTCAGTCCCATTTGTTTTACTTTCTCTCCCCTCACCCTTCCCCCCCCCTCCCCAAATGTTCCCGTGTGTGTAAGATTCTCTATGATAACACACTGGAACGCTGTGTTCTCACATGTCCAAAATTTTGCTACCATCTTTTTCTTTTTCTGGATTTAATTAGCTTCAAATGTTCTGTAATTTCTCCTAGACCTTTTTTTCCCTTGTCTCTGGCTGTCCAGGATTTATGCTGCCACTTTCTCCAAAACAACATAAACAACATCTTTTTGTATCTTTCCTAGCCTGCTTATTTTCTAAGTGGCACCAGCACAGAGTAACACGGGCACAACATATCACTGTCATAATACAGAACTACAAATTACTACTTTTATGTTTTGTTACGGGCGTTCTTGAGTTGGTAACTTGTTCCTGCTGTAAGAAGCTGACTTGTCTTGCCTAATCCTGGACTGATTTCATTTGCTCATTCAGCTGCCTGCTGTTACTGTTGCTCCAAGACAAATGAACGTATACGCTTGTGTCACTCCCCTTTTGCTTCTATGGAGATATATAACCGCTTTAAATATTTTTATATACCACTGTTCAATGGCTTTAGCAAACTGCTTTCATTTTCCTACTATTACTACTATATCTTCTGTATATCTCGTGCTGTCTACTGTATGATCTCCCATTTTCTTATCAACTTTGTTAACGACTGTCGCTGTTTTCATCGGTCAAACTGAGACAAAGGTCTGGTGACTGTACAGCTGCTGCTTGCCCTAAGTTCTCGTTATTCCTCAAACATCTTTCACTCGTATCTGCTGCTCTGTTATTCTCGTTTAGCAGCTAAATGAATGTTTTACGTCCCTGTCACTTCTACATAGTTTCTGAAGCATTCGAATCCTGATCTTTATATCGCTGTGTGGAAAGTTAAGCTTTGGGCAATAGGTAAAACACAAAAGTGTATGTCTTTGTTTACTTTCAGATATCGCTGTGTGCGTGTGTGTAAACAGACAAATCGTGTCTGTGGCAAATCTTCCTAAAACTATTAGCAAATACGTAACCGTTGAAGTTATATTTAGAATATAGTAATAACACCACACGACTTCAATACTAATAACAAGAAAAAAAAATAATAATATAAAACTCTCACACCCACGATAAGAATTACACTTGAATGACACAAATAAAACTCTAACCTTGAGATTGTAAATAATAATTGTAAAAATCCTGTATTTCCTGCTCTATAAATGTGCCTCTTAGCGTAAATATCGCATTCAACAATGAAGGAAGTGATTGCTTCAACAAGCCATTGTTTCCGTATTGTAACTGCACACTTATTGCGGACATTCTTAACTCTAGATCACTAGTGAGACACTCGACCGGCCATAAGAAGGAATATGAGTCTGGATAATATCGATAACTATAAAACACACAGGCAAGGTAAGGGAGCCACGAGGCCACGTGACTGGTAGAAGAAAACGTGAGCCAAGAAAAGAACAGGAAATGGTGGGGAAACTTTTCTCTCCCCCAATGTCACACAAGGCATGTGTCACCCGCGCTGCGTTCAAGTGTACGGCTAAGCGTGCATCGCTGTCAGCTGCGCTGTTTGAATTACTGCCGACTAAGTAGACGACCAGGGATTTTCAAACTATTTTTTTTTAACCAGCAGGTCATAATTTTTTGTTGTAAGTAAACTGGCAGCAACCGAGGCAGAGATGATACTGAAGCACGAACGTATCGAATTCAGACTGGGTTACGGTGGCTGGTTTGAAGACCAGGATTTCGCCCAAAGCGTAAACTTTTCGACTCACTCCCTCAACCTGGGAACCAGACCATGCTCCGTTTGCCAGGCTGAGCTTGGTTACTAGAAGCACTAGTGAGGAGGTGTAAGATAGTCTTGTCATCTAGCCTGCCGTGGATAAATTGCACAGCCTCCCTAGAACCAGTCACCAGCTCCTAGTGGTTAACATGAAACCGATCAAACGTTCATGTTTCTATTTTTATACGTGTATTTAGCAATGCTTTCTCGTCTTCTCTGAACTCTGCAGTCGACGCTGATCTTGAAAGTAAAGACGGTTATGTCGAAGTGGAAGTGCTTTACTGTGATTTGTTTCAAACCCAGAGGTGGATCCAACATTCTACTGTGACACTATTTTCTTCTTATCCTCTATGACGTTCCAGTTAGAACTCTTACTACAACTCCTTCATACAAAGTACATTTCTGCTGTCTGCCCTCCTTACTCTACTGAAAATTCTTTGATTCCTACTCCTTTATTGTTAAACATTTGCATCTCCACAGACTCCTTTATAACTGGCATTTCTCTACATACTCTGACCCTTTCATAGATGGTACATCTCTTATATAATCTGACTCTCTGGTAAATGTGCATCTCTACAGACTCTGACCCTTTCATAGATGGTACATCTCTTATATAATCTGACTCTCTGGTAAATGTGCATCTCTACATACTCTGACCCTTTCATAGATGGTACATCTCTCTATATAATCTGACTCTCTAGTAAATGTGCATCTCTACAGACTCTGACCCCTTCATAAACGGCGCATCTCTACAGACTGTGACCCCTTTATGAATCTCCACAAACTCTGGCGCCCCTCTCCCCCACTTCATAAATGATACATTTCTACCGGCTCCGAGTCTGTATCTCTGCCAATAAAGGGGGTTTCTAGACAGACAAGCATAACTGAACCACACAGCAAATCTGTCGCTTAGCCTGAAGGAGCGCTACGATCTGTTATTAGAACAGCCAAAACCGGATCTTGATAAACTCTATTTTTTTTTAAAGTACAAATCTCTACACGATCAATTCCGTATGGTCATCTTTCCTGTTACGCCACAAACAAAATGCTCGCTATAGTAACATGCTGAATGTAACTGTGAATGCGCATTAGAGAAAGTGGAATGGTTCAACACTGTAGAACGACATTTCTGAAATACGGTTCCATGGAACTCTTAAGATTCCTCTAGAAGTCGTCTGGATTTTGGTTATAAGGGAATAACACTGAGATTTTATTTTTAAGGGAATAACACTGAGATTTTATTTTTAAGGGAATATCTACATTTTTTTTAAACTCAAAAGAGCACTGCCAAGTATTGCTGGCTTCTGCTACTTACTCATCGCTCTCAGCATAATCCTCCAGACCTGCCAGCTACACAACCCATTCAGGTAAATTCCTAGCTAGACCTCAACTCACCGCTTGACCGCAGTGAGAAAACCAGAGACGAATTTATGAGACAGAACGGCGTCGATGTCTGACCGAACGATGAAGAAGTACCATGAGCCGTAGCTCTAGCAATTCTTGAACAAGAATTCTCCCAAGTCTGAAAATGAGCCCAAGGTTTCCACTGATATCAGTTAATTACGTTATACTGGAAATGCATTAAACGCTCGGTAATACACCCAAATATCTGTAAAACAACAAAGCCATCGGTTTAGTTATTTCATCTACTTACAAACAGTATAATGATCACAGGTTTACTTAATTCACGGGGTCTGATGCGGTCATGGTTTGAAGATCCCTGATATCGGCTCAGTTTCTCGTCAGGGCCAACAACCCAAGGCGCGGTTCGACTGCCGAATGCAAGACACGATCGCCGTGAATCATAGCTCAGACTAGTCAATACGACACAATGACTGTAGAGGGAGGATTTTTTTTTCCATCCTTAGAGCGCCGCGACATGCCACAAATGATGTCATCCGCGCTTCGCTATCTACCATGTACGTCCTGCCATCTGAGCTGTATGTTAAATTTAGCATGCTATATGTGGCTGTTGGACGATTATCAAACCTTTTTTTGTAATCAAACGTTCAAAAACATTGCTGATATATCAGCAGTGTCGAGTCAGTTTCTTTATTCATCGCTTTTGAAATGAAAGAACTTAAGATACGACCTGAGGTAAGTCCGAGGAATAAAGAATTCACCTCTGCTACCTTCCATGTACGTCGTAAAAGGTGACAAAAGAAGCTTGCATGGGCCCAGCGATCCCATCCCATTAAAAAGGATGACAGCTACAGAATCTGACACAAGAGAGCTCCAAAACATGGGCGACAGAGGCGAAGTGAGCAAGGCAACTGGATCCATGAAGGATGTTGATGAAAGCTTGTTGAAAGAAGTCAACACTCTGAAAAAAGAAACCTGGACACCAAACACACCATGCAGTATCATAGTTAACACCAAAGACAGTGCTTAAAATTGGAAGCTTGGATGTGAGAACAATGAAGCAGACAGAGAAACTGGGGGGATAAACTAGAGACAGGGAAACTTGAGGGAAAAAAAACTAGAGACATCAAACCATACAACCTGGACCTAAAGACAGTCCAAGGAGCACAGAAGACCAGGGCGGGTGAAAAGATCAATAAATTTACAAAGACGATGCAATGGTAAGAAAGAGAAAATAACCACCAAGAAAGAGCAGCATTAACCATGAACCACACGAAGCCTCTGAAACGCTAACAGAACGGAAACCAACAGATGGTAGAACGATTTATTCCAGAATAAAATCAGCACTGGCAAACCCGTCAATCACAGAACGCTACGCACCACCAGAAAATTCACAGGGTGATGCAGAAGAGAACTTTATTTTACAATCAACAGTGGACAAAGTCCTGGACATGACATACTACTAATCTTAACCGATTTCAGTTCAAAAGCTGGCAGCAATAACGAGCTTCGTGAAACTGTAACGGACAGAGGAGGTTTCGGGAGATAAGTACAAATGGAGAGAAACTTTGTAGTTTCTGCGAAGAAAATAAGTTGCTCACAGGAGGCAAGACCTTCCAACACAAGCACATTCATAAAATGAAATGGAAGTCCCCCGATTGAACAACAGAGAATCAAACTGACCATATAAACAGCAAATGGAAATCTCTACAGGATGTTATCGCCAGAATAGGAGGTGATGCAGGAAGTGACCACAATCTCATATCGACCAAAATAAAATTGAAACTAAAGAAAACGTATCTAGGAGAAAGAAGAAGCCTACATTTTGACACAAAACAGCTAGAAGACAGCCACATCAGTGGAGAATTTTCCCTGTAACTGAAACAAAACCCCGCTTTAGTGTCAGACAAAACAGCGAAGAAATGACTACAGCAGACTTTAACAGCGCACTGGAGGTAACAGCAAGAGATCTTTGGATACTGCAAAAAGAAAAAAAAAGGGAATGGATTACTAAAACCGCATGTGATAACACTGAGCAAAGATGAAATCTGAAAGGTCAGTCAGTCAGTCATTTGCATGTCCCTTGCAGAACCCTGCCTCCCTAACAGCTCTCTTGTAGGCCTCTCGGTTGTAAGAAAGATGGCCTGCTGCTGAAGCATCCATTTACAGATTATCAACGATGTCTTTCAGCCATCTTCAGCTTGGTCTTCCTCTAATTCTTTTTCCCACTATGTACCTTTCTAAGACGTCTTCTCTAAATTCTCATGAATTCATATGTCCAAAACATTTACGTTCTCTCTGTTTAATCCTCTTTACTAACCAACCTTCTTCAGTATTAATTCTTGTAGTATGGATATATTTGTTCTTTTTTGCGTCCATGATATCTGAAGGACTCTTCTATATCATTTACATTCAAAGGCATTTATGTGTTTCTCAGCTGTTTTGTTAATTGTCCAGGTCTCACAGGCATACGTTGCGATGGGAAAGATGCATGCCCTTCTGAAAGGAAAACTACAAAATAATATAATCACAAGATTAAAAGAACAGGCAAGAAAAGCATATGTCCAGAAATACAAACACGTAAAGGCATCATGCTGACAAAATGAGCGTAACTTAATATGATGCACTAGCAGAAGAAGCAGAAGTCGCAGCACTGTGCAACGACATGAGGACACTCTACAAAACCACAAGAAGGATTGAAGGTAATCTTTACCTGAAGCCAAAATGTGCCATTAAACGCCACAAGATGAAAAAAAAACACACATAAACGGAGAAAAATGAAACATTGAAAGATGGAAAGAATTTATCTACTAAATAGATCCCAACCTCAAGTTATAGTAGATATACCACCAACAAAAGAAGAAGATAAACACAGGATCTACAACACCAGACGAGGTCAAGACAGTAATAAAGAAACTAAAATCTGACAAAGCGTCAGGTGAAAATAGTAAGCTTCTGAAATCAAGAAGACAACGAAATACCAAAGTATATATGGAAACCACTACAAAGCTTTTCTGACAACGAAAAAAACCCTAGAAGAATGGAAGACCGGTTTAACTGTCAAGCTCGCCATGAAAGGAAATCCGAGAATGTGTGAGAATAGGAGAGACATTACACTCCTCTCACTGGTTCTAAGGACTGTCATAGCCGGAGGTGGGGTGGAGGATACGCTCTCCACTTCAATTAAATGTCTCCAAGGTGTGCGTCTCAAACAGCCTCTGACAGTCAAGTCCACCTCCTGGCCTTCTCGTGGTGGAACTGTTCAAACTGACAGGCGAAGAGGTGACGGCGAATATCTGGCGCCTGAAAACCAGACGTTCGGGTAGATGAGAGTCTTGTTTGGTAGCTCATCTGATAGAAGGAAAACTCTGATTTAAAACCCGCTGCTGGCGAGATTCTTCAGTTGCCGTGCGTGGAGTGGGGCTCCTCCCGGCCAGTGAAGAAAGGTGCGAATGGGGTTGCCGCGTGGCGCCACCGTGGAAAAAGTGAGTGAAAGATTAAGTGAAGTAATCAGTAGTCTCGAGGTCAGGACTACTCAAATCACGGCACCTCTGCTCTGGAAGTCGGTCACGTCCTATGTACACCCACATCGGGCGAACTGACTGAACCGGCTTAAGCCTGGGGTTAAACTAAGACACTGCTGGCGAGATAGTTCGTCTGCCGAGCGTGGGGTGAAACTCCTCCCGGCCAATGAAGAAAAATGCGAATAGGGTTGCCAAGCGGCGCCGCTGTGAAAAGGTCATGAAACGGATAAAGTGAAGATTAATCGATATGTTCAATAGTCTCGCGAGAAGAGCTACTCATACCACGGCAACTCTACTCCGAGGCCGGCCACGTCCTATATACAACCATACTGATGAAATATGCCTAACCGGCTTACACCATGGGTGAAACTTGATTACTACTCATGTCATGGTATTCCGCTATAGAGGTCGAACACGTTCTAAATGCGCCCATACTGGGATATTACGCCTAAACCGGCTTAACCCAGGCTTAACACCTACTAGTGGTGAGGATTCGTCCTCCTAGACAAAAATTTCGCCCTGGTCACAACTAGGAAGAGTAGAGGCCACGACCACAAAACGCTGAAGTTGGATACACTGGACCAGTGCAGTCAAGACAGGCAACCACCTCTCACCCGACGGGGATATAGGAGTATCCTAATCACGCTGAGGTTTTCTGGTGAGAAAGTCCAAAGCTGGACTAGATGGTCAACCACCTCTCACCCGGCGGGGATATACTGATATCCAAAACACGTTGAGGTTTTTCGGTGAGAAAGTCCAACTCTAGATTAAACTGGTGCAACGAAAACCACGGTGTCACGCAATCCCGCTTTTGTGACCCACCGATAATACAGCCCCAAGCCCCGCGATACTCTGAACTTCATGTGGCCCTCTCAAGGACCAATCAAGGACCACAGGAGTAAATTCAGCAGGATCACGGGGCGATCTTGGTGGTAGAAGCGAACGAAGAAGAAGAAAAAGAAGACTTCTCACTCGCCAGTAAAGTTTTTAATCGAATCATCCTAAACTAAATCATGTAGAAAACATAACCAGGAAAGAACATGCAGGATTCAGGAAAAACAAATCCTGCATAGTTCAGATCTTCATTCTGAGCCATATACGAGAACAATCCAATGAGTGGAACAGCCCACTGTAAGCATTCTTCATAGACTCTGAAAAGGCATTTAACAGCACAGACAGAAATACTCTGTGCAGAATCCTCAGCTGACATGAAGTTCTACAAAGAAAAAAATAAATTATTAATGTTACCAAAACCATATATGAGAAATTCCACTGCAGATTAATCTGTGCAAATCATCTCTCAGACCCTTTGGCGTCCAAATTAGGATGAAACGGGGATACGTTCTGTCACTGGCAATGCTCATCCTTGTCACTGACTGGATTATGAGAGAAACAATTAGCAGACCGATACAGGGGTATTCCGTGGTCATTAACATCAATACTAGAAAACATGGACTTCGTAGACAACATAATATTACACAAGGACATGGAAGATAGACCGGCTCACAACAAAAGCAAGCAGTTCTGGATTATGAATGAATACAAAAGAAGAATACTTAAAATGCTGAATTCATCTAATCAATCAAAGTGAACCATTTGATAGTTGAAGAAGTCATGGACTTCACATACCTCGGTAGTACAATAATAGCAGATTGAGACAGTAGTAAAGAAGACGAATAATAAAGGCCCGACAAGCTTATGCCGCAACCAACGGCATCAGAAGCTGCAAAAAAGATAAGTCAGAAAACCAAATGCAGAATATTCACAAGCAGTGTTTTAGGTGTTTTACTATATGGAATGCTGGAAAATAACACAGACAACGACAAGTACACTTAATACCTTTCAAATCAAGTGTCTACGAAAGATAAAAGGGGTATTCTGGTCAAATACCATCAGTAAAGACCTTTTGTTAAGAGAAACAGACATGACACTACTGTCCACAGTTACTGAAAGGAGAAGATGGCACTGGAGTGGTCACATCTGAGGCTGACAGACGAATCCTTAACCGAACAGCTTTGATGCCGACTCCAGGAGGTAAAAGAAGCATGGTATGACCTAAAGAGACAATGAGACGTACAACAGAGAAAATGCTTGTAAAACAAAGGACTGACAAGGAGATAGCGAACGACAGACAGAAGTGGAAATCTCTCGTTACCAGCAGCCCCCCGTGTCTTAGGCACTGAGAGAGAGAGAGAGAGAGAGAGAGAGAGAGAGAGAGAGAGCTTTTATATGTAGCACAATAAATATGCATCAGTTTCATGACCTGACTGTCTTTTGTTCACATGTTCTAAGAAAAGTGAGCAAACTGATTCCACGCACACTAGTTGCGTGCTGCATTTGGAACCGATAGGTCCGGCCGCAAGTTGATTGGCCGTATGTCGGTCGTTACCGAGGGAGGTCAGACATTAAGTACAGCTCACTACTATAACATGCTACAAGAAGAACAGACATGTCTATCATGCATTTAAAATACTTACAAAATGCAAAACTAGCACAGTAACCGTGTGGAGATTAATGGCGAAATATGAATCACAACACATTTAATAAAGAGTATTAATGTAATAACTTTTCTGTGACACATTTAAAAAATGTACATCCACTTGCATACATTTTCTATTCAGCAAAATGATGACGCAGTGTGTTTATCTCCTTCGCTTGTCTTGTGGTGAATGTAGTGTATGTTAAGCACCAAGTGTTTGTAAATAAATCGCAACACATTAAGCACTCCTACAGGGCTTCAACTGGAAGCACGAACGGCCGTAACTCGGTCAACCGTAAATCGACGCATGACGGTATTTCCGTTTATACATCACAACAGAAACTAGCGAGAGGGGACACTGATATGATGAACGCTTACCACTATGTTTTTATCCTGTATGTATGAAGACACCACATAAAAAAGGGCATTAGAGCTAATTAGAAATACCTAGGACCGCACAAAATGGAGAATAATGATCGCCAACGCTTTAAAAAAAAAAGCTATAAAAGTATGTTCGTTTTGACGAGAATGACAAATGTACTTAATAATTCATCTACTTCCGTATGATGCACATAAACAACACATACATAACCACTAAAGACTTACTTCTCTATGACAAGAATTGTACGTAAATAAAGTTCCAAGAGGAAAATAGTCCCTACCAGAAAACTGTACTAAAATGAAGTACAAAAGAACTGTTTACAGGCAAACATACAACAGTACTTTGGATTCGTCACCACACGATTAACATTAGATTACGGAGTCGACTGTTGTACTTGTGTTTCCTTCACTCATATATAAACAAATAACACGGTTTGGTATAGGGATATCCTCGATAGGGCTCGCACGAAAACTTCGTAAGCGCGATCGATCACTACGTGGGGAATTTTTAGCCTTCGATTACAAACGCGTTAAATAGCCACACGTGACTCAAGCTGATGCCCATCCTGTGTTATAGAAAACACTGGATTTACCAGGCATATGTTGCACTGCTGCGATATGAAATATATAAGGGGGCTCTGCTCAAGTCTTGGCCCAAAACACAGGCCCCGTGGATGTGCTTCTTTTAAGACTAAGTGATATAAATATGTGAATCTTCAGCCCGCAACAATCCTGTGCAGTCGGACACTTCATGTTCTGTCAGACAATGGTCAGTCATCTTCAGATAACATTTCATCAGTTGAGAAAACAGACGATGTATAGCTTGATTTTAACTGTTTTGGTGGCCCATCCTGTCATTACTATCATGTTAACAGTAAACTGAGGGGGAACAATAACAAGGACATAATCTCTCTCTCTCTCTGTCTCTCTCTCTTTCAAATACAATGAGACACACATACACACGCCCTCTCTCTCTGTCTCTCTCCCAAATACAGTGACACAATCTCTCTCTCTCTCTCTCAAATACAGTGACACAATCTCTCTCTCTCTCAAATACAGTGACACAATCTCTCTCTTTCTCTCTCTTTCTCTAATACAGTGACACAATCTCTCTTTCTTTCAAATACAGTGACACAATCTCTCTCTCTCTCTCTCTCAAATACAGTGACACAATCTCTCTCTCTCTCTCTCTCTCAAATACAGTGACACAATCTCTCTCTCTCTCTCTCTCAAATACAGTGACACAATCTCTCTCTCTCAAATACAGTGACACAATCTCTCTCTCTCTCAAATACAGTGACACAATCTCTCTCTCTCTCTCTCTCAAATACAGTGACACAGTCTCTCTCTCTCAAATACAGTGATACAATCTCTCTCTCTCTCTCAAATACAGTGACACAATCTCTCTTTCTCAAATACAGTGACACAATCTCTCTCTCTCTCTCTCTCTCTCTCTCAAATACAGTGACACAATCTCTATCTCTCTTTAATACAGTGACACGATCTCTCTCTCTCTCTCAAATACAGTGACACAATCTCTCTCTCTCTCTCTCTCAAATACAGTGACACAATCTCTCTCTCCCTCTCTCTCAAATACAGTGACACAATCTCTCTCTCTCTCTCTCTCTCTCAAATACAGTGACACAATCTCTCTCTCTCTCTCTCAAATACAGTGACACAATCTCTCTCTCTCTCAAATACAGTGACACAATCTCTCTCTCTCTCTCTCTCTCTCTCTCAAATACAGTGACACAATCTCCTCTTCCCCCCCTTCCCCAACTTTTCTCTTCAATGCCCAACACACATGGGACTGCAGGTAGCAAGAGATTTCTTCTTCTGTTGGTCTTTTTGCTGCCTCTCACATCAGTACTTTCTTTTACCAGCATTTTATCTTCCGTGTGTCTCCATGTCTCTTTAAGTCGTCCCATGCTTCTTTTGCCCTTGTAAAGTCCAAGTCTAAGCTGTTCGTAGTCAGGATTTGTCTGTCATTCTCACAACGTGGCCTGCCCGTTGCCACTTTCTTATAACGACCCAACAACGAATTTAACTTATCGTTTTGAACTCGTAATGGCAAGAATGCACTGTGATATGTTAAAAAAGCGTGTTTTCATTCATATAAAAAACTTTTTTTTACATACAAACTTTCATTATGATAAAATAAACATCGGAGTTTTTATCTCACTTAACTTATTAAGCTTGGTTATATATTGCATGCGCATGATTTTAGCTTGCCGAACGGTTCTCGTCGCTATCACAAGTATACTGTAAGTACACTTTCTTCTCAAACAGACACGATGTACTGACATTTTACTCACCCACAAGCTAGCGCACACATACGCACGCACAAACACATACACACAACACTCAAATGGATTATCGATTAATTACGTTATTGAGATGCTCTAAATGACCATCATCTAGCGCCTCGGGAGCGAGATTTTCATTAATTTCAGATCGTTTCTCTTCTCGCAAACTTCAGTTAGTTTTGCGGCATATGAGACATTAAGAGGCCCTAATGGACAAACCCTGTACGTAAACATGTGGCACCTTCAGATTTCGCTGAAGCTGTACTTTCTGCAGCGCTGAACAACCGTTTTGAAATTCTTTGTCTGGGTGAGCATCGCGCGACTGGACTGGACGACAAGCTGCTCTATGATTTATCGTTTATTACTTAATGTGTGTGTCATGACGTGTCCATTCTAGAACGCTGTCCCTTTCACTACCTCCCTCCACGGAAATGCGGTCTTGAGCAAGTTGATCACCATCTCGCAATGACATAATTTGAATAATTATTCCGTGATGTCCTGGGGTCGCCCTGTTTAGCTTTTGCTGGGAACTATGCTTTCTGCCATCAACCTCTCCAAACCACCGTGTCTCTCTGATGTGGCCGAAACATCTCGTCTTTCTAACTGTTTACAAGCCAGTTTTCTGCGACGCCTAATCTCATCAATATCTCTTTATTTGATTTTCTAAATCTGTTAACATTACATTACTTAATGTATCACATCCAAAGACTTCATCCACCATATCACTTCGCAGAAAGAGTAGTGTACTGTAAAGAATGTTGTCGTATAAAAAATATATCAAGCTGCCTTCAAGAAACACGAAGAAGAAAAAACATTCATACGGACACTAATCACAAACCCTGACTACCAAGCGATCAAGAAGATTTCGGTATCTTCCTACACTTAAGTTCTGTCCTGATACACATGAGTTCTTCGTGACTTAACACTTGATGTCTTTTAAACGAGACCCTAGATGTGGGGCATCACATTCATAGCCGGCAGGCTTAAGAAAGGCACTTCATAAAATGCGTCAGACCATGCATTCAGCTATGCTGTGTCACATCCTGAATCTCTCTGTTCAATCTCTCTGAACTGTATTTGATGAGGACCACGATCTAGCATACTTGAAGATTATACAAGTTAAAGTCTTATCTTTTTTTGTTCACGTACTTGAGCTTAGTTCAATTCTCCGTTTCTCTCACTTGTATGATCATATTTCGCCCGCTTGCTCTTGTTCGAATAGGTTGCATACCTATTTACTTTACTTTATCTTTCTTCTTGTACCGTGGGGTGCCGAGGGGTGATGCAGTTGGCGTTTTGGGGGCCATATCAGCGGCCTCAGTGATGCTGATGCCGTGAGAGTTTCTATAACTCCATCTATCCATATTTTTCAGGGTCTTCCTCTTGTTTCTGTGTCCTGTAGTTCTTCGGTTGAAGATTCTCGCGGCTGGCTCATTTAATGGCCAAACCATTTAGTTCTTTGTTTCTCAACATACTGTAGGCATGGTGTAGTTCCTACCAACTGTCCTATGTTGCCATTTCTTATGCTGTCCCACACACACACTCTGCTGCCTTTCTTAGACATCTCATTTCACATGCAGATATTTTATTTTGCTGTTTCTTCGTTACTGTCCATGTCTGGCATCAGTGGAACAACGTTGGTATAAATATGCTATGAAATAGTTGTCTCTTGGTTTGTAGTGGTATGTTAGGGTGTGAGAGCAGCGGGGACAGCTGGTATGTAACGACACAAGCTCTCTGTGTTCTATCTTCAATTTCTCTATCAAACTTGCCATATTCTGTAAACAGAAATATAATACTGTACTCCTGCTACTTCAGTTTATTCCTGTAAAAAAAATATATATGTATTTATATATCTATTTTCTCCATCTTTAAGGAGTGAGTCGGTGTATATAATTATTGCCAGCTTATAGATCCAGTTTACAATAGTTATCACCAGCAGCTGAAGCAGTAGCTTTTTTGCTCCCTCATTATACATAACACAACCATTAACATCACCACAGTTAGAGCGATGCTAACTGTCACATACGACAATCGATTCCCTTTAGACTTGCAGGAACTGACACAATCGTGACTGTAACATGGGCTGAGCAATTCAACAGGGTTATTATCAGTAACAATATGCAGCCTGATTTCTTGTTAAAAATCTTCTACCCTGCTACATCAAGCTGACGCTGATATGTCTTGTGGTCTTAATACAGATGGTGTCAGGGAATGCTGCATGAAGACTGAATGATACCTTTACAGCAGACCATCTGCCTCTCTCTTTCTCTCTCTCTCTCTCTCTCTCTCTCTCTCTCTCTGCACCTTAAGTGCCCGGGACATATATGGCTTCATCAAGGGTTCTTCGCAAACGCCTGTCCTTTGCCATTTTTTCCGCTTTTGCCCAGGCAATTGCTCAGCATCCTCTCTGTTGTTCTTTTCCATGGTCTCCTTTGGTCTACTCTTACTTCTGTTCTGTGGTGTTCATCTTAGTGCTATTTTTCTTCACTTGCCTACTGTAATCAAGTAACACACAAAAGTGGACTGAATTCCCCCCAACAAAAGCGACTTAGATATAGAAAACAAACAAAAGAACCATATTTTCAAAAGAAGCAAGCGCAGTCTGACAAGACCCTGAAAGCCAAACATTGTTACAGCGGTCGGTTTGACAATTAAATGTTGGCAGATTGGAACACAACAGGCCAAAGAAAAAGAGGCAGACCGCGTGAAACTCTGAAGAGGACATTATTAAGAGAGGCCAAATTAACAAGCATAAAATCCTCTGATGAGGTTGAAAGACTCGCCGAAGACAAGAAAAATTGGCGAACTACTTTGCGAGCCCTATGTGACGTTTAACGGCACGGGAAGGATATAAGATATAAGATTAACCGATTCCGTTAAGAGGCGAGGGCTTGACGATTCGAATTCAATCACAGGTCGGGCTGCAGTCATCCCAGCTGTGGAAGTAGGCGGATACCGGTTTCTGAAGCTGGGCAATGAAAGCGACCGGCCGTTATAGTTTAACCTACTATATTACCATGAAGTTGTGCTATCACGTGGTGGAATACATGGACCCTAATATCATATTCACCTAGCGACACACGAATAGTTTTAGGGTATTTTATGTATATATGACTAAATATATAAATATACGCAAAGCTACTCCAGGAAAGCTGTGTAGACAAAATGTCGAAATGTTAAAACAAAAGTTGAAACAGCTTTATTACTTAACGAGCACACAGCTATATCGTTCTAGTTTACATCTTAATCACACAAAAACATACATAACAAAGAAATAAGAAAAAAGATATAAATTCACATTAATGATATATATCAATATACTATGTACAAAATTACAACATATAAATTCATGTGAATATTGTCTAGAATTGTATATTCTACTTCTTTGTCCTGTATGTTTCTGTACGATTAAGATGTAAACCAAAACCCCACAACTGTGTGAGCGTTAACTAATAAAGCTGTTCGTACTAACATGGCCACTAACACCATATCCCTATGTGCCTCTAAGGCTTGGCAGGATTACCTTTGCCTTTTTTTTCACTTTTGTTTTTAAAAAGTTTTAACATATACACCAAGATGCCTCTGTGCATTATACTGACTTCTTTATAGTCAAAATGGACAAGGACTTTCAAGATCTAGCATCTGGTTATGCTGAAATATCACAGCCCACTTGGTGTGAGTGACTGAGCTGACTGTGCTCATCAGAACTAGACTCTGTATATAAAAAAAAACAACAAAACAAAGGTTCTCTTAATTAATTACAAGCAGCCTGACCACCTAAGATTTATACCCAAAACTTGTAGACTCTGCTAAAACTAAAACCTTAACCAGCTAACATTCAATTCAGAGAATCAGGTTCTGTGAGCCAATCATCTAAAGCTTGATGCCTTTCATCCAGACAAAGAATAATCAGCGATATTCTGATTTTAATAACCGGGCCTATCTTGACTAAGCTACTAAGCCACGACGTCAAAGAACGTAAAAACTGCAAAGATATTACACATAATAAAACATGGCCAACTGTTACTGCAAATAAGACTGTATTTACGGATAAACATACTAGCAGGAGTTATCTCCCTAAGAAAATAAAACCACCGTACAGCATACATTTTCAAGGGGAGACCAAGTAGTAAAAATAGAGAGAAAATATATTTAGTGATGAGACCAAGCAGTAAAATTAGAGAGAAAATATATTTAGTGATGAGACCAAGCAGTAAAATTAGAGAGAAAATATATCTGGTGCTGAGACCATGCAATAAAAATAGAGAGAAAATATATTTAGTGTTGAGACCAAGCAGTAAAAATAGAGAGAAAATATATTTTGTACCAAAGAGCGACCATCAGATAATATCAGTTAACAGATTTCTGTCTCTGTATTGTTTCTATACCCAATAATGTTTTTATCTCCCTTCCCGGTCTAGAATGCATGGCAGTTTGATCAATATTTCCTTCCCAGCACAGTAACAGATATGAACAAGTGCTTTAGTGCACTGGTGAGAGAAAAGTTACTGTGTTAGATTGCTATTATTTATAGCTGCTCTTTTTTTTGTGGCTATTCCTTTATTGTTCATGAGTAAATCTGTGTGTGTGCGCACGCGCGCGTGTGTGTATTTGCGTTTGTGTGTGAGTGAGAGAACTGTGTAACTGAACGATTCGGTTTGGCTGTAAGCCATTAAAGAGAGAGATGGGACGAAGACGCTGTACGATGTGGTAATCAGCAACCCACAGAGGCGAAATACAGCTGATCAAGACCCTGTCCCACGTCTCTGTTGGTACCACCAGTAATAGCAGACATACCCTGGCTAACGGGGCGGGGGTCGCCACAGTCCCCGTGGTGGTGGAGTCTGCTAAAGAAGTGTTGCACATGCCCTTGCATTTTAGATGCACCCAGAGACTTACAAAAAAGCTGCTACGACCCCCACCAAAGCTAACACGATGTTATGCCTCAACATCTCCACAGCATCAGCTGCAAAGAACACCTGCTGTCTGAAAGTCTTTGTGATCAGACTAAAGGCGCCTACCCTCAATGTGACAAATCAAGAGGTGATGGAGGTGTCATGTCCCTTCCCACCACCCCCCCCCACTCCCCGGGGTATGTCAGTACTCCTAAACGTTTAGTTTTATATATACTGAATCACATGTCCACTCTAGAATTTCCCAGTAATCGAAGTCGCCGATGGATCCGGTGAGGGCTATCACAATTCCGTGAAATAACTGTGTGTGCGTTGAGAGAGAGAGAGAGAGAGAGAGAGAGAGAGAGAGAGAGAGAGAGAGAGAGAGAGAGAGAGAGAGAGAGAGGCTGTTTGTAACTTTTTATTTAGCTGTAATAACGAAAAGCTTTTATGGATGAACAATGATTGTACTGCCTCACTATATTTTAATCACATCTCCCGGTCTCTATCTCTTTCGCAGCTAACACCTCCTTTCATCTTTATAACTCACTACAATATGTTATCTTTCACACATACTCCAACAATTAGTTTATCATCTTGCTCCACTTTTCTCTCTTGAACAGATCTCAGACTGATGTGCCGCGATACGCTATCGTGGTCTGGACTTCAGGATTTCATTTCTTCCAAATGGAGCATTTTAAAATCTAAATCAGGCTAAAATAAAACGAATCTTTCAATGAACTTTAAGTCTGAAACTGATCTACCTTTCCTTGTCTTGTTTTGTATATTTGTAAATTATATATAAAAAAAACTTTTAAACATTTTCGCTTGCTGCTACTGTTAACTCTTCCATTCTTGAATTGATTTCCAAATTTTGCTGGGGAAAATATAAAAAAAAAAAAACTCGGAAGAACTTTGATAGAACTGGAAGACACAACTCTATAATTTCCAAGTACAGGTTGGTTTAGAAATGTCCTGCTTTTCTTTCTATTTAGGCAGCCTAAATATCGCTGTGAGCATTGATCTGTACAGGCGTGCAAGTTGTAGCAACAATGCCAGTGTTGGTCTGAAGTGCAAGACTTAAGACAAATGTGTTTTAAGTTTAACACTTATAAATCGCAGTGTCGAGGTAAGAACGAACACCACAGCTCATCGTGACTCACGGCTAACACAGCTACTCATACTCAAACTGTCCCGAGCATCGGCATCTACAGTGCATCTTGGTTCATTATTTCTCTTCTTTTTTTCATTTTCCTCACAATAACGAGGTTAGTTCCGCTGCCACCAATGTGTTTACGCAAGCATAAGTGCCGAGATTAAAGTATTTTATATAAACAAAACATGGAATACAAGCTATCCTTATCTGTAAGTCACGTTACAATTTGTCTCTTGTTATTCGAAAGGAAAAAAAAAAAGCTGTCGTTATTCAGCTCTGTTATTCTCTTAATCTTGGTTGTTTCTCCAGGATGAAGTTTCTGTTATGTTAGCTGTTTATGTAAGTATCACAGGCGTTAGCTAATTATGTAAGTATCACAAGGCAAGCAAAGTTAAGTAGGCGTTCGTTGTATAGTCAAGACTGCCCTTCTATTACTCGCGATGAAGACAATGTCTTTGTTATTTCATCGACTAACAATTCTGTTTGTTGTTAACATCTCTTTGGAACTGCAAACTCCTACTGTTTGAAGCCACTGCCGTGATGATAATGTAGTACCAGGATGGTGTTGAAATGGTGAGTGGGGAACCAGAATAGAGTCAAAGAAACGAGTTACCTGGTAAAAGTCCGCCACCAAAGAGTATCAACCATTAACCCTTCTTAGGCTAACCAGGCTTAAACCACGAAGAGACGGTAAAGGGTCTTGTCCAGTTCAGATTTACTAGCCTTGGTAACTCTTGTAAACAATCTTACTCAATCATCTTCGGTCAAAATAGTTCATAACTGTTACAGAACGAATTAAAAAAAAAAGCTCTTAATAAACTGAATTATTTTTGGCCTACTTGAACCTTGGTTCTCTTAAAGAGTTCACCAAGGACGAGTGCTCTCTCTTTCTCTCTCTAGACTTCGCCTTTTATAAAACGTAGTGTAGATTTGTCTGTTAGTTGCTGATATGTTGTGTGCATTTAAACACCCGAGAGTTGGCGTTTTTGGTTATTCTTCTGATATTCTTGAGTCCATATGAGTTTCTTTTCTCTCGTCTTTTAGTCTTGTCCACACAAATTTCACTTAGCAGCAAAGTCAGTGTTAAACAAAAGACTCTGCCCGGCCCCGCTCGCACAGCTGTTGTTGGCGTGAAGGTGAGGTGTCCAAGTGTCCTCAAGGACCATAACTGTGCGCGGGAACTTAGTCCAGGTCGCATATAAATCAGCCACCTTTTAGTCCGCTTACATAATAATGAGAAAACGTGAAATTATGAAATGGGGGGGGGGGGGGGCGAATTAACTGTTTTTGATCAGCTTTGGAGGAGTTGCCAAAAAAAAAATGTAAACACGTTCTGAAGAAAAGAAATTTATGTAAGCGCAATTTTTAAGTGAAATATCGTTATTATTATATAATATTAATTTTTAAAATGAAATTTATTAACAATAATTAATATTTAATGTTGTATCATGAATATTATTAATTTAATATTAATATTATTATTAGCAAGTTTCAGAACAGCACCAAGTGCAATATGAACTTCTGAAACAAATAAAGATGAAGAATACAAATCACTTTGGCCATATTAAAAAACATAACAATATACCGAAGACCACACAAAAAGGAAAAGTGGAAGGAAAAAGAGCAAGAGGAAGACAGAGATGTGGACGAGAAGAACACACAAGAAGGAAAAGTGGAAGGAAAAAGAGCAAGAGGAAGACAGAGATGTGGACGAGAAGAACACACAAGAAGGAAAAGTGGAAGGAAAAAGAGCAAGAGGAAGACAGAGATGTGGACGAGAAGAACACACAAGAAGGAAAAGTGGAAGGAAAAAGAGCAAGAGGAAGACAGAGGTGTGGACGAGAAGAACACACAAGAAGGAAAAGTGGAAGGAAAAAGAGCAAGAGGAAGACAGAGGTGTGGACGAGAAGAACACACAAGAAGGAAAAGTGGAAGGAAAAAGAGCAAGAGGAAGACAGAGGTGTGGACGAGAAGAACACACAAGAAGGAAAAGTGGAAGGAAAAAGAGCAAGAGGAAGACAGAGATGTGGACGAGAAGAACACACAAGAAGGAAAAGTGGAAGGAAAAAGAGCAAGAGGAAGACAGAGATGTGGACGAGATGAACACACACGAGAACGGACAGGACACAGCCTGGCTGAGTGCACCATCAAGGCGAGTATGCGAGGGAACTGGAGATTCATTACCGCCAACCTTCGTTCTGGAGAGGGCACACGATGATGATGATATTTATTATATATTGTATCCTATTTTATCTTCACGGACCGCAGAAAGGTCTCACGGCCGTAAGTTGGAGACCCTCCCTCCCCAAACGTGTAGAGATTTCCTTCTTCTTTGCCAGACTTTAAACACAATGTATTATTGACCAGACATTTTCTACAAGGCGTTGCCTGACCAGGCAGTGTTTAGACTGGGATGTCTGGTTAATAATTACGTATTTTACTAGGCCAGTCAAGGACAAGAAAAGTTAAGGGTAGAATAAACTAGACAGATTATAAATGTGACATGCTTTATGAGAAGAGTAGGGGCTGCAGTTTGTTTACTGCTAGTAGTTTGCTAAGGCCAGAAGGTTTCTTGTCTTTGTTTTGTTTCGGAGAGAGAGAGAGAGAGAGAGAGAGAGAGAGAGAGAGGAGAGAGAGAGAGAGATTTTGATTAAAACACAAAACCACGTGTTAAGTGTGCTGTAGAAGAGATACAGTTTCCCCTAGGCTGTACTGAATTTATACTGGTACTTACACATTCAGCATCATCATCATTATAACGGTTATTGATGATATTATCAAGTGTCATGACAAGCTGATGCAAAAAAAAATATACAAGCAAAAGGTATTTCTTTTCTTAATACACAATTCTCGGAAAAAGTTAAAGACAATAACCAAAAATCACACGTCCCACTTATAATTTACTACATCTTGACGTGTCTGTTGCTTGTTGTTAATGTCAAAGGTTGAGTATAATTTCATCTATCTCCATGTGAGGTCTGTTTTTGTGTAAACGTTACCCTCACATGCAGATGAGAAACTGGATACAGTTAGAACAATAATGCATCTCCAAATGTTGATACAGTTTTAACATAATTAACATATGGAGTACACTTTATAAGAAAACGATACAGTTAATACATACTTTATAAGAAAATAATAAAAGTTAAAACACCGGGTAAATTTTATAAGAAAATAATAAAAGTTAATACACCGGGTATACTTTATAATAATAAAAGTTAATACGTGGGGTATACTTTATAAGAAAATAATAAAAGTTAATATTCAGGGTATACTTTATAAGAAAATAAAGTTAATACACGGGGTATACTTTATAAGAAAATAATAAACGTTTTTAAATGGGGTATACTCTATAGGAAAATGACGAAGTTAATACACGAGGTACAATTTTTAGAAAACAAAACAGTTGAGTAAATACAGGGATTATACTTTACAGGAAAAAGATAGTTAACACACATGTCATACTTTATAATGAGATGAAAGAATTATTACATAGGGGGAGGATGGGCTGTACTTCATAAGAAAAGGATTTGTTTGTGAAATGTGCACCGGACACGTAAACACACAAATAAGGGCAGCACAAAGACACGAACTTACCACTCTGAACGACAGAGCGGCTCCTCAGTCTTCTCTTCAGCGTCGTCATCCTTGGTGTGAATCACAACTGTGCCCAGCTTGTTTGCTTCATTAAGACTTTTATCTCAAGAAGGGCGCGTGGAGACCCACTTCAGTCACACACACACACAACTAATCTCCACGATCTTAGTACATTAATTTTTCAAATAAAAAAAAAGGTCAGAGACCTGGGGGGGGGGGGGGTTGAAAGAAATATAACCCTGTTTATTACAGCTGCGTTGATAGTGACAGCGGGTGAATCTACTCTCTCTCTCTCTAATCGATATCATCAACACACGTCAATCTCTTGTTGCTCCAGCTGGTTCGATAGGGTCCTTGAAAACTGCACAGCTTGCGTTAGCCGAACCACCCACTGTGACACGAATCCACACATTAATTATATTTGAAAAGCTGGACTACATCCGACCACTTCACTTGTCTTGTAACAATGAGCCAGCATCGATACTGTCCACAGCACGCGATTAACACTTTTAATAATGAAAGCAAAGAAGAGACCTTAATTGTCTCACAGCCACCATCACATCAAGGACAGAGCACTCTACTTCAGCATGTCTACACTGAAATCAGGAAGTAATTCCTTTCCCGGATCAAACAGTTCCCTAAGCTGTACTTAAGTAACGGAAAAAAGAAAACAAAACAATGATCGTGTAATACAGAAGAACAAAGTTCACGGGACGTTCAGATCATATCTCTGATCTTAAAACAACTTTGACTAAACAAAAACTGATCAGCTCAGAGCACATAGAAAATGTTGCATTTGAAAGTGGATTCAAGTTCCGTGGGGCGATTAATACACACGGTAAAGCCACTTACGAAACGACAAACAGTATTTATATTCTCAAGAAACATTACAGTAAATATCTGCTTCGGAGATGTATAGCATGTATTCATTTGCTCTTCTGTCACTTTTTACTGGCCGTTCCCAGCCGTAACTTCTGCTGTGAAGTTGGCTTCTCAATCTCTTATGATCAAAATCGGGTGTGAGTATTATTGTTTGTTTTCTTCTTGAGTGGCCGTAAATCCTCTCCTCCAATCTTATTTCTAATTACGCGTTTGACAGCTGTTTTTAGCCTTACTGTCGACACAGCACTGCTGAGGAATCTGACAAAACAGAAGTCACAACAGCCTATTATCACCCACAATTAACTTTCAGGAGCTTACACCCGCTTCCAGATACCAGGAATGAACGAAACTGTACAATGTAAGAACTAGCCAGCTTTAGATCAGTTAGAAAGAACAACTATCATCTTCGTACTCCGGAGATGTCCATGGATCTACTCTTTAGTTATCTCCATCAGCGTATGATAAAACACCCTGAAAGACTGCCTGATGGTGTTGGATTAATGAATTAATGAGCTATTAATACAAGCTTCAGCTCAGAAATGCGGAAGGCACTACATCCAGCATCTGCTTCACGTATGCTTTACCACGTCCAGTATAAACTTCACGTGTGTTATATTACACCGACGACGACACGCTTTCTCAATACATGACTACGAACCTTTTTTTTCTGTTTTCATTTTCAATGCAGATCTTCAGTGTAAAAGTACTGCACGTATTAACATGTGAATGTTTTGTATAGCTCTTTAAATACATCAGCATGTCACATCAACTTGAGAAATTTAAAAGCACCATCTCCGTCATCATATCCAGTAGATATGACGGCCAGAAAGCAACTCAATAAATCCATTTGTCTTTTTAGGAAAAACTCTGAAACTAAAGCTCTAGCGCGGCATACCGCACCTTCCGAAGACAAAAAAAAAAGAGAGATCTAGATGTCTTCTTGTCACTTACTTGATGTTCTGAAAGAAGATCCACTGATAACAGTTAGCCACATATAAACAGGACAGAATGTATGTATGCACACACGCCACTTTTCACTGCGACGAACTGGCGAAATGTAAATACTAAACAACCCACACACACATCGAGCTTCAGTTATCACCTTCACCATGTGACAGACAGACAGACGCATTAAGCAGCTAGGTTTTATTATGCACTGATAGCACCGCGCTATCACTGGTCCAGGGCGCAAGTGCGGCGTGACGCATATTTGAACGCTGTGTCCCTGATGTTTACACCGGCAGCTAATTGTTATGATAAACAACAAACACTGCGGTAATGAGAAACAGGCCGTCGGGTGTTTGCTGACAGCCAGCTAGACAATACTACAACAAAATCACCAATTTACCAAAACAATACAGCGGTGTAAAATAACCAGGAATTGTGATAACAGCAATCAATTTAAAAACAATATATCAGTGAGACGTCCTGGCTGAAACAAGAATGGGAGAACAACAACGAGAGGCGGGCTTTACAGGATGTGACTCCAGAAACATAAATATGAAAAGAAAGATGAGACAAGAGTCAAGGTGTAATGAAAGATAAAGATTTTTTAAAAATACAGCTAAGTCAGATAAATGTGAAGCAGAAGAGCAGGATCAAACAATTGAAAGTGAAGATGAATAGAAACGGTCAGACGAGAGTCATCAACAGCAGGAAAGGACTGTCACAAGAGAATGCTAGATCAGGGATTTTTTTAGCACGGTGTCCATCTTCCTTTGGGGTCTGGGAACAAACTGCTGGATGTATGGGATTCAAACCCTAAACAGTATGGGAACAAACTGCTGGATGTATGGGACTCAAACTCTAAACAGTATGGGAACAAACTGCTGGATGTATGGGACTCAAACTCTAAACAGTATGGGAACAAACTGCTGGAGGTATGGGTTCCAAATTCTACACAGTATGGGAACAAACTGATTAACGTATGGGTTCCAAATTCTAAACAGTATGGGAATAAACTGATGGAGGTATGGGACTCAAATTCTAAACAGTATGGGAACAAATTGATGGAGGTATGGGACTCCAATTCTAAATAGTATGGGAACAAACTGATGTAGGTATGGGACTCAAACTCTAAATAGTATGGAAATAAACTGATGGAGGTATGGGACTCAAACTCTAGACAGTATGGGAAGAAACTGATTGACGTATGGGACTCAAATTCTAAACAGTATGGGAACAAAATGAAGGAGGTATGGGACTCAAATTCTAAACAGTATGGGAAAAACCGATGGATATATGGGTCTCAAACTCAACAGTACATTATTAGAACAAATTTTTTAAAAGTGATTTTATTTTAACTGTTCTGTTCCTAACTATCCATGCGTAAAGCAAAAGCAAGCTACTAATATCTTTTGAACTGGTACCTAACAGAACTGGTAATGATTTCCATTGTATACCAAAAAATTATGATGATATATACGTTAATCTATTTAGAGTCTGTAATCGTTGAAATGGTTAATAACCTCTGGTCTAGAGGAAGCCTGTATACACGAACATGAACTGAAGAAGACAGACTTGCATGAAAACCTGTTGAAAGGGATAAAAAGGTGGCAAAGAATAATACTGGAAGCACAATAAACTCCGCTACAGTTAATGAAACTGTATGCCGTGATCATCTGAAAGGCACTTATAGACAGCTGTTTTAAAGGGAAAACGAATGATGATGCAATGGTCAAGCGAGTTTCTTCGCAAATACAGCATAGCATACATAGCCCGTCTGCTGTAATAATCTAAGTTCCGAGATACATGTTATCATTGTTTTCTGTAACTTGCATACTCTCTCTCTCTCTCTCTCTGCGTCTCTCTCTCTCTCGTCACACTCACTCTCTCTCTCTCGTCATACTCACTCTCTTTCTTTCTCTCCCTCTCTCTGCCTCTCTCTCTAAAGGGCAGAATGTTAGACGGGCCTGCGAGCCCAATTCTTAACCCTGTTGAAATAAAGATCAATCAATCAATCAATCAATCTCTCTCTCTCTCTCTCTCCCTCTCATACAAATTCCTGGGGTGCTAGTTGGCTAAGTCGATAGTACGCTGTTCTCTCGTGGCTAGACGGCTGCTCGTCCTACCGGAGTCCGTGTTTGAATCCCAGGTAATTCTCTTGTGATTTTTCTTTCTCTCACGTCTCACTAAAGTGCTTTGTCTACGATTTTTTCGAGGTTTAATCCTACAATATTTGTTCTCTTACTTTACCGTACCAAAACCTCGTAGTTTCCTATTTTATAAAAAAATTGTTCCATACAAATTCCTTGATCTCTTCCACTGACTTATCTACACTCAATGCGTTGTTGTGTGGCTAGTCAGTATTGCACAGAATCTCAATGACACAACATGAGCGTTATAAAGTTGACGAACGACTGGCAAGTACGGCATACATCCTAGAATAAGTCCTTGCAAGGGGAGAGAAGCAAATAGTTACGAAATAAATGTTCCAGTCAAGAACTTTTGTTTTCTGTCGTTGTTGCTTATGTAAATTAGGGTGTAATTCTAGTGTTCTATCTCTCTTTTATATCACGAAACTCGTAATCTCCTTCTTTACAGCAGTGTTTTATTTCTAACCTATGTACACCTGTAGAAGCGTGGGCCCCAGTGTCATCAGATTTTATACGGTTATTTCCCTTGCTGTTGCCGACCAATTTTTGCATATACTTTTTTTTTTTTTAAAATTACGGGACCTGTATATTTGAAGAGGAATCTTTTAAATACACACATATTCATCCCCAATCTATTTCTCACTGTCCTGTAGTCTCCTGTGACAAATGTAGTCTCTGACAATATAGGTAACAGAATACTTATATCTATATATCTTATATCCTTCCCGTGCCGTTAGACGTCACATAGGGCTCGCAAAGTAGTTCGCCAATTTTTCCTGTCTTCGGCGAGTCTTTCAACCTCAACAAAGGATTTTATGCCTGTTAACTTGGCCTCTCTTAATAATGTTCTCTTCAGAGTTTCACGCGGTCTGCCCCTTTTTCTTCGGCCTGTTGTGTTCCACTTGATAGCTTGTTTTGGGATTATCTGCTCATTTCTTCTCATCAAGTGGCCAACATATGTCCATCTCCTTTTCCTGATCACCCGTGAGACTGGTTGTTGTTCAGTCATCTGTCTTATCTCTGCATTGTTCTTGAATTCATTCCACTTGATGCCGAGTATTTTCCTTAGGCATTTGTTTTCAAAAGAGTCTAATTTCTTTTCTATTTCTTTAGTTGTTTTCCAGCTTTCGCATGCATAAATGAGGGTGGATATTACATTTGAATTGAATAGTCTTAACTTGGTTTTTGTGCTTATAACTTTTGAATTCCATATGTTCTCAAGATTCCTGAAGATTGATGCTGCTTTTGCAATTCTGATCCTAACTTCCTTTCTAGTGTCACCATCCTGGTCTATGTAGCTGCCAAGGTATGCAAATTGATTGACTTCTTCAATATCTGTCCCTTCTATGTGTATTTTTCCATTTTGATTGATGGGAATTTTCATTATTTTTGTTTTGTCCTTGTTAATTTCAAGTCCTATTTTGCTAGCCAGTGAAGACAGGCTATCTGTTTTTTCTTGCATGGAATTCACATTATTACTGATAAGAGTTATGTCATCAGCAAAATCAAGATCTTCTAGTTGGGTCCCATGTACCCAGTCAATACCTGTGTTACCTGTGCAGCATTTTTTCATTATGAAGTCTATTGTAATCCCAAAAAGTAAAGGAGACAGTATACATCCTTGTTTCACGCCTGTTTCAATCTGGAACCATTCACTCATCCCTTCTTCTGTCTTGACTGCACAACCATATCCATTGTATAAGTCCTTAATGATGTTGACAATTTTAGATGGTATTCCATATAGACATAAAATTCTCCATAATGAATCTCTGTGTATGCTATCAAATGCCTTCTTAAAATCTATGAAATTCAGTATTAATGGTTTCTGCTTTTCAATATGTTCTTCAAGTATTATTCTGAGAGTAAAGATCTGGTCGAGACAGCTTCTCCCTTTTCGAAATCCTGCTTGTTCTTCTCTCATTGCAGTATCCACTATATCTTTGAGTCTATTCAAAATGACCTTGCAAAATACTTTTGACACAACTGATATTAAGGTTACTCCTCTCCAGTTGTTACAGTCACTAAGGTTGCCCTTTTTTGGTATTTTAACAATGATTCCCTTCTTCCAATTAGAAGGGACCTTTTCTTCTTTCCAAATCTTGTTAAACATTCTCTGTAGTTGTCTCATGTTGTCACTATTGATAGCTTTTAGCATCTCGGCTGTTATTTCATCTTCACCTGCAGCTTTGTTGTTAGCCATTAAATTCACTGCTGTTTCAATTTCATGCAATTTAATTTCATCTAGACTGACATTTAGTTGTGGGGCTGGTAAGTCAGTTTCAAGGGTTAACAATTCTTTTGGGTGTGGTCGATTGAGTATTTCTTGGACGTGTTCAGCCCATCTTTGCTTTTGGTCTGAACACTTCCAAGAAATACTCAATCAGAATACACACAGAGATAATACAATCAGGATCCAGCTGATGGAGAAAACTGGTGGGACAAAGTGACAGAGGAAGACAAAGAAAAAGAAGCTTGACGGACTAAAAGAGTGCTACAGAGCACATCGTACACAAAGAGCAAAGGATAGATGGTTGTGGAAATCAATGACGGCCGACGCCTGACATGGACCGGGGGGTGGGGGGGGGGGGGGGTGGGAGAGAGAGAGCGAGAGAGAGAGAGAGAGCCGTTATTAAATTAGCAACTTCCACACATTCTCTAGTGTTTTACAAAACTCCCACTTCCTATATGAACCTCTAGTGGACTTTGGGCTTCTAGTTCAGAACCAAAAGTTTATACACAGGTATAAATTATTAGCAATTTATCTCAACTTCCTGTTTTACATTAGGATAGTTCAATGCCAAATACTGCATTCTCTGACATTTATGATATTAGGTGTACGGAGAAAGTAGTTTTAAAAAAGAGCACAGAGGGAGGAGGGATCTGTACGAAGAAGTAGATGATGATGATGATGACGATCGAGCAGCTGTGAGAGAGCCTGCGAGGCTTCCAGTATCCGGTAGCGGACTGACATGAAACGGGAGACAACACTAATAATATTTCTGTAGAAATAAAGCAACACCGAGTAGTGTATCTTGGCTGTAGCAGGCAGGCTATAACATTAAATTGCCCTGCATATTCTACAGCACACTGGCGTTTCAGTTATCCTCTGTTCACAAAGCGGTCAGCGACTTGCTTTCTTTTCTCACACAAGATCAATAAAGAGAAAACTTTCCAAATCTCTCTCTCCCTCTCTCCGCTACTCCCCGGCCTGAATTCCCATATCTGTGTAACTAACACCTGGCGGGAGTGGAGGGTGATGGGGGAGGGGAGGGTACGGAGTGTGTCAGCAGAAAGTGGTTCAAGGCCAATGCTGACTGGTTGTCCGAGACGCTCCTTTTTTTAAAATCTGTGTGATCAGTACAATATCTTGCAAACTAAAAAGATTCTGCAGAATGGTCACCACAATGGGACGCGGGTATACCCAAACCGACACCAAAAGGGTGTTAAGTAAATTATTTGTTCGCTGTCCTTATCGTCTTCACGCTACACAGCTTGAACACTAACCATCCAACATCATCATTACTCTACCACGCTGATTCTGCTGGAAAGCGTCGGCTGCACTGTATTCCCATGCAGCCCCGCCTCATAGTTTGGGTGATAAAAAACTGGACACTAGCGTCGGAGTCGGTGATTCCAGGCCTGCATGAGGCGTTCCAGTCACTCAGCTAAAGAAAACGGGTACCCAAATGTGGAAATGGGGAAGGAAGGAGTAAAGGCGCCCAGGAATGATGCTGACCACATCACACTCTATTATGCCTAGTGATCTTGGAAAATATGGACATAAACACCTTATCCCAAAGGTTCCTCTGTGTCATAATGGAGTTACCTTTTCTTTACTTTACTTGGACGAAATGCCCTCTGTCCATATCTGCAAGTTTCCCCATCCATGTCCATCGTTGTTGTCCTTCTGCTCTCTATCCTGGATATTTCCAGCAAATAGTTTTCAGTAATTTGTTAGGTCCAGATTTATAACATCTCAAAAGAAAAAAAAAGAACGTTTTCCGAATTGCACTTTCTTTGTTTCCATCTCTTTAAAATTTCTTAAATTTCTTCTTTCAAAGTGCACGAAATATGGACACTAAGCATCTTGATCCAGTGTTACATTAAGACAGAATATAAACAAGGCTAGAGACACATACTGAATAGACGGCAAAAGATGACGATATGAACTGCCAGAACTAGGATACTCCGTGGAGTTGAGTCACATAAGGGGTTGGCTATGATTCTGATCTCCCTCGATCGATGCATAACGGTAATGAACCAGTCAAAATGGAACATACAGTATAACCTGAAATGCCAACTTAAGAGCAGATCCGCTCGTAAGCTCTCTATGAAGCAGGAAAAAAAAAGAACACATGACCATAAAGCCAAATAAAGACATTCTGTCACGAGAAAGTTAACACGCATTCACGTCCATTTACTGATATGCCTTGCAAACCACTAAACTGTTATCATTCAATCTGTTACTCGGCACACTTCTCCAGGACACCGCTAATGTTAAACTTTGTACTTAGAACACAACTAATGTTAAACTTTGTACTTAGCACACAACTAATGTTAAACTTTGTACTTAGAACACCACTAATGTTAAACTTTGTACTCAGCACACCACTAATGTCAAACGTGATACTGTGCATAAAATGTCAAACTTGGCACTTAACAAAGTTAATATCAAGTTCGATACTGAGTACATAACTAATGTGAAAATAATACCAAACACATAGCTAATGAGACAATTCATAATGAGCACATCATTAATTTAGAGTTCATAATGACCACACTACTAATGTGAGAATTCATAATCAGCACATCACTAAAGAGAGAATTCTTAATTAGCACATCATTAATGTGAGAATTCATGAGAACATCGCTAATGCGACAACTGATAATGAGCATACTATTAACGTGAAAATGACGCCAAGCAGATCACTAATGTGAGAATTCACGATAAGCACACCACTAACTGTGAAAACTGATACTCAGCACAGCACTGATGTGAAAACTGACACTTAGTCCACCACTAACACCAAAATGTACCGAGCAAGCATGGAAATAAAACTTCTCACGAGTTACCGGGCACACACACAAAACTAATGACAAACGTACCTCCCAAGAAGCCACTGTCATATAGCAATTTTATTACCTAATACTACACAGCCCTGTGTGATGAGAATATAACCGTGGGTACTTTTTTCCGCCCTCCGTGCTTTGCTCTGTACTTTGATCACAATTTTGCTGTTTATATTTTAATTGTAGTCAATGCTTAAGCAAAGTTTACAATAATATCATCTGAGAACAAAGAGTCGACGGCCGCTCTGTATACAATCATTACACAACTTTTAAATTGATATGTCGCTCGCAGTAAATCGTTAAGGAAAACGGATTTAACAGAAGATACAAAATACCTAAAACTTCACGAAAGCGTGAAAATATACGCTTGGAGGTATGATCCGTGTTTCTCCTGCGGTTTACGAAAACCACTCCTCCAGACTGCCATACACAACGGCATTAAGAAAAGCTTATTTTTTGATCGGTGTGTAATTCTCCAGTGTTTGAAAACCACCCCTGCACTCTGCGCCGATATACAGCACTATTAAAACTAACGTTTTTACTCTGACCGGTGTATAATTCTCCACTGTTTGAAAACCACTCCTGCTGACTGTGCCGTATACAGCCCTAGTAAAATAACCTTATCTTCGAGTATTCTAAGCACACCTCGTGATCGCAACAACAAGAAGAAAAAAAACACAATATTTTATATTTATTTGATCGAGATGCTTGCTCACGCACAAAATTCATTAGGAAAATCAAGAGGTTGAAGCCTTGCCTAATGGAAGATTGATCTAAGCAGGCTTACTGGAAAACCTGGGCCTTTTTAGTGAGAGTCCTTCGCCAAAAAAAAAAAAAACAGCAAACACATAAACAAACACACAAAGAAACTCGAATCATGCTGGGATCTCCCTCTTTGCCAAACAAGAGCTCTTTTGCCTCTCTCTCTCTCTCTCTCTCTCTAAAAAGACACAAATACCTCATATACCAGGCACTTAAACAAGCACACGTTGACATACAAAGACTATTTCTCACGTTTGCCGTTCACTTTTTCCTCCCTCTCTCTCTCTCGCTCTCTCATTCGTTCTGTTAAAGTTTTTGTTATCCCCGGTCCATATTTATTCATCTCTCAAGAATGCAATTATAAAGCTCTTCTCATTTCCCACTCACACACATATACACACTCTCTCTCGCACTCTCTCTCTCTCTCTTTCAGTTTCAGCCTGGACTGTTTGCCCAGACCTTTTCTGCACGTCAATAACTACCAAACAGGAAACTTCAGATCCCAAGAGTTTTCGAACTTCTGGGCTACACAGAATTAAGATTCTTCCCCCCCCCCCCCCACCACCCCCGTGTCCTAGTCTCCATTACAGTCTCTTTCCTCCATCTATACCCCCATGCAAGTATGAGGGTCGCGAGCTAGATTCGACAAGAAAACTGTTGCTAGACTATATTTGAGCTGGTCTGTTCCTAGCTGTCTTTATGCCAAGTAAAACCTTAAGACATATTAGTACCTATCATTATTATTATTATTATCGACAGTCTCGTGAAGAGAGAACAGGAGATATGCAGGATTTTGGATACTTTCTGTCCTAGATACTTTCCCTCGTCTTTAACTGGCTCTCCATATACTGTCCTTCCGCTGTATCTTACAGCGTCTCATACCCCTCATTATCATCATCATGTGCCCCCTCCACAGGGAAGAGTGGCTGCAACGCTCCTCCAACTTTACTCGGTGTACACGGTCAAAACTGAACCCAGTTCATATTTTTGGGTTTAAAATTGTGTCTACTAACATTTATCCTTACCGTTCTCTTGCTCTCGTTCTTTCTACTTTCCCCCCTCAGGCTTTATAGTCAGGTAAAAAAAAACCAGAATTCTATTCAGTGATTCTTACATTTCTCAACACTTTTTAAATGTGTGCTGTCGTTGTTTGTTCCTCCTCTCTCAGCCTGTCACTAGTTTGCTAGTTAGGAAGGACCATCACCGTGCACTCCGGGCACATCTATAGGTACAGTACCTCCTCCTTCAGTGCACAGTAAATGATGAAGTCCGTTCTTTGCTGGTTGACCATCACTGTAATCACTGCGGTCACAATCTCTCTACTTATATATATCTGAACCTTAAGTGCCCAGGGCACATGGGGCTTCCACAAGGGTTTTCCACAAATGCCTGTCCTTCACCTTTTTTTCTGCTCTTGCCCAGGTGAGCCCTCTAATGCTCAACATTCTTTCTGTTGTTCTTCTCCATGTCTCTTTTGGTCTACCCTTACTTCTGTTCCCCTGTGGTGTCCATCTTAGTGCTATTTTTGTAGTGAGTTGTCAATCATTCGGAGCAAATGTCCCAACCATCGCCAGCGTCTTTCCTCAATAATTTTCGTCAGTGGCTTCACCTGCATTTCTGCCAACAAGATGTTATATATATATATATATAACGTATAATCATTACTACTATCATCTCCCTATTTCCTTTCCACTCTAAACTTCCATTTGACTCTAGACTAAGGATACGAGGATATATTCTGCACTAGTACATCACACACACACACACACAAACAAAAAACAAACCCGAACACTAGTACATACACACTAGTACATCGCAACATATACATATGAGATCTGGAGACTAATAAAACACTGAGAAACACATAAATGCCTTTGAATGTAAATGCTACAGAGGAGTTCTTCAAATATCATGGACACAAAAAGGAACAAATATAACCATACTAAAAGAACTTAATACTGAAGAAGGCTGGCTAGTAAAGAGGATTAAACAGAGAAAACTTAAATATTTTGGAGACATTAAACGTCATGATAATTTAGAGAAGACCGCCTTGGAAGGTTACATAATGAGAAAAAGAAAGAAAGGAAGACTAAGGCGTAGATGGCTGCAAGACATTGCTGATAATCTGCAAATGGACGCATCAGCAGCAGCATCTTCCTTACAACCGAGAGGCCTACAGGAGAGCTGTTAGGGAAGCAAAGTTCCGTAAGGGACATGCAAATGACTGACTGACTGACATGACACAAAAATATAGGTATACAGAAAACATAAGTGCCCCGCTGGCTCCCCTAAACACTTATTTACAGAAAAATAAACGGTGCATATTAACAAATAAGAAATAATAATACAAAGAAAAAATAAATGCACAAAAGAAAGCATGAAATCTTTATAGCCTTATATATTATATAAATCTTTTAAGCACATAATTCCATTTAGATTTGTAATGGGGACATCGAGTGTACCCGCTCCTGAAGGGGCCAATGCCTGACTCTCTTACTTGCCTGGATTATGAACTAGAAAACGAATACTTGACTGAAGGAAACCAGGACTAATTTATCAGAACACGAAGAGAATGTGAGGCTATAATTGAAATCTGAAACTAAATTTCATTTTAAATATCTCTTTTATATAGTCCTATACTGTTAAATATCTCTTATATATAGTCTTATACTGTTAAATATCTCTTTTTTATAGTCTTATACTGTTAAATATTTCTTACATATAGTCTTATACTGCTGAGGAGCACATAAATGCCTTTGAATGTAAATGCTACAGAAGAGTTCTTCAAATATCGTGGACACAAAAAAGAACAAATATATCTATACTACAAGAGCTTAATATTGAAGAAGGCTGGCTAGTAAAGAGGATTAGAGACATTAAACGTCATGATAATTTAGAGAAGACCGTATTGGAAGGATACATAATGGGAAAAAGAAAGAGAGGAAGACCAAAACGAAGATGGCTGCAAGACATCATTGACGATCTGCAAATAGATGCAGCAGCGGCAGGCCATCTTGCTCACAACCGAGAGGCCTACAGGAGTGCTGTTTGGGAGGCAATGTTCCGCAAAAGACATGCAAATGAATGAATGAATATAGTCTTATACTGTTAAATATCTCTTATATACAGTCTTATACTGTTAAATATATCTTACGTACAGTCTTATACTGTTAAATATCTCTTATATATAATCTTATACTGTTGTTGAAATCTGTTGCTGACGCTGTTTTCAAATGATTTACATTTTAAAATTTCCGAGTAAATCAGATCTGAGTGAAATGCAGATCTGCATGTTTCAGGCAACTCAAGAAAAAGCATAACTTTAATTTACTATCTAAGTTTTCTTTACAATAACAATATTTCAATATCTCCTTTGGGGGGGGGGGTGGAGAGAAGGAGGGGTACATTGAGCAAGTGTACATTTCCTCTTTACATCTGGAAAGATTCGCCTTTACCAGTACGAAATCGAACCGGATATCCCGCATGTCTGTAATATATGTACATTACAAACTCACCCACACTGTCACAGGAGTTAGGGGTATTGAAAATAAAGAAAGAAAATGAGGAAAAAGTGGGAAAAAGAGGGGGGGGGGGGAGAAGATGCGTGAAGAATCCACTTTAACCCATTTTAACTCTCATACCCGGATATCTCTTATCAGGCCCACCCTCGGCTTCCGGCCAGCTGAAGTTTGGTAAACCTGGACTTGGCTACGTCCTCACTTAAAAAAAAAACAAACTTGTAAATCGTGCACTAGCAAGGCCGTCCTTCTGTCACGTTTGTTCTTAGTGAAAGCATGCTCTTCTAAATTAAAAGAAAAAAAATCAATATAGTAGCATTTGTCTCTCTCTCTCTCTCTCTCTCTCTCTCTCTAAACTACAGAATGCAAGAAAAACTTCACTGCAGCTTTGTGCTGGGACTAAGGCAACAGAAAATGTTCATGAACATAAAACTCTAGGACTCATTATTGATCAACATTTAACTTGGAATTCTCACGTACAGAACCTAACAAACTTGACTGCACAGAAAGTTTACCAACTAGCCAACACTGAACACGTTATCGACAAAGATACAAGAAAGATATACTACATATCACATAGACAAACAGATTACTGTTCCACAATCTGGGATGGACGATGCTCAGTCTCAAACACAAAGACTTCACTCACTTAACAAAAGAGCATTAAATCTGATTTGTGGCAAACACCCAGTATAGACTGCAGATCAGCACAGCACAGCAAACACACACACACACACACAACCAAACAAACTCAAAATTCTACCCTCAAATACAGTCATTTTTAACACAGATAAGTTTGTTCACAGAATTCTGTCGCACAATGCTCCGCCTTAAGTGTGGTCACTGTTTACGTATAATACTAAATATAGCCAACTTAAAAAAAACCTGTCTTCTTCCTAAACCCAGGCATGATCTGTACAAGAAAACCCTTTTCTTACTCTGCAGTACAGCTCTGGAACACCCTCCCCTACCATTTAAAATATATTAGTACTTCATTCTGTAACTTAAACCTCGTATTTTTATTATTTACTTGCTTGTAACTATATGTTTCCATAGAATAACTAGTAGTCTCTCAACCCATGACTCGCCAGCCATCAAGTTCTAAAAGGACATAATTCGAACAGCAACTTGTTAGATCTTGTTAGAAATTATTTTAATGAATGTTAATGAATATATGTTAGAAGAACTGTACTGAAAATGTATTTTTGTTTATGTATTTGCCTCTCTGTGTGTGCGTAAATGCGTGCATTGTGTGTGCGTGAATGCGTGCATTGTGTGTGCGAAAGCTATTTGTTAGGTTAATTACTACTTCTTTTATACTGTGAATGTAATAGTTTAATTTTACACTCTTTTGATATGTTTTTCCTCATGTAATTTGTACACTTGTATTAAATCGAGTGTGTGGGAAGAATGAAAGATGGGGCGATGAAGGGCAGAATATAAGACGGGTCTGCGTGAACAATTCTTCACCCTTTAAAAATAAAGATCACTCATTCATTCATCCATTCTCTCTCTCTCTCTCTCTCTCCATTTTCTCACAAATCTGTGGGAGTACACTCTGAATGATAAACGTAACAAGCTTTTAAATTAGCTCAACTGAAAGCAACTGAATCGATCATTACACACAAACACCGGTCGTTTTCCTTTCTCCTTATCCTTATCTCCCCGAGATAACGCTTGGGACTTTCTGACATCTTATTTTTTTTTTCCTTTAGCAAGAATCCTCTTTACATTCCTGAACATCTTACAATAAAAGCATTTCACATCTTAAGGAGCTCGAGGTACAAAAACCACCAGAAAATCAATTGGTTGATGTATTAAACAGCACAGCTTTTGGAATCGTCTGGGAAGAACCTTGTTTTACTCTGAGAGGAGATCGTAGCACACAAACAGTTTTGTAAATACTTGTTTTTAAAACTCTCTGGACTGTGCATCCCATTCCCACAATACCCAAAACATAATGAAAGGCTTCATCTATTAAGATGTCCCTTCTGACGTATATCTCTCATTTTCATGAGCACTGCCATAACATCCACTGAAAGATAATAAATTCTAAGACATCACTAACCATTACAGATGAGTCTAAGAAAAATATAGTTTCTTTGACAGTAACAAAGGACAGTGTTCTATAAAAGTGTTGTATGGTTAACCTACAGTGAAACAGTACATAAAACTATTTAGACGTGAAATAAAGAAAAAAGAAATGACAAGAGAATGACCATTAACACGGGCGGGGGGAAGACACACAACTCAAGCTGAATGAGACAGCAGTCTGCGACCCATAGCTGACTGCCTGCGTCAGGTTTGGAAAACCACACCCGGCCAAGACCCTGTTCTACCTCCCCTCCCAGTGGCGCCCCTGGAAACAGACAGTAAGTCTGGGCAAGTGAACAGGGATCGCAGTAGGAAGATGAAACCGGTCCTAAAAATGCGTCGACTCGAAGTCGGATGTGTTGGGCCAATAGCCACATAACTGCGACAGGATGCAACAATCGCCCTTCTGAACGAAGAAAAAGAAGACCAAGGGACCATGAACTCCGGTATGGCGAGCAGCCGCCTAGCCACGAGAAACAGTACCATTTCTACTGGGCTAGCAACTCCAAATGTGTGTGTGTGCGCGCATGCGCGCGTTTGGTTTTTGTTTGTTTATTATTTACAATAACCTAAACGATAGTTTTGTAGTTATTTTTCCTTCTCTCATGTCTCAAGCGCTTTGTCTACAATTTTACTTCAGTGTGTGATAGCTTTCTTCTTTCTCATTTGAAAAACATTGTACCAGAATATATATATATATATATATATATATATATATATATCGCTCTAGCCCGTCAAACAAAAAACAGGCTGGCCATGCCCGTTTCACATCATTCATTTTATAACTAAATCAGTCGTGCTGTCTCTGGCAGCTGTATTAGGATCTTCCAGCTACTGTAAAATGACACCGGACACAACGGCCAAGACTGTGCAATAGATGCCCCGTGACGGATTACAATCTCAAATCCTATTACGAAAACGAAAGGCAGGAGCACTTGATCAGGATTCCCCTCGGAATGCTCATTCCTAATCTGACTTACGGCTTTATCATCTGCCAGATATTCTATATCTACATCGTTACAGATAGTTCAGGCCCTGCTGTCCTCCTGCTCTCTGATATCTGTGCCATATTTGTATGTTTTGTTTTTTTTTACTTGTTGTTGCTCTCACGCAAGTACTGATCCGTGTGGAGGATGAGACTGAGAATTTGCTGGAAAACGCTCAAGATATGGAAGCTCTTATTGGCTGTTTGTACAGGAGATTTGTGGAAACAGCATGTTCACGAATTATAGGGAACGTATATATATATATATATATATATATATATATATATATATATATATCTGAACCTTAAGTGCCCAGGGCACATGGGGCTTCCACAAATGCCCGTCCTTTGCCTTTTTTTCCGCAAAGGACAGGCATATGTGAATATAGCACGACTCAAATACGATTTCTTGTTATATTTAATTGCTGCCATTATTCGCTGCTGTGCTCTGCCTAATTACTATATTCTCACTAGCACGGAAAAATTGAACGATATTTCAGCGTTCTAAATAACCGCTATTAGACCAAAGTACGAAATGCTGACGTCTGATTTAGACAGCTTTGCCTTTTGGCCAATTGTAACTGCGCGTTGACAGTTGCTGATCAATACACCACTAAGCTAAATGATGTTTTTGTCCTCTTGTTTCACAAAAAAGTATGCATATAAACACAAGCCTGTTTATCTGTTGTTGTTGTTGTTTTTTTTTCTGAGTGTCGGTTCCATCTATATAAAGTGATATTTTCACTGATAAGTCGTGTCTCTTCTAATATCTTATTTAATCTACCTGTCCGTGGCAGGTATGAATTTAACCACCTGCCACCAATCACAGAAAATAAAAAAAGCACGAGTGGGTGTATTTCTCCGTCTGTCTGAAGTATACACCTGTTCGACTGTCATACTGAAATACCAGAACTCCAGAAATGCTTCTGTGACCTCGGTTCTATAGCATACCTCTTTCTGCGATTCAACAAAGCAAGATCCACTGTAGGGAAAGAAAACGCTGACACTGAATTCAGCCAAAAATTTTACAGTTCAGGAAAATCTGCTATAGCCACAAACAACAAAGAGAGTAAAAAAAAAAAATGATATCTTCTTCTTGGTTGCTCACTCAGAGATCAGCGTCAAATCTCTCTAACAAATGCAGGCTGTTCGTCTCCGGTGTTCCATCCGCATTACAGCTTGTCCAGTATGGAGCTTTGGGGGTCTAGGGGCCAAGTTGTTTCCTTGAGTAGGTTGGTGTAGCTGACATTGCTGTGCTATCTGTGCCTCTTAACTGCGGCAGGCTTTGCAGTCTGTTAAATCAATGTTCAGTTTATAGATGATATGAGGGGCGTTCAGAAAGTAATGCACAACATCGTTTTTTTTTTTCAGCTAATAATGAAGACGGAAGCGTGAAATGTTGCACACTTTAAATATAGCATGCGCCGATTGTGCGAACCAAATTGCAACCCAACCGGCCAAAGAATATGGCTGCCCTAACCGTACAAGTTGATGGGGATTATGTTGAATAATACCGATGTTTACATGATATATCCATGTATATTATGCATAAATTTCATGCTTTTTTGAATAAACAGTTCCTGAGAAAAACGATGTGGTGCATAACTTTCTGAACAGCCCTCGTATAAAGGCTCTTATGCCGAGATTCGGGGACATCTGATGGCCAGCGACGCAAGTCTAGATTATGTATGGTAGTGGAAAAGTGTGAAACCCTTTTATTATCACGTGCTGATGGAGTGTACCGGGACGCGGCGAATTATCCTTGGCTTCAGGGATCTGCGACTGTAAAAAGAAATTGGGAACCGCTGAAGGAATTTCTATCGTTTTTATGAATATCATTTTCTCGCATCATAAAATTCTATATAATCTGGGCATCTTTTCTTATTCGCCTTCTCTACTGTAACATTTGCTCTTCTTCTTCCACGATTACTTTATAAAAAGAAAGAAAAAAAAACCTCTGTAACTATCGAATTCATTCAGTGGACGAAAAACACCGCCTACGTTATAATTAGTTTTAAATCTCTCAGAACTTTCAATCTCCGCCCCCATTTCCAGGACTTAAGCTCCTGTAAAAAGAAGAACTGATGGTTTAAACGAATAGAATAGATAGATAGTTATGTTACAGAAAGGGGGTATTAATGCCGATTTGGTGCGCTTGACTGCGGCTTAACATATTTATGTCTTATTTTACCAGGGGAGTTAAATTCTCGGAGACGACGATTTTACATGAGGTGCAATCTCCAATTTAATTAGCACAATAGTACAAATGGGGCTCATAATTTCTCCCTTAGAAATCTTAACGCAGATTCCGAACATTTCAACCCTCATCAGGTCTGGCTACCTGCGAACTTATCAGTTGAGCATATGAACCACAGGTCAATTATTACAAGAACAAACAGCACCACAACATATAAATAACTACACTGGACTAGTTTATCTGTGATCAAAGAAGCAAAAACCAAAATGTTTATAGCACAAACTGCACGAGAAACACTGGACAGCACGGACGCAGATGGCAACTCACAACACACGAAATCGCTGCAATAAAAAAGAATTAAATAAATAATCACTGGGAACCACTTATAGTTCATTTCAAATCAAGTCGTTTAACTCAAATTACAATGGTTCTACCTTCTATCTATATAACAGATATATCTTATGTTACCTGAACAAACTTACTTCCTTGGTTTACAAACATTATTTAAGTCTAAGCAGCAAGACTATATCTGGTCTCCATGACTCAAACACATGAATCCTTGGTGAAAACACAAACATTTAAAAGCACCAACATACTGAATGAGAAGACACATGACTAATTTAAGTTATGAGTTATTAATTAATCATGATTAATTCAAGTTATTAATCACAATTACAACATGGTGACAACAAATTTATGATGCTTCATTATGAATGATGAGCCCACTCTTGTATTATGAGAGCAAGCACAAGCTCATTCAATTAACATCAACAAAACTCATGAAGGCAAAATGACTGAAAAGATGAACAACATGATGAATAGCGCCATGCAATGACAAAAACGCACAGTCAAAGAAAACTGCACAAAAATCAACGAAAACGATAAAACATCAGAATTACACAAAATGTGAGTCCCGTGTTCACTACATATATTCTACCCTAAAAATATAGCAGGGCTTATACTTCACTGAACCTACCCTGTAATAATCTAATCTGCCTGAAACCTAAACCTAACAATATTTAACGCTACTATTAATTCTCTCTTAAACAAGCGACATAAAGTATTACGCTCACAAAACATTTAAGACATACAATCATTTACATGAATGAGGGTGGCACGGGAATAAACTCACAGCAGAACGAAGTATCACAAAACATATCACTACAAAACATCAGTGACAGCAACAATCACAATCCCGGCCGCACTTCACGAGAAAGAAACGAAGACTTACTTATTTCATCTTAACCTCTACGACTCTTAACACAAAGGACAATCACATGATCAATAACGAGGCGCCGACCCTGACCACTTGGGTCGGCTGTAACCGAAGAAAATCAAGCTCGCATCCTCACCATTCCCCACACTCCTTCCTGGCAATTGTCACTGTTGTGTCTGCACGCGAGCTTTGAGCTGTCAAAATGATGAATCTCTAACCCCTCTGATACGTTTGTAATTAAGCACTGTCAATACTAAGTTATCAATTAAAAAAATTATATCCCCCTCTCTCTCTCTCTTACTCTCTCTCCCTCTCTCTCTCTCTCTCTCCATCTTTAGATCTCACAGAAGACTCCACACACAAAAAAGACCTCTCTCCATGAAAGAGGAAGATTTAGATGCAAGTCCAATTTCATTATCAGTATCAATCTCAAATCAATATCCGCCTAAATATTTGCAATGTGCAATATTATTGCACACAATGTGAATTCTCTTGGCCCTTTCTAGACATATCTACGACCCCTCAATGTCCTTTCCCCTGAACCTCTGTATACAGCATATCCATCTATGCCCCTTTCCCCTGGACCTCTGTTTACAGTATATCCCTCTATGTCCAGCATGAGGTATCACTCCAACTGAATGAGATTACGCCTGGAAATTGGAAACTAACTGTGGGAATATGTGCATAATAATGTGCATGAGATTTGGGAGTCGTGAAATAATGTGTCGTGTAATTTAGGGCGCCTCGTTTCGGTGCCCTGTGAGAATGTAAATAAGGGTGTACTGGTGTCTTATAGGCTCAGAATGATGTGTGGGGGGAATATTGGGACACCAGAGACTAATGGAGTTTCTGAAGGATGTGACAAGCAGAAAGACATTAGGCAACGGAGCGAAAGGTATGCTGTAGACTTGATAAGTAAGGACCTAATTGATGGGAGAATATGTCTGGAGATAAGGACAAAATCCTAACAGGAATATGCAAAAGTGAAACGCAATGGAATTATAAATACAAAAAAAAGGAGGCAATACTGGATAAGAGTAGCTAAACAGCTCAATCAATACATTTATGGAGATTATTTTACTTGTCCTTGTAAGTTGCTTACACTGGAAGATAACATAATTCGATATTTCCTGATGTGGTTACAAAACTGGGGAAATAGCGAAGCTTAAACTTCGGCATTTGATATAATTAAAGTCAAATTTAACACTCTACAATTAACACTCAGAGAAGATACGTTTCGCGACTTTAGGGCTTTTAGAAAACCTGCATGGATAGGCTGCATCAAAACTGTTGGTGCTGAATTCTTATTTATTTATATACTTATTAAAGACATATGGAGGGGCGAAGACGCTGTTAGATTTGACAGTCAGCGACACATTGGTAGAGTCATGGCTGGCGAACTATAGCTGACCAAGACACTGCCCCATCTCTTCCTTGGTACATGCTAGGTCTAGTCTGACTAACGGGGCAGGGATGGCCAGAGTCTCCAAGGCGGTGGAGTACGCCAACATAAGAAGTACTGCACACCCCCTGGTCTTCAGCTCCATTCAGGGACTGACAAAATAGCCGCCATAACCCGCTCCCAGTCACACGATGCTGTGCTTCAACATCTTCACAGTATCTGCCGCAGAGAACATTGCCCTCGCAGAACCAGGAAAGAAGAAGATTAAAGATCCAGTGAAACATAATTTCTATACATAGATGATAGCGCCCATCATCTTCATATACTTAGGTTTAACTTTCCTAAAGTTTAAGTCAAGACGCGCTGTGTAATCACAATTTATACAGAAACAATACAGTAAAAAAAAAAAGAAGAAAAATTAATCTTTAACCACAAATAAATATTGCCCTATGTATAATATTAGAAGATTTTTTTGTTACTCTCGAATTTTAGTTCAAGAAATTTTGGACAAACGATTGCTACGGTAAGAATGTCTTGTTTCTTCTTACTCTTCTTTGCTCTCTTTCACAGAAGGTTACCATATTTTCCAGACATGAACTCTGTTGTTATACCCAGAGATATTAGATTACCATATTAACGTTCAAAAACAGCACAAAGATGGACACCACAGGGAAAAATAATTAAGGGTAGACCAAGAGAGACATGGAGAAGAACAACAGGGGGAATGTTGAGCAATAGAGGGCTCACCTGGGCAAGAGCCGAAAAAGGGCAAAGGACAAGCATTTGTGGAAAACCCTTGCGGAAGCCCCATGAGCCCGGCGCACTTAAGGGTGAGAGAGAGAAAGAAAGAGAGAGAGAGAGAGAGAGAGAGAGAAAGAGAGAAAGAGAGAGAGAGAGATTAACTTTTCAAGACAAGTAAGTAATCAGTGTAAGCTGCAGGTGAGTTCTGGTTCTAGCATGTAGGCAGCATTTTTTTTTACACATGTCTTCGACAGTCACATGATTTGTCCGCGTACGATACAGGATTGGAAAGGGCTATTGCTGAGAGAGAAAAAAAAAAACAAGACCCTGCATTCAGCATTTGTTGCAGTTTTAACTTTTAAGCCTTCTTCAGTCTCCTTTATCCTTCTTCCGAATCAAACATTAGGAGACGAACCAGAATAGAACATTTTAGTAGCTAAAAGTTAGTTTTAAAAATGTGGTCTCTGTAAATAATGCAGTTGCGTCCCCTGGGCAAAATACAAAATGCGCGTAGAGAAAATGGAGCGAGTTTTCCATGAGTCGGCGGCTTCTGGCGCGGAGAAAGTTTGATGTATACTTTCTGCTGGGTTTTTAGACTCATAAAACAAGGGCGTAGATATCACATGTTATAAATTACTGTGTAGTTCTGGCACTAAAATTGTTCATATCTGTCAACAATATTCATTATGTATGTATGGAAGCACTTTCATACGCTTGCGATTATGTATGAGTGTTTGTATGGACAAATGTATGGTGGTAGTCACACGTGTGCCTGCATGTTTTGATGCTCTGTATGTATATGTATGTATGTACGTATGTATGTGTATATATATATATATACAACATATATATTATGTATGTACATATGTGTGTGTCTGGAACAAAAGAATGTGATCAACATCACACAATCAGTTTAATAAGCCATATTACGAAGATACTATAAAGAATCATTAACCTGAGAATACAATATAACACTTTTTTAAAAATAAGAATTCAGAAGAACAAATTGATTTTGTTGAAGGTAATATAAGTTTTATATTAAGAACTAAAACAGAATGATCTGTGGATGTAATCAAAGCCTTATCCTTGTATTTTACTGGTCACATGAAAGCTTTTTCACAGAGTTAGACATGAAGATATGATACACAGATATGATACTAGAAAAACGTAATACTGATGGTTAAAGATAAGAGAAATAAAATATACTGGAAGCAAAGAGCATCAATAATAGTGAACAGAGACATGGGTCAGTATCGGGGTAAGTCGAGGCATAAGACGAGGGTGTCTACTGCCACCTAATCTATTCTCACTATACAGACAAAAACATCAGGAGAAAATTTAAAATGTGAAAGTAACTGAAATACGAGGCCATAATATCTATAACCAGGGATGTGCAGATGATACTGTTCTAATAACAGAAAGTGGAAGCAATGTGTTGAAACTTGTGAATAAGATTACTGAAGTTAACCAATAAAAGAGGCCTAAAGCTAAACTGCAACAAGACAGAAACAATGATAATATCTAAAAGAATAAACATACCAAAGTGCAACATCACTTCAGACGGGAAGACACTGGCACAAGTAAACAAATTCAATTATCTTGGACCAATAATAACAGCTGAGGACACGTGCGCAAATGAAATAAAAATCATCAATACGTAATGCAAAGGCCGCTTTTTTATGACATGAAGAAGATACTAGCAAATAAAATGTCCCTAAAGGCAAGGAAAAGAGTATTACAGTGCTATATAGAACCAATGTTACTATATGACTGTGAAACTTGGACAATTTTTTAAAATGACAAACCAACTGGAAGCAGCAGAGATGTAGTTATGGAGAAAGATGCAACAAATGTCCTGAACAGGAAAAAAAATGAAGAGAGCCTGAAAAAAGTTTAAGAACAACGAAAACTGGTTAAATTGATAATAAAAAGACAATCAAAATTTCTTGGATATGTCACGAGAAGACGGAAGTTGGAGAACCTAGTATCACTGGAAAATTCAATGGGGAAAAAAAGAAGGGAGGAAGGCCATGAAAAAAAAAAGTTCTCTCTAGACTGAGCAAGTGGCATGGAAAAAGAAAAGAAATCGAAGTGATCGGAAATACCACGGACTACACAAGATGGAGAAGAGTGATCGCCTACGCTATCCAGCACGGCAAATAATAATAATAATAATAATAATCATATGACTCTGATGTATAGCAAACACTGCAACTTATCAGACAGATTTAAAATATGAAAAATAAAACACTTATAAAGAGCCACCTGGTCAAACACCACACATAATATGAAAGAAGAAAGAAAAGAAGAATGAACAAATTTTTTTAAAAAAAAAGAAAAAAAAACTTAAGAAACTCTACTTACCGAATCCCATGAACGACCTAACCATACGGACGATAATCATTGTTGCTGAGGTTCCCAAGTGTGCGACACTAGTATTCCATCAGGGGAGAACACCGCTGTAGCGGCTGCTGGCGTAATAAATAGACTTGTCTTGCTTCCGAGAGGTTCATTCTTCAAAGTCGCAAAGCACTCATCCAAAGACAAAACAAACAACCCTTAGCTGTTAAAACAGCCGCACTTGTCTAGAAACCACCTGCAGCCGCACGTTTTGTGTCTGTATTTGGAATATGTACCCGATGTACAAATATCATTCCACAGCGTATACTTTCCGAAAACTACACCCTCTAATACTCTGTCACACACGTATGGCCGTTTCGTCATTCCAAAAAAAACAAAAAAAAAAACTGATTTAGCTATCTGTATAAATGTCGGTTTGTCTCACTGTTGCTATCTCTCAATCGTTATCTGGCTAAGGATAATTCATGACAATGACTTCTCTCCGCTATCTTCAAAACGTATTTCTAATTCTGATACTTCATGCATAGCTTAATCCTCTTATTTCATACATAACACAATACAACCAAGCCCTATACTGTCCTGATATTTCTCCTTACATTGTACATAACACAACAGACTCGAAGGCTAACACTGGCTAAAGCGGGGACGGTGTGAGAGTCATTTCTCACCTTATAATCTTGACAAAACGCCAATGTACATCTACATGTATGCATACAACCAGTGCGAGCTCCATTGATTTCTGGTGCATATTTGAGGAGCCAGACTTTTCACTGTCTTGACACTGAAATCTATTTTTCTCCCAACTCTTTTTCTCCGAAAAAGTGAACTCTTGGCATGTTTCCACATAATCCTGCCAAGTATTACTGAACATTCTATCTGGACAAAAGTGCTGCAACTAAGTATTCTTTCATGAACCGGTTAGACTGTTATTTATTAACCTGTTTAACTGAAATGATGAGCTTGAATTTTCCATTATACACAGCGCCTACAAAAGTCCGCGTGTAATCTGAAATATTCTACCCCTTCAATCTATACATGTCAGAACTAACTTGTATAAAACACTTACAAGCTAGATAGATATATGTATGTACGTGCGTACATGCGTGCGTGCGTCTGTGTGTGTGTATTTATGTATTTATTTATTTTGTAGTTTTCCGAAAATGTATTATTATTATTACTGAAAGAAATTAAACTTACTATTTTCTTTTCAGAGCTGCTATTGACCCATGTCTTCACTAGAAGAGAAAGTAAACAGTGTTCTTTGGGTGGCTGTTTTAATAACCACTGAGTCTTTACATGTTTCCATTAAAAAAAAAGAAGAAGAAGAAGAAATCAAATTTGGTGATCGTGAAGGCCAAAAGACTGGTCAACCTTTTCCAACCCAGATGGTAGGGTTTTTTTTTTTATTCTGAAACTAACTCTGAGCGCAAAAGAATGTGTACATCTTTATTGAAATGGGTTCTATAACCCTTTTTTTAAAAACTAGAATGACCACCCAAAGAACACAGTTTATTTTCTCTTCAAAAGATGCCATGGGTTAACAACAACTCTGATAAGATAATAGTAATTTTTTTATTTAAATAATAATAATACATTTTTGGGAGACGACAAAAAAATTATACACATTAGGCTTCTAAGTGTTTTTTTTTTTACCAGGCTGATTCTGTCATGTATATAAAGATCCAAAGTTGTAACTATTTAAAACTGCACACGGACATTACGGACATGCTGTGCATAGTTACTTTTATTTTCTGGCGATTATAACAGAGAAGTGGTCAGTGCACTCGTCTACCAGAATGAGACTCCTGCCAGAAACTTTCCGGTCACCCATCTGTAGAAATGGATGCCTGGCTCCTTCTGAAACTGGCGAACTGAAAGCAGACAAGGGTGATGACTGACCACACTACCCTCTAGTGTAGTGTGCAGGTAGGTTAGGAAAAAAAACAGGTCACTTCCACCACACACCCTTGGTGGTTCTATGGCATGACAGGCGTACCAATTTCTAATTTTATACTTTCAACACTTCTATTTCATCTGCTACAATCCGGAAATCTACTCTGTATTACCTGATTAAGTCACATGTAGTTCAGAACTAGCAATGCTATAAGAAACTTTTTTTTTTACATGAAATGGAAAGTTCACACTTCAGAAAACTTGTCAGGGGGAGCACAAAGGACTACACAAGAGTCATGCCAGAGTCTTGGGTGCTGGCGAACAAGTGCTGATTGAGACCCCGTCTCATCTCTCCTTGTAGTAGACCGATGCGATTTTTCAGTTTGCCGAGTTCCCCATGGTGGCGAAATATGCCGAGAAGAACTGACCAAATTCACTAAACGATAATTCTCATTTGAAATGTTTTAAGGTTCAGAATCTATGCTGCGTGCAATATAAAACGACGGTAAACTATAAAGCCAAAGAAAAAGAAGTTAAACTATGAAGCCAAAGAAAGGCCACTATCGGGTATATATGTGTAACGCAGCAAAAGACATTAAGACCAATTCTCATGAAATTCATCTGAAGAATACGGAAAGCAGAGGACGGTGAGCTAGATTTCCGGTGCCATGTAAGGTTAAAACTGGTCCGAGTGATCTTGTGAGCTCACGGCAAACACTATCAAAGGAACTATCTCTGAGATGAGAGAATGTCTGCCTGGCAAGTGTGGCACATTACAGTAAGATGTACACACTGAAGTCGTTGTATTAATGAATAAAGAATATATTCCCGTACAAAAAAACTGCCCAAAGTATGTATGTCTGAGCTTGAAAACACGGTATTCATACAACTGTGCAGACTGAAGAGAAAAGACTGAAACAGTTATAACTCCTTCGGATCGCATGGACATCTTGGTTTAGGCAGTCACGGAAAAATTGCAGCAAGCGCTTGTACTAAAATATGGAAAGACTGTATAGTGAGAAAATTATTAAAAGAACCATGAATGCCATCACCTCTTTAAGGTAATTCCAATTCAGGTCCTTATAAAAGGACTTTGATGTACAATTGTATGTCAATGATTAGAAAAATCTAAATGCTTCCATTCCTGTGTGCGCACAACAAAGTATAGTGATACATGGTTTCTTCATTCTGATGGTCTGATGGATGTTAATTGCTCAAACAGTGAATGTGGGGAAGAGGGGAAGGAGAGAGAGAGGGGGGAGGAAGAGAGGAGGGAGAAGGGACGGACAGACAGGCAGGCAGACAGATATACACACTCACACGCACACAGATAGGCAGACACACACAGGCAAGAAGGCAGACAGATAGAGAGAAAGCTACAGAGACAGGCAGACAGTACACAAACCGATAGGCAGACAGACAGACTGACAGGCAGGCAGGCACTCACAGACAAGCAAACGGACAGATAGAAGGACAGAATAGACAGCAAATTATATATATATATATATATATATATATATATATATATATATATATATATATATATATATAAAGTGAAAAATGTCAGTAGGAAATAACCCATTGATTAAAAAAAAGATTTTTTTTTTCAACCGCTCCTTTGTCTCACGGCGAGCTAGGAAGGACTACTTTTCTGAATGAACATTTTCCTTTCCTTGTTTAAGTGTCCACAGCCAATTTCATTCCCGCCAACCAACTTTTAAATATCTAACCCCAAGTCCTCTATCCTGCTGGTGCATGCGTTCTTAAAAATTTGGTATTCATATTCCTTTGAAGGTATGGGAATCTATGGATTGAATGGGGTCAAGGGACTCGGTCTCAGAACAACAGCTGAAAAAATACCGACAGATTCACGTTCTATTTCAACTGTTCTCTTTCTAACTAGACATATGTAAAATAAAACCAGGCTACTGACATTTCTGGAACTATACTGGTACCTAATAGGGGCTGCTTATGATGATAATGATTTCCAGTCTGGCCATGGTGGTATGGAGATATATTTGGCAAATCCACTGGAGGTCTGTGGACGGTTAAGAACCCCTGTACCAGCGGCATTACTGACAACCGATCTGGCATGCTCCACACACACATACCCGCATATATATTTTTTGTGGCTACGTATAATTTATCATATTTTTAACATAATAATTTCACATTAAACGTGTTAATGTTTGGTTACTTATACATGAGAGTATCTGTTCGCGAGAATGCACTCTATTCTCGGTCTTCAGGCAGAGTTTTTGAGGAGCTCTTTTTTATATTTTAACTTTATCTACCTTAGAATTCTTCTATTGCAGCTGCCCCGCGAAATCAGAGTAAGTTTCTCTTCGAACACAAAATAATCCAGATTTCCTCTCATGCTGTACTTTCATAGCACGTCGGTCTCTCACAGGCACAGATCTAATTTCAAACGTTTAATCGTTTTATAAGAAAACTTAATCGTAAAAAAATGTGATACTTGAGACAACAATGGGACTATAACAGATTCAATTCAGCAGTAATGTCCCAGCGAGATAGACTGTATGACACCGGCTATATTTTCTCTCAAAATAGCTCTCATCATTTAACTCTAATATAACTCTCAACATTTCACTCTAACACTATCTGATAATTTCATTCTAACACAATTCTCATCATTTCGACCTAACACAACTATCATCATTTCAGCCTCACATAACGCTATTCATTTTATACTAGTACACAACTCTCATCACTTCATCCCAACACAACTCTCACCATTTAAGTGAAAAAAAAACAACAAAAAACGATACAACAGTATCAACTTGTAAGATCCCTTAACAACATTACCAACAGGGTCTGCCTATGTTACAGTTTCACACGTTTAAGCAGCTAAAACAAACGTATAAAGCTAGTAAGATAGATCCTTCCTCCGAGAAGCAATAATCATTCTTTAAATGGTATATAACGCGTAATTACTAAAAAGTCACAGAATCTACCTTATTGTTAGAAAATGTTATCAAACGACAGGCCACTGTATAAAGATGGTTACTCTTTATATATAGCAGCCCGTAAATGTCAACGCTGCGCTATTAGATAGTTAAAGACAGGTCAACATGGCCCTACATCCTGCGACCTCATCAAGATCACATTTCCAAGAATGTAGCTTCATTATCGTCAGCTGGAACAACAATCCTAATATCCTGCCTCAAGTCTCCTGCCTTTGTATACTCATCGATCAGTTCATGGCTGCTGTTATGCGTTCACGCTGCGTTCTTAACGTCCGTTAGAGAGTAATACATTTATTATAAACATGATTTAAACGCGGGGGATTTTTCCTATGAGTAATGCGAATCCATTATTAAGATATGCACTTTAGTTTGATAACAGAAAAGTTTAATCTTCTGATATAACTGTCTTATTGCTTTAGAGAATATTAATATTGCTATCAGTGCTTGTCTCGTGCTGTGGCTACAAACATTTCCACTGTAAATACATGTATGTAATGACCTGATTACCATCTTTTGTATTTCTCAGTGTTACAGTTAAACTTTCACTTACTAAACTCGACAATCAATGAGAAACTCAAGGGGAAAAAAAAAGAGGGGAGATCGAGGAATATGAAGTATGTCAACGGGCTGACCAGACTGACAAGGAAAATTTTGATAAGTCTATGACTGTAAATACCAAAAATTGATCGAAATTAAGAATCATAATTATTTACGTTACTGGCACTGAATCTAAAGAATGGACATTATACAAGGTCCGACAATTAGGTAATGAGACTAAGTCCATAAAAAATAAAATAAACAACAGTTGAAGATATAACCTGTATTTTATTCAAAGTAAGCCCATTGTGCATTAATACAGAGAGTGGCACGATCTAACAAACACTGGAACGACCTCTGCAGTTCTTCTGTTGGTATGGCCCTTAAACTCGATGTTACAGGCCTTTGGATGTCATCAGTATCGTCAAAGATGCGTCCTTCCAATGGTAACTTTAATTTTGGGAATAGAAAATAATCGCGGGAAGACAAATCTGGGGGAATAGGGTGGATGGTTGAGAACACACACTTGTTTTTGGGCCAAGAATTCCTGTAAAACTACCGGCCGGTGAGCCGGTGAATTATCATGAAGAAGGAAAAAACTGCCAGGTGTTGAATACTCGGGTCGGACTAGAAGAATCCTTGTCAACAGGCGTTTCAAAATACTTAAATAAACTTTGGCAGTGACAGTCTATCCCTCTGGAATAAATTCTTTGCGAATAACGTCTTCGCTGTCGAAGAAGCACACAAACATTGTCTTCACTTTCGACTTTTGAAGACGAAATTTTTTGCCTTTTGGTGATGATGATGACTTCCATTGAGCACTTTGGCGTTTAGTTGGGAGATCATAGCAGAAAATCTATGTTTCATCCTCTGCAAACAATAAAATTTAAGAAATTTTCATTTCTGCGGCACGTTTTGATGATGTCTCTTGCGTACTCAACTCGCTGGCGTTTTTTTGGTCAGACAACGAATGTGGTGCAAACTGGTAAGTACCTTTTTTCTTGCCCACATTTTGTACTAAAATTTTACGAATGGTCTCTCGGTTAACATCAAATTCATCTGCCATCATTATCATAGTCAAACAACGATCTTCTTGTATCCATCTCTGACTTTAGCAATGAGTTCCTCATTACGAACAGAAAGTGGGCGTCCATGTCTAGTTGCATTTGTAATCGTTTCCACACCATTTTTGAATCGTGAATACCCCCTGATTATCTGTGCACGAGATAAACAATTATCCCCATAAACTTGTCGCATTAATTTAGCTGTCTCAATGGCACTTTTTCCAAGTTTTAAATAGAATTTAATGTTAGCTTTCTGCTCCATGGTGATTATGTGACAATGCACCTCCAACTAGGTCAACAAAATGGCAGCTTGTATGTCGTCTGCGTGTCCTCACTGGCTTTGTTTTTACTGGGAAAACCCCAGGTACCCATTTTTGAGGCTGAGTTTACACAGGTGCCGGTCTGTCGGGGGGGGGGGGGCGGGCGGGGGCCCTCTGCCAAGTGTAAATTGAACCAGGGATCTAGCAATCTGCAGGCACGTGTATTTCCCGTGACACCACTACGGCACACAACGCTCTTTTTCAATACAAGATAAACATTTGTAACATTCTCGTCATAACCGTCGAAAAGAAAATCATAATTTCGTATCGCAACTCATTAGCTTTACTCATAGCTGAGGTGGGATTATCCTGATCTCTTCAAAAATACTTCAACACAAGTTTATAGTGGAGTATAAAATATACCCCCACCCCCTCCCCGAACTCCTCCCCCAACTCCTCCCCGGTTTTATGCTACTGCTATGTTCTTTAGCTTTTTCTTCTCTCTACTGTCGACTATCACATACTTGAAAACATTTTTATCAAATAAATGGATTTACTTCCCTATCAGCAACACCACTGACATTTCATTCCTGTCCCTTTCTTAACTGGCCATCATATTCTGCCGCTGTCTAAGTTAGTCCTTGTTGATTACCTTAAAAACTACACGCCTTCATTTCTGAGAGGAACTGTAATATAACAGTATTTTCACGAACTCAGTACACAAAAGATATAACTAAATCTCCGTCAGTTCATTGTAATTTGTATAGCATGAACAATCCCTCTAACGCGAGCGACCTTCAAAAAAAAAAAAAAAATGGAAAACGTCAGTAAACTGGTTATAAGGCTGCGGTTATAATTATGATCGTTATTCCTATACTACTCCCACAACTCTTATCACACAAGGATTCATTCCCTTCCTTTGTAATAAAATTAGCAAGAAGAAAAAAGGTATATTTTTAGCACTTTCATATATATTTTTTCAACGAAGGATACAGAAAGAAAAGAAAAGGATAACTAATGTCCTAAAATTAGAGATTTACATGGGAAAAAAAGAGTCCATTTATGGACAACACGACACCAGCGATAACGTAATGGCATGTCAAATGAAAAAAAAACACACACAGAGAAGAAAGAAAGAAAAGAAGCAAAGAAACTGTTATAGAGTATATCAAGAGCATCTTACATTCAGTAACAGGAGCGGTAATACAGCGAAAACAACGCTGAATGCAAAAAAGTACGCATAAAACACTATGAGGATAACAACCACACAGACAGGCAACATGGCGCAATTTGTTCTCATGTAATTACCAAAGCTTACAAAAAACAAAAACAAAAAAGCGGGATGAAGATCCATTACACCAACTCCCTCTCCAAGACGGCACATGACGATGATAATAAGGTCCCAATTATTCCTTCTTTTTTTTCTTTTCTGCTGGAGTCTGCGGTAAGTCGCCTCTAGCATGATGCTGGGCTAACACATCGTCATATCTGACCTCCGCAGAATGTCTTTTCATTCGTCTTATTCTGGGCGGGCCTTCTGCTTCTTGTTGCTTCGGTTCTCATGTGATAAGCCTTTGTAGGCTGTCGTTCGGTTTTTATTCTCGGAAAGTGTCAAAATCATTTCATTCATTGTCGTTCGCCGTGTTCTTCGTTTCAAGCCGCAGAGAGTTCCGTGTTCTGTCTACACATTACGCTGGAGTTACATGTTTTCCTCAAACAATTATGCATTCGTCGCCGGCAAAGGGAAGTTCATTTTAATTCATATGCATTTCAGTTTCTTTCTGGTACTTGTATCCGTCTTCCTTCTAAGCTGAGCGCGTGAGGAATTGCTCACATTTTCTTTTTTACGTCGATCATAAACTGTTCATGTCGGTCAGTAACTACGCCGATCTGAAATATTTCAAAATACAAACTGAAACTTGCTTTTCATAAACTATCGCATTATACAAGTGAATCATTCCTTAGACAGAGCACTGCTTCTATCCATAATAAACAGCGCCTTGCAAAGAAAAAAAGGTTTTTATTTACCATGTCAAATGCCTTTTTTCTGAGACTAATGTAAGCTATTCCCCCCCCCCCCACACACACATACACAATCTGGCGTTGTGTGATTTCTTCCTCCCCTGAAATTTGTATGTACTTAACGCTGTCTTTTCTGTACTTGGTGTTTTCATCAACTTTCTTCACGCCTATGATATTTTTTTCCACTTTTTCAATAACGGTTTTATGGAAGTACATAGAGACTGCACGCTAAGAGATCTTGTGTGTGTGTACAAACGAACTCTTAGCACACAGTCTCCATGTACACACACGCGCGCGCACACACACACACACACACACACATATATATAACTGATGTTATCCATTTATTTTTTTTTGTAATTTTGTATTCACAGCTCACGATGTCCTGTCCTTGCCCTCCACGTGCCTCCTGAAATAATCAAATTGAATCGCAAAATGGGAAATAGGAAACCTCATGTGTAATCTCCAAAATTCTGCAATTCTAGTGTTTCCCAGATGCATCCGCGAATTATAATATCCATTATATTATTATTTAAATTAACTCCTGTCCTTTCTCGCCCGCCTTCACGGTCTTCGTCCATCCACTATCTCAGCAACACAAATACGCACACAATCAACATGCAGCAAGTTTTCTCGCCAAGGGACGTATTTAAGAGTAAAATAAAGCGATGCATGCCTGGAACGAGTATGCCTTAAGCTTATTTATTACACACAAAACGTTGACTATATGACTAAGACGTCTTACCTCATGAAAGAGTGTCTGAATTCCTCAAATGTTAACTGTCTAATAGTTTCTTTTCTGACTTTTAAACTGTTCCATCTTATTTTTTTTACATATATTCTATTCAAATCTTATATCCGAAACTTGAAAATTATATTTAAAAAGGAGAGGATTCCTGCGAATTTACTGGAGCATGCGTGACTTTAAATCTTCAATTTGTCTTGTGGGTTTGATACAGGGAAGGAATGGTCAACATATGTAACTGCACTGATCTTTACAGAAGTAAAAAAATAAACATTTCTGATCTTAAATCGTGGCTTGGTAAATGCCACCTCTGTCACCTTTTAACCATTTAATTTCTTTGCCCTCAATGCGTCTGTTGAAATCATCAGATGAATCGCAAAATGAGTAATAGGAATCCCCGTGTGTCGTCGGCCTGGTTATAACTGAGTGGTTAGGAGTTCAGTTGACTAATCTCGCAGTAGCCGGTTCAAGTCCCAGCAGTGGGATTTTTTTCCTGGTACACACCAAACAGCTCCCAGGATCCACACAGCCTTTAAAAATTGGTACCAGAGAAATCTGGGAAGGTACATGCGGCCAGGCATAATACTGACCACAGCACATTTTCATGCGCTGGAGGTCTTGAAAATACGAGCCTAACACCGTATCCCAATATGTCTTAATAACCTACCCGCCCACCAACCTACCTACCTACTTTTCTTCCTTCTTTGTACAGAAGTGTCGCATGCTGATGATCATCATGTGCGGAACCGACAGGTGTAGAGGACCATATCCCTTTAATTCGAGTGAAATACAGTGTCATTAATCAGGTCTATTGAAACTACTACTGCTTAGACCCAAAAAGGTAGGAATGGCACTTTTTTAAGGGAGCAACACACCTGTAACGTTTAAGTTATGCTTTATGTATATATTATTTATTTAATGCTATAAACGTATACCCACAAATTGAGAAGAATCTATGGGCTGGTAAGAGACTCTATATCACAACAAAAATTGAAGATAAGAAGTAACAAAGGAACTCATGCACTGTTTAATTATATGCTTATAACGGTCAATTATGATAAACTGAAGGTGGCTTGGGTTTTTAGAGAGATGAGGAGGATAAACAAAAAAATAGTTCACCTAAAAAGAAGTAATGAAAGAGAAACAAAAAGAGGTAGACCTAGATAACAGTGGTGAGACAACCTGGAAGAGGATATACGCGCTCTTGGAATCGACAAATGGCAAGAAAAGATCAAGAGCAAAGAGGAATGGAGACGTGTCTATGTCTGCAGCAATGAGCGTCAATGATTCGGAAAACTGCTGAATTCAGCAGCTAAGAAGAAGAAGAAGGGGATGATGAAGACAACCATAATTCATAGGCAGCATAGTAGGTTTACAGAAAGCTACATTCCAGTAGATCAGCCCAAGTCTGGGTTAAAAAAAAAGTTTCTTTGCTGACGCCAGCTGACGTGCATTCTGATAATGTGTGCTGCTGATATTAATATAATGGACAAAATCTATGGGCCTGTGTTAAACGACCTGGACTGACCCATGACTGGTCCCCTGACGAATGATCAATAATCAGTGTATTGCGCAAATCAACACGGATATCGCGACGCTAAGCGCAGATACATCAATAACACTCATTAAAGCCACATAGTGCTTGCCCGTGGGGATATGCACAACAAAAAGAAGGAAAAGAACAAAGACATGAAAACACTGCATAGAATAAAGTGAAGAAAGTAAGAAGATCTATTTAGACGAAGCAATATTTCGCCAAATTAGACCTTCTCCATACACCACACGTAAGACAATCCAGCTAAGGTATCATATACAGAAAAGCAGCTTTCATCCTAACCTCCCCTCCTCCTCCCCCCCCCCCCGCCCTATTTGGTCTTTGTACGATGAATGACTGCAACAATAACTGTACAGTACTTTGTGCCAAAGACAAGCACTGGTCTCGCTAAGATACCGGAGTTCTAAGATGCTGCACAGACAGTGGGCAGATAAGGATCATCAGAACAGTAACCAAGCAGCAAGGCAGTTACAATGCTCAATGTAAATATGGCAATATGTAACACTTAACAGAATTTTTTTTAATAACTTGGGCGAATAAAACAAAAAAAAAATGTGCGAATTTCAGATATAAGCTACATATCTGAGGAAGGAAATCTGGTCTTTCAGATGGAATATATGCGAAAAGGTTACCACATAATAATAATTAACCAGAGCAGGGGGAGGAGAGACAAACACTGATGGCAGTGACACACACACACACACACATATATATATATATATATATATATATATATATATATATATATATAATATATATATATATATATATATATAACTACCTACAAGTGGCCATCGGCGAGCTTGAAATGTCACCTAAGTTCTCTGACCAGACTTTGTCAGAATTAATTATTCTACAACGCTTAAAATAACTGAAAAAACCAACTTTAGCAATCAACCAGGATAACTTCTCATTTCGTTCCTGAATTAATTTGCATGATCTGCCAGAATAAATGTCGATGTGAAAGCTAGCCACAAAGAAACTGGAGGTAAGTTACTCTATAATTTAAAAATATGGATTGGGTTAGAAATGTGGTACTTTCCATTTTATTTAGACTGCCTAATTATCGCTCCTAG